>JBBHAA010002452.1:0-605117 GCA_037953035.1 Aquarana catesbeiana
GTACGTGATTTGCCTCTCGCGGGTGGGGGGTCCGATCGGACCCCCCCCCGGTGCCCGAAGCGGTCCCGTTCTGTTCCCCGGCGATCCGAGATGAGGGGGAGGCCATCCGTTCGTGGCCCCCCCCTCGCGATCGCCGCCGGCCAATGGGAACACTCCTTTGCTGCTGTATGCTAAACAGCAGCAAAGGAAATGATGTCATCTCCCCTCGGCTCGGTATTTTCCGTTCCAGCGCCGAGGGGAGAAGACATCAATGTGAGTGCACAACACACTACACACACAGTAGAACATGCCAGGCATACAAAACACCCCGATCCCCCCCCGATCGCCCCCCGATCCCCCCCCAATCACCCCCCCCCCCCTGTCACAAACTGACACCAGCAGGTTTTTTTTTTTTTTTTTTTTTTTTTTTTTCTGATTACTGCATAGTGTCAGTTTGTGACAGTTACAGTGTTGGGACAGTGAATATTACCCCCCTTTAGGTCTAGGGTACCCCCCTAACCCCCCCTAATAAAGTTTTAACCCCTTGATCACCCCCTGTCACCAGTGTTGCTAAGCGATCATTTTTCTGATCGCTGTATTAGTGTCGCTGGTGACGCTAGTTAGTGAGGTAAATATTTAGGTTCGCCGTCAGCGTTTTATAGTGACAGGGACCCCCATATACTATCTAATAAATGTTTTAACCCCTTGATTGCCCCCTAGTTAACCCTTTCACCACTGATCACCGTATAACCGTTACGGGTGACGCTGGTTAGTTCGTTTATTTTTTATAGTGTCAGGGCACCCGCCGTTTATTACCTAATAAAGGTTTAGCCCCCTGATCGCCCGGCGGTGATATGCGTCGCCCCAGGCAGCGTCAGATTAGCGCCAGTACCGCTAACACCCACGCACGCAGCATGCGCCTCCCTTAGTGGTATAGTATCTGATCGGATCAATATCTGATCTGATCAGATCTATACTAGCGTCCCCAGCAGTTTAGGGTTCCCAAAAACACAGTGTTAGCGGGATCAGCCCAGATACCCGCTAGCACCTGCGTTTTGCCCCTCCGCCCAGTCCACCCAAGTGCAGTATCGATCGATCACTGTCACTTACAAAACACTAAACGCATAACTGCAGCGTTCGCAGAGTCAGGCCTGATCCCTGCGATCGCTAACAGTTTTTTTGGTAGCATTTTGGTGAACTGGCAAGCACCAGCCCCAGGCAGCGTCAGGTTAGCGCCAGTACCGCTAACACCCACGCACGCACCGTACACCTCCCTTAGTGGTATAGTATCTGATCGGATCAATATCTGATCCGATCAGATCTATACTAGCGTCCCCAGCAGTTTAGGGTTCCCAAAAACGCAGTGTTAGCGGGATCAGCCCAGATACCTGCTAGCACCTGCGTTGTGCCCCTCCGCCCGGCCCGGCCCAGCCCAGCCCACCCAAGTGCAGTATCGATCGATCACTGACACTTACAAGGCACTAAACGCATAACTGCAGCGTTCGCAGAGTCAGGCCTGATCCCTGCGATCGCTAACAGTTTTTTTGGTAGCATTTTGGTGAACTAGCAAGCACCGGCCCCAGGCAGCGTCAGGTTAGCGCCAGTACCGCTAACACCCACGCACGCAGCATACGCCTCCTTTAGTGGTATAGTATCTGAACGGATCAATATCTGATCCGATCAGATCAGATCTATACTAGCGTCCCCAGCAGTTTAGGGTTCCCAAAAACGCAGTGTTAGCGGGATCAACCCAGATACCTGCTAGCACCTGCGTTTTGCCCCTCCGCCCGGCCCAGTCCAGCCCACCCAAGTGCAGTATCGATCGATCACTGTCACTTACAAAACACTAAACGCATTACTGCAGCGTTCGCAGAGTCAGGCCTGATCCCTGCGATCGCTAACAGTTTTTTTGGAAGCTTTTTATTGAACTGGCAAGCACCAGCGGCCTAGTACACCCCGGTCGTAGTCAAACCAGCACTGCAGTAACACTTGGTGACGTGGCGAGTCCCATAAGTGCAGTTCAAGCTGGTGAGGTGACAAGCACAAGTAGTGTCCCGCTGCCACCAAAAAGACAAACACAGGCCCGTCGTGCCCATAGTGCCCTTCCTGCTGCATTCGCCAATCCTAATTGGGAACCCACCACTTCTGCAGCGCCCGTACTTCCCCCATTCACATCCCCCAACGAAATGCAGTCGGCTGCATGAGAGGCATTTTTATGTGCTCCCGAGTACCCCTACCCAACGAACCCCCCCCAAAAAGATGTTGTGTCTGCAGCAAACGCGGATATAGGCGTGACACCCGCTATTATTGTCCCTTCTGTCCTGACAATCCTGGTCTTTGCATTGGTGAATGTTTTGAACGCTACCATACACTAGTTGAGTATTAGCGTAGGGTACAGCATTGCACAGACTAGGCACACTTTCACAGGGTCTCCCAAGATGCCATCGCATTTTGAGAGACCCGAACCTGGAACCGGTTACAGTTATAAAAGTTAGTTACAAAAAAAGTGTAAAAAAAAAAAAAAAATATATAAAATAAAAAAAAATAGTTGTCGTTTTATTGTTCTCTCTCTCTATTCTCTCTCTCTATTGTTCTGCTCTTTTTTTACTGTATTCTATTCTGCAGTGTTGTTATTGTTATTGTTATTGTTATTATGTTTTATCATGTTTGTTTTTCAGGTATGTAATTATTTATACTTTATTGTTTACTGTGCTTTATTGTTAACCATTTTTTTGTCTTCAGGTACGCCATTCACAACTTTGAGTGGTTATACCAGAATGATGCCTGCAGGTTTAGGTATCATCTTGGTATCATTCTTTTCAGCCAGCGGTCGGCTTTCATGTAAAAGCAATCCTAGCGGCTAATTAGCCTCTAGACTGCCTTTACAAGCCGTGGGAGGGAATGCCCCCCCCCCCCCCACCGTCTTCCGTGTTTTTCTCTGGCTCTCCTGTCTCAACACGGAACCTGAGAATGCAGCCGGTGATTCAGCCAGCTGACCATAGAGCTGATCAGAGACAAGAGTGGCTCCAAACATCTCTATGGCCTAAGAAACCGGAAGCTACGAGCATTTTATGACTTAGATTTCGCCGGATGTAAATAGCGCCATTGGGAAATTGGGGAAGCATTTTATCACACCGATCTTGGTGTGGTCAGATGCTTTGAGGGCAGAGGAGAGATCTAGGGTCTAATAGACCCCAATTTTTTCAAAAAAGAGTACCTGTCACTACCTATTGCTATCATAGGGGATATTTACATTCCCCGAGATAACAATAAAAATGATTTAAAAAAAAAAAAAAATGAAAGGAACAGTTTAAAAATAAGATAAAAAAGAAAAAAAATAATAAAGAAAAAAAAAAAAAAAAAAAAAAGCACCCCTGTCGCCCCCTGCTCTTGCGCTAAGGCGAACGCAAGCGGCGGTCTGTCGTCAAACGTAAACAGCAATTGCACCATGCATGTGAGGTATCGCCGCGAAGGTCAGATCGAGGGCAGTAATTTTTGCAGTAGACCTCCTCTGTAGATCTAAAGTGGTAACCTGTAAAGGCTTTTAAAGGCTTTTAAAAATGTATTTATTTTGTTGCCACTGCACGTTTGTGCGCAATTGTAAAGCATGTCATGTTTGGTATCCATGTACTCGGTCTAAGATCATCTTTTTTATTTCATCAAACATTTGGGCAATATAGTGTGTTTTAGTGCATTAAAATTTAAAAAAGTGTGTTTTTTCCCCAAAAAATGCGTTTGAAAAATCGCTGCGCAAATACTGTGTGAAAAAAAAAAATGAAACACCCACCATTTTAATCTGTAGGGCATTTGCTTTAAAAAAATATATAATGTTTGGGGGTTCAAAGTAATTTTCTTGCAAAAAAAAAAAAACTTTTTCATGTAAAAAATAAGTGTCAGAAAGGGCTTTGTCTTCAAGTGGTTAGAAGAGTGGGTGATGTGTGACATAAGCTTCTAAATGTTGTGCATAAAATGCCAGGACAGTTCAAAACCCCCCCAAATGACCCCATTTTGGAAAGTAGACACCCCAAGCTATTTGCTGAGAGGCATGTCGAGTCCATGGAATATTTTATATTGCGACACAAGTTGCGGGAAAGAGACAAATTTTTTTTTTTTTTTTTTTTTTTTTGCACAAAGTTGTCACTAAATGATATATTGCTCAAACATGCCATGGGAATATGTGAAATTACACCCCAAAATACATTCTGCTGCTTCTCCTGAGTACGGGGATACCACATGTGTGAGACTTTTTGGGAGCCTAGCCGTGTACGGGACCCCGAAAACCAAGCACCGCCTTCAGGCTTTCTAAGGGGCGTGAATTTTTGATTTCACTCTTCACTGCCTATCACAGTTTCGGAGGCCATGGAATGCCCAGGTGGCACAAAACCCCCCCAAATGACCCCATTTTGGAAAGTAGACACCCCAAGCTATTTGCTGAGAGGTATAGTGAGTATTTTGCAGACCTCACTTTTTGTCACAAAGTTTTGAAATTTGAAAAAAGAAAAAAAAAAAAAGTTTTTTCTTGTCTTTCTTCATTTTCAAAAACAAATGAGAGCTGCAAAATACTCACCATGCCTCTCAGCAAATAGCTTGGGGTGTCTACTTTCCAAAATGGGGTCATTTGGGGGGGGTTTGTGCCACCTGGGCATTCCATGGCCTCCGAAACGGTGTTAGGCAGTGAAGAGTAAAATCAAAAATTCACGCCCTTAAAAACGCTGAAGGCGGTGATTGGTTTTCGGGGCCCCGTACGCGGCTAGGCTCCCAAAAAGTCCCACACATGTGGTATCCCCATACTCAGGAGAAGCAGCTAAATGTATTTTGGGGTGCAATTCCACATAGGCCCATGGCCTGTGTGAGCAATATATCATTTAGTGACAACTTTGTGCAAAAAAAAAAAAAAAAAAAAAAAAGTGTCACTTTCCCGCAACTTGTGTCAAAATATAAAATATTCCATGGACTCAATATGCCTCTCAGCAAATAGCTTGGGGTGTCTACTTTCCAAAATGGGGTCATTTGGGGGGGGGTTGTGCCACCTGGGCATTCCATGGCCTCCGAAACTGTGATAGGCAGTGAAGAGTGAAATCAAAAAGTTACACCCTTAGAAATCCTGAAGGCGGTGATTGGTTTTCGGGGTCCCATACGCGGCTAGGCTCCCAAAAAGTCCCACACATGTGGTATCCCCGTACTCAGGAGAAGTAGCTGAATATATTTTGGGGTGCAATTCCACATAGGCCCATGGCCTGTGTGAGCAATATATCATTTAGTGACAACTTTTTGTAAATATTTTTTTTTTTTTTTTTTTTGTCATTATTCAATCACTTGGGACAAAAAAAATAAATATTCAATGGGTTCAACATGCCTATCAGCAATTTCCTTGGGGTGTCTACTTTCCAAAATGGGGTCATTTGGGGGGGTTTTGTACTGCCCTGCCATTTTAGCACCTCAAGAAATGACATAGGCAGTCATAAACTAAAAGCTGTGTAAATTCCAGAAAATGTACCCTAGTTTGTAGACGCTATAACTTTTGCGCAAACCAATAAATATACGCTTATTGACATTTTTTTTACCAAAGACATGTGGCCGAATACATTTTGGCCTAAATGTATGACTAAAATTGAGTTTATTGGATTTTTTTTATAACAAAAAGTAGAAAATATCATTTTTTTTCAAAATTTTCGGTCTTTTTCCGTTTATAGCGCAAAAAATAAAAACTGCAGAAGTGATCAAATACCATCAAAAGAAAGCTCTATTTGTGGGAAGAAAAGGACGCAAATTTCGTTTGGGTACAGCATTGCATAACCGCGCAATTAGCAGTTAAAGCGACGCAGTGCCAAATTGGAAAAAGACCTCTGGTCCTTAGGCAGCATAATGGTCCGGGGCTCAAGTGGTTAAACCCATAGAGACGCTGTACAATGACCTGAAGAGAGTCATTCACAGCCAACATCCTACAACTGTGTCTGGGCTGAAGCAGTTTTGTAAAGAAGAAGAGTCAAGCATTACGCCTGAATGTTGTGCAGGTCTGATCCAGAGCTACTGAAAGCACTTGTTTGAAGTCATTGATGGCAAACGAGGTTTAACCAGCTATTAACGCCAAGGGTTCACATACTTTTTCCTCCAACACTGTGAATGTATAATGGGTGTGTTCAATAAAGGCACAATAAATTAGAATTGTTTGTGTGTTCTCAGCTTGAGCACATTGTGTTTGTCTATTGTGACTAATGCCGCGTACACACGAGCGGACTTTACGGCAGACTTTGCCCGGCGGACTTTTCGACGGACTTTATGAGGAACTTTCTGAATGAACGGACTTGCCTACACACGATCAACCCAAGTCCGACGAATTCATACGTGATGACGTACGGCCGGACTAAAACAAGGAAGTTCATAGCCAGTAGCCAATAGCTGCCCTAGCGTGGCTTTTTGTCCGTCGAGCTAGCATACAGACGAGCGGACTTTTCGACCGGACTCGAGTTCGACGGAAAGATTTAAAACATGTTTCAAATCTAAGTCCGTCAAACTTTTGAGAAAACAAAGTCCGCTGGAGCCCACACACGATCGAATGGTCCGACGAAATCCCGTCCGCCGGCAAAGTCTGCCGTAAAGTCCGCTCGTGTGTACCCGGCATTAGATGAGGATCAGATCACATTTTTTTTTGCCAGATTGCTGCAGAAAACCAGTGAAATCCAAGGGGGTTCACATATTTTTTCTTGCCAATGTTTATATAAGTATATCTAATATGCAATGTACTTATACATTTAAATAAACGTTGCTGTGCATCATTCTTTCTTTGATTTATAAAGCAAAAAATAAATATGTTTGATATTTCTGGGAATCTTGGTTCAATTATTAAGTATGGACAAAATGTTTGAGGGCTTCAGATGAAAGTCGCCGACTCAATGATGGCATTATTCGAATGCTCTGATGAACGACATTTCATATAAACATTCAAACAAAGACCTAACTCTGTATGGCCAGCCTAAAGTGGTTGTAAACCCTTACACACCAGTTTTACCTACAGGTAAGCCTATAATAAGGCTTACCTGTAGGTACTGTAAATATCTCCTAAACCTCTCCATGGTTTAGGAGATATTTACCATATACGCTTGCGCCAACGTCATTGGACACGATTATGCCATTTCTAAAGGGCCCGTGCCATGACCATCGGCTCCCGTGTGCATGCGCAGGAGTGAAGTCATGAGACTTCGGCCAGTCACAGAGCCGGAGTCCATGGAAGGAAGAGGGGTGAAGATGGATGCAGCCACCAGTGGGACAA
This sequence comes from Aquarana catesbeiana, assembly GCA_037953035.1. NCBI lineage: Eukaryota > Metazoa > Chordata > Amphibia > Anura > Ranidae > Aquarana > Aquarana catesbeiana. The sequence continues at coordinate 7,250 of JBBHAA010002452.1, forward strand.
TCGGCGACATTGCGGGCTTCATTTGCAGGTACGTGGCACATAATGGGCTAGTATGCGATGCATACTAGCCCATTATGCTTTTGCTTTGCAGGGAACAAAAGAGGAAGTAAAACCCATCAGGGTTTACTTCCTCTTTAACCACTTCCCATCCTTCGTATAGACATATGACAGCCGCAAGGTGGCTCTGCCATGACGTCCTCGGCTTCCCAGCGGTCTAGGGGGCATGCTCCCGCCGCGTCACTTAGGAGCCGATGCATGTGCCTGGCGGCCGCGATGGCCGCCGGACACCCGCGATTGCCGGTCACAGAACAGGAACATGGATCTGTGCGTGTAAACACACAGATCGACTTTCTGTCAGGGGAGAGGAGACTGATTGTGTGTTCCTTGTATATAGGGACACCGATCGGTCACCTCCCCCCATAGTCAGAATAACTCCCTAGGTAACACATTTAACCCCTTGATCGCCCCCTAGTGTTAACCCCTGCCCTGACAGTGTCATTTACACAGTGATCAGTGCATTTTTATAGCACTGATCGCTGTATAATTGCCAGTGGTCCCATAATAGTGTCAAAAGTGCCTGATATGTCCGCCACAATATCACAGTTCTGACAAAAACCGTAGATCACCGTCATTACTAGTAAGAAAAAAAATAATAATAAAAATGTCTTAAATCAATAACCTATTTTGTAGACGCTATAAGTTTTGTGCAAACCAATCAATATACACTCATTGCGATTTTTTTTTTTTGTTTTTGTTTTACTATTATTATTTTTATTTATTTATTTATTTTTTTTACCAAAAATATGTAGAAGAATACATATCGGCCTAAACTGAGGAAAAAAATTAGGGTTTTTTTTGTTTTTTTTTAAATTGGGATATTTATTATAGTAAAAAATATTATGTTTTGTTTTTTTTTTTTTTAAATTGTCGCTCTTTTTTTGTTTGTATCGCAAAAAATAAAAACCGCAGAGGTGATCAAATACCACCAAAAGAAAACTATTTGTGAGGGAAAAAATTATCAAAATTTAAATTTGAGTACAGTGTTGCATGACCGCGCAATTGTCATTCAAAATGTTACTGTGCTGAAAATTGGCCTGGGCAGGAAGGGGGTGAAAATGCCCGGTATTGAAGTGGTTAAGTAGCTGAACTGTAGTGTTGTGTTTAGGTCTAGTTTAAAGAATACCTACAAAGTATGTCGTAATTAGTTATCTTGTTTTAATGCACCAAGTGTAAACATGAGACAGTACCCATAGCAGCAAAAATGGAGGTTTCGAACCAGACAGACTGGTTGGACAGCACAGTCCTTCTATATATGACAAGCCATTACTTTTTTTTTTTTAAAGGTTCCTGTTTACCTGTCTCAGAATAAAAGGAATATTTACAAGATAAAAAGCACCAGTAAGCTGTATATCCTATTATTTCTCTACTGATTATGAGATGCAGCAAATCATGCAATGAATGTTATTAGGCCAGACCCATCACTATGCAATCCCTCAATGTAACCTTTTATTCCAAGGAATTGTTCTTTTATGTTCTAAAGATCAAATGTACTAAATGATTTTTAATCAATCAACGGTTTTTATCAAAAAAGGAATCAATTGTGTCAAGCATTGGCTGGCTTTACAACTGTCTGTGCGGTAATGTGCAGTAAAACACCCCAAAGCATCTTGCAAAATCACCCCAAATAGAACAATCTGTTTATATGCAAAACAACAAAAGGTTGCTGATGTTATACAGTATACCCCAGGCAACACCTGTGGATCCCAAACTTTACATGGTCCTGGCACTGGTACTCCAGAACGGAGGTGCAAGTTTGCCAATATGGCAATATGCATGCCAGGAACTTCTGCCGGTATCCTGCGTGGTTACGCTTGTTTGCACAAAAATGCATGCAGGTTCATTAAACTGATGACTGTGCATGCAGTCGCAGGTGTGCATGCATTCAATTCCAGAATGGCACCAAACACCCTATTTAAGGGAAGAAGCAGTGACAGGTAATTGCTAGTTGATCTTCAGCTTGTCAGTGACCCATGCTTCTGTGTATTCTCACTACCTGTATCCAACTCTGATTCCCCTCTGTCTGATCTCTGGTTGTGACCGCGGGTCTTTTAAGGACTCTACTCCTACTTGTCATCTGTGCATGACCCCAGCTTTGGCTCCTGACTACTCTGAATGTCTTTACCCCTCTAACCCACTGTGTATGATCCTGGACCTGGCTCTTGACCACTTTGTTATCCCCAATACTACTGACCACCTGTGTATGACCTCGGCTTGGCTCCTGACCTCTATGACACTATTCCAGTTCCTTTCCTGCTGGTCATATCCTGCACCAGCTTTGCCTACTGCAGATGTAGGCATCCTGCCAGCTGTTGTGCATGACCTGCTCCTGCTCTTCCACAATGTTTCCTTGTCTTCCTGCTGAGACCCTTGTCATGAGAGCTAACTCGCTGATTACCTCCTAGAGCAGCCATCAGCGAAGTGGTGGTCTATCTGCACCCCTACACTTTAGAGCCCTGCAATCTCTGTCATCACCTCCAGGGGTGCTTGGCCCAGAGTCGCAAGGAAACCCCCCTCACCCCTTCAGCATTCAACCAGGTATGTGACAGACACATGCAATCATAATTCAAAAAATAGGGTCTGCTTATCTACTTACTCAACTGTAGGTTTATTGTACAAATTGGATATACAGGTTAACAGATCTAAAGATAAAAAGCCTTGAACCGTTCACGCATAGTGCTTATGTATAAGAACAATTGTGCATTGTGGTGCAGTGTATCAAAGTATAACTTTTTTTTTTTTTATTCGTTTTGGATATAATGGAGATGGATTAGAACACCTGTCAAGTTTTACTGCAGTCTGTGCACCCACTAAGGAGATTCATACTCTCTAAAACAGTCCATAGATTGACTGAATCTCAGCCGGTTCAGCAGGGACCAGCCAAGATTCTGTCCATGTATGGGCAGACCGATTGCACCCAGTAATCCTTGTATTCTACCGGAAGGGAAGGCTCCCCATTGGCAGAGCACAATAGCTCTTTGGAGGGGATACCCCCATCAACACTGGCTGTATTGATGGGGGAATCAAGCAATTACATAATCTATGGGCTGCTTTAGAACTTCACCAAGGGCCCTTTCACACTGGGGCGGTTTGCAGGCGCTATTGTGCTAATAATAGCGCCTGCAAACCGACCCAAAAGTGCCGCTGCTGTGTATCCAGTGTGAAAGCCCCAAGGACTTTCACACTGGAGCGGTGCGCTGGTAGGACGGGAAAAAAAGTCCTGCTAGCAGCATCTTCGGAGTGGTGAAGGAGTGGAGTATATACCGCTCCTGCCCATTAAAATCAATAGGACAGCGCGGCTATATATTTGCGGTGGTTTTTAACCCTTTCTCGGCCGCTAGCGGGGGTAAAACTGCCCCGCTATTGGCCGAATACTGACGGTAAAGCGCCGCTTACAATAGCGGCGCTTTACCGCTGACGCCGCCCCCGCCCCAGCGTGAAAGGGCCCTAGAAAGAAGTAACATTTTCCAACCTTTGACTTTGTGGTGGAAGTAAAGAAAATTGAATCGGCTTTGGCTTGTCTAATGATCATGTTATCAATGAGAGTGAAAGTGTTACCAGAACAGGAATAAAGGGGAACTCTTTTACTGGGGACACTGATTCTGGTGACAACTGAGAATACCCTGACTTTGGAGGGATTTCCATTCATTTCCTGCTTTGGCTACGGGACAGGAAGTGAAGGGAAATCTCCCCAATGAGACACAGATGGCAAAAACCGGAAGATGTTATTACCCTTCCCTACTCTATCTAAATGGGGAAAAAAAAGCATGTCCATTTTCTGGTGCATTAGTAGACTCTGGCGGTAACTCCATGTCCCGTTTTTTTCCTCCTGCCTCTTTGGAGGTCCCTTGGATGGGACAAATGGAACAGTTCCATCCCCTACAACTGGCACACTCCTTGGTATTACTTGGACACTTTTAAGTTTATCAAGGAGCTGGGGCTGCATGGAGTTAAGGCGGAGTTCCACCCAAAAATGGAACTGCCGCTTTTTCGGAATCCTCCCCCCTTCTGATGTCACATTTGGTACCTTTCAGTGGGGAGGGGGGAGCAGATACCTGTCTAATCTAGGTATTTGCTCCCACTTCCGGGCATAGATAGCCACAGTATCAGCAGATATCTATGCTATGTCTCTTGCCTCCTCCCCCCCCCCCCCCACTGTCTTCTGGGAGACACACAGGTCCCAGAAGACAGCAGGGACCAGTGGGATCACGCAGCGAGACTAGCGCATGCGCAGTAGGGAGCCAGGCTGTGAACCCGCAAGGCTTCACTTCCAGAATCCCCCTACTGAAGACGATGGTGCCTCCACCCGAGGGACAGATCGGCTTCGGGTCCCGACATCGCGGGCGCCCTGGACAGGTAAGTGTCCATATTTTAAAAGTCAGCAGCTGCAGTATTTGTAGCTGCTGACTTTAAAAAAAAATAAAAAATTGTCAGAACTCCGCTTTAAGCCTGACTTGTGGAAGCCAAAAACTATCCACAAGTTGATTAGAGTATCAGACATTGTTGAGACTGTTCCGGGCCTCCCTTGAGCCACTTGCAAAGTGGTCTGCAGGAATGTTTCGTCAAAGAGACTCACCAACAGGCACAAAGATCTGGCATGGATGGCAATCCAAGGGGGGTTGCCGCTCAGGACATTCATGCATGCCAGAAACCTGTGCAGATACAGGCACTGCCCTTTTTGTATCATCCAGGAGGAAACTGCTTTGCACGTTTTCTGGGATTGCCCCTTTGCACAGGGCCTGTTGAGGACCTTGGAACCAGAACTTAACCACTTGACATCCGCGCTATAGCCGAATGACAGCTACAGCGCGGACCTGAATTTCCAGGAGGCCGTCATATGACGCCCTCCCCTGTGCACGCGCCCTGCAGGGCGCACGCGGAGCGCGCTGTGATTACCGAGTCACTGAGACTCGGGTGATCACTGATCCGAGTAAGGGTGCGGTCCCTTACCATGTGATCAGCTGTCAGCCAATGACAGCTGATCACATGATCAAAGCAAAAGCTCTGTGATTGTTTTCTTTTTCTCCTCACGCTAACAGCGCAAAGAGAAAAAAAAGCCGATCACCGGCTTATCAGCAAGGGACATCGGTCCCGAAGAGGAAGAGGCAATTCTGCCTCATATGTGTCACCAGTACCCCCTGCCAGTGCCACCTGCCATTGCCATCTGACAGTGCCCACAGTGCCCCCTATCAATGCCCACAAGTGCCACCTATCAGTGCCCACCAGTGGTGCCAATTAGTGCCACCTAGCAGTGCTGCCTATTAGTGTAACTGATCAGTGCCCATCACTGCCACCCATCAGTGCCAATCACTGCCACCTATCGGTGCCCATCAGTGCTGCCTCATCAGCGTACAACAATGAAGGAGAAAAATTACCTTTTTTAAAATTTTATAACAAAATATTAAAAAAAAAAATCGGTCTTTTTACATTTTTTAACAAAAAATAAAAACCGCAAAGGTGATCAAATACCACCAAAAGAAAGCTCTATTTGTGGGAAAAAAATTATAAAAATGTCATTTGTGTACAGTGTTGTATGACCGCACAATTGTCATTCAAAGTGCGACAGCGCTGAAAGCTGAAAATTGGTCTGAGCAGGAGGGGGGTTTAAGCGCCCAGTAAACAAGTGGTTAAAGACTTTGTACCACAGACTGCAATCACACACTTCGGTGTATTGAACGGACTCTTCTGTGGAACTCATTCACAGGAGGACATTGACGGTGCCTGGCGGGTGCTGTGTTGCTTTTAAGGACGCTGTATGGTGCACCAGAAAGTGCCTCATCCAGCAGCGGGAGAGGATGTCCATCGAGGACTGTCCCAGACTGGTTCACAGTCTGCTCAGAGACTATCACTTGATGGACTTTAAGGAGGAAGAGGAGGGAAGATTTCCCCTCCCCCCTGTGTATCCTTTGGCAGTTCAATAAAGCTTCTGGCCTGTGAACTCCTTCCCCTCCCCCCCCTTCCTATACCCATCACACCCATTGCCTGTTGAAATGCAATTTAAGTGAAAAGTTCTATGACTTGCTAGTAACAAGCTTTTAGTTAATGCTTTCGGGGTAATGCGACGTCATGCTTGATGTGATGTTTCGGGGTATTATTACTCTGCGCAACACATCAGGCATCATACCGCAGGATGAATGTCATTTATTTGTATGCTTGGAAATGCATTGTTATGTAGTGTATTTATGCGCTGTGTCGTAGTACAGAGTGGAATGTACTCTGATGAAGTATTTGTTTTTTGTATATTTTTATGCAAAATAAAGTATACATTTTCACTCAAAAATAGTAGCCAATTCAAAGTGAAATGACTGCCCAAACACAATGCACATTTATCACATCATAGTATAATAGTAGTAGAGGTATAAAGGGTGCCTCGAGGTTGTTTGAAATGACTGAATTATTGTTGTGCATTAAAACGCATGTACCTCGTAGTGTGATGTGTGATGAAGTGCCATCCAAATTGAATGTCCAGGCAATGTACAGAGACCTGTGTGTTGTGCGGTAAAACGTGCGCTTTACCACAATGTGTAAATATGAACTCACTCCTAAACAAAAGTGAAATTCTGATGTGTCGTCTCACTTGGGATGTGACAATAAAGACCTAATGTAATCCTCTTTGAATAGATCAAGATAAGCTTGGTGCAAAAAAGGCTGATAATTGGCCCCCGCCTTCCTGTACGAATATTCTATTCCAAGTCAGCTTGTAACTAATCTGCAATTCTATGGATGAGGCTACAGCTTTTGTTGTCAAACAGTTCTGGAGAAGTCTGAAAGACGGCAAGAGACGCTGAAAGGATTCTAAAGCTGGCCATACACTAGTAGATTTACAAACAAACATTCAAATGAATATTCGTATGAAAATTCTCATCAATACGTTCTATGACTTGATGAATCTCATTTGTACTTAAAAAGAAATTTGCTTCTAACGTTTGATTTTGGAGCAAATGGAACAAGAACCACATTGACTGTTAGAAAATGTTTCACTGAGGTTGGAAACAAACGTGGATTTGACCCCCACTAACCATTAGGAAATTAAACAAACGTTCCCACAATGATATTAAAAAAAAAAAAAAATCCTACTAGAGTATGGTCAGCTTAACGTTTAAATTTGTACATCACTATTTACATTCTGAGTGCTAAAATTGTATCTAAAGCCAAGAACAAGACTGTAATGTGGTCTCCTGACTACTGTCACTGGAGTGGTCTGAATGTCATGTTTGTGCTATGACTTGTCTTCACATCACAGACCCCATTATATCAGTGTCCTCAGCCCTTCCCCCTCTACATAACAAGTACCCCCTTTACATCACAGACACCCCTTTACATGACAGAAACCCCTCTACATCACAGTACCCCCTTTACATCACAATACCCCCTTTACATCAGTGTCAGCCCCCCCTACAACACAGTTCCCCCTTTACATGACAGACACCCCTATACATCACAGTACCCCCTTTACCTCAGTGTCCTCAGCCCCCCCCCTACAAAGTAGTTCCCCTTTAATCACAGACACCCCTATACATCACAGAAACCCCTATAAATCACAGTACCCCCTTTACAGCAGTGTCCTTCAGCCCCTCTCCCTCTACAACACAGTACCCCCTTTAATCACAGACACCCCTATACATCACAGTATCCCCTTTACATCAGTGTCCTCAGCCCCTCCCCCTCTACAACATAGTTCCTCCTTTAATCACAGACACCCCTATACATCACAGTACCCCCTTTACATCAGTGTCATCAGCCCCTCCCCATCTACAACACAGAACCCCCTTTAAATCAATCTCAGCTTTCCCCCCTCTACATCACAGTTCCCCCTTTACATCAGACACCCTTATACATCCCAGTACCCCCTTTACATCAGTGTCCTCAGCCCCCCATTTACATTACATTCCCACCCCCTTCACATCACCAGCCCTTTACATTATGATACCCCCCTTTCCATCAGTGCCTTCAGTGCCTCCTTCACATCACAGCTTCCCCTCCCCCCCTTTAAATCAGTGCAATCAGTCCCCCCTTCACATCACAGCCCCCCCCCTGCATCACAGTTACCCTCTCCCTTACATCACATTCCCCCTTCACATCACAGTCTCTTTACAAATTTTAGTTAACCTTAATTATTTTATATTAACTCCTTTATTCCTAAGTCCTTACTCTTTTTTTTTTGGCCTCTTTTAAGTAATCATTTGCATGTCAGCTTTTTAAAGTGATGGTAAATCTTTGTTTTTATAACCCTTTAGAGCCGATTCCTGCCCGCCCTTTAAGGTCTTTAGAATTCCTGGAGGGGTGGGGCTTATGGTCATGTGACCGCTATGATTGGCTCCCATGGCGGTCACATGATCGGAAAGCTTCTGTTTGCAAACAGTGAATGGGAGCTTTCAGTTAACTGCCACTAACTGTTAGAAGCGCGCAGGGCATGCACTCTCGGCACAGCTCTATCTGCGCTATTGCGTGCAAATATGTGGCTGCTGGGTACCAAGACACGGCCCCTGAGAGGCGGCATATTTGCATGCCCTTGGCACGAAGAGGTAAAATTAAAATAAAAAACATGTTATACTTACCTGCTGTGTGCAATGATTTTGCACAGAGCAACCCCGATCCTCCTCTTCTTGAGTCCCCCGAGCCCCACCCCCATTTCTTTATCCCTGGCTGTAATAGACAAACTGAGCCAACGAGGAGGCAAAGAACCGAGAGAGCCTCAGCTCTCCTACACACTGCTGGATCCAGATTGGGCTCAGGTATGTATTTAGGGGGGGGCCTGCATGCAGGTTTTTTTTTTTACTTTTGCCTTTACAATCACTTTAAATTTGCATTTGTTCATATTTGTTTTTCCAAATTTAAAAGGGGCTTCATACCAGAAATGTATGTAAACATAAAATTTGTAGTTAAAAATGTATATAAAACCTGTATAATAATAATATTAAAGGAGTTGTAAAGTCTCTAGGTTTTTTATCTTAATGCATTCTATGCATTAAGGTGAAAAACCTTCTGTGGTGCAGCAGCCCCCCAGAGCCCCCTTTATCTTATCTGAACCCGATCATTCCAATAAGTATGATCCCAGCAGCTCCAGCCGCTGTCTCGGGTCCTCATTGGATAGATTGATAGCAGCAGAAGCCTTTGGCCCCTGCTGCTGTCAATCAAATCCATTGACACGGGAGCGGGGGGGGGGGGGGGGGCTCGAGTCCTGCTGTCTGTGTCAATGGATGCAGCAGCAGGACTTGGGAGCGTGCCCGCATGGGTGCCCCCATGGAAAGCGGCTCTCCGTGGGGGCACTTGAGGAAGAGGAGCCAGGAGCGCCGCCGGGGACCCCAGAAAAGGAGGATTGGGGCCACTCTCTGCAAATCCCTTGTAAGTAAGTCATTTTTGTTATTTAAAAAAAAAACAAAACCTTTACAATCACTTTAATAATAGTTAACCGTTATTATTTTCTTAAAGCGGAGTTCCCCCGATTTATGCGGCTTCACATCCTGGTTCCCTACTGCGATTCGAAACTCGCGCTGCGCTATCCCACTGGTCCCTGCTGTCTTCTGGGACCTGTGTGTCTCCCAGAAGACTGCGGGGGGACGGAGAAGGCTCCGGAAGTGGCGTAGATACCCACGGGTGGCTCGGGTATCTATGCCCGGAAGTGGGAGCAAAATACCTGTATTAGACAAGTATCTGCTCCCCCCTGAAAGGAGGGGGGAGGAACCGGAAAAGCGGAAGTTCCATTTTTGGGTGGAACTCCGCTTTAATGCCTTAATTTCCTTCTTCCTTTTTTTTTTGCATTATTTTTTTTCATCTTAACTCTTTCAATTAGCATTTGTTTGTGTTTTTGTGCCAAAAATGATTTGCACCAGAAATGTACATTTTGTAGTAATTTCAGTTTTCCCTTATATTTTTACTAACTCCTTCATTCCCTTCCCTTATTTGTTTTTTAAACCTGTGTTCGTTTTTGGAGTGCTGAATTAAGGGACTGGGAGGGATCACATCCTCTCCCTGAGTACTGAAGGACTATACATTCTTTGGCTTGTTTTGTCTTATGGTGTGAGACCATCTTCTAATCCAAGTATTCTGATGACAGTAAAGTCTGTATACTGAATTCCAGCTTTGTTGTGTCTGATTCATACTGCAGTACCTACAGCAGCCACCAGATCGCCTACGGATTACGCTCATGACTCATTCTACACCAGTAAATCCACATCACTCTCCTGGAAATCAGCTGATTCACGAAAACATCACATCTGTCACTCCAATCCGGATGTACAAAACTACCTACCAAGTGTGTGTTAAAGTGAAACAGCTTGTGACACACCCACATTTATAGCTTTGACATTTTTGGTATCTATTTACTTGACACAATCTCATCTTTTATGTATTACCAAAAAATTTGAAATTATATTGCGTTTGTGTGCACTAAAATTTGTGTATTTTTTTTTTACTGGTTTGATAAAGAATTGTGCTAAGAAAAAAATACAAATAAAATTACCATCATTTTATCCATAAAATAAGGAAAAAGTCCCCGGTAGCGGAATAATTAATCTCCATTTGATACCCATATACGTAGCTTACTAATTCCTAATTTTTTGGGTGTTTAATATAATTCACCTATAGAAACAGAATAAAATAGAATAGATAATATGCTGTATATGCATACATGTACATAAAGAAGGAAATTGGGACTTTGAATGAAACTAATGACATTGTGGCGGTAGGTTGATAGAAAAATATATTTAACCACTTCAATACCGGGCACTTATACACCTTCCTGCCCAGACCAATTTTCAGCTTTCAGCGATGTCGCAGTTTGAATGACAATTGCGCGGTCATACAACACTGTACCCAAACTAAATTTTTATCATTTTGTTCCCGCAAATAGACCTTTCTTTTGGTGGTATTTGATCACCTCTGCGGTTTTTATTTTTTGCGAAACAAATAAAAAAAGACCGAAAATTTTGAAAAAAATAAAAGTTTTGCTTTTGTTTTTGTTTAAAAATTTTGTAAATAAGTAAGTTTTCTCTTTCACTGATGGGCACTGATAAGGCACTGATAAGGAGGCACTGACAGGCACTGATAAGGCGGCAGCGATGAGGTGGCACCAATGAGCGGGCACTGATGATGGGCACTGGTAGGCGGCACTGATGGGTGGCACTGATATGCAGCACTGATGGGCATTGATAGGCGGCACTGATGGGCACTCATGGGTGGCACTGGTGGGCATTGATGGGCACTGATAGGCGGCACTGATAGGCTGCAAAGATGGGTTCTTATGGGTGGCACTGATGGGCACTGATAGATGGCAATGCTGGGCACTGATAGGCACTGATAGGCGGCACTGATGGGCACTGATACATGGCACTGATGGGCACTGATACGCGGCACTGATACACAGCACTGATAGGCATCCCTAGTGGCACTGGCAGTGGTAGGCATTGGAGTGGGCACTGATTGGCAGCTGCCTGGGCATTGATTGGCAGCTGCCTTTGCACTGATTAGTTTTTTCCTGGGGGTCTAGGGGGCATACCTGGTGGTCCAGTGTGGCTGGTTTCCCTGGTGGTCCTGGGCGGCTTCCCTGGTGGTCCTGGGCGGGATCCAGGGGGGGGGCTGTGCTGATAAACAATCAGCACAGACCCCCCCTGTCAGGAGAGCAGCCAATCGGCTCTCCTCTACTCGCGTCTGTCAGACGCGAGTGAGGAAAAGCCGATCACCGGCTCTTCCTATTTACATCGTGATCAGCCGTGATTGGACACGGCTGATCACGTGGTAAAGAGTTTCCGTCAGAGACTCTTTACCTAGATCGGTGTTGCGGGGTGTCAGACTGACACCCTGCAACAACGATCGCCGCGATGCGCGCCCCCGGGGGCGCGCAGCGGCTCAATATCCTGAGGACGTCATATGACGCCCAGTCAGGATATTGAAACAACTTTGCCGCTGTCATTCTGCTATATGGCGGGCGGCAAGTGGTTAATAACATGCAAAGATGTAAAAATACATGTCAATGATACAAAACATGTAAAAATGACCTCAGCTCCCGGGACTGACTACCCTTCTGGCCCTGGCCCCACACTCACCATACTTTATCGCATTTAACCATTTGTAAGTATTCAGGACTGGCATATTTGCATTTTCCTGTTGTATTTAGTGCTATATGAGATTCATTATATTTATTCTTTATAGATACTCTTGAGCAAACTCCATGCGGGCTTTCATGTGTCTTGCACTGAGGAGAGGCTTCCGTCGGGCCACTGTGCCATAAAGCCCCGACTGGTGGAGGGCTGCAGTGATGGTTGACTTTCTACAACTTTCTCCCATCTCCCGACTGCATCTCTGGAGCTCAGCCACAGTGATCTTTGGGTTCTTCTTTACCTCTCTCACCAAGGCTCTTCTCCCCCAATATCTCAGTTTGGCCGGACGGCCAGCTCTAGGAAGGGTTCTGGTCATCCCAAACGTCTTCCATTTAAGGATTATGGAGGCCACTGTGCTCTTAGGAACCTTAAGTGCAGCAGAAATTTTTTTGTAACCTTGGCCACATCTGTGCCTTGCCACAATTCTGTCTCTGAGCTCACTGGTTTCATCACCTATTAACCTAAAGTTTTTATTTAGGGTTTATAGCGCTACACTTTTTCATTTACATTTTATTGCTTTGGTCTATAGCTGTGTTGGCTGTTGTTTACACCTATTATTTACACAGCGCTGTATTTTCCTTATTTTAAATATAATCAAACACAGCTGGACTCAAATGAAGGTGTAGAACCATCTCAAGGATGATCAGAAGAAATGGACAGCACCTGAGTTAAATATATGAGTGTCACAGCAAAGGGTCTGAATACTTAGGACCATGTGATATTTCAGTTTTTCTTTTTTAATAAATCTGCAAAAATGTCAACAATTCTGTGTTTTTCTGTCAATATGGGGTGCTGTGTGTACATTAATGAGGAAAAAAAATGAACTTAAATGATTTTAGCAAATGGCTGCAATATAACAAAGAATGAAAAATGTAAGGGGGTCTGAATACTTTCCGTCCCCACTGTATGCATACATGAAACAATAGGAATGTAAATGTTTACCAGCAGATTTTACAACGCAGCTAGTAACAGCTGTACGGCAGTATTTGCATATGAAATAAGAACACTCCCACAACGCTCATGTTCTTCTCCAGAAAACTGTCATTACAAAATAAAATAACGGCGAGGATCTCTAGCGCCATCTAGCTGCCACCTTGAAATAATCATTTTCTCCTTTCCACTCCAGTCTGGGTGGAGCCTTTGTGTCTATAGAAGAGCTGTGTGCTGTGTGTGCTCTGGGCTGAATGCAGACAGCTCAATATCAAAGAACTCTGGGAGTTCAAGAATTTCAAGAAAAACTGCTCACTAGATCCGATTTATGTTATTAAAATCGAAGGGTCCAAAGCTTCGTCCACCCACCCTGTAGATCCCACCACTCTGCCAGGATAAGTAAAACACTAAGGTAAAATGCTAATGCTGCCACTTAGATAAATAAATAATAATAAACTACTGTATAAACTACTAAAGTGAATAGTGGCACTGTAAATGAATAACTAAAATAACATCAGATAATATGAGAATCACGCAGGAAAAAACCCATAAACAAAAGTCCATTGACTGAATAAGTCCTTAAATGTGATGGTGATTAATCAATAAAGATTCATAATGTGTTGACAACAGATTCAATATTGTTTATCCACCACACCGTGTTCAAACGGTGATTCCACTCCCCTCTGGGTGTCCACTCACCAAATGAAGTTGCCTTACATTCCCATGCTCGGCAAATAAGCATCAACCCAAATAGGATTAAATCATCCATCGATCTCCCATCCATGTAATTGATCCCATGAAAAGATCCACATATAAGAAAACAAAATGCTATAATACTGCAGTTACATTTGATCAAAAATGCATTAAAAATAAGATTTCAAACATTGAACTCACACAGGTTATATTAAAATTACACCTGTGATACATCCACTGCAGCAGTGTGAGACTGTCAAAGCTTGGTCACAACAAGCTCAGTGTGTAGTAGTATCTCACCCACACCGGACTCGTCACCGCCGGAACGTCACTTCCGGTATTGCATCTGATGTCACTAATGGTTGCCGTACAGCCACGTCCCGACGCATTTCGTTATCACGACTTTAGTTTAGGAGTTTAGTATTAGTTTAGTATTTGTGTAATAATGAGTGTCACAGACATGTGTAAATACATCAATTTATTTAGAAGGTGAAATAGGTCAAAATGTAAAAATAACTCATGAAAATAAAAAATTGCATTTTCTACGAACCTACACAAAGCCACAGGAGGGATAACTGTATTAAATCGATACAGACCGACCCCTCACACAGCACACCAGTACAGACCGACCCCCCCCACACAGAACACCAGTACAGACCGACTCCCCACATAGCACACCAGTACAGACCGCCCCCCCACACAACACACCAGTACAGAACGACACCCCCACACAGCACACCAGTACAGACCGACCCCCACACAGCACACCAGTACAGACCGACCCCGCCACACAGAACACCAGTACAGACCGACCCCCCCCACATAGCACATGAGTACAGACCACCCCCCACACAACACACCAGTACAGACTGACACCCCCACACAGCACACCAGTACAGACCGACCCCACACAGCACACCAGTACAGACCGACCCCCACACAGAACACCAGTACAGACCGACCCCCCCACATAGCACACCAGTACAGACCACCCCCCACACAACACACCAGTACAGACCGACACCCCCACACAGCACACCAGTACAGACCGACCCCACACAGCACACCAGTACAGACCGACCCCCACACAGCACACCAGTACAGACTGACCCCCCCACAACACACCAGTACAGACTGACCCCCCACACAGCACACCAGTACAGACTGACCCCACACACAGCACACCAGTACAGACCGAACCCCACACAGCACACCAGTACAGACTGACCCCCCACAACACACCAGTACAGACTGACCCCCCCACATAGCACACCAGTACAGACTGACCCCCCACACAGCACACTAGTACAGACTGACCCCCCACACAGCACACCAGTACAAACAGACCCCCCACACAACACACCAGTACAGACTGACCCCCCACATAGCACACCAGTACAGACTGACCCCCCACACAGCACACCAGTACAGACTGACCCCCCACATAGCACACCAGTACAGACAGACCCCCCACACAGCACACCAGTACAGACAGACCCCCCACACAGCACACCAGTACACACTGACCCCTCACACAGTACACAAGTACAGACTAAACCCAGACCAGGGATGTGCGGTGAGGTCAGTGGCAGGTGAGGCACTGGCTAGTATCAGAGCCAGATACACACAAGTTACATACGCTGTGATCGTTAGAGTGAGAGCAATAATTCTAGCAGTAGACCTCCTCTGTGACTTTAAACCTGTAAAAAATCTCGTGTTTTCCGGAGGGTCAGACGAGGGGCGCAGTGAGCTCCTTCACCCCGAGCAGCCATACGATTTTACACTATTGGAGCCTTTCTTTCCATTTACATTATATCCACTCTGCTGAGAGTTTGACATCCCGCAAGTGTGTACCGCTCCATCATTACACCAAGGCCCCTGATGTTCCATTCCTGTGTCAATGTTCGGTCTTTCGGTGGTGGTCCGGAGTAAATAATCCAAACAGCTCACTCTGACCCTCTGTAGTGGGGGGGTCACGAGTTTCTGGTAAGCGGCCAGTCTCTCTATATGTGGTGGTGGACAAAGCACTTTGTCCTTATCCAGCAGGACCTCAATTGTTTTGTAATAATCACCTGGGTGACTTATCTAGTTGTCTACATATGGACTTATCTATAACTTTTTTTTATTGTTGCACATGAAGAATGCACTTTTGATGGACTATTCATTTGTTATTCATTTCTATTGGCAGCTCATTACGATATATGTCTTACACATTCATTTGTTATATATTCACTTATAAGGAGGACTGATGGTCATGTGTTTGGTCACCAGTTCCCTCCTTAGCGCGATTCCATTTTTCTAATTTGATTTCAATTGTGTTTGTGTTGCATACAGGAATTCGCAGCTCTATATCCCCCCTTTTTTTGTCCACACAATTCACCTATGCGCAGTTTTTTTTCCCCCCTTTTTTCAGTGGCAGGTGAGGCACTGGCTAGTATCAGAGCCAGATACACACAGGTTACATACGCTGTGATCGTTAGAGTGAGAGCAATAATTCTAGCAGTAGACCTCCTCTGTAACTTTAAACCTGTAAAAATTTTTACAGCGCAGCCTATGGAGATTTTTAAGTACTGAAGTTTGGCGCCATTCCACAAGTGTGCGCAATTTTAAAGCATGACATGTTAGGTATCTATTTACTTGACGTAACATCAACTTTTACATTATAAAAAAAAATCAGGCTAACTCTAGTGTTTTTTTTTAATTTTTTTATTCATGTAACAGTTTATTTCCAAAAAAAAAAACACGTTTGAAAAATTGCTGCGCAAATACCGTGCAACATAAAAAGTTGCAACTACCACCATTTTATTGCCTAGGGTGTCTGCTAAAACACATATATAATCCAGCCAAGGCTGCTGGAGTGCCAGGCCTTGGCCGGATTTGTGGAAAGAGGCGGGTTTTCTCCGAAATTTGGTGCTCCTGGAATTGTTTCCAGTGGTGCTGGCTGTGGAGGGGTGGGGAGAGTCTTTCAGGGACCTGAAAGTGCGTTTTCACTGTGACAATCTTGGGGTGGTACAGGTCATCAACTGTGTCACAGCCTCATCTCCACCCGTGGTTCGACTTCTTCAGCACCTTGTGTTACGTTGTCTACAGTTAAATGTTTTTCTTTATGCTGTTCACCACCCGGGAGTTGAGAATGGCTTAGCTGATGCATTGTCTCACTTTCAGTGGGGCGGGTTCCAGGAGTTGCAGTGGCGCAATTACCAGGGTCGCACCAGTCACACTTGCGACTGGGCCCTGGAGTTCTGCCCATGTGGGGGGCCCAAAAGCCTGGGATGTGGCTCGGGGGTTGCTGGCTGCAGTTATAAACAGAGAGCGTCTATTACACTTTCTGTCACACTGCTCGGACCCCGCACTGACAGCCCCCCCTCCTCGCACAGACGTCGGACAGGAGGGGAGAGGAAAGAGATACAGAGAGCAGGATCTTCTCCTCCCACCCCCCTCGTGTGTGTCCTGTGGCCCCGCCCACATTCCAATCCTCGGCAGCTCCATGCTTAGCAAAGAGAAACTCCAGCAGCCTGCAGGTAGATAGTGGAGAAAAGGCCAGCTTGTACTATGGATGCTGCAATCCTCCACAGAGGATCCACAGCTCTCCAGGTCAGACAGTCGCCTTGCTTCCTAATGAAACTTCCCAGTGACTTAAAAGAAAGCAGCACACAGGTGGGTTAGTCATTGATGGGACTGATTGTGTTGTCCCCTCCAGAGCCCCTCAACCAACACAGCAGCCCACTGGGGTTTCCCTAGTGTGGTGCACTACAAGCCCCAGCATGCTCTGCCAGTCTATGGCTACTTTCAGACTGGGGCAGGCATCGGCGGTAAAGCGGCACTATTTTTAGTGCCGCTTTACTGTCGTTTTAGCGACGCTATTCGGCTGCTACGGTGCGGTTTTAACCCCCGCTAGCGGCCAAAAAAGGGTTAAACCCACCCGCAAAGCGCCACTGCAGCGGCACTTTGCCGGTGGTTTGGCAGCACAGCACTGCAAAGATGCAGGAATTTTTTTACCATCCTGCAAGCGCACCGCTCCATTGTGAAAGCCCTCAGGCTTTCACACTGGAGAGACAGGAGAGGCTCTTTACCGGCGCTATGCAGGCACTATTTATAGCGCTGTAGCGCCTGTAAAGAGCTTCAGTGTGAAAGCAGCCTTAGTGTATGTATAGCACAGGCTAGTAGATCTTGTTTGCTGACCAATCCCGGGCCCAAGCCTCCATCTATGGTAAGGGAAGTGTCACCTACCCTTCCTCTTTTATCTCGGCAGCCTCTGAGCACATTTATGTAAGGGAGAGCTCTCTGGACTGTAATGTAAAGGGGGACTCTGATGTACATGGGGGGCTTTGGTGAGCAGAGTCCCCCTCACATCAGTTTCCCCTTACATTACAGTCCAGTCCACAGAGCTCCCCCTTAGGGCCCTTTCACATGGGCGGACTCTGCCAAGCAAATCCACCTGCTCAGTGCGGGATCTTTCCGCTGATCCCCACCGAGCAGGCGGATGACAGGTCCTTGTCTGCTCCACTTGTGCAGAGTGGACACAGACACAGACTGCTGTTCTCTATGGACCGGTCTGACTGTCATCCAATCCGCTAGTCTGTTTTCATTGGAGCGGATGCAGGAAGATGTGAATGGACACGTCTGTTTACATCCGCCTCCCCATACAAAACAATGGGTAGTCCAATCAGTTCAAATGTGTAAAAGACACCAGAAAGGGGTCCTGCTGCAGGACCATAATCAAGGGCCCCGCGATGGGAGAAAAGGATACCAGGATCATTAGAAAGGGCCCCCGGACCAGAGTTTTGGGGGCCCTTCATGGTTCCTTGCACTGGGGCACTGAAAGTTCTAGTTACGCCTCTGAGGAGTTGGCTCCGGTAGCGGAGCAACGCGGGGTCTCTTGCCCCGCATGGCTGTGGAGGATTGCCTTGGGGTCATTTCCGGAGTGGTTGTCTTTGCTGCAGCAGGCTGAGGTGGAGCAAGAGGGCCCGGAGGTGAGGTTGCTGGTCCTTTACTTTGTTTCACGGAACCTTGAGGAGGGGGTGTCAGTGTGAGTCGTGGAGCGGAAATTGGCAGATTTAGCACTTTTCTTCAAATTGCAGGTCTGTGATTTCACAAAAGATTTTTGGGTCCGACAGGCTCTAAAGGGGTATTGTTGGTCTCAGAAGCGCAGGGATTCCAGGCGCCCTGTTTCGTTTGATATTCTGCAAAAAGTTTTTTTGCCCAGTTTGTTTCCCTGTGTTCCTCAGCCAACGAGGTCACTTTGTTTTAAAAAAGGCCTTCTCTCTGGCTTTTTTTTGGGGCTTTTTCGGATTGGCGAACTAGTCCTTCTAAGAGGGTCCATGGGGGTATGTTGGATCGGGAGGTTACCTGCTTTTGCGACGGTTCAAAACGGATCACGCTGGCAGGGGCAGAAGGGTTCAAATTTTTGCTGTGCCGGCTTCGCCCTTGTTTCCAGTGGGTGCTGTCAGGGAGTTGCGCCCTGGTTTGGCTGGGTCCTTTTTGTTACATGGAAACGGGTCCCCCTTGTCCAGATTTCAATTCATATCTGTTTTCCGTAAATGTTTAAGGGCATTGGGTTTGGAGGAGAAAGAATTCTCCTCGCACTCATTCCGAATTGGGGCGGCCACGGAAGCCGCCCGGTGTGGGTTGGATGACGAAGCGGTCAAGTGTATTGGTAGGTGGGAATCGAGGAGGTTCCAGCTAAATGTTCGTCCTATTTTTGCGGCACAGACGCAGCACAAACGAATGGCATGTTTGTTTTTAAAATTCAGCAACATGGGGTGCAAAGTGGGCGGGGTTTCAGTAACTATAATGCACAATAGCTCAGAAACCGAACCGGCACAAACGCTCGTTTTTGCGGCACAAATCAGCACAAACACGGCACAAACTAATGGTATATTATTATTCAGGTTTTACAAACATAGGGTGCCAACTTCACACAGCTGTCCAAGCATGAGGGGAAGTCCTCCCCCCTGATCTGTCATATGACCAGAGCAGGGAAGGAGGTTCCCCTCACACTGAGCTACCACTGTCAGGGGAACACCGGGTGCTGATTTTTAGGGGTGCTATAACCTGACATACTTTTGTTTGAATGTCAGGCGGCCACAACACACTCTGTGAGTGGGAACTGTACCCCCTTAGTAATAATAATAATAATACATTTTATTTATAGTGCCCTTTTCATCAACAGATCTCAAAGTGCTACAGGTTAAAAACAAAAAAGAAAAATGAGCAGTTTATACAATGAAACGAAAAGGGACAAAAAGCCCACCATTGGGCAACTCTATATTCTGGAGTAGAGGAGAAGCCTATCATAAACTTACTTTGTGAAGATCCCCACACATTGTTTCCTGGAATTCTTTGATACATACTCACTATGTCTTGTATTGTTATTACAATGTTGATGTTATAACATGAAAGTGTATGCTGAGCCTGTGACCATAGATTTCCTCTAATGTAATTCATACAAGTCATTTTCATTGCTCTTATATCTGCAGCTTCCATTGACATCGTTTTGTTGTCACCTTGTCGCATATTTTCCCACATGATCAGCAATGTGGATGGACACATCTCCAGCTGCCAGCTATTGTATTCTGACAGCTGTGAGCACCCCCCTGTGGTTAGTATGCAGAAGGGCAGCTACTCAACACGACAGAGATGACAGCTGTGACTATTCTAATACAATGATTGTCGGCTTCTAGAGGAATAGTCAAGCATGAGATATGGAGACTTCCAATGATCCAAAATAAGCTAACTATTTTTTAAAATTTAGGGCCAGTTCACACCACATGCAGTCCAGTGTGTTTTTTTCTGCATCAAAAATGCACGGAAAGTAGGTTATATGGTTTTCAATGGCATAGTTTACACCAGTGCTTGCAGTTCCAGGAAAAGAAAGTAGAATATGCTGCATTTTTCCTGCACTGGACTGTACTGGAACGCTGTAAAACGCATAAAAAATGCACTGGAACAAATATGTCCTTATTTAAGGTTAAGAAAAATGATGGGGTAAAAAACGCACTGGAATGCATCAAAAATGCTTCAAAAACACGCATTCAGAAAAGCATCTGGAATGCATCCGGACTGCATTTCTATGGTGTGAACTGGTCCTTAAACCTAAACTTTAGCTTTAAGGCAATCCTGAAGGCAAAATTTTATAACCACCCTCAGTTTTTTGGGTTTTTTTTTTGCCTGTGTCTCCCTTCACTTCCTGTTCCATAGTCCAAAACAGGAAGTCCCAGGTTGTCACCAGAACTAGTGTCCCCATTGGAATATTTCCCCTCTATTCCTGTACTGGTGACAACTCAAAATGTGGGATTTTCGTTTACTTTTACTCTCAATGATAACGGTAAACAGGACAAATAGAGAGGATGAATCTCCCTGGAGGGGACACATACAGTAATAAAAACCTGACAGGGGTTCTAATCCCTCTTCAATAAGTCCAAAAAAAAAACAGTTTTGCCTTTTGTTATCCTTAAGGCCCCTTGCAAGAAAAACGCAAAAAAAATGTTTCCCTTTAGGGCCAGTTCACATAAACGCAGTCCGAAAGCGTTCTAGATGCTTTTCCTCATGCGGGCTTTTGATGTGTTCCGGTGCATTTCCCCCCCTCTTTTTTCTTAACCTTAACCAGTTCCATATCGGGCTATTGTAAAATGACGCCGGCAGGAATACTCTGTCCCTCCGGGTGGATGTCATTTGACGTCCGCCCGGTCTCGCTGCTCCTGCTCCCCCGGGCGCATGCAGCACGGCGATTGGTGATGAGTCGTGACCCTCGGGACACAGCCCTTCCCTGATCGGGGTAAAGAGCCAATAAAAATGGCTCTTTACCATGTGACCTGCTGTATCCAATCAGAGCCGGTCACATGAGCTGTGCTCGATCTCGCCGCTCGTGCGTGCCCCCGGGTGGCGCGCATCGCAGCTACAGGGGGTTGAGGCGTGTCCCTTGGACACAGATCCTCCCCGATCAGGGTAAAGAGCCCATGAAATGGGCTCTTTACCATGTGACCGGCTGTGTCCAATCACAGCCGGTCGCAATTGACAACAAAGGGCTGTAGTGTCATTTCTGGGTTCTCCTCCTCAGTGTGTGAGGAGGAGACCTGGCTAGAAAAAACACAATACAGTGCCCGATTGCCCCCCAAAAAGAGAGGACCTGACACAGCCCATCAGAGTACCTATCTGTAGCCTATCACAGTACACCAATACCCGAGTACCTATCTACAGCCCATCAGAGTACTCTAGTACCTGTCATCAGCCCATCAGAGTACCCGAGTACCTATCTCAGGAATAGAGAGAAAATCTTCCAATGGGGACACTAGGTCTGGTGGGACAGGAAGTGAAGAGAAATCTCCTCAAAGGGACACAGATGGCAAAAACAAAAACAAAAAAAAACAGGAGTTATAACCCTCCCTTACTCTATCCAAAATAAAAAAAAAGTTTTGCCTTTAGTTCTACTTTAAGCTAACTAAATGTCATTCAGTATAGGACTATATGTACACTTTTTTAAAATGTAGTGTTTTATGTAGGTTGAGAGTGTTGGGCGAACGGTTCGGGCCGAGCAAAAGTTTAACCCGAACAGCGACTGTTCGCCATTTTGGCGAACACCCGAATTTGTGGGGCGCTCAACGGGATGTTTGCCCGCTGAGCACCCCACAATGCACTGCACAGTTCTTTCTAAGCCCTCATTGGGCAAAGCTTTGCCCGGCCAGGACACAGTGAAAGCTGGTTGTTAAGGAGCGGGGTCGGAAAACCGGCCGCTGTGTCCTTTACAACCAATGAGTCATCTGTCAACAGGCTTCCCCGCTGACAGCTGAAAGTAAAAAAAACATTGCCGACAATAGAAAATAGTGAAAGAAAAAAAGTGAAAAAAAAATCAGCTGTCAACGGTTTCCCTGCTGACAGCTGAGTAAAAAAAACATTGTTGGCAAAAGAAAAAAGTGGCAGGTCTGGTATGGACCTTTCGGGTCTGGTATGGATTTTAAGGGAACCCCACGCCAAATCTTTTTAATAAAGCAGCGTGGGGCCCCCACAAAATCCATACCAGACCCTTATCTGAGCATGCAGGCAGGCAGGCCAGGAAAGGGGGAGTCGAACAGGCACCCCCCTGAACCATACCAGGCCACATGCCCTCAACATGGGGGGTGCTTTGGGGCAGAGGGGACTCTGAACCCCCACCCCAAAGCACCTTGCCCCCATGTTGATGGGGACAAGGGCCTCTTCCCCACAATCCTGGGCTGTGGTTGTTGGGGTCTGCAGGCAGGTGTCTTATTGTAATCTGGAAGTACCCTTTAACAAGGGGGGCCCCAGATCCTGCCCCCCCATGTGAATGAGTAGGGGTACTTTGTACCCCTACTCATTCACCAAAAAAGTGTACATAAAAAAAAAAACACAAACACAGTTTATGACAATTCCTTTATTAAAAATAAAAAAAACAGTGTCCCTCGATGGAGATCGGGATGCCGGGATCTGGGGGCCCCCTTGTTAAAGGGGGCTTCCAGATTCCGATGAGCCCAGAAGAGCTATCTCAGACTCAACCATTAATAAATGACTGTGGGCTGCAGGCAGCCGATCAGAGGCTAAGTCTGTGAATAACAAGAAGCCTTTAATAATCTGTCACAGCAGAGCAGCCAGCCAATAACGCCTACGTAAATTACACAGGGGGGTTCAATATTGAGTTGGCCCACCCTTTGCAGCTATAACAGCTTCAACTCTTCTGGGAAGGCTGTCCACAAGGTTTAGGAGTGTGTCTATGGGAATCATTTGATCATTCCTCCAGAAGCGCATTTGTTAGGTCAGGCACTGATGTTGGACGAGAAGGCCTGGCTCGCAGTCTCCGCTCTAATTCATCCCAAAGGTGTTCTATCAGGTTGAGGTCAGGACTCTGTGCAGGCCAGTCAACTTTATCCACCCCAAACTCGCTCTTTCAGTCTTTATGGATCTTGCTTTGTGCACTGGTCCAAATCATTTGGTGGAGGGGGGATTATGGTGTGGGGTTGTTTTTCAGGGGTTGGGCTTGGCCCCTTAGTTCCAGTGAAGGGAACTCTTAAGGCGTCAGCATACCAAGATATTTTGGACAATTTCATGCTCCCAACTTTGTGGGAACAGTTTGGGGATGGCCCCTTCTTGTTCCAACATGTCTGCACACCAGTGTACAAAGCAAGGTCCATAAAGACATGGATGAGCGAGTTTGGGGTGAAGGAACTTGACTGGCCTGCACAGAGTCCTGACCTCAACCCGATAGAACACCTTTGGGATGAAATAGAATGGAAACTGTGAGCCAGGCCTTCTCCTTCAACATCAGTGACTAACCTCACATATGCACTTCTGGAAGAATGGTCAAACATTTCCATAGACACACTCCTAAACCTTGTGGACAGCCTTCCCAGAAGAGGCGAAGCTGTTATAGCTGCAATGGGTGGGCCAACTCAATATTGAACCCTACGGACTAAGACTGGGATGCCATTAAAGTTCATGTGGGTTTAAAGGCAGGCATCCCAATACTTTTGGCAATACAGTGTATCTCTTTGACTACTGTATTCAGAGAGATATCTTGGAGTCAAATAATAATAAAAGGCTGTGGACAGCCAATCAGAGGCTAAGGTTGTGAGTGGAGGAAACCTTTGCATTACCATGGCCACAGCACAGCAGCAGAGCAGGTATAACCGTCCCCAGGCCCCCATTCTTAGGTAAGGATCAGTGTAAAATTTATATACTATAATATATAGTCTTTCCTTAGTACATTCATTAAAAAAGAATAAATATATAGTATATTTATTAAATTATTTACAAATACCACATACTGGATATTGTATATGTATGAATATTCCTCAAATGTACCATAAGGGGTTTAATACTGTTCTAGTGGAAGGGATTTAGGGAGAGCTAAAAGTCAACGGGTTAGGGGGCGCAAAGTACTTGCCTTGCCCCGGGTGCTGACAACCCACTCTACGCCACTGTAATAATATACAGTATGTGAGTGATGTACATGTTCTGTGTCATGCACCCTCTAGTGGACTCTGTAAGAATATATGATAGAGGTGAGTGATGTGTGTATTCGGTGTCTAGTACCCCCTAGTGGACACTCTGTAGGAATATATTAAACGGGTGAGTGATGAACATTTTCTATGTCATACACCCTCTAATGTAGCCTTTCCCAACATTTTTTTTTTATAGCCTTTTTATTGATAGTTTCATCATAATACCGGAAAATGGACATAGACAACCGATATAAGTGTGTACATAATAAACATTACAGAGTATCAAACAGTGCCCTTGCCAACTGGACCGGCCAGGCCCAGTAGGGCACAGTTATAAAGGGCACTGTTTGATTCTCTGTAATGCAAGAAAGTAAGTTATTGATAGTGACAGAATACAGTTTACCAACCTTTTTTACCCCAAATCATTTTCAGGTCTCAGGGAACCCCTACTAAAAATTGATTAATCAGGGGTCAGTGGGAAAAATGCCCCACTTACAGTGGTGGTCAATGGAAAGAATGATCCCCTTACAGTGGAAGACAGAACACCCTTACATTGGTGGTCAGTGGGAAGAGTGCTCCCCTTACATTAGTGGTCAGTAGAAAGTGTGCCCCCCTTACATTGGTGGTCAGTGGAAAGAGTACCCCCCTTACATTGGTGGTCAGTGGAAAGAGTGCCCCCCTTACATTGGTGGTCAGTGGGAAGAGTGCCCCCCTTACATTGGTGGTCAGTGGGAAGAGTGCCCCCCGTATATTGGTGGCCAGTGGGAAGAATGCCCCCCTTACATTGGTGGTCAGTGGGAAGAGTGCCCCCCTTACATTGGTAATCAGTGGGAAGAGTGCCCCCCTTACATTGGTAATCAGTGGGAAGAGTGCCCCCCTTACATTGGTGGTCAGTGGGAAGAGTGCCCCCCTTACATTGGTGGTCAGTGGGAAGAGTGCCCCCCTTACATTGGTGGTCAGTGGGAAGAATGCCCCCCTTACATTGGTGGTCAGTGGGAAGAGTGCCCCCCTTACATTGGTGGTTGGTGGAAAGATGACACATCAGTGTATAAACTGCACTGTACTATATTTTTGTGCATTGAGAATTAGTGCACAAAAAATGAAAATGTATTTTATTTGAAATTGGTTATAATAAATGTGTCTAAGACTAAAGCTAAATCGAAATTTGCTGCCAAAAGTAACACTGCGAGTGATGCTCGTTTTCTGCGTCCTGCACCCTCTAGTGGGCCGTTGGTAAGAATACATGGCAGGTTCACCCAGGCTGGTGACAATGGTAGTTTGACTGAGAGGGAGAGCTCACACTGTCATGGCTGTGGTCAGGAAGACCTTTCCTCTGGAGCCGTGTGTAGATGTGAAGAGCTTCCCTACTTCACGGAAAAATGAAAATCCCTTTGTGGCCAGAGGAGTTTCCAGCTGAAAGGGAACTTTAGATGAGGTTGTTGAAAGGGAACTGCAGGACCACCCACGGCGTCTTTGTGGGCAGCAGAGTAACACTCATTGTGATTAAGTGATTTATGTTAAAGGCATAGTCCACCATTTGAAAAAAAAATGTAATAAATCCACCAATGATAAAATAAAAAATGTGTATTTAAAGGGGTTGTAAACCATTGTTTATTTATTTTTTAAATAACAAACATGTTATACTTACCTCCACTGTGCAGTTGGTTTTGCACAGAGTGGCCCCGATCCTCCTCTTCTGGGGTCCCCCAAGCGGGAGAGGAGCGAGGCTTCGGGCGGCCGCATTGCTGGACTGTGGGACAGGTGAGTGGCTGTTTATTAAAAGTCAGCTGCTACACTTTCTGTAGCTGCTGACTTTTAATAAACTGAAAAATTAGTGGAACTCCGCTTTGAGCTTATCTAGTCTTCCCTTGATTTCAGCCTCTGTTAGCCACAAGGGTACGTTCTGTGATGTGTTACTAACAATACTGTTGGGGTCGGCATACCCCTTCTTTTCCTGTGTACAAACTGAGGGGAAGAAAGCATTCAGTACAGTTGCCTTCTCTGCGTCATCTGTAACCACCCTGCCTTCATCATCTTTTATGTGGGCAATGTGCTCTGATTTCATTATTTTTACTGTTAATATATCTAAACAATTCCTTGAGATTTTTTTTTACTCTCCTCTGCCATGTGTCTCTTGTAGTCTTTTTTAGCCTCCCTGATTTTGTTCTTACACTTCTTATTGCATTCTTTGTAGTGTTGGAATGCTGACAATGACCCTCCGCTTTATATTTTTTTAAAGGCCATTTTTTCTCTCTAATAAGATTTTTTACATTACAGTTTAGCCACTCAGGTTTAACCTTCGCTCTTCTATATTTATTGACCATTGGAATGCACTGCGTGATACCTTTGTTTAATATGTTCCTTCAGCATTCCCATTTTTCAATATTCAATGTTTCTAGGATTAGGTCCCAATTGATGTCTTGTAGTATTGGGCACAGTTCAGAAAAGTTGGCTCTTTTGAAATTTAGAGTTCTTGTGCTACTCTCGTGCCTCCTTTTTTATTGATTTACACTAAATGTGATCATCCTGTGATCACTAGATCCCAAGTTGTCCCGTATTGCCACATACAATCTTCTGAAGCTGAAGAGGTTAAACCCCAGATATCTCATTAAAGAGAACGTGTCACCAAAAATGCATCACAAAGAGGACTTTTTGTCCCCTATGTGTTGAAAAAAAGTTAAAGTGGATGTAAACCCAATGTCATCCTTTCTAAACTACTGCCATAGGGGTTATCTATAAGGATATACATGTCTCCTGCATGTATCTTTACCTGTCAAATGTCTCCCCTCTGTCTGTTATGAGAGCCGAAAAACTGCATATTCTGTGGGCGGGTCTGTTGTCTGGAGCTCGGTGGGTGGAGTCATGATGTCAGTAGACTCCCCGCCCACCTCTACACTCCCCTTGTCAATACGCATTTTCTCCTGTATATTTCTAACACTGAACTTCTGCTATGATCTCTAACATCCAGTGAAAAGACAGGAAAGTAACCACATGACTTCAGCATGAGAAATCATGGTGAGGTGTGGAACAGCCAATCCTTGCAGAGCTGTTGAAGAAAGGAGTGGGGGAGGGAATTAAAAAATACTGCATGTGTCTTAGGCTAGTGCACGAAATGTAAATCACCTGTCACTCACAGCAAGGGGGAGGATTTGACAAAAATTTTCCCTGTTTGTCAAGATTTCTCTCACTGTACAATAAAAGAGGATTGCTCAGAGATGGATTAACTCTGTGTGGCAAGACTGGGCTCAAATGATAGGAAATCTTATACTCTACATTATGACGTCAAAAAAAAAAATTTGGGTTTACATCCACTTTAAGTAACAGAATGAAAAAGTGTAAAAAATGAACGCTACACCCAGGCACAAATCCCACCCCCAAAATGTTTTAAACTTGATTGCACTACACATGCTTCATGTTGCCTTGCATACCGGAGTGAGAGCAATAATTCTAGGCCCATTATTCAGTTAACTCTGAATTGATGATCTGTAGGGGCTTTTAAAGCATTACTTAAGGGGTTGTAAAGGTAAAAATTTTTTCACCTTAATGCATTCTATGCATTAAGGTGAAAAAACTTTTGACAGTACCGCCGCCCCCCAGCCCCCCGTTTTACTTACCTGACGCCTCGAATCTTCGCTCCTCGTCCTCGTCAGCTTCATTGCAGCTCAGCCTGGTCGCTGATTGGCTGCAGTGGATGGATTGAAAGCAGCGCAGCCATTGGCTCGCGCTGCTGTCAATCACATCCGATGACGCGGCGCGCCGAGGGGGCGGGGCCGAGTGATACAGCGAGCGGCTATAGCCCTCACCACCGTGCGAGGGAGCTCGCATAAAGGTGGTAAATGCTTGCGGGGAGGAGCTGAAACAGCCGCCGAGGGACCCCAGAAGACCAGGTTCGGGGCCACTCTGTGCAGAACGAGCTGCACAGTGAAGGTAAGTATAACATGTTTGTTATTTAAAAAAAAAAAAATAAATAACTTTACAACCCCTTTAGGCCTGTTTCACACGGACTTCAGCTTGTATAAGAGCAGTGTGAACAGCAAGCTTTAACAAAGCATTGCAGCACTTTCAACAAATTTTTCGTTGAAGCTTTTAAAGTACCGTCCCGCTCCAGTTTGTAAATGCTGAACACAGATCCTAACGGAGTCCTGATTGGATTATGAAGTGTAGAAATGGTGCTATTCCTCTCTTAGTTAAGTATGGTAAAAAGAAAGGTAAACCTGCCTGGCAGTTTATTACACCCTTGGCTTATCACCAGCCCTACACAAAAAATTAAAAAACGAAGAAAACAAAGAAAATATATATATGGATATTCCAAAAAGAAAAGAAAAGTGAAGCTGTGGAGAACGAGTGTTATACCCTCTGCCTTAATTGAATCAGGCGAATAGGCAAACTTATGTGTGGTGGTTTTTACTCTCCCTAGAAGGTATAATGAAGTTCAGATTCCAAGACAGCTTTGGTATCGAAAAAATGATGCAAAAGTGTTGCACCCCCTGCCTGTTACAAATAATAAAAAAAAAAATAGTGTACAAGTGAATAAATGATGTACAATTGGATATTCCTAGTGACATAGAAGATTGTGCAATGAACTGATACAGAAAAAACAGCAGGGTGAATATGGTGTGTTACACCCTCTGGTGGGTGTCAAAGTGGTTTCTGTGTTTGTACCTTTGTATCAAAAACCAGAAAGGTATATTAACCCCTTCTCGCTGAGCGTACGCAGATGTGCGTATTTGGCTTTCGGGGCTTATACCAGGATAATGCCCGCAGCTGCAGGCATCATCCCGGTACTGTTTTTTAGAGCTGGCGATCGGCTATCTAGGTATAACAACCGATGCAGCTAAAAGCCGCTCGGCTGTTATACTGGAGGAGCGGGAGGGGACATCCCCCCTCCCACCGCTCTTACCGGGCCTCCCGTTCCATTGGGAGGCCCGATGACCAATCCGCTGCCTCCGGCAGCTAGGGACAGTCTGGTACAAACCCGTGAGCGGCTTCGTTCCAGCCTCCTAATCGTAAATACGGAAGCGATGTCATGACGTCACTTCCCGTTTACTCGGCTGCCAATGGCGCCGGTTTTACAAAAATATACAGTATTCAGAATCGCCGAAAACGGCAATCTGAATACTTTGAAGTGCAAAGGAGACCACCGATCCCTCCGTAAAGAGTGCCTGTCACCACCTATTACTGTCACAAGGGATGTTTACATTCCTTGTGACAGCAATAAAAGTGATCAAATTTTTTAAAAAAAAACACAATTTAATAATATAAAAATAAATAAAATAAATAATTTTTTTTTTTTAAAGCGCCCCCGTCCCCGCGAGCTCGCACAGCAAAAAAAACGCATATGGAAGTCGCGCCCGCATATGTAAATGGTGTTCAAATCACACATGTGAGGTATCGCCGCGATCGTCAGAGCGAGAGCAATAATTCTAGCACTTGACCTCCTCTGTAACTCTAACCTGGTAACCGTAAAATAAATTTAAAGCGTCGCCTATGTAGATTTTTAGGTACCGTAGTTTTTTGCCATTCCACGAGTGCGTGCAATTATAAAGCGTGACATGTTTGGGATCTATTTACTCGGCATAACATCATCTTTCACATTATAGAAAAAAATTGGGCTAATTTTACTGTTTGGTTTTTTTAAAATTCATGAAAGTGTCCCTTTTCCCAAAAAGTTGCGTTTAAAACACCGCTGCACAAATACCGTGTGACATAAAATATTGCAACAGTCGCCATTTTATTCTCTAGATTCTCTGCTAAAAATATATATATATATATAATGTTTGGGGGCTCTAAGTAATTTTCTAGCAAAAATATAGATTTTATCTCGTAAACACCAAATGTCAAAAATAGGCTTATGCCCCGTACACACGGTCGGATTTTCCGATGGAAAATGTGTGATAGGACCTTATTGTCGGAAATTCCGACCGTGTGTAGGCTCCATCACACATTTTCCATCGGATTTTCCGACACACAAAGTTTGAGAGCAGGATATAAAATTTTCCGACAACAAAATCCGTTGTCGGAAATTCCGATCGTGTGTAGACAAATCCGACGGACAAAGTGCCACGCATGCTCAGAATAAATAAAGAGATGAAAGCTATTGGCCACTGCCCCGTTTATAGTCCCGACGTACGTGTTTTACGTCACCGCGTTTAGAACGATCGGATTTTCCGACAACTTTGTGTGACCGTGTGTATGCAAGACAAGTTTGAGCCAACATCCGTCGGAAAAAATCCTAGGATTTTGTTGTCGGAATGTCCGAAGAAAGTCCGACCGTGTGTACGGGGCATTAGTCATGAAAGGGTTAAAACAATCATGAAACAAAGTGAACTGGTGTGTTGCACCCTCTGGGAATGGAGAATGTCAAGAATAAAAAATCTTAGTGCAAACAAAATAACGTGTTTGATCCTCTGTGTCAGAGTCCAAACCATAGACATGTGAGCAAAAATTTAAATAATGGATCCTTTATAATATACAAGTAAATATAAAATGAATATATAAACAGAGTCCAGCTGTTTTAGATGATATACAGTTTCATTGGTTAAAGTGACTTTGTGCTTTAAACGGTGTTCAGTGACTGTTCAAAATGAATTCTGATTTTTCTCTCAGGTGACAATGGTGCCAGGTGACCTAATCCGTGCTGGTAATATATTGCACTCACCAGATAGCATTACCCTCCAGGAGTCCTGGTTGCCACTTTAACCTCTTCAATACCAGGCACTTTCTCCCCTTCCTGCCCAGGCCAATTTTCAGCTTTCAGCGCTGTGGCTGTTTAAATGACAATTGCGGTCACGCTACACTGTACTCAAACAGAATTTTTATCATTTTGTTCCCACAAAGAGAGCTTTCTTTTGGTGGTATATGATCACCTCTACGGTTTTTAATTTTTGCTAAACACATAAAAAAAGACTGAAAATTTTGAAAGAAAAAAAGTTTTTCTTTGTTTCGGTTATAACATTTTGTAAATTAGGTAGGTTTTTTCCTTCACTGATGAGCGCGGATGAGGTGGCACCAATATAGGGTACTAGGTTTTTCACCATTTTTTGGGCGCACACAATTTTAAGACTTGACATTTTGGAAATCTGTTTACTCAACGTAACCTCATCTTTTATATTTTACCAAGAAATTGGGTAATTTATTTTAATTGTGTGCCCTAAAATTAACTTAAGTGTGTTTTTTTTTTTTTTTACTGAAATGTTGCATTTCATAAACCATTGTGTTAATATTGGGTGACATAAATTGGAATTATCACTATTTTATTTTCTAGGGTCTGCTTTCAGAAAATATACAATGTTTTGGGGGGTTTTAAATAATCTCAAAGCCTAAATTTTGTTTAATCGTGTACAAAACACCCCATCAAAACAGCTGAATGACTCTGGCAGGGAAAGGGTTAAAACCCTGACCTTCCATTAAAAGGTGTAGAGTCAGAAGTAAAGACAAATCCTCATGTAGAAAATATCCTCCTGACATTACTCTTGTACAAACGCAAGCAGCAAATGATGCAATGGATATACAGTATATATTCGTTCTTGCTAACTGTGTAAATACAACTTGTTTTTTTTCAAGAACACGACCCACATGACCAGGCAGCTGAATATCATTCCCATGATGTCATTATGCAATCGTTAATAAGTAACAGGAACTGTTCACCTTTATATATCGGAGTATAAAGGCGTCTCCTGGATTCTTGACTCATACCAGGCAGTTCTATGGAAAGTCCCTATGCTATGCAGAGGTTATGCAGGTATATTATAGAAGGACGCCTTTGATTCCTCCAAACCTGCCCAGTCTGGGGAACTATTCGTCTTTTTTTCCCTGTGGGTTAACAGAGAATGTTTTGCTTTTATTATTCTGTTTTCTGATTGGCTGCTTTGCCACTCTTCTATGCTGTATACACAAGCCGTGGCTTGAATTATTACGGTTAAAGCCAAAAACACATGACTTGCAGTTTCCAACTGTCCCTGAGGTATACTATATTACCAAAAGTATTGGGACATCTGCCTTTACATGCACATGCACACTGGCTTGCAGTCTCCGCTCTAATTCATCCCAAAGGTGTTCTATCGGGTTGTGGCCAGGACTCTGTGCAGGCCAGTCAAGTTCCCCCACCCCAAACTCACTCATCCTTGTCTTTATGGTCCTTGCTTCGTGCACTGGTCCAAATCATTTGGTGGAGGGGGATTATGGTGTGGGGTTGTTTTTCAGGGGTTGGGGCTTGGCCCCTTAGTTCCAGTGAAGGGAACTTTTAAGATGTCAGCATACCAAGACATTTTGGACAACTTCATGCTCCCAACTTTGTGGGAACAGTTTGGGGATGGCCCCTTCCTGTTCCAATATGACTGCACACCAGTGCATAAAGCAAGGTCCATAAAGACATGGATAAGCGAGTTTGGGGTGGAGGAACTTGATTTTTGGACATAATTCAGAGTAAATTTAAGATTATACTGGTTGACAATCATTTTGGACAAAAAAGTTAGCAGTTCCAGTTGGGTACCACAACCAGATCAGGGCTGTTTTTAAGGCAGGGCAAAAAGGGACAGCTGCCCTGGGCCTGTCATTGACGTGGGACCCAAAGCAGCTGCCTCATACTTGCCAACTATCCTGGTTTAAATTCCCTCATCCCTTGAGGTTTTAGTCCTGTGCTGTGTCCTGATATCTCAGTGTGAAGTGCTGCTACTAATGCTGCCCAGCTCTGCCCTATTGTTGTGTACAGATGACTCACCTGCAGACCCTGTGTTTACATGTAAATTACTGGCATTCATATGTAAATAGCAGCGGCTGGCGGCATTGATATGTATATCATGCCTCCCTGAGGTCATATCCACAGTAATCTCTAGCAACCAATCAACAAGCAGAAATTATGTGCTGTAACCTCTAGCAACTAATCAGTGAGCTGTAATGTGTGCTGTAACCTCTAGCAACCAGTCAATGAGCGGTAATGATATACTGTAACCTCTGGCAATAGCCGCCTGATATGATTCAGTAAACTGATTTTGAGTCTAGCTGCTATTTATTGTATGTCTCAGAGCAGGTGGAGAGCAAAACTGCATGGGGGGGCCCCAAGAAAAGTTTTTCCCAGGGTCCAATCAATATTAAAGATGGCCCTGCACCAGATAAATAAAATGTCGTCAATAAAACAATGCCAGGTAATGATTTTGCCCAAGTCCTCCTGCCCATTGCGACCCCCTGTAGTGGGAGCCTTGGAACATAAATATGTTATGTGTCAGGATAATTGGTTATATTTGGTTATATTTGTTTATATTTGTGGGCAGACTGCCCTCTCTCCGATAGCAATAGTTCAATCACATTGATCCCTTGGTTGTGTGGAATCGAGTTTAGCCACGCCCCTTCTGGAACATGCATGCCATCTAAAGTTTTAAGTAAATCAATAGTGTCTCGGATATAAGGTGTGGAAGCCTATTAATCGGTGAAACATGTCAGGATTGCTACACCATGAGAAGCAACTGTAATAAATTCACTATGTGGATATCAAACATGAATTATTTTCCTGTTTTTTATTTTACCTATATATTTTTTTCTTGATTTTTTTAACATAAAATATATGAATAAATTGATTGAATTTTAGTGTATGACTATGACTCAAGTTATTGGCACCTAAAAAATCCCAGCTCTTATATAGAGCAACATAGAGCTAGTGTTCTGTTAAGCAGTAAATCATAAAAAGATCCGGATCCGCATATCAGAATGATAAAGCAGCCAAAATGTGCAGCACAGAAATCAATATGAATGAAAGAAATCCAATTGCACCTCAGGTGACTGATCCCTCCAATAGGTGAATTACTCGCTCACCTCATATAATGGACTCCTGAATTATCAGGAAGGTCATGTGTGCTTGTCCCACCTTGGGGTAGGGATGAGCCGAACACTCCCCTGTTCGGTTCGCACCAGAACATGCGAACAGGAAAAAAGTTCATTCGAACACGCGAACACCGTTAAAGTCTATGGGACACGTACATGAATAATCAAAAGTGCTAATTTCCCATGTGGGGGACCCCCACGTCATTTTTTTAAAAATTTTGGCCGGGGTTCCCCTTAATATCCATACCAGACCTGAAGGGCCTGGTATGGAATTTAGGGGGACCCCCACGTCATTTTTTTTTTAAATTATGGTTCGGGGTTCCCCTGTGGGCAATTCCCATGCCGTTTTTATCAATGAACTTCTATATGTATTGTCGGACCGGCAATGCAATAGCCGCAAGTAGTTTTAAATGACTTTTTTCCTTTGAAATGTCATTTTGCTGTCAGACTGTTCTAAACACAGGAAACATGCGCCCCTTTACAGGCATACTATAGACACCCCCCAGGTATGAAATTTAAAGGGATATTACACTTTTATTGTTTGACTTTAAGCATTATTAAAATCACTGCTCCTGAAAAAATGGCCATTTTTAAAACTTTTTTTGCATTGATCCATGTCCCCTGGGGCAGGACCCGGGTCCCCAAACACTTTTTATGACAATAACTTGCATATAAGCCTTTAAAATTAGCACTTTTGACTTCTCCCATAGACTTTTAAAGGGTGTTCCGCGGCATTCGAATTTGCCGCAAACACCCCAAATTGTTCTCTGTTCGGCGAACTTGCGAACAGCCAATGTTCGAGTCGAACATGAGTTCGACTCGAACACGAAGCTCATCCCTACCTTGGTGTATGTATAGGAGGCAGCGAGAGGTCTTGATGCTCAGACAGAACACAATTTCGTGCAAAAAATTAATGAAACTGAATGCTCTCTGCTGGCTATAAAATATTATGGCTTTAATAGAAGATACAAACAATCCTCTTGTAAAATAGTATGTAGCGGTAAACAGAATGCTGGTCTTTTATCGGCAAGTCGGAATAGCAGCGAGTGACGTCATCCGTTATAGGAGCTTATGCAAAAATCTGAATATGAAAGCTAAAGATGAATATTGTTGGATCTTTTACAGATACAGATAAGTGTCTCTAATCCCTTTTAGTAGGTAAAAATATAAAATTAGGAGGAAGACTTTGCTGCCCCTAAGGAAATGGGATTTTTTGGAGACAATAATATCTGTTGACAAGGTAAGCACACAATCACTGAAATTGTTTAAGAGTTTATTTATTACGATTATCTTTATATTTATATTTATTGGATCAACCTTGGCGTGCCTCATGTTGTTGATGTGTCATCGATGGCCCGGGTTGGGCCACCTCTGGTTCACCTGCATTATATTTTGGATCATTTGTGACTGTTGCTAAAACACTGGCATAAATGTTCAAATATATTAGCACTTTAGTGTGAAACATATGTGTTATCATATGTTTCCTCATGTTTTTTATTTTTATCTTTGCTGATGATTTATTAACGCCTAAAAATAGTTCTTCTTAAATTTAAATCTTTAGATTATTGGCACTGTTAACAATCTTTTGATATCCTGGTAACTGCGTGATCCGATATCCCACTATCCAACCCTCATGGATATGACTTCCACAGGGTAGCGGTTCCAGCTAGCTGACTTTGATAGCTGGGTCTTGACCATGAGTATTCACCATACATGTTCTTTGTAAGTATTTGCAATCTCTGATTGGGTAAGCATATACACCTTTCCAAGGAAACGATTATTATTTAAGTATCCAATAAATTAAGTTCCTAATGATGTTTTATGTAATCTAGATGAATTTATAGATGCATGCAATGCCCTTGAAGAAGCAGAAAACTGCGAAACATGTCGGCCTTCTGCATATCCAAGCATCTTTCTAAAATTTTACATCCAAGTATCACTCACAAACTATGTATCATGTTGATTTTGTGATTTTATACTTGATATCATATTTTTGTATTAATAAATCAAATTCTTAAACAATTTCAGTGATTGTGTGCTTACCTTGTCAACAGATATTATTGTCTCCAAAAAATCCCATTTCCTTAGGGGCAGCATAGTCTTTCTCCTAATTTTATATGAATGTGAAATCTGAAATCTGGCAATTACACAAAAGACACCCTTGCAGTTTAGCCTCTCCTACACTACAAGGGTTAAAGGATCATTAAAGCCGTATTAAACCCAAAGGCAAACATTTATCATATTGCTGCTTACCAATTCTTAGGTGTGATGGCTGCATTAATTTTCTTTTTTTTAGGCATTCTTTCTTTTTTTTCATCTAGTGATTCAGCCAGTAATCTGTTGTTTTTCAACAAAACAAGCTCTCCAGCAGAATGTATCAGTTACAGAGAAGAGACAAACCATTTAACACTAGCAGAGTGCTTACAATGATCAGCTTTTATTTATATAAAACATTTATCCCAAAAGGAGAAAACTAATCATTCCTGTAGCTGCTTATAAACTGTGAGCTGGAGTTTGGCTTCAATTTGTTAGTGTATTTAAATCTGCTAGTCCATCTAACACTCCCCTCACCACCAGAGTGACAATGCTGCTGATTGCTATGCCTCCTATTCTCCTTCATACAGAATGGGGGTACTCTAATACAGGAGGTGTGTTACTGGCCAGATCATCAGGTAAAAACAGAGGGGAAAAAGACTAAAAAAAAAGGAAACGAATGCAGCCACCACATCTAATGATCGATAAGCTGCAATATATGACACTTTTGGTTTTGGGTTTAATACCTCTTTAAGTCTAGTGGTAGAGGAATAAGGTATAATTCAGACTTTATTTCTCACTCTGGCAGACTTTGGATGTTTTTTTCTACTCTCTGATGCTCCGGGTAGAGGTAATTACATACAATGTGGGGCTATTGGTTCTGCATTGTACTTAAAGACCTCAGCGTGTGACTGTCCACTGGAACACCTTAGAGAGATGGCTTTGGGAATGGGAGAGCAGTCACTCAGGTGGAGAGAGCCTGCTGGAGCTAGGTGTAGCACCTAGAGTAGGATGCTAGGTAAATTCAGTTTTTGGCTCCTTCTGTAATCAAGGGAGAAGCCTGTTCAGGGTTTCACAGGCTGGGTGTTTGATTGCTTCCCCCCTGCCTCTAGAAGATGCTTCCAGAGCTTAGGGCAAGAGATTAAAAGTAACCAGCCTGAATATTTATCAGGTTCCAGACAATCCCTGGAGAGTAGTGTCCAGAAGAGGGATGATATGGTGTTAAATAGTCTGAAGCACGGGAGAGCTAGGTTTCTTTTTCCCAGTAGGGTTCCAGATCTGGAGTGGCTGCTGCCTTCGGTCAGCCAATGCACTAAACAGTTGTTCTAGAGGCCTCAGCGTTGTCAGGGCTGAGGACCTGGATGGACTTTGCTAGAAGCTGATTGCAGAACCTCTGGTTTGGAGAGGGACCATCTTACTTACTGGACCATGTCCAGAAGGAGCTGAAAAGTGGCAGCTGTCCTGGGGACTCATGAGTAAAGACCCTAATCTTATCTCTGTGACTGTGCAGTGTTCTGGAGATGGCACTGGGTACCAGAAGTTGTGCATCAGCGCAAGGTAACCAGATGCCAAAGAGACTTGCCTCATGGTCCTCAGCTGTGAAGTATTAGACTGTCCAACACCCTCAATTATTCAAGAAGAAGATTGTTCTTTAACCGCTTGCCGACCGGCTCACGCCGATATACGTTGGCAGAAGGGCACGTACAGGCATATTAACGTACCTGTATGTTGCCCTTTAAGAAGCGGTTTGCCGGCGCACGTGCGCGCCCGCCGCGAGCTCCGTGAGTGTGACTCTCTGTCCGCAGAGACACCTGCGATTGTCTCACGGAGAGAATGAACGGGGAAATGGTGATGTAAACAAGCATTTCCCCATTCTGCCTAGTGACACTGACACTGATCACAGCTCCCTGTGATCGGGAGCGGTGATCAGTGTCGTGTCACACATAGCCACGCCCCCCATAGTTAGAATCACTCCCTAGGACACACTTAACCCCTTCACTGCCCCCTAGTGGTTAACCCCTTCACTGCCAGTCACATTTACACAGTAATCAATGCATTTTTAATCGCACTGATCACTGTATAAATGTGAATGGTCCCAAAATAGTGCCAAAAGTGTCCGATGTGTCCGCCATAATGTCGCAATCATGATAAAAATCGCTGATCGCCGCCATTACTAATAAAAAAAAATTATTATTAAAATGCCATAATACTATCCCCTATTTTGTAGACGCTATGACTTTTGCGCAAACCAATCAATAAACGCTTATTGCGATTTTCTTTTACCAAAAATATGTAGAAGAATACATATCGGCATAAACCGAGGAAGAAAAAGAATTTATTATATATTTTTGGGGGATATTTATTATAGCAAAAAGTAAAAAATAATGAGTTTTTTTCAAAATTGTCGCTATTTTTTTGTTTATAGCGCAAAAAATAAAAACCGCAGAGGTGATCAAATACCACCAAAAGAAAGATCCATTTGTGGTAAAAAAAAGGACATCAATTTTGTTTGGGGTCCACGTCGCACGACCGCTCAATTGTCAGGTAAAGCGACGCAGTGCCGAATCGCAAAAAGTGCTCTGGTCTTTTGCCAGCCAAATGGTCCGGGGCTTAAGTGGTTAATCACTAAGTGGTGAGCATTTTAGAGTATCCCATGCCCTAACCCCCTCTCCTGTTAAAGTTCTTCAAGCAATAAATTACAAAAAACTCCTAGACTGATTCATTGGAGCCAGAGTATATGGACTGGTGCTTGGGTGACTGGCAGCCTCTGTACTGTGAGGGAAGATCCAGCTGTTGCTAAGGGCCTCTACAGGCAATCTGCACCCCATAGGTTGTCTTTTCTTCACGTCCTTTCCTGTAGACACAACTGGAAGTGAGAGGAAACCTTTGCAAAGTGAGGAGAATCCACTCTTATGCGGCGTACACACGGTCGGACTTTTCGACCGGACTTGTCCGACGGACCAAATCCGGCAGACAATCCGATCGTGTGTGGGCTTCACCGGACCTTCAGCGGACTTTTCCAGCCGCAAATCTGTCGGACTTTAGATTTGTAACAGGCTTCAAATCTTTACGTCGTAACTCCTCAAGACCCAGAAATCCGCTTGTCTGTATGCTAGTCCGACGGACAAAAACCGACGCTAGGGCAGCTATTGGCTACTGGCTATCAACTTCCTTATTTTAGTCCGGTGTACGTCATCACGTACGAATCTGTCAGACTTTGGTGTGATTGTATGTAGGCAAGTCCGTTCGTTAAAAAGTCCGTCAGAAGTCCATCAAAAGTCCGTCGAAAGTCCACTGGAAAGTCTGTCTGACCAGTCCGGTTGAAAAGTCCGCCCATGTGTACGCGCCCTTAGGCTCGATTCACATCTATGCATGTTGCTTTTGAGTGTTTCTGCAGTGCTTTTTGCGGTGCTTGCCGCGTTTTTGAACATGCGTTTTTGCCGCATTTTTCATTTTTTTTACAGTGTTTTTTTATACTGTATACAGTGTAAAAAAAAAGAAAGGAAAAAAACGCAAAACGCGGCAAAAACGCGGTACTTGCATTTTGGATGCGGGTCCATTGAATTCTATCACATGCAAAACGCTGCATTTTGCATGAAAAAAAGTTTCCGACCCTTTCCAAAAACGCAGAGGCACAAAAATGCATTGATGTGAACATGTTCCATAGGAACCCATGTTAAAAAATTCCCATGCATTTCTGCAAAATGCATAAAAAAATGCATTAGTGTGAATGGAGCCTAATGCCGCATACACACGATTGGACTTTCCGGCATACTTGGTCCGGCATACAGGATTTCGTCGGACAATTCGATCGTGTGTGGGCTCCAGCGGACTTTGTTTTCTCAAAAGTTTGATGGACCTAGAAATGAAACATGTTTCAAATCTATCCGACGGACTTGAGTCCGGTCGAAAAGTCCGCTCATCTGTATGCTAGTCCGATGGTCAAAAACCCATGCTAGGGCAGCTATTGGCTACTGGCTATGAACTTCCATGTTTTAGTCCAGTCGTACGTCATCACGTACAAATCCGTCGGACTTAGGTGGATTGTGTGTAGGCCGTTCATTCAGAAAGTCCGTCGTAAAGTCCGTCGAAAAGTCAGTCGAAAAGTCCCCCGGGCAAAGTATGCCATAAAGTCCGCTCGTGTGTACACGGCATTAGACAATGGCCATCAGAACAAGACCCCAGTTTAAATTTTCCTTTACTTTTTGTCCCAGAGATAATGGTCACCAGAACAAATAGGATAAACAAAGGGAAAGTGGGACTTTAAATGAGATGGATGACTTTGTGGAAGCAAGTTTGAATAAGTAAATGCAGATTTTTATTAGTAAACACATTGAATACGATTAGATGTGGCAATGGTTCAAAGCCATATGTACAATAAATATGTCAATACGTGTTGAATCCACCCAAACAAAACATACAGGTGCGGCATGGGTAAAAATTTACAAGAGTATAATAATTCAAAACAATTCATGGTTACATTGCATGGAATAGGTTCATATAAGTACATATCACACAAAAAACAGCACTAGCAGCGAGAATGTGAATATAAAAAAGAGAAAGTTTCATAATAGATATATAAAAATGTCAAAATTGATAATCTGCTGCAGACCAGGGTTGATATGTCCATTACAGACATAAATCAGCATCACGTGTGCCTGACGCGTTTCGTGTAGAGACACTCTTCAGGGACGGATGCTCAGGTATGTCTGCAGAGTATAAAATTGATAAATTATATTAGTCTATTTATTGGGTAATATAAAGGAAAGGCAGATTTGCCCAACCTAAATACAAAAGGTCCAATGCGGTGGGGTGCTGCGATCATGCAATCAGGGTCCCCAAAGTAGTCTCCCCTGGGAGCTGAGGTACTCATGGCCGTGTGCAGCAAGGCGCCCATGACGGAACCTCCCGATGGTCCATGACACAAAAGCTGGTGCGTGGGTGAAAAACCAGGGTAACCCAAAATGGTAGCCTGGGGTGATCTGAAAAAAGTGTACATGGGAATGTGTGAATGAGTGAGCAAAAAATGAGTAAAAAAAAAAAATGAATAAAAAAAAATGGTTAAAACAAGATATAAAAAAATGTGAAAAAGAATAAAATGTGAGTTAAGTGAACAATGTGATGGTGAGCTGACATGACAAAGAAAGAATGTAGGAGTGTAAGGTGGTAAGGAAGAGGAAAAGATGGGGCAAAGGGTGAGAGAAAAAAAACATACAAAATGCAAAGAAACCAAAGGTGGCGTGAGAGAGTGTGTGTGGACCTAGTGAGAGACTTACGTGGAGACAAGGCTTGTACCTGAAGTGATGTGCTGAGCTACAATGGAATGACTGGAAAGTGTAGCAGCAACAGTTGTGTCAGGGGAGGCTGTTTATAGGAGCCCCACACGTGCACTCCTCATTTAAAGTCCCACCTTTCCCCTCCATGTCTTGTAACCAGAACAAATAGAATCTCCTCAAAAAGGATACAGCCAGCAATAAAAAACCTGACAGGGGGTCTAACCCCACCCTACTCTATCCAAAAACAAAGAAAAACTTGTTGGCTTTAGAAGCATTTACTGTAAAGCATAAATGTAGGTATAAAACTGCTTTAAGGAGGAGACAGATGTCTACATTGTGTGCATGCTAAGTAACTATCTAAAAAACATGCTTAAAATTCTCAGATATGAGTCATTCTGGTCACAAAAGCAGAAGAACATTGCACTGGCCATTAAAGGATTAAAATGCAAATGTATATTGAGATGTGTTTATTTATTTTTTTTATAGCTTTTGTTACAATAAGTATATGGCTTAATGGCTTTGGGACAATCAAGTGCTTAGATAACCAAGAAGATCAGCCCATTATCCCCGGGACTTTTTCTACATTATACAGAATTTGGAGGGCAGGCTTTGTTTTGAAAAACAAATATTGAAAGTTCAGGGACTTCCCATCGCTTTCCACTACTTTCGGTTTGAGCAAATCTGTGTGATGTATCCTCTATACAGCCACTGGGATCGCTGCACACTGCAATTCAGCTGTGATCTGTAACTCTTTGTAGCTCAGCCCAGGAGTTTAACATTGCCACTGACATTATTAGTGTTTCTACAGCTACCTTGTACGGGCAGATGGTGGCGCTATTTTCTGTAGGTCTGCAATTGTGAAAAGGGGATTTCCACTTTTACAAGAAAACAGGGCGGCCCCTTCTGTTAACGACTTGTTTTGGAAAACCCCATTCTGGCAGTTCTTATGATCTGCATATCCCGGTACGAGGGACTCTTGTTACACCTAATTGTCTCATCCCTGCTGAGTGGCACTGTATATTCAAGTATGACATCTTCAGTAATTGGAAGTATAACCAGGCAGCCTATGGCAGCCTTTCTCACCCTTGTAATAATTTTCAGGTCTCCAGGTACCCCCACTAACAATTTATAGCGTCACCAGTAAGTTAGTGTTATAATACCAAAAACAAAAATAAAGAATATGGTGTACCTACAGTAGGTTTGACATAAAGCAGATTTTTTTTAATACTCCTCTGCCATATATAAGAGAAAGGTATTTTAAGTAATAATCATAAATAATAAAATTGAGGAAATAATAATAGCTAGAAAAAAAGACAGATCAGTTGTTTTGTATCAGTCACACACCTTAAAGCAGGGTTTCTCAATCGGGGTTCCATGGAACCCTAGGGTTCCTCCAGAGGTTACCAGGGGTTCCTTGAGCAACGAGCAGTTTCTGCCTCTCAGATAAGTTCCCACTGACACCATTGCTTTTTTTAGCCATCTGTAAGGGGGTAATTCTTCCCAATGACCACAAATTTAAGGAGCATTCTTCCCACTGACCATCACACTAATCTATCATGAGTTGTAGATATAATCATTATTAGCAGGGGTTCCCTGAGACCGGAAAGTTATTTCAAGGGTTCCCCCACGTTGTAAAGGATGAGAAAGGCTGCCATAAAGGCTTATTCACAGTTCTTGCAAGGTGTTGAAGTGAATTGGTGGATGTCGTCACCATGCAATAGGAAAACAAGGATCTTTACCAGTACACCTTGGCATAGTAATAATCTTATCTTCCATTTGCATATACTAGTGTAGCACCCTGGAGTTTAGGCAGGGATGCGCCTCACAAATGTACTTGCCAGGAGTAGTTATCCCGGTTGATTGTTAGAGATCTATTGATTTCTCCCTAAGTTTGACCTTGTTGCACTTTTCTCTTCTACCACTAGGTGGCCGGGTACTTGGTGGTATTAGATATGAGAAGGGCAACCCAAGGTCAGGTTATGGGTATATGGGGTATCTCAGACAATGGGCAGGGGTTTTCTTGAATCTCTGTGGTTTGCTGGGAGAGCCTATATATTCGTGTGGGGTCAGGTGATCTATGTTCTGTGCCACCTGGACGGCTGTCTGGGTGGACGTGTGTCATGTGGCCCGGGCTGCTAGGCTGGAGATTGGGCCTATCCCGGGGGCGTCTGGCTGCTCGGCTGTCTGAGGGCCTATCCAGAAGCAAGAGAGCAGTGCAGGGTTGGGATTGCGGCTTGTAGTCCAACCAAAAGTGACGGTTCTGCAGGCTGGAGAATCTGTCAGTGGTAGGAGGTAGAAGGGACCAATCACCCTATTACCAGGGACCACAGTGAGTAACTGAAGCAAGTACCGGAGCAG
Source organism: Aquarana catesbeiana (assembly GCA_037953035.1). Taxonomy (NCBI): domain Eukaryota; kingdom Metazoa; phylum Chordata; class Amphibia; order Anura; family Ranidae; genus Aquarana; species Aquarana catesbeiana. The sequence goes on from JBBHAA010002452.1 coordinate 51,464, forward strand.
TATTCTCACCGAACAGGCACGGTGGAGAATCTGGAAATTTCAGGCATTGATCAAGTCAGGGACCCAGCCAGCGGAGGTGACGCTTGCAGTGCAGCCTTGTGTGTCAAGCTAAGTAGACATGTGCACACTGAAATATTTCGTTTCGGAATTTCGTTTTCGTCCGAAAAATAAATTTATTTAGTTACTCCCGAAATTAATTTTTATCTATTTTGTTTTTCGTTTAAAATTGCATTCGTCCGAAAATCCAAATTAATTAAGGTCGAATCTGTCATTGAAGGCTTATGGTGTCTGTCGAATGTTCAAAGAAGATTCAACGGAGCAGCTAAACTGTACGTGTACATTTCCGGTCGAATTTTCCGCCTACAAGCAAGCTGTAGTAGAATTCTAATATTGTATGACTAGTAATAATTACAGTATATTTATTAATTATTTTACTAGTCAACCAACATTAGAATTTTTCTATAGCCTATGGGCGGATGCATTTGACCAGAAATGCACGATTGCAGCGTCGTACAGTTTAGCTGCTCCGTCGAATCTTCTTAGAACTTTCGACAGACACCATAAGCCAAAGATTCAACGTTTGTATGTTTTTCGTTGCTTTGTTGAATCTTCGCCGTTCATGTTGAATGGTCTACTCTACCGCAACAGTCAGCCAACTTTCACATTCGTTTCTCAATCTCCAAGTGCAATGGCGGGCGCGGCATCCAACGTTGTGTCAGATATTGTTATGGCATTATAATATAGAATCTATAATAATAAATCCCCCCCCCACAACACGGGCAGCCTCTGAGGCTATCACAACACTAGTATCATTTTCAAGTTCACAACACTAACACAATAGCAGCAGATTATTATGAAAAAGTTAAGTTGAACTGTAGCTTCACTATTGTTCTGCTGCTGTGCTTATGCTTAATTGCCAAATAATTCAGGTTCTCTGAGAAACGGACCAGCTAAGATTAACTGTCTTCTGAAATGGTTCAGTGTGTGTGTCTCTCTCTGCTAGCAAATCGTAAGTGAAAGTAAGTTGGCTGTACGTGCGTACTTAGTTCTAGCTATTTTACTGCTCCTCCTCTTTGGTTACAATCGGCCAATAACATTCATCATCATCATTATTTTTATTGTATTTTTATGCCCCTGGACGACGTAACTCTATTACGAAACGTCGCGTAAAATTGCTGGTGGTTGGTCACCAAGTGGTTTAAGATATCGTGGGGGTTCGCGCCTGCAAAGTGCAGGCTTTGGAATCTTAACTGCTTCTGGACTGCCCCATGCAGATATACTGCGGCAGGGCGGCCCTCCTGTGCGTGATTTCATGCATGGAGTCTGGGTGGCAGAACGGCGGCATGCGCATGCACGAGGGGAAGATGAAGATCTTGTGTTTATGCTAAGCAGAAACATGGATCTCTGTCTTCCCCCAGTCAAAGCACCCCCCCCCCCACAGTTAGAACGCATCCCCTAGGGGCACATTTAACCCTTTGATCACCCCTGATGTTAACCCCTTCCCTGACAGTGTCATTAATGCAGTGCATTTTTTTTAGCACTGATCACCGTGTTGGTGTCACTGGTCCCCAAAAAGTGTCAGTTAGGTGTATATTTATTTTTTATATTTTGTTTATTGGGTATGGTTTATAGCATAACATAAAAAATATTGTTTTTTTTATTGTTATTGTTTAAAAAAAACGTCATCATTATTGGTAGAGAAGGGAAGGAGGAAGAGTGGAACTTCTGCTTTTCAGTGAAGTTCCGCTTTAAGGAGCTTGAGAAAGCTTGAGGAGCTGGAGAAAGTATGGACAAGTGTGGTGACATTACAGCACTTGTGTTCTGTTGAAAGCTACGGGTCTCTCTGCCATTGTGACAAATGGAATTTGTAGGCTTATCATTTACAGATTCCTGTGAATGAATGATGCAACTGTGCAGGGGGAGCCATGCACAGCTATGCCAAATTAATAAATGACAATAGCCTATGGGGAGGAGAACCCCCAGATTCTGTAAAGGAGGATAATTTATAGGTACAGTATGGGGTGGAGGAGGCTGTGGACTATGACCATGTTTCATTTTGCACCCTAAATATGGGTTTAATACAAAACATGTTCAGAGAGATGAACTTAAATTGGCCACATATATTAATCAAAATTTGGCCGGTTCAGCAGGGCCCAAATGGATATCGACCCATCTATGATCATTCCACTTGTGTGAAGTCAATCTAGCGAATTGGCTTGTTGGAAATTTTTTGTTAGTTTCAGGGCCGATCCTAGGGTCACAGACGCCTGGGTGCAGAAATATGGAGATGGTCAGAGACTGCTGACATACTACAGGAGACAGTCAGACTGCAGACATAATAAGAGATGGTCAGACACTGCAGACACGATACAAGAGACGGCCAGAGACTGCAGACATAATACAGGAGATGGTCAGAGACTGCAGACATAGTACAGGAGATGGTCAGAGACTGCAGACATAATACAGGAGATGGTCAGAGACTGCAGACATAGTACAGGAGATGGTCAGAGACTGCAGACATAGTACAGGAGATGGTCAGAGACTGCAGACATGATACAGGAGATGGTCAGAGACTGCAGACATAGTACAGGAGATGGCCAGAGACTGCAGACATAGTACAGGAGATGGTCAGAGACTGCAGATATAATACAGGAGATGGTCAGAGACTGCAGATATAATACAGGAGATGGTCAGAGACTGCAGACATAGTACAGGAGATGATCACAGAGAAACAGGAGACAGTCGACTGGGGCTACTACCCCCAGAGAGCGGAGCCTCTATGGGGGCCAAATTTTCACCGTCCTTTGCCAATTTATACATGGGATGGTGGGAAAGGCTCCGCATCTTTGGGGCTGGTGGCCCCCGTCGGGCTGATACCATTTTTTATTGCAGATACATAGACGATCTCTTGTTTATTGTCTCTGATCCACATTTTGACTTGGATAAATGGATAGCATAGCTAAATGATAATTTGCTTAATCTAAGATTTACTGGAAAAGTTGTTACTAAAACCATTGAGTGCCTTGATGTTAGGCTGGCAGGTGAAGACGGTAAGGTGGTCTCTAATCTGTACAGAAAGCCGAGTGCGGGTAACATGCTTCTGCGGGCAGACTCGGGCCATCCAAGTCATGCAGTTAACAGTATTCCGGTTGGTCAGTTTCTCAGACTTAAGAGGTTGTGTAGTAAACAAACGGATTTTGACTGTGAATCTGCACTTATGGCGGCGAGGTTTGAAAAAAGAGGATACTCTAAGGCTACTTTCACACTGAGGCATGCGGGCGCTGGTGGTACAACGGCGCTAAATATAGCGCCACTTTACCGTTGCTTTAGCGGCGCTAGCGGGGCAGTTTTAAAAGGGTTAAAACCGCCCGTAAACGCTTTGCAGGCGGGTTTGGAGCACTCCCCCATTGTTTTCAATGGGAAGGGGCGCTTTAGGAGCGGTAAATACACCGCTCCTACAGCACTCCAAAGATGCAGCTTGCAGGACTTCTTAGACCGCCCTGCAAGCGCACCGCTCCAGTGTGAAAGCCATCGGGGCTTTCACATTGGATTGCATTGAGCGGCTCTTTCAGGGCGCTTTGCAGGCGCTATTTTTAGCGCCTCAGTGTGAAAGGAGCCTTAATCAGTCACCAATAGAGGTCTTATGATAGCTACTCAAACAACTAGGTGTAGACTTCTTATAGATAAATCTTCTAATAAGCACACACCAAGTCACCCCAGTAGTTCCAATCCCATTCCCACTTTTTCCACCCCCTATAGTGAGGAATTCAATAAAGTTAAAAAGATTATCATAAAATATCTTCCAGTTTTAAACCATGATCCTATATATTCTCTGATCCTTCAAAGAGGTATCTGCACGGTTTCCAGGAGGCCTCCATCTTTGGGCAGCCTCCTGTCACCCAGTCTTTTTTCCAGTGTCAGCATGTCCAGAAATTGGTTATCAATCCAAGGCACCTTTGGATGCTGGAGTCGTGGTTGTTCCTATTGTCCCTTCATCCATAAAGGTGACACTATCACGTCAGTCTCTACAGGAAACACTCACAAGATACGTTCTTTTATTAACTGCAATACACGTTCCATTGTATATGTTATCACATGCACTATATGCCGCATGCAATATGTTGGCAGAACCACATGTAGATTAAAAGACCATCTTTACGACCATCTTTATGACATCGAAAAAAATCATGCCACTAATGTAGCGCGATATTGGAATACAAATCATCATAAAGACACAACAAGCCTTACTATTCAGGGGATTGAAAAGATTAAAAAAAACACCTAGAGGAGGAGATAAATTTAATATTCTATGCAAACGGGAGGTCACATGGATTTTTAATTTGAATACTAGGCAGCCCCGAGGATTAAATTTTGAATGGGATGTGTCACATTTTTACCAACAAGTTTAATATTCTTTGCTATTTATTTTGGTTCATTTTCCTTAAATGTGCTACAGGAATTTTTTCTTACCCATTATTAATATTAGTATATAATACGCAAATTCTTATTTCACTATTCCATTATCGTTCCTAAATAGTGCAGCAACTCACCTCAGTGGTTGTACAATCTAAACACATTTGATGTTACATTAACATATATGTGCACTGCTGTTAGAACTAATTTAACATTGAGATTTCACCATTCTGTGTCCAAGTACTCTACCTTAAATGTAATCCTACTTTATGTATAATCAAGCAGTAGGCAGGGGCGGACTGACCCACTAGGGGGCCCCATCAGGGTTGCCAGCCTCAGTAAAACCAGGGACAGTATGGGCCAGGGACAGCCAATAGACAGTATGAACCAGAGACAGCCAATAGAAATATGTCTGTGTATACTGTGTGTACATGTATGTGTATACTGTGTGTGTGTGTATACTATGTGGCCCCATAATCTCTGATTGCCTGGGGGCCCCATAATCTCCTATTGCCTGGGGGCCCCATGAGTTGTCAGTCCGCCCCTGGCAGTAGGATCGGATTTTCGTAATTATATATAATTTTTTATGGTAGTATCTTTTATTCTTTGTGACACATGAAGTATGGTACCTTCATACGGTATACTTGTATTTTTCCCCATGTAAGTAATTTTGCAGATTGCAACAGTTTGAGGGCGTTTTTTGAATTTTATGACATTCTTTATGCTTATTTGTCGATATCCACAGTAATAAATGTCCATCATTACCATCTGCACCCTACGGAATACAGTTAGTCTAATGATTGTCCATTTTACTTATTATCCTGTTTGCAGCGAATTGAGTGAGACTCTATCCCGCATTATTTGTGTACTATGGTTAGGACTAGCGGAGTAATAAGATCCCGCTTTTCTGTGTCCTAGTATTTTATCTCAGGGCAATCTAGTTTTATTGGACTGCAGTAGATTGCAGCGGTTCAAGTGAGACTCTATGTTTCGCCTCCAAGTTTGTTTCAATTTCCCTTCTCTTCACAGTTTGTTTATAGTTTTCCCTTTTGGTCATGTGTCCAATTGTTAGATGTATCCATTATGTTATTGTGGGATTACGATACATTATTAAAGCTGTAGTCTAGGCTTTTATTCCCATATTCACACTCCCATGCGCTTACGTGGTTGTCTATTATCTTCTAATATACGATATATAATTTTGTTTTATCCTTTGGTATAATATATAAGCTATGACAATTCTGAGGTAGTCAGACTTGTCTATTACCAATTGGTTCCGTTTCAACAATAAGATCTTTTATCTATTCATTAGTTATAACCCTTTAGCGCACTATTGTGTTTATGTGCACCACATTTGGTACGGTATAGATGTGGCATATATAACTATCTTTTTATTCCACGTACAGTGTTTTGCAAAATTTCCTCTATATACATTTGCTCATTTATATAGGAAAATGAGTTTTTGTCATTTTGTAACTAGTTTTCAATTATTTTTCAATCATTTTGCATCACCTGTGGTTTATAATGTCCTACATCTACTTTGTGCATTATTGTGGTTTCCCAGTTTCTCTTGATAGATAGATAGATAGAGAGATAGATAGATAGATAGATAGATAGATAGATAGATAGATAGATAGATAGATAGATAGATAGATAGATAGATAGATAGATAGATAGATAGATAGATAGATAGATAGATAGAACGGTTTTTAATCTATCAGATTTTTATTATTATCATTTCTTCATTTTCTATGTTGGACATCCACACAGAGAATTTTCTCAAGTGAGTCCACATAAAATGTAGTTGGGTTTCTGGGATTTTGAAGGTCGACTGTGTAATGAGTGGTGTTTTTCAATTCCAAGGTCACTGCCAGGATTTTATGTTTTTCTAAATCACTGTCTCTATATATGCACGTATTTGACCATTTCTATTTTAGCTATGAGTAAGCATCAGTAGATGTGAAACGCATTAGTCGTTGTGCCTGTACTATCCACCTCTGATGTGACCCATTTTGGATTTTTATTCTTTGTTACAATAAAGATGTTCTATTTTTCACTGAGTGCGGCCGTCCAGGATTACCTTCTTTTCCTCATCTGATTGTGCAGAGCCAGCACCTGTGAGGCTGAGTAGGGCGGGAACCTTCATTCAGGTGTGACGGTTCTAGGAGCGGCATCTCCCTTTGTACAGGAGACAGTCAGACTGCAGACATAGTACATAAGATGATCAGAGACTGCAGACATGATACAAGAGATGGTCAGAGACTGCAATTATAGTACAGGAGACAGTCAGACTGCAGACATAATACAAGAGATGGTCAGACACTGCAGACATGATACAAGAGATGGTCAGAGACTGTAGTTATGATACAAGAGAGGGTCAGAGACTGCAATCATAGTACAGGAGATGGTCAGAGACTGCAGACATACTACAGGAGACAGAGACTGCAGACATACTACAGGAGTATAGTATTAGTACAGACACCCCCAGGACAGACCTTCCCCCATTAGTACAGGCCCCCCCATTAGTACAGACCCCCCTCCATTAGTACAGACCCCCCCAGGACAGATCCCCCTCCATTAATACAGACCCCCCAGGACAGACCCCCCTCCGTTAGTACAGACCCCCCTCCATTAGTACAGACCCCCCTTCATTAGTACAGACCCCCTCATTAGTACAGTCCCCTCCATTAGTACAGACCCCCCCAGGACAGACCCCCCCTCCATTAGTACAGACCTCCCAGGATAGACCCCCCTCCATTAGTACAGACCCCCCTCCATTAGTACAGACCCCCAGGACAGACCCCCCTCCATTAGTACAGACCACCCAGGACAGACCCCCCATTAGTACAGACCCCCTCTCCATTAGTACAGACCCCCCAGGACAGACCCCCCCTCCATTAGTACAGACCCCCCTCCATTAGTACAGACCCCCTATTAGTACAGACCCCCCAGGACAGACCCCCCCTCCATTAATACAGACTCCCCCTCCATTAGTACAGACCCCCAGGACAGATACCCCCATTAGTACAGACCCCCCAGGACAGACCCCCCCTCCATTAGGACAGACCCTCCCAGGAAAGAACCCTCATTAGTACAAACCCCCCCTCCATTGGTACAGACCCCCCAGATCAGACCCCTTCTCCATTAGTACAGACCCCCCCCCCTCCATTAGGGTACATAAAAATAACCGGGCGGCAGCTGGAGACATCACTGCATGGCTGGTCTCTCTCCACACAGAGACCAGCCGCTCCGCCTCCAATCTCATCATCGGCTGCTCTCCTTCTCTGACAGGAGGAGAGAGGGGCTTGAGCAGGAAACACAGCGGTGCCTTTCTCGTCAGAACACCGGTGGAGAGAGCCGCCTCTGGACACTAACAAGAGGAGGAGGAGGGAATGGAGCACTCTGGCGCTTCAGCGCCATCAACTCTCTGGCGCCCGGGTGCACTGCACCCCGAGCACCCGCCTGGGATTGGCCCTGGTTAGTTTAGCATGTAGCACTCTCCTATTGTAGAGCAAACTGCTAGGTAAATTTAGTCTGGCTCCCCTGTAATCAGTGGAGCAGGGGTTGACTATCTATAGCTGCTCAGTTTTTCACAGGCTGCCATTCTCTTGCTATCTTCTAGAGGATTCTAGAAGTATAGTAGGAGGAAGAACAGAACAAGTAGCCTGAAAATTTATGGAACTCCAGCCAATCCCTGGGGTGGGGTGCATAAAAGGTGGTGGGAGAGCTCATAAGTAGTCTGAGGCCTGAGACAGCAGTGTAGTGTTTCTGGGTCCAGTCCTGCAGGAGGAGACTCCAGTGAGGGGTCTCAGCCCTCTGGTGCAGGGTCCTAGAGGAAGCCTTGAGAAAGAAACCGAGGTGCCAGCTAGGTCCGTGTCCAGGTATCAAGTTGGGTCTGGAAGAGCTCACTGGAGAGGGCCAGGAGGAGACTGGTGATAAAGAGTCCAGCTGTCCTTTGGTGGCGGGAGTCTTCATCTCCCTCACTAGGAAGAGTCTGGTGTATATTGGCAGGAGGAAACTGATGATCCTGTAGCTGAGTTGTAAGTGGAGTGCAGCGAGGGTGGCAATAGTAATTCACACAGTTGGGTGCAACAGAAACTAGTATTGAAGTGATGCAGCAACAATTCACAACAAACCCAGTGGGACAGTTACCCGACCAGGTATACTCACAGTTCCCAATGACATGAAGAAGGAAGTTCCAGCCAAACCGACAGCGTCTATTGGGAGGGGACAGAATGCGGCCTGGCTGCCTCGTGCCCTATCAGAAAGGGCTTACCCTAGCACTATTACTGTCCCTCACAGACGTGCAGATATGTGCACTGCAGGATCGTCTGTGTGCTTGGCTTGTTATCTTGGCTTTTCTCAGCTGCAGCATTACTTTCACTTTCACTTTATACCATCATAGACTGCATCTGCATGCCATTTGACAAGCCCATGTTGGGGCATCTATTTAAAATGGACTGTTTGCTCTGAACTGTATCTAATTCACTTACTATACTTCCCAACAAGGGGTCAACTCCCCAATTTAGATCCTCGAGTTCACTGCATACCCACAACCTGTGATCGTGGGTGTCCATGTGAGGGGGGTCACAGCTAGAGGCTACCCACCAGTGTTGTTGTTGTTGTTTTTATATACAACGTTGTTTTATTCATGTTCATAGTCTATTTTTGTGAAGTGTCACCACACACATTTGATATCGCAGGGGAGTGGACCCCACCTGCGTGGGTTCCACGCATGTGGGCTCCTTGTCTCCCCCTTCTTTTAAACCAATGTCCTCATGTTCTTTTTCTAAATAAAGGTTTTCTATTTTGATCATTATCACGTGGTCACTTCTCCCTTCAGTTAGCTTTCTAGGGGGTTAGGGAGGGTTCTTCATCCCCCCCCCCTCCATCCCTTGTTTACCCTCACAGACGTGGTACCTGTTCCTACTCTCCAACTCACCAACAATGCACCAAACATGGGAGCCAGGGCCTTAAATCAGGTCTGCCTGACCCAAGATGGTCACCAGAGTCACCTGGGGCGACAGCATCCGGATCGCTTCTCCAGTGGCCCAGCAAACCATAGAGGAACCAGGTTCCTCCTGACTTCCTCTCCATCTACAGTGCTGCTGTGAACGGCGCCACCTGCAGTAGAGAAAGCAGACTGCACTTGGCTACAGAGTGAGTAGCAATGTTGTATCCTGACCTAGGCCGACAAGGCTCAGGCCTAGGGCAGCACTTTGCAGGGGGCAGCACGGAAAGAGTCCCACCGGCTTGCGCTACACTTTTAGTGTAGCACCAGTCTTATGGGGAGGACTGGGCTGAGAGGCAAATTAGTCTAGCGCCCCCCCCCATAAAGTGGCCGCACTGCTTCCGGTATGTGGGCAGCCGGCATTCTGCAACTGTGGGGGGGGGGCGCCACTTCTAATTTTGACTGTTCTCTCATCCTGGACCACAAACCTACCTCACTGTGCTGTATGTTTTCTGCTGCACCATTGGTTATATCTTCTTAGTCCTCTCCATAAAATTATCAGACATTTGTGCTTAAAGTAGAACTATAGGCAACACTTTTTTTCATTTTGGATAGAGTAAGGGAGGGTTATAACACCTGTCAGTTTATTTTTTACCATCCCTGTCCCATTGCAGAGATTTCCCTTCACTTCCTGCCCCATAGCCAAACAGGAAGTGAGAGGTAATCTATGCAAATTAAGGAATATATTGCCGCCCCCCCCCCCCCGGCCCTCAGAACTAGTGTCCCCACTCGAAAATTTCAGGGCGGGTCTTAAACAGCAAGGGGTGTGGCCTTGACAGGAAGGGATGGGTCATATTTAAATTAGGAGGTGCACGAGTTTAGTCAGGCCTAGGGCAGCACAAAACCTAAATACACTAGTAAGTAGATGACCCCCAGTGCGGAAGGAAAGTGCCTGTGTTTAGCTTTTAACTCTGGAAGGAATACATGCTTTGTCCCCCACATGGCTTCTCGCAAACTGCAAATTGGACTTCCTATGGCTTTCTTCCAACAATGTCTTTCTTCTTGCCACTCTTCCATAAAGGTCAGATTTGTGGAGCGCACAACTAATAGTTGTCCTGTGGACAGATTCTCCCACCTGAGCTGTGGATCTCTGCAGCTCCTCCAGAGTTACCATGGACCTCTTGGCTGCTTCTTTGATTAATGTTCTCCTTGCCCGGCCTGTCAGTTTAGGTGGACGGCCATGTCTTGGTAGGTTTGCAGTTGTCCCATACTCTTTCCATTTTTGTATGATGGATGAAAAGAGCTCCGTGAGATGTTCAAAGCTTGGGATATTTTTTTATAACCTAACCCTGCTTTAACCTCTTGCCGCCCGCCATATAGCAGAATGACGGCGGCAAAGTGTTTTTAATATCCTGACTGGGCGTCATATGACGTCCTCAGGATATTGAGCCGCTGCCTGGCCCCCAAGGGCCCGCATCGCGGCGATCGTTTTTGCGGGGTGTCACTCTGACACCCCGCAACACCGATCTAGGTAAAGAGTCTCTGACGGTGACTCTTTACCACGTGATCAGCCGTGTCCAATCACAATGTAAATAGGAAGAGTCGGTAATCGGCTTTTCCTCACTTGCGTCTGACAGACGCGAGTAGAGGAGAGCCGATCGGCTGCTCTCCTTACAGGGGGGGTCTGTGCTGATTGATTCCCACCAGGGAAGCCACCCAGGACCACCAGGGAAGCCGCCCAGGACCACCAGGGAAGCCATCCACACTGGACCACCAGGTATGCCCCCTAGACCCCCAGGGAAATACCAATCTGTGTCCAGGCAGCTGCCAATCAGTGCCCACTCACAATGCCTACCACTGCAGTGCCACCAGGGATGCCTATCAGTGCCGCGTATCAGTGCCACGTATCAGTGCCCATCAGTGCCACGTATCAGTGCCCATCAGTGCTGCCTATCAGTGCTCATCAGTGCCGCCTATCAGTGCCCATCAGTGCCACCAATAAGAACCCATCTTTTCAGCCCTTCAGTGCCCATCAGTGTCGCCCATCAGTGCCCACCAGTGCCACCCATGAGTGACCATCAGTGCTGCATATCGGTACCACCCATCAGTGCCGCCTACCAGTGACCATCAGTGCCACATATCAGTGCCCATCGTCAGTGCCCGCTCATTGGTGCCGCCTTTTTAGTGCCTGTCAGTGCTGCCTTATCAGTGCCCATCAGTGAAAGAGAAAACTTACTTATTTACAAAAATTTTTAACAGAAACAAAAGCAAAACAATTTTTTTCAAAATTTTCGGTCTTTTTTTATTTGTTTAGCAAAAAATAAAAACCGCAGAGGTGATCAAATACCACCAAAAGAAAGCTCTATTTGTGGGAACAAAATGATAAAAATGTAGTTTGGGTACAGTGTTGGATGACCGCGCAATTGTCATTCAAACTGCGACAGCGCTGAAAGCTGAAAATTGGTCTGGGCAGGAAGGTGTATAAGCGCCCGGTATTGAAGTGGTTAAACTTCTCCACAACATTATCCCTGACCTGTCTGGTGTGTTCCTTGGCCTTCATGATGCTGTTTGTTCGCTAAGGTTCTCTAACAAACTTCTGAGGGCTTCACAGAACAGCTGTATTTATACTGAGATTAAATTACACACAGGTGGACTCTATTTACTAATTAGGTGACTTCTGAAGGCAATTGGTTCCACTAGATTTTAGTTAGGGGTATCAAAGTAAAGGGGGCTGAATACAAATGCACCCCACACTTTTCACATATTTATTTGTAAAAAAAATTGAAAAACATTTATCATTTTCCTTCCACTTCAGAATTATGTGTCACTTTGTGTTGGTCTATCACATAAAATCCCAATAAAATACATTTACATTTTTGGTTCTAATATGACAAAATGTGGAAAATTTCAAGAGGTATGAATACTTTTTACAGGCACTGTAATACTCTCTATGTAAGAGACTGAGTCATGCAATACTGCTTTTGTTGGTGACATGGAAATAAAGGATTGAGTTATAGTTCTTGGTGACATATTAAATGTGTGTTAGATGATATCAGTTATAATACACCTCCCAACATTTTGAGATAGGAATGAGGGACACCTACTAGAAAATGTATGTAGGCATAGGACACACCCCCTGCCACACCCCCTTAAAGGAGAATTAACAAAGAAAAAGGTTAATTACATCAACAAGGGCTTTTTTTTACCACTACTATTCCTTTATATTGGCTTTTAAAATTTACAAATGCAGCAATTTAGAAATTGGATGAAAGGTTTAGCACTGGGAAACATGTTTTGAAAGATAAAAAGTACATTTTATATACAACTATATAGATCAGACCAAAATGAGGGACAAATAAGGAGGAATGAGGGACAGAGGGACATTGCTCCAAATCAGGGACAGTCCCTCGAAATCAGGGACAGTTGGGAGCTATGCTGAGTTAAAATGACTACTACTGGTAAATGATATCTTACTTAAAGCGGAGTTCCACACAATTTTAGAATTTCACCTTAATAGCTTCCTATCATTACAGACATTGTCAAATGGAGTGTTTTTTTCCCCTAAGGCTCGATTCACACCTATGCATGTTGCTTTTGAGCGTTTTTGGAGGTTTTTTTTTCATGCTTGCCACGTTTTTGAGCAGCGTTTTTGCCGCGTTTTTGCCGCGTTTTTGCCGCGATTTGCGTTTTGCGTTTTTTTTTGTTTTTTTTTTTTCAATTTTTTTTTACAGTCTTACAAAAAATTACAAAAAAATAAAAAATAAAAAAACGGCAAAAACGCACCAAAAACGCATCAAAAACGCTGCAAAAACGGTGCACTTGCGTTTTTGATGCTTGTCCATTGAAAACCATTACATGCAAAACGCTGCTTTTTGCATGAAAAAAAGTCCCCGACCTTTTCCAAAAACGCAGAGATACAAAAAAGCATTGATGTGAACATGTTCCATAGGAACCCATGTTAAAAAATTCCCGTGCATTTCTGCAAAATGCAAAATGCATCAAAAAACGCGCTAGTGTGAATGGGGCCTAAGGGTTACCTGTATAGCCTTTATTTCTGTGGCGTTTCCTGTCTCAGCCACCCGCGGGTATCGCTGTCATATCTGGCGGCGCACTGTCTCCTGGGAGCTATGAATCATTATTCCCAGGAGTCAGTGTGTCTAGCCACCGCTAATTCTCGCGATCTTCCGAAACCGGAAGTGACACGATGACACTTTGGTTTGTCTTCATTGCCATCACAAAGGGGTGGGTACTTCCAACAACGCCGCCCGTTGTGATGGCAACGTCGGAAGCTTAGGGCGCTGCGCACAGTACAGAATGCGCATGCGTGGGAACGGGCGGTGCATGCTGGTAGCTCAGCATCACCGTATCCCGAAACTGTCTGCTTGTGGGCTTCACATGCAAGATGAAACGCCAGGAAGAAATAATCTAACTTAGTTTTCTATACGAAACCGGACATCAGGGGGATATATTTTAAAAAAGAAGTGAGTGTTACATTTACATTATATGAAGGTAGGAATTGTTTAAAAAAGAATAAAAATGATTTGACGTTGGAACTCCGCTTTAACCACTTACCGACCGGCTCCTGTACATATACGTCGGCACTTTAAAGATGGATATCTCAGTATCGGCAGCAGCTGCTGCCACAACCAAGGTATCCATCTCTTTAGGAGCCGGTCGTGTTTACTATAATGGTGGTCTCTGCGGTGGATTCGCTGCGGGATCACCGTTATTGGCGGCGGGAGAGGTGCCACCGCCCACCCGCCGCGATCCGGTGCCCTCCACCACTTACCGGAGCCGTCAGCAGCTGCAGGGGCGATCGCATCTGTCCCCTGGGTTGACATTGAGACGAGTGAGGGGAAGATGGCCCCCACCTGTCTCCATGACACTGCAGGGTGGAAGCGACATCAAAACATCACTTCTGCCCATAGCTCTTAAAGGGCCAATTTATTTATTTTATTTTTTTAAATGACAACATTTTTTTTTTGTTTTTTTTTTATTGCATTTAAGTCTAAATATGAGATCTGAGGTCTTTTTGACCCCAGGTCTCATATTTAAGAGGTTCTGTCACGCTTTTTTCTACTACAAGGGATGTTTACATTCCTTTTAATAGGAATAAAAGTGACCTAATTAAAAAAAAAAAACAGTGAAAAAATAAATAAAATCAAGTAAAATAAATAAGAAAAAAAAGTTTTAAAAAGCGCCCCGTCCCGCCGAGCTCGCGCACAGGAGTGAACGCATACGTGAGTAGCGCATGCATTTGAAAATGGTGGTCAAACCACACAAGTGAGGTATCGTTAGAGCGAGAGCAATAATTCTAGACCTAGACCTCTTCTGTAACTCAAAACATGCAACCTGTAGAATTTTTTTAAACGTCGCCTACGGAGATTTTTAAGGGTAAAAGTTTGACGCCATTCCACGAGCGGGCGCAATTTTGAAACGTGACATGTTGGGTATCAATTTACTTGGCGTAACATTATCTTTCACAATATAAAAAAATTGGGCTAACTTTACTGTTGTCTTATTTTTTTATTCAAAAAAGTGAATTACTTCCAAAAAAAGTGCACTTGTAAAACCGCTGCCTAAATACGGTGTGAAAAAAAAGCATTGCAATGACCACCATTTTATTCTCTAGGGTGTTAGAAAAAAAAAACAATATGTAATGTTTAGGGGTTCTAAGTAATTTTCTAGCAAAAAAAAACAAAACGTTTTAAACATGTAAACGCCAAAATCTCTAAACGAGGCTGGTCCTTAAGCGGTAGGCTAATGTTTGTGAGGTTGTAACTTGCTACTTACTAATTGTTACATGTGTAATGCTGTAATTGTCCTGATAAAATTTATCTGATAAAAAAAAATATATATGAGGGATATTCATTACTTTATTTGCATCCTGACTACATCACAGTAATACCATTCTGTGACACAGTAATGTCATTGGGCTTTATTTTTTCCAACATTCGTTTAGTGGTAACTTAGAATAAACGTCTACCTAGCAACAAGTGATGTACCAGCTATGAGCCCTGCTATTGGCTAGAAGTTTTATAACAATGGGCGTTGCAGTTTGTTACACTGTAGCTGCTGCAATAATATTCTTGTCTGTAGAATATATCAGAGTCTGAGTTGCTGAGCTCTATGTGACGGTAAATATCAATCCTGACTCCTGGGGACTCTGCACACATGACGGGACGGAGAGACGCTATTACTGAACACATTGGATGCGCCATTGTTCTGGATGTTAGTGGTAATTGATCACATTCTGCTGGACTTGTTCTGTAATGTTGAAGACGTTTCGTAGCTTCTCCAAGTCACGTCAGTTCTGGAGGTGTCCCGTCTGGTAGCAGCGCTTGTCCTCGTGTTATGTGCTGCAGAATCTGAATAGAAGGTGGACTGCCCGGTTTGGTGTTAGAAGAAGATTCCTACTGGAGAAGCTCCGACAAAATCTGGAAAGATGCTCACCCGGGACAGTCAGCGACCAATCAGGATCATCTGCACTGTGCTGCTAGTGCTCCCTCTGCTGGCGGTGCAGGCGCAACAGGGTAATTACTAATGATTGGGTATATGGAATAGGCATTTTATTTATCAAACACTTATTCATGATTATCAAAACATGTATTTCTGATTTGGTATATGCAGTATATGTGTGTGTATATATATCTATATATATATATATATATATATATATATATATATATATATATAGATATAGATATATTGGTTGTATATTCTGTTAGAAGTCATCAGTGGCTTCACCAGGGTTGGTTTCACCCGGTGCGGAAAAAATTGGTGTCACCCCCCTCAGTACAGATCCCCCACTCTCAGTATAGACCCCCCCCACTAAGCACAGATCTTCCTCCCGCAGTATAGATCCCCCCCATCATAGACAACCCCCTCAGTGCAGACCTCCCATCAGTATAGACCCCCTTAGTGCAGACCTCCCCCATCAGTATATACACCCCCCCATCTCAGTGCAGGCCTCCCCCATCAGTATACACCCCCATCTCAGTTCAGACCCCCTCCATTAGTATACACACCCCCCCTCAGTGCAGACTCCCCCATCAGTATAGACCCCCTTAGTGCAGACCCCCCAATTAGTATAAACACCCACCCTTAATGCAGACCTACCCATCAGTATAAACATCCCCCTCAATGCAGACCCCCCTCAGTATAAACACTCCCCTCAATGCAGACCCCCCTCAGTATAAACACCCCCCTCAATGCAGACCCCCCATCAGTTTAGACACCCCCTCCCCCTCAGTGCAGACCCCCATCAGTATAGACACCCCCTCCCCCTCAGTGCAGACCCCCCCATCAGTATAGACACCCCTTCCCCCTCAGAGCAGACCCCCCATCAGTATAGACACCCCCTCCCCCTCAGTGCAGACCCCCATCAGTAAAGACACCCCCTCCCCCTCAGTGCAGACCCCCCCCCATCAGTATAGACACCCCTTCCCCCTCAGTGCAGACCCCCCCATCAGTATAGACACCCCCTCCCCCTCAGTGAAGACCCCCATCAGTAAAGACACTCCCTCCCCCTCAGTGCAGACCACCCATCAGTATAGACACCCCCTCCCCCTCAGTGCAGACCCCCCATCAGTAAAGACACCCCCTCCCCCTCAGTGCAGACCCCCCATCAGTAAAGACACCCCCTCGCCCTCAGTGCAGACCCCCATCAGTAAAGACACCCCCTCCCCCTCAGTGCAGACCCCCCCATCAGTATAGACACCCCTTTCCCCTCAGTGCAGACCCCCCCATCAGTATAGACACCCCCTCCCCCTCAGTGAAGACCCCCATCAGTAAAGACACTCCCTCCCCCTCAGTGCAGACCCCCCATCAGTATAGACACCCCCTCCCCCTCAGTGCAGACCCCCCATCAGTAAAGACACCCCTCCCCCTCAGTGCAGACCCCCCATCAGTAAAGACACCCCCTCCCCCTCAGTGCAGACCCCCATCAGTAAAGAAACCCCCTCCCCCTCAGTGCAGACCCCTCATCAGTATAGACACCCCTTCCCCCTCAGTGCAGACCCCCCCATCAGTATAGACACCCCCTCCCCCTCAGTGAAGACCCCCATCAGTAAAGACACTCCCTCCCCCTCAGTGCAGACCCCCCATTAGTATAGACACCCCCTCCCCCTCAGTGCAGACCCCCCATCAGTAAAGACACCCCCTCCCCCTCAGTGCAGACCCCCCATCAGTAAAGATACCCCCTCTGCCCTCCCATAGCGCCCCCCCATGTCCATCTAGACTACACATAGTAAAGTGTACAGACCTCAGAACAGTCAGTTCGGATGGATACACATAGCGGTGTCCCTCAGTCTCCTTCTCCTGTGTGGATGTGGGAGGAGGAGGAGGAGGTGGCTTCAGTCCGCTCCGCTGAGGGACAGGAGAAATCTGAGAGGAGCAGATTAGTGTAGGGCAGCGGGCAGTATTAGCGGTGCCGCTACCCACGGGTGTCACCCCTCTGGCGGGTGTCACCCGGGTGCGGACCGCACCCCCCGCACCCCCCCTAGCAACGCCTCTGGAAGTCATATTGTGTAACAATTGTCTTGATTGTGTTCAAAGGCTATATTTACACCTTAATTTGCAAAGAATACTAACTTGGATTTTGAAGGCCTGGTCAGTCAACGAGCCTTGGAATTGACAACTATGTAAACAAGTATTCTGCCTTTCATTCAAGATTTGACTTTAAAGACAGTTCCCACCCTTTTAGTAAAACATATAAATTGTATTGCTTTCCCTAGCTACTCCTAGAGCAATTATGTCACCATGTACTGTATTGTTCTCCCTGCTAATTGCTAGCTACAAGCTTGAATATTTTTTTTTTTTTTTTTAACAGTGAGTTTTTATTTTATTAAACATATAAGACAGTACATACATTTTCGTCATTATATTAGGATCTAACAGCAGTCGATAGGCTACATTATGCAATCATACATATAAAAGGGGTCTTCCATTCCACTCCAACTTGTGGCGACGGACAAAATATATACAGTACATGCAATGTGATATCTTACTGGAATGATACAGTATGGGTAAAGAAGTCTCTAGGGACATATCAGACGTTACTTCACGGTGTAAAATATCCAATCTAACCTATCCCCTCCCAAACGAGGGGGGAGAGGGGGGGAGGGCGGACACATGGGGCCACCCCATCTCAGAGGTGGCCACAGGCATCCACCCAACTTGACCACACCTTATCGAATTTTTGAGGACAGTTCCTGCTCTCATAGGTCAGGCGATATAGCGGCAGGACATTGTTTACCGCTGCCTCCCATGCCTCCGCGGTGGGTGCCCCTCTTTTCTTCCAATTAAGGAGTATTTCTCTCCTCGCATAAAATAAAGAGAAAGTTAGGCACTGTTTGGTATGGCGGTCTCCCTCTATCTCACCTAAGTAGCTGAGTAAAAAAATTAGAGGATCCATTGGTATCTCTGTACCACTCACCACCTCCAGTTTGTTTGCTACCGCATTCCAAAACGAACCTAGTTTGGGACAGGACCAGACCATATGAAAGAAGGAGCCCACCTCTGCCCCACATCTAGTGCATTCGGAAGTCTTTTCGGGGTAAATTTTTGCTAGGCGTTGGGGCGTGTAATAAGCTCTGTGGATAAATTTTAGCTGAATAAATCTATCCTTGGCAGCAATCATGGACGGGATAAACGTAGTCAGACACTCCTCCCACTCTTCCTCCCCCAGCGAAGAGATATCCATCTGCCTCCTGGCCCTAGTTCTAACAGTTTTAATGTCATGAGCGACTGTTAAATGTAAATAGAGGGAGGATAGGGGTTTCTCCAGGATCCCAGAAATTAAGAGGCGTTCGATTGAATCTGGTTCGAGCATCACCTGAGAGGGAAATTGGGCCCTGAGGGCGTGCCTTAGCTGCCAGTATTTGAAGAGAAAGGAGTTTGGTAGTTTATGGGTTTGTTGTAGTTCTCTAAAAGATTGTACTACTCCCCTTGACATCACCTGTTTTAATTTAGTGATACCTCGACTGGCCCATGCTGCCGGGTCTGGCAAACTAAGGAGGTGTGGGAGCATCGGATTTGCCCACAACGGAGTGTGTGGGGAGACCGTGAATGGTTGTAACAACGCTGCTCTAGAGGCTTTCCACACTTGGATTGTGGTCTTCATGGGGCCCGTGACCGCAGGAGTAGCTTTCATTCCCCTATACGGAAGATTGGACAGCGCTGCATAAGAACCCATAACTGCCGCCTCCAAGTTGACTGCTGGGTTTTGGCGAGGCTGCGAAAACCACCACCTCACCGTCACTAGGACGGCTGCCCAATAGTAAATTAAGAAGTTCGGCAGCGCAAGTCCACCCCTGGACAGCGGAAGATATAAAATGGCTTTAGCCACTTGTGGGGATTTCCCTGCCCAGAGAAAAGCTATCACCACACCCTCTAGCCTACGAAAAAAGGATTTTGGTATGGGGACTGGGGTGTGTCTGAAGTAGTACAAAAACTTAGGTAGATATATCATTTTTAGTAGGTTCCCTCTGCCTACCGGGGACAGGGGGAGGGATTTCCAGGTGGAGCATTTTTGTTGAAGCTGAGAGAGTAATGGATAGACATTCTTGTCTAGGTAACCCTTCAAGTCACCTCCTACCCTAACTCCCAGATACGTAAACTCGTCTACCCATTTCAAGGGGGTGTTTGTATCCGTAGGAGGCACTGAGCTGCAGAGGGGGAAGAGCACCGATTTGTTCCAATTTATACGGATACCCGAGAAACGACCGAATAAATCAAAAAGGGCTAAGGCTGCTTGCAGTGAGTCCGAGGCATCCGCCAAGTATAATAATGAGTCGTCGGCGTATAGGGAGATTTTTTCCGTAATCGCACCGACCCGTATACCTCTGACCGCCTCGTCTGCTCTAAGTGAAATGGCAAGCGGTTCCAGTGCCATAGCGAACAGGGCCGGGGAAAGCGGGTATCCCTGTCTCGTGCCCCTCTCCAGGGAAAATCTATCCGACAGGGTACCATTAGTGCGAATACGGGCTGTAGGTTTGGCGTATAGAAGTCTGATCCAGTTCAAAAGTCCAGGCCCAAACCCAAACCTGGTGAGAACCTCCCACAGGTAGCCCCACTCGACCGAATCAAACGCTTTTTCAGCGTCGAGTGAGGCTACCACTCCCGGACTCCCATCCGAGGCCAGCGCAATGTGCGTATGTAACGGTCGAAGGTTGATGTCTGTTCCCCTTCCAGGCATAAAGCCCGTCTGATCTGGATGTATTAGTGCCGTGATCACCGTATTTATTCTATTGGCCAAAATTTTTGATAGGATCTTAGTGTCCACGTTGAGTAGGGAAATGGGGCGATAGGACGAGCATAGCATCGGATCTTTTCCTGTCTTTGGGATGACCACAATCACCGCCTCGTACATGGAGTCAGGAATGGATCCCTCAGCCATGGACTTAGTCAATAAAGATTGGAGTTTAGGGGCCAGCTGTTCCGCATACATCTTATAAAATTCGATCGGAATACCATCCGGGCCTGGTGTCTTGCCCGTCTGCATCATTTTCAGTGCTTTTAAAATTTCCTCAATGCTGATAGGGGCATCCAATTTATTAGCGTAGGAGGGGGTAAGGGTCGGTATATCTATTTTGTCTAGGTAAGACCTCAGTTCTGCGGGGTCATAATCTACTCTAGAACGGTATAGATTCTGATAATAGGAAGCAAACTCCCTGTTGATGTCTATCGGGGAGTCAAGAGTGGACCCCCCTTCCCCACGAATTTGCCCTATCGACATCCCCCCTGGTTGCTCCCTAGCTAACCACGCCAGCAGGCGACCCGTCCTCTCCCCCTGTTCAAATATCCTTTGTTTTTGGTGCAATAATTTCTTTTGGGTCAGTGAGGTCCGTAACATGAGGACTTCGCGCTGCACCGTTTGTAGTTTCTCGTATAACTGGGGGTCGGGGGAGCCAACGTACCTAGCTTCCTGTCTCTCTGCCTCAGCCTCTAGGCTCGTAAGTTCCCTTTTCCTATCCCTGCGGGTCTCTGAGATAATGGTCTGGTACTGTCCCCTGGTGCATGCCTTAAAAGCATCCCAGACAGAGGCCGCCGAAGCAGATCCTTCATTGGTTTCCCAATATGTTTCCAGCTCTTGTCTGTATTTCGGCTCCACATCTACGTCCGAGATCCAGTACCTGGACAACCGCCAGAGTCTATCCGATGCGGCGACCGAGGCATCTAGATCAAGGAGAAGCGGGGCGTGATCCGAAATTCCCCGGGGGAGAATTGTAATGTCCCGGACTCTGGGCAGGACAGAGCTCCCCGCATAGACCAGGTCTATACGCGAGAATGTTCTGTGCGACGCAGAGTGACAGGTGTATGCCCTTTCACGAGGATGTTTTCACCTCCAGAGGTCAATCATACCATAAATGTCCGCCCAATCCGCAAGCCCCTGGGAAGACACACCAGTGGGAGTTAGCCTGTCTAAACTTGCATTCGGTACCAGATTAAAATCTCCCATAATTACTACGTTTTCAGTAGAGAATTCCGCTATTTTTGCAGTTACCTGGTTTAATATCTGAAGGGAGGCTGGGGGTGGCAAATAGAGGCCCACAATAACCCACTGTATATTATGGAGCAAAGCATGTATTATCACATATCTGCCGCCCGGGTCCAAAGCCAGGTCAAGGAGTTTAAATGGTAGTGTCTTAAGGACTAATATACTCACTCCCCTTGAAAAGGTGGAGTGTGTTGAGTGGTAGTGATATCCTACCCACGGTTTTTTGAGACTGAGGGTCTTTTTACCCACTAAATGCGTCTCCTGGAGCACACACAGGTGGGGCTGGTATGATTTGATAAACTGAAATACCAGCGAGCGTTTCACCGGGGAGTTTAGACCCCTCGTGTTCCAGGAGAGCAGTCTAAGGGAGGCCATCTAGAAGGTCCGAAATTGCAGTAGGATCTATGGGAGGTGTAGGCTCCTTGCCTGGAGGTCCGGGCCCGGGCAGGCTATTCATCACAATAAGCGGCATGGAATGATATTCAGGCAGTCGGCCTGCTGTACTGTCATAACTAAAAAACATAAAAGCAAAAAAGAACAAAAAAAAAGAAATTGGTCTGCAACCGCAGGCCAGATAAACCAAACACCCCCCCCACCCCGCCCCCCCCCCCAACACAGTAAGAGGGGCCTCATTCCCAGCTAACAAAAGGAAGGCTCAAGGCCTAATGTGAACTTTTTTGAGGGCAAACCCCTATCCAACTATCTTAACATCAGTAAGGTGCTCTTCAGATTTGAGCTATGCACAACTACTATTCCAACATAGGAATAGTAGTAACATAGGAAGCCCAGGATAGGTGTCTCTAATAGGAGATTCCCGGCATCTCTGTCTCCATCTTTTCACTTTGGTATAGGGGGCGGGTATCAAAAAAGGAAAAGAGAGAGGGGTGGGAGGAGAGAGGGGGGGGAGAGGGGAAGGAGGGGGGGGAGTAAGGGAAGGGGAGGAGGGATGGGGGGGAGGGGAGGGGAGGAGGGATGGGGAGGAGGGAGGGGAAGGAGGGGGGGGGAGAAAGAAAAGAAAAGAAGGAAAGGGGGGGAAGGATGGGGAGTCGGGACCTGATCCCGGGTTAGTTACCGCATCCCTCACTCAGTGCATACGGTGTGGCCAAAAAGGAGATGGTATGGACAGTCCTCATCGGGGTCTCTCAGACAGTTCTCCGGTTCACCATCAAAGAAGAAAAACCACATCTCTCCTCCTCAGCCCGGGGTCAGTAGTGCATTCAGAAGGGAAGCCAGAGAGTCTCCTCCTAGGGTGGCACACTGTGTCTCATGTTCTTCTCAAGGTGAAATCAGGACCCAACGGCGGTCGCCTTAGTTACTGGAAAGAGCTGCTGCAGAAAGTTTTTTCGCTTCCTCCAACTTAAACTATGCATGGGCATAGCCATGCAAAAACTCAGTAGGAATATTAGGTCTTGGGATTCATGGAGCGCTTGGGCCATAAGATTTAAGGCTAATCAGAGAAAGAGTATATACCTGGCTCTATCATGGGTTCAATTGCGGAGTGTTTCAGCCCAGGCTATAGCTTCTCTGGGAGAGGTAAAAAACTGCACTCTCTCCCCATCTTGAACACGCAGCCTGGCAGGGAAGAGCATACTATATCTCACCCCCTTTTGTCTCAGCATGGCTCTGACCTGATCAAAGGACTTGCGGCGACGCTGTGTCTCCACTGAATAGTCCGGGAATATCAGGAGGGTTGCATTGTTGAATTTCAGTTCTCCCTGGAGTCTAGCTTCTCTTAGGATAGTGTCCCGATCTCTGTAGTGCAGTAGTTTGAATATAAAAGTACGCAGCGGTGTGCCTGGAGGACCTCTAGAAGCTGGCATCCGATGAGCTCTCTCTATGGAGAAGTGATGAGAGAAGGTGGCTCTGGGCAGTAGTTTAGGCAAAAGCCCCTCCAAGAATGACACCGGGTCTGCCCCCTCTGTACCTTCCGGAAGGCCGAGAACCCGCAGATTGCTTCTCCTATTGCGGTTCTCGGCGTCCTCGGCCCTGCCTTCCAGGTATTTAACTTTCAGTTTCAGTGCCTGAATGTCCGCATGGTGGTCCCTCTGTATATCCTCTGCCTCAGAGATTCGGCGCTCCGCTTCGGATACCCGGTCTCTGAATTTGTCCATATCTCTCCGGATAAGGGCTGTTTCTGTCTGCACGTGGTCGATTTTTGTAGTCAGTGTGGCTTGGCAGGTAGTTATGGCCAGCATTAGGGCATCGAACGCCGCCGAGCCTGCCTGTATCGCTCCATCCGGAGAAAGGTCTGCCTGCGACGCCATCTTGGATGCCTCGTGTGCCGCGGAGTTCGGCCCAGAGCGGGTTCTGATCGGAGTGTTGCTGTACCTGCCCTGGCTCGTTTTTTTGCCTGCGGGCATCGCCCAGTCTTCCCTCCGATGGTCCAGTGATTAATAACGATCGTGGTTCGATATTCCACACTAGGATTATGAGAGGATTTCTGTCCGGAGACGGGAGTTCAGCTAGCACAAGTCTGCTCCCAGCGCCATCCCGGACACGCCCCCCAAGCTTGAATATTAAATAATCTTTTTGAATGTGGTTCAGCAGTCAAAATGTTATTGGAAACCCCTAGGTTCTGGGATTTCCCTATCACTGAACTGGGGCTGTTGGAAGTACCAACCTACAGGACAAGGTTACAATGCTACATAGAGTATTGGGGTCATAGACACGGTGTAGGTTGAGCTGCGTTAATCTGCATAGATCAGTGCAAAGGCACAAAAAAAAAAAAAAAAACATTTGTTCTGTATATGCCCTGCTCTCATATACAGTGGGGCAAAAAAGTATTTAGTCAGCCACCAATTGTGCAAGTTCTCCCACTTAGAAAGATGAGAGAGGCCTGTAATTGTCATCATAGGTATACCTCAACTATGAGAGACAAAATGTGGAAACAAATCCAGACAATCACATCTGATTTTTGAAAGAATTTATTTGCAAATTATGGTGGAAAATAAGTATTTGGTCAATATCAAAAGTTCATCTCAATACTTTGTTATATATCCTTTGTTGGCAATGACAGAGGTCAAACGTTTTCTGTAAGTCTTCACAAGGTTGTCACACACTGTTGCTGGTATGTTGGCCCATTCCTCCATGCAGTTGTGAAGTATGTTATGGTTTGATCGGGTCTACTTACAAAGTTTTTGTACAGTTAAAGCAGAACTGAATCTCTGACCTAGGGACTCATCAGTAACGTAGGGACTCATCAGTAACCTAGGGGCTCATCAGTGACCTATAGACTAATCAGTGACCTAGGGGCTCATCAGTAACATAAGGACTCATCTGTGACCTCTTCACTCACCAAGGGACTCATCAGTAACCTAGAGACTCATCAGTGACCTAGGGACTCATCGGTGACCTAGGGACTCTTCACTGACCAAGGCACTCATCAGTAACCTAGGTAATGTAGGGGCTTATCAGTGACCTAGGGACTAATCAGTAACATATGGACTCATCAGTAACCTAGGGGTAACATACATCAACAATCCAGGGACTCATCAGTGACCTAGGGACTCTTCACTGGACTAGGTACTCATCAGCGACCTAGGGACTAATCAGTAACATAGGGGCTCATCTGTGACCTAGGGATTATTCACTGACCTAAGGACTCATCAACGAACCAGGGACTCATCAGTGACCCAGGGACTCATCAGTAACATAGGGACTCATCAGTAACATAGGGGCTCATCAATGACCTATAGACTAATCAGTGATCTAGGGACTCATCAGTAACATAGGGGCCCATCTGTGACCTAGGGACTCATAGGTGACCTAGGGACTCATCAGTAACATAAGGACTCATCTGTGACCAAGGGACTCATCAGTGATCAAGGGACTCATCAGTAACCTAGAGACTAATCAGTAACATAGGGGCCCATCTGTGACCTAGGGACTCATTAGTAACATAAGGACTCATCAGTAATGTAGGGACTCATCAGTGACCTAGGGATTAATCAGTAACATAGGGACTCATCAGTGACCTAGGGGTAACATAGGGACTCATCTGTGACCTAGGGATTCTTCACTGACCTAGGGACTCATCACTGACCTAGGGACTCATTAAGGAACCAGGGACTCATCAATGATCCAGGGACTCATCAGTGACCTAGGTACTCATCAGTAACATAGGGGCTTATCAATGACCTATAGACTAATCAGTGATCTAGGGACTCATCAGTAACATAGGGGCTCATCTGTGACCTAGGCACTCATAGGTGACCTAGGGACTCATCAGTAACATAAGGACTCATCTGTGACCAAGGGACTCATCAGTAACCTAGAGACTAATTGTTATGGAAATGATTAAGAGCTCCAATCGAGCCCAAGGTTATCTGCTGCTGTCTCTAATTTGAAAAGTGTTGATATGCATGCATATAAAAGTAAACACTCTGAGACACGCTCAGTAGCATTACTGTTACACTTCTAATTTATTCAAGGCGGTGTTAATGTTTTATACACACAAATACGTCATTGCTATGTTAATCAAATAGGTACATCTCATTGGTTAAGAAGGAGAATGTTCATAACGAGGTCTGGCTGATCTTTGGTTTTATCTTCAGTTCCGCGTTCTTCTGATGTGTGGGATGCAGGGGGTACCCGCCATCTTGAGAAAATATAGGAACAGAGCAAACCTGTATACTTATATAATGAGTAAGGAGAAAAATATGTATGCACATAAGAAAATAGACATTTTCAGATTACTATTATTATTATCTACATCACATTCCTTCACAATCCCCCCTAAAATGACTATTTTCTCTTTTCTGTCCCTAATACTAAAGGTCCCACTTTGGCCTGGCCCTTCTCCTCAGCAACTCTTTTTGGCTGTATATAGAATTGGGCAGCAACTGTTCACTTCCCTCCTCGATACAGCTGGAGAGGTGCAGTCAGGCGCTATCTATCCCTATAACCCTATAGGATTGTGAGATTTTGGACAGGCAGTGACTGTAGAGGAGTGAACGGTTTGTCATCTTCCATCATAAGGAGGTCCTCTTCTTCTTGGTGGAGAAATGTAGGTGTGCTATTGTCTACAGCCTTGTTCATTAACTTTTTACAAAAGGTAGAATACAGCATACAATCAGGGCTAAAAGAACCAGGATTATTAATACCGTTACCCGTATCTGGGTGAGCACCTTCTGCCACCCACTCATCCAGCTAAAATATTGGTCCCATGGGTCTGTGATACCTGAGTTCTTCTTCAACTCCAGTGACAGATCTTCTAATTTCTTTATAGCTAGAGTAACCTTACCATTTGGCCCAGTATTATCAGGAATGTATGTACAACAGGTTCCCGTTTTTTCCGATGATTTTACAAAAC
This sequence comes from Aquarana catesbeiana, assembly GCA_037953035.1. Lineage (NCBI taxonomy): Eukaryota > Metazoa > Chordata > Amphibia > Anura > Ranidae > Aquarana > Aquarana catesbeiana. Next base: position 78,638 of record JBBHAA010002452.1, read on the forward strand.
ACCTCCTTTCCCAACTAGCACCATGTCTAAGGCCATCAGGTCCTGGAATGTCATGTAGGAAATGGGGGCTAACTGGTCAGCAATTCCCTGGAGGGCATCTTTAGTGTAATTTACAAATCTCTGTTGGTTATAATATGTGTAGTGTCAGGTCACCTAGAGGCTGGGTGACAGATGCACACCGTCAGGATCAGGAGTGCACCGCAAGGTAGTGGACCCTACGGCTGACTGCTGCGGATTGAACCCTGGGAGGTTCGGGAAGCAGGTCTACTGGATCACTGACACAGATCCCACTGGGAGCTAGAGCATAGATTCCCCAGGGCGCGGAGTCTAAGAGCCAGCAGGTGTTCACCAGAGCCTCTAGTGGTGAGGATGGACTGCGCTGCAGTCTGGCTCCAGGTCGCGGCCCCCGGGGTCTCACAGCTCACGCTCACACTAAAGGAGAAGAGGAAGGAGGCAGCAGACTGGAACAACAAGGAAAGTAAGGTACAAGCCAAGGTCGGTAACCGGAATCAGATGTAGGAAACACAGCAAGTACACACAGAGGCTAACACACAATGGTTGATCAGCACTGCTGGCTTGCATTGCACAGGTTAATATAGGGTTCCCTGATAGAGCCTGGGGTGGGGCCATGCTTAGAGGGGAGGTTACAAAAGCAGTCAGGTGAGGGTCAGCTGGTCTCTAGAGATGAACACATGGAGACAGGTATGCTGATCGACAAACTCTATTGCATAACCATGACATGTAGTTAATTCAATCTACATTCTTGCTGACAGTTGTTATGGGGATCAAAGACTCAAAACCAGCTTTTACCTGATCCCTGGCTTTAAACTCATCAGGGACCCCCCTTGTAACCCCTATGACATGTATGTATACATGAGGGTCAAAGCTACCGGAGAGAGCTGCTCGCTTCCTCCTCTGACTGTGTGCTGGGTCAGTGTATGTATCAGGGGTATCTTTGGTTAGGATATGGGGGCTTTCTATTTTCATCTTTTTTGTCTAATGCACTCTGTGGTCGCCCAGTCTGGCCCTGGGTTCCAACCCACTGGCCCCCACAGAAACCACAACTCTGTCCCCAGTAACTGTCTGTGTGGCATACATATATGTCCTTACCGTCAGGGATATCACTGTACCAATGGCATCACCATGAAGGGTCAAACGGACAAGGTACTATGTCACAGTAATCTAAGGTAAAGGTGGTCACATGTGTACCTGAAGAGTTACACCAAAACGTAATTATGTTATCATTTTTGTGATGGCCACCTCCTGGGCCCCTCCCCCCTAGATCAAACAGAAAAAGGATATGCAGCACCCGAAAACACGCTCTCCTGCAGTGATAAGCGTGCATTCAGGTGTTCTTCCTGGCCAACTTGACTGAGGTAGCTGTGGTCAGCAAAACTTGGAATGGACCATCATAACTTGGCTCAAGGATCTCCAGACAGTAGTTGGTGTGTTCCTGTATCTAATTCAGGATCTGGAATGGAAGAAAACACCTGGACATGCATTCAGGTTAATTCTCGTGATGATGTGGTTACATAATTAGTCAACACATCAGACTGTAACTGTAACTGTTGTGGAAAGTAACAACCAAGTCTGGGAGCTAAACCAAACAAAATTTCATAAGGGGATAGGGCATGTTTCCCCTGGGGGTGTGTCTGACACTGAACAGGGCAATGGGCTAACTGTCTGGCCAACTCATGTCAGTCTCTTGGGCCATCTTTAACATCCTGTTTTTAGTGTCCCATTCATCCTTTCTACCTTCCCGCTACTTTGAGGGTGGTATGGGATGTGCAGTGCCAACTGAACCCCCAGTGCTGCCCAAATCTCTTTTGTAAGGGTTGTTGTTAAGGCTGGTCCCTGATCTCTCAATATCACCTCTGGGACCCCAAATCTACATACTATCTCACTCAGTAGTTTCTTAGCTGTGGTCCTGGCAGTCATGACCACTTCCACTAGGGCGTATTCGAATCTGCCACTTCTTGGCACTTGAGAATGATCAATTTGCATCCTCTGGAATGGGGTATAGGGCTTTTGCCAGGTGCTTCTTCTGTGCTTCTTCTGTGCTTCTTCTGTGCATCCTGGGTTACATTTGGTGCAGATAATGCATGATCTGCAGAAGCTGTCGGTCAGTGGAGTAACTCTTGGTGCAACACTTGTTGATAAGAGAGTTCATAAAAGTCTTTGTCAAGTGGGCAGCTCCATGTGCCCATTGCACCACGGCTGGGTACATACTCCTGGGTAGACAAGGCTTCTTGTTGCACTCGAATAGTCCATTTCTGAGAGTTGCTCCTCTCCGTTTCCAGCTTTCCTTCTTATCCGCACTTGTTTCCTGTAGTGCTTTTAGATAAACTCTGTCCACTGGGAAAGTCTGTAAGGTAAGCACGGGGTGGTCTTCTTCTACCACCCTGCTGTCCACTTCCCGTGGACCACCAGCTGTCTGTTTGGCAGCTGTATTGGCTCGATGATTGCCTTAAGCTTCCTTTGAGTTCATTTTGTCGTGTGCTTTACTCAGAATAGTCACTTGGGTTGGGAGAAGCAAGGCATCAATCAAGTTTTCACAAGTGTTCCTGCAGCCATCAGGAATCCTCTGTCCTAGATAACACCATAATCATGGGCAATGTTGAAAGCATATCTTGAGTCCATATGAATGTTGGCTCTTTTTCCCTCTGCCCATTTACGTGCTGTAGTAAGTGCTTATAGCTCTGCCTCCTGTGTAGACATCACCGGTGTTAAGGCTTCAGCTTGTAGAACAGTGTTTTCAGTGGTGACCGCGTGTCCTGTGTGGTCATGGGGTGACAAGTCAAGACTCTACTCCTCCTCCTCCTTTCCCCCCTCGAGAAGTGGAAGAAGGGTGGTAGGGTTCAGTGTTTGACAACTTAATAGTGTAATGCTGTTCAGTAGGAGGGAACACAGAAGTCTCAAGTGTCTGGTAGTGGACAAGTGTTTCGGCTGGATCTTGGTTGAATATGGCAACAACATCATGGGGAGCAAGCAGAACGAGGCAGTGTCCGAGGACCAAGTTCAAAGTTTTGTCAAGCAAGGCTTGTGTAGCAAATCCAGCTCGCAGACACAATAGGCCTCCTCTTGCTACCGCATCCAGCCGACAGGAATAATATCCTATGGGGCGTAGGCTGATGCCGTGTGATTGGGTGAGTACACCTGCAGCATGTCCCAGACGTTCGGATACAAAGAACTTGAGCGTTTTGCCGTAGGCTGGGAGCCCTAGCGCCGGGGGTGGCGCACTTAAAGGCTTCAAACTTTAGATATTTCTTCAGGAGACATCTGGAAGGGTCTGATTGCAGAGCATCAGTAGGAAGGCTTCTGGAATCCATGCTCTGCACTCGGAAATTAGTCCAAGGAAAATGACAGGTGTTGAGCACCACTGCAATTTGGGCTTTGAGGCTCTGCAGCCCTGGTTGGCAAGATAGCACAACAGGCTTTCTGAGGTGACTTCAACAGGAGGTAAGTCAGCTGCACAAAGGAGAAGGTCATCAACATGTTGGAAGAGAATCACTTCCGGGTGTTCCTCTTGTCATGTGTCAAGGATGATAGCCATAGCTTTTGCAAACTGGCTTGGAAAGTTCTGTGCCCCTTGTGGCACAACTGTTTAGGTATGTTGCCGTTTCTTTCCGTGGATGAATGCAAAAAGGTACCAGCAGGAGGGGTGAGGGTGGACACTGAAGAAAACGTTTGTAAGGTCCACCTCTGTGAGGTATTTTGCAGTCAAAGGCATCCACAGTAGGTACCTGGTTCTCTTTTTAGGATTCTCTTCTTGGGGTTATTGTGGTTTCCGGGGCAATGAAGCGCCCTCTTTTAGCTTGACTGAAACTGGTGGCACCTTTAAGTGACCGTTGTCTTCCGGTCCTGTGGACCATAGGCACGCAGGGATTCTGTCAAGTACTTCCTGCAGTATTGAACTTGAAGTTTTTGCTTCATTAAGTGTCATCAGGAGAGGCAGAGAACACAAAGCAGATGAGTCTTCTAAAGATAGGGGAGTATGTAACTTCATCCCCCCTTCAGGCGTGTCCTGATTGAGGCCTGTAGTCTGGACAACACATCAGCTCCTAGTAGATTCAAGGGACATGTAGAGGACACCATAAATCTGGCAAGCAAATCAGGAAGTGGACTGGAGCGGGGCACCCCATCCATTCCTACGCAGGAAACATCAATAGTGGAAAGAAAAGAATTATTAGGCAGATTCACCGCCCTCAACACACTTTTGGCTGCACCCCTGTCAATGAGGAAAGTGGTAGGTTTTTTTGTCTGGGACATCTTGGGGCTCTGCATTCTTTTCTGAAGTGACCCCGTTTCCCACAGTTGTAACAGGTGATCCTTTCCCTGGTATTGGGCAGTGGTGGTGGACTAGTGTAGGCGGGATCTTCGTCACGGGTTATCATGAGGGGCGTTGGTTTTTTACCTTTTTGATTTTCTATACCTCTGGTCACCAACAATAAATCAGACATTTTCATTGAATGGTATTCAGGGCGGGCCACCATCAGGCCTTTTCTGATATCCTCTCTGAGCCCTGAAACAAAAGCAGTTGATAACATGTGTGTGTGTGCCTTTATGAGTCTAGCATGATACTTCTTCACAGACTCCCCTTTATCTTGGGTAATATCTTGGATTGTGGTCTTCTGATCCGTCAACTTCTCCTTTGCCCAGTCGTGGAGTTGTGCACAGAACTCCACGCCTGAGGTGTAGGAAGTGGCACTTGTCAGGCAGGCATCATTGAAGGCCATCTGCATGACTGGCCAAAAGACATATCCTGCTTTGATTTGGCATAGGCTGATCAAGTCTCTCCAGGCAGCTGAGTAAGTTTCTTGTATCTGCACTATCCTGTGGTAGAAGGGAATTGGCTGCTTCTCTGGGTCAGGCAGACTTGTCACTAAGGCCGCTGCTTGTGATAGAGTAAAAGCGACATACATCACTGGTGCCCCTTCTGGTAACCGAGACTGTTGTTGGGGCAGGGGCTGGCAAGGGGCACTGTTCTTTACGGTTGCCAGCATGTGTTTGAGATCCTCTCGGAACTGAGAGTCTGGAGCCGGATTGGGGGTTAAATCAGTGGGTGGCCTTGCTGCCTGCTGTTGGGCTTCCCACTCAGACGCTTCTTCATCATTAACATATCCGGCCTGGGAATGTGATGCTCCCGTATTGGGGAAGACAGGTGTGTGGTATGAACCATCTTGGTTTAAAACAGGGAGGGCTGGGTACAGGCTGTTTAAGCTTACTGGGTGTACCAAGATGGCCGCCGGCAGGAAGTGCACTGGACTGGGTAGAAAGTGAAGGCATGGGTGCACTAAGATGGCCGCCGGGCTGAGTTGTCACAGTGGGTTGTGCTTGGGTGGTGAGAAAGGAGTGGTTGTTAGACGGAGGGCAGTGCTGTCCCTCCCCTCCTTTGTTTCAAGTTCCAACATATCATCAGCTCTGTGATACACATACATAATACAATCGCCATCTTTCTTAACTTCCTTTATCCAATTTTCTTTATCACACGGGATTTTTCTCCCTGTTTCTTCTGCAACATAACTTTCGTCACTTCTTTCAACTTTGTTAACTATTTCAACATCTTCTTCTCTCCTTCTTTACAATATCACTTTCTGTTTCTCGGCTAACGGCTTGAGAGGGGAATACATACAACCAAGGAGTTAATATTTTTCTCAGCGTTCTTATCAGCAAATTCCTTTCTCCGGTTTAGAGTTGTTCTGACCCATCTCCCCCTCCTCTCTCAGGGCCTCCTAAGACGTAACCAAGGTCTCTAACTCTGTTTTGTTCGTCTGCTGCAGTCTCGGCTGACGGTTTGAAGGGGGAATGAGGACAACTAATGGTTTGATAACCCTCCTCCCTGGCTCTCTGTTCTATCACTTCGAGGGGCTGCCCAAACCCCCCTGTCACCGGGTAATGTACGTTTAATCTCAGTACAAGCACGTCAGGGGTAGTAGGGAGCAACGGCTTGTGACCCAACAGATCCTTCGGGTAGCCTCCTTCTCTGACTTTCACCAGTCCCCACCCCCTCTCATGTATAGCAAACAATAAACCACAAATACAATCACGACAGGACATTACACCTGCCACTCTTCGAACTGCAAAATTTCAGCAGGCTAAAATAACCACAAGGGCAGACCACCCTGCAAAAATAAACCCGTTTTATAGACGTTTGCCACAAGGGAAACCAACTCATTCCAGAGACCGATAGTTCATCTGGAGATGAGAGCACACATTCACACATGTAGCACTTTAGACTGCAAAGCCAGCAGCTAAAATAGTAATCCGTCTATAAACGTTTGCTACAAGGGAAACCATCTCATTAAAGAGACCACACAATCACACATGTAGCACCCTTAGACTGCTGAGTTTCGTAGCCCAAAGAATGGCAGACAGTGAACAAATACAGTCAGCAGAAACCCATCAGCAGGTTCGTTAAAACAACCTCAGGCGAGGAAATACCTGCCTCTAAGACAGTCTCAGCATACCGACAGAATCCAGCCGTCAACCGAAAGATAAGAGAGTCGTACAGTGGTAAGAATATTAATCAAACTCACCGGTACTGTTAGGGCTGCGCAAACCCCCCTGTCTCATCAATCAGTTAACGCCCGAATGCTTGTCGCGGTATAACTTCGACTGTAGCCTGAGGTCCCGGGTTTCGGCACCATCTGTTATGGAAATGATTAAGAGCTCCAATCGAGCCCAAGGTTATCTGCTGCTGTCTCTAATTTGAAAAGTGTTGATATGCATGCATATAAAAGTAAACACTCTGAGACACGCTCAGTAGCATTACTGTTACACTTCTAATTTATTCAAGGCGGTGTTAATGTTTTATACACACAAATACGTCATTGCTATGTTAATCAAATAGGTACATCTCATTGGTTAAGAAGGAGAATGTTCATAACGAGGTCTGGCTGATCTTTGGTTTTATCTTCAGTTCCGCGTTCTTCTGATGTGTGGGATGCAGGGGGTACCCGCCATCTTGAGAAAATATAGGAACAGAGCAAACCTGTATACTTATATAATGAGTAAGGAGAAAAATATGTATGCACATAAGAAAATAGACATTTTCAGATTACTATTATTATTATCTACATCACATTCCTTCACATAATCAGTAACATAGGGGCCCATCTGTGACCTAGGGACTCATTAGTAACGTAAGGACTTATCAGTAATATAGGGACTCATCAGTGACCTAGGGATTAATCAGTAACATAGGGACTCATCAGTGACCTAGGGGTAACATAGGGACTCATCTGTGACCTAGGGATTCTTCACTGACCTAGGGACTCATCACTGACCTAGGGACTCATCAACGAACCAGGAACTCATCAATGATCCAGGAACTCATCAATGATTCAGGGACTCATCAGTGACCTAGGTACTCATCAGCGACCTAGGGACTAATCAGTAACATAGGGGCTCATCTGTGACCTAGGGATTCTACACTGACCTAAGGACTCATCAACGAACCAGGGACTCATCAATGATCCAGGGAATCATCAGTGACCTAGGGACTCATCAGTAACATAGGGACTCATCAGTAACATAGGGGCTCATCAATGACCTATAGACTAAACAGTGATCTAAAGTCTCATCAGTAACATAGGGGCTCATCTGTGACCTAGGGACTCATTAGTAACGTAAGGACTCATCAGTAATATAGGGACACATCAGTGACCTAGGGACTCATTAGTAACGTAAGGACTCATCAGTAATGTAGGGACTCATCAGTGACCTAAAAACTCTTCACTGACCTAGGGTCTCATTATTGATCTAGGGACTCATCACTGACTTAGGGACATATCAGTAACATAAGGACTTATCACTGACTTAGGGACATATCAGTATCATGAGGACTCATCAGTGACCTAGGGACTCTTCAATAACATAGCGACTCTTCACTGACCTAGGGACTCATCAGCAATCTAGGGACTTATCAGTGACCTAGAGGTCAGAGGATGAAACCACAGCGCCTGTGGTACCTGTTTGCAGAAGGTGGAGAGCTCTGATGAGATGATTGGAAGGAAGGGAAACACCCCCTTTCGCACAGCACACAGGAACAGAGCTGAAGCTGTCAATCAGTGGCTGTGTGCTGGAGCTCCCTCCCCTGTGACCTTTTTTCTCTTGGTGTCAGGAAACCCTTTCAGAAGTGACTCATGCTAATAGCAGAGCAAGGAGGCAGCAGACAGAAATAACATTTAGTACTCTGGACTGAGGTAATTACTAGAGGTCGACCGATGTATCAGCCAATATTTGGCCGTTTTTAAGAAATCGGCATCGGCCGATTTATTATGGAAATTAGGCCGATTCATGGCTTCTACACTATACCCGGCCCGCAGGCCTGCCAGCAGTACTGACCAGGGCCCCGCTCCCCCTACAGCACGTTAAATGAATCCTTCACCCGTGCCGCCGATAGCCTGCATGGCGGCTGGCCCCTATAGAGGAGAAGAGAAGGAGAAAGTTTCACTAGCTCAGCTCGTCAGCATCTATCTGCATGCACCTAGCCCTATCAAGTGCATGCAGATAGATACCAGAAAGCAGCCTGGATGGAGGGTAAGTCACAGACTTTATTTAATCTCCTTTGATGGGACACCTGGCTGAGGCTGACACGCTGGCATTGAGTTGCATTGTGAAAATGGATAAGGGTGACTCTGGGTGGATATGAGAGTTGCATTGTGGAGAGTCTCTTCACTATGTAACTCTCATCCCCACCCAGAGTCCTCCTCATCCATTTTCACAATGCAACTCAATCATCTTCATCCCCACCCAGCATCTACTCCATGCCTCTCTCCACAATATATCCCCATCCATCCATGCCCAGCGTCACCTATCCCTTTATCCACAATGCATCCCCATCCACGCCCAGCACCATCCATCCCTCTCCACAATGTATCCACGCCCAGCACCATCTATCCCTCTCCACAATCCACCCAGCTCCATCCATCCCTCTCCACAATGAATGTATCCCCATCTACGCCCAGCACCATCCATCCCTCTCCACAATGCATCCCCCATCCATGCCCAGCACCATCCATCCCTCTCCACAATGCATCCCCCATCCACGCCCAGCACCATCCATCCCTCTCCACAATGTATCCCCCATCCACGCCCAGCACCATCCATCCCTCTCCACAATGCATCCCCCATCCACGCCCAGCACCATCCATCCCTCTCCACAATGTATCCCCCATCCACGCCCAGCACCATCCATCCCTCTCCACAATGCATCCCCCATCCACGCCCAGCACCATCCATCCCTCTCCACAATGTATCCCCCATCCATGCCCAGCACCATCCATCCCTCTATACAATGTATCCCCATCCACGCCCAGCACCATCCATCCCTCTCCACAATGCATCCCCATCCACGCCCAGCACCATCAATCCCTCTCCACCACAATGCATCCCCATCCACGCCCAGCACCATCCATCCCTCTCCACAATGCATCCCCAATCATGTCCAGCACCATCCATCCCTCTCCACCACAATGCATCCCCATCCACGCCCAGCACCATCCATCCCTCTCCACAATCCACCCAGCACCATCCATCCCTCTCCACAATGAATGTATCCCCATCCACACCCAGCACCATCCATCCCTCTCCACAATGAATGTATCCCCATCCACGCCCAGCACCATCCATCCCTCTCCACAATGCATCCCCCATCCACGCCCAGCACCATCCATCCCTCTCCACAATGCATCCCCCATCCACGCCCAGCACCATCCATCCCTCTCCACAATGTATCCCCATCCACGCCCAGCACCATCCATCCCTCTCCACAATGCATCCCCATCCATGCCCAGCACCATCCATCCCTCTCCACAATGCATCCCCCATCCACGCCCAGCACCATCCATCCCTCTCCACAATGTATCCCTCATCCACGCCCAGCACCATCCATCCCTCTCCACAATGTATCCCCATCCACGCCCAGCACCATCCATCCCTCTCCACAATGTATCCCCATCCACGCCCAGCACCATCCATCCCTCTCCACAATGTATCCCCATCCACGCCCAGCACCATCCATAAATATCGACATCGGCATTAGCCGGAGAAAAAAACACATTGGTCGACCTCTAGTAATTACACACTGTAGAGGGATTTGCTTTGTTCATATTTCATATATAAGCTTTACAACCACTTTCATTTTTTTATAATTTAATTTTTTCTTTATACATGTCCCCTTCTCCTTTTTCTGTCTCCTAGTTGACCATGTGTTGAGTCAGGTGCTCTTCTGTCAGCCCAACACGTCGGTCCCGGGGCTCCTGAAGATGTTTGATGATGACCAAATGTTCAGCTACAACTTCAGCAAGCAAACCACCTCCGCCTGGCTTCCTGACTTTGACCAATGGAGCGATCAAGCCTTCCCCAATGCAGAAAACATTTCAGCTTATTTGTCTCTTTGTACCAGCCTTCGCGAGGCCTTAACTGATGTACTAAAAGACATCATGCCGGAAGCCAGAGGTAAGTGTCCATACTGTCCTGTAGGCTGTTCGCGGTACGTTCTTTGGGTCTAAAAAATAGCCATATACAACAACAGTGTATCTGGGCTTCTGAGGTCAATATGTCCTTTGCTTTTATTTCTCAGTACTGGCAGGAAAAACACATAGTGGTGTATTTATAACAACTTCCCATAGTTTTTCACCCATTGAAAAGTGCATGTAGATTCAGCCTGTAAGAATGGGGGGAAAATGTAAAGTTACTAGGCTGTTTCCTGGTCAGGCATAATGTTTTTTATTGATTTAAAATGGAAAATACCACTAGATGGGGCTAAGTATCATAGGAAATCATATGTAGTGTCATATAGTGGCCGAATGCAGGTTTAACATTTAAAATCAGTGGGAAACATTCTAACAGCTGAGGTACCCTGTTTCCCCAAAAATAAGCCCTACCCTGAAAATAAGACCTACAAGGACTTTAACTAGGGCTTATTTGGGGGGTAGGGCTTATATTGCAGCCATCACCGACAATCACGCTAGATCTTATTTTTGGGGAAACAGGGTAATAGCCCAATTACATGCCTTTTTTCCCCCTTATTCACACAGAATGCACTTTTGCTGGGTGTGCTATGTTAATTTGTTGACAAATACACCCTAAAGTAAACACAGGGTAAACTCTTCTTAGGCGTCAGTAACTTTGTCCACACTTTCACTTGTGTAACTGCTCTAACTAAAATTAGGATGCTCTTGAGGAATTGGCATTCTGTTTGATTCACGTGAGAACATAGAAAAACTTTTTCAATGAGATATGGTGTACAGCTGGCCGTGGATGGATTGAAATTTGGCCAGTTCAGCATTAGCCCATCCTGTTTGAGAAAAGTTGATAGTGAAGGGGTTCTAAAGGCAGAGCATTTTTATCTTATTGCATTCTATGCATTAAGATTAAAAAAAATTTGTGTGTAGCAGCCCCCCAATACTTACCTGAGCCCCATCTCTGTCCAGCGATGTTGCCCAAGAGCCTCGGACTCTACCTCCTGATTGGCAGAGACACAGCCATTGGCTCCCGATGCTGCCAATCAAAGTAGGGGAGCCAATGAGGAGAGAGAGGGGGTGGAGTCTAGCCACCGTTCTGTGTCTGTCTGGACAAACAGAGCAGTGGCTCGGGTGCCCCATAGCAAGCTGCTTGCTGTGGGGGCAGGAGGGAGGGGCCAGGAGCATCAAAGAGGGACCCGAGAAGAGGAGGATTTGGGCTGCTGTGTGCAAAACCACTGCACACAGCAGGTAAAAATAACATGTTTGTTATTTTTAAACTAAAAAAAAAAAAAAAACAAGACTTTAATGTTACTTTAAATCAACTTTATTTGAATGGGGATGTTGAAAAACTTTCGTAGACCAGTGGCTGCAGCCAATTGGCCGCAGCTGCTGATCAGTGTATTCTGACAGTGCAGAGTCCTGCTATCATACAATGTCATGGTGGTGGGGGGGGATTCTTCCCTCCACCTTGCTTGTGTGGATGGAGGAATCTGTTTGTTTTCTGATAGATGAAAAGGGATCATCTATGGCCAGCTTAAAGTGATATTAAAGTCTTGTTTTATTTGTTTAAAAATAACAAAGATGTTATACTTACCTGCTCTGTGCAGTTGGTTTTGCACAGAGCAGCCCCAATCCTCTTCTCTGGTCCCTCGCTGGCGCTCCTGGTCCCTCCCTCCTGCCGAGTGCCCCCACAGCAAGCAGCTTGATATGGGGGCACTCGAGTCAGACCATTCAGACACAGAGCCGTGGCTCGGCCCCGCCCCCTCTTTATCCTCATTGGCTTACTGTGATTGCCATTGGTTTCCGCTGCTGTGTCTCAGCCATTCAGGAGGGAGAATCCCAGACAGCCGAGGTTCTCGTGCACATTGCTGGATAGAGATGGGGCTCAGGTAAGTATTAGGGGGGGCTGAGGGGAGGCTGCTGCACATGGAAGGCACATAGAATGCATTAAGATAAAAACCTTCTGACTTTACAACCACTTTAAGTTTGCTGCGCATGTTATGCTCATCAGGAGAGTAGGTAAACCCTTGGCAATGCTATGAAACTTGATCAAGGTGTTATAACAACATCATATTAATACAGAAACACTTAAAGTAGATCTAAAACCTCAATTTTTTTTCATTTTGTATAGCATAAAGGAGGGTGAAAAAATGCTGTCAATTTTTTTTTCTTATCAATGTGAGGGAAATCCCCTCCTAAAAAGTTATGGGAAAGTAAAACCCCCAATAGAAGAGTTCCCCTCTATTCCTGTTCTGGTGACTACTCAAAATTTTGGATTTCCCTCACTTTCATTGACAGTGATCTTCAGTGATCAGGCAAATGGAGACGGCAAATTTCCCTAAAAATAGCAATAAAAACATGACAGGGGTTCTAACCCCTCACCATTCTATCCAAAACAAAAACAAAATTTTATCTTTGGTTTATTCTAAAGTAAAACTCCGGACTTTTTTTTATATAGGTTTTCTTTTCATTGCTGTTAAGCCCCGTACACACAATTAGAAAATCATACGGAAAATACCGCTTTCGAATCGATCGTACGATAATCGGATCGTTAGTACAGAGCTTTCAAGAGCGGATCACAACAGTTCATCCTATTATTATTCTATCGGACATGCACAAAAACATTTTTTGTACGATGCCAGATCGTACGATTTTTGTTTAACTTGTTCAGATCCACACTATGGCCGAATGACGGCTACAGCGCAGACCTGCTTTGCCGGGAGTACGTCTATTGACGTCCTCCTGTGCCCGAGCAGCCTGCACGCCTCCTGCAGGGCGCGCGCGGCGCGCTCTGTGATCAACAAGTCTACGAGACTCGCTGGCTCACAGATTGGAGTAAGGGGTCGATCCCAACCCCTTACCACGTGTTCAGCTGTCAGCCAATGACAGCTGATCATGTGATGTAAACAGAGAAGTTAATCGGCTATTTTTTCTCCTTGCGCTGAAAAAAAAGCCATTCACCGGCTGCTGTGAGAAGGACATCAGTCCCGATCATGGAGAGCTGCCGCCAGCTCCTCAGTGCCCACCTGTGCCACCTGCCAGTGCCACCTAGCAATATATACAGTGCTGCCTACTAGTGCCCACAGTGTCACCCATCTGTGCCCACAGTGCCACCCATCAGTGCCCACAGTGCCAACTATCAGTCCCCACAATCAGTGCCTCATCAACAGTGCTGCACATCAGTGCCACCTATCAGTGCCCATTAGTGTCACCTATCAGTGCCCATCAGTGTCACCTATCAGTGCCCATCAGTGTCACCTATCAGTGCCATCTATCAGTGCCCATCAGTGTCACCTATCAATGCCACCTATCAGTGCCACCTATCAGTGCCTTATCTGTGCCTATCAGTGCAGCCTATCAGTGCCCACCAGTGCCGCCTCATCAGCGCATATCAACGAAGGAGAAAAATTACCTGTTTGCAAAATTTTATAACAAACTATGAAACATGATTTTTTTTTCAAAATTTTCCATCTTTTTTTGTTTAATTAGCAAAAAATAAAAATCCCAGCTGTGATTAAATACCACCAAAATAAAGCTCTATTTGTGTGGAAAAAAATGATAAAAATTTCATTTGGGTACAGTGTTGTATGACCGCGCAATTGTCATTCAAAGTGCATCAGTGCTGAAAGCTGAAAATTGGTCTGGGCAGAAGGGGGGTTTAAGGCCCCTTTCACATTGGGGCGGTTTGCAGGCGCTATTGCGCTAAACAGCCGCTGCTGTGTCTCCAGTGTGAAAGCCCCGAGGGCTTTCACACTGGAGCAGTGCGCTAGCAGGATGGGAAAAGTCCTGCTAGCAGCATCTTTGGAGCGGGGAAGGAGCGGTGTATACACCGCTCCTTCCCCGCTCCTGCCCATTGAAAGCAATGGGACAGCGCGGCTATACCACCGGCAAAGCGCCTCTGCAGAGGCGCTTTGCGGTGGTATTTAACCTTTTCTCGGGCGCTAGCGGGGGGGTAAAACCGCCCCGCTAGCGTCCGAATACCGACGGTAAAGCGCCGCTAACAATAGCGGCGCTTTAACGCCGACGCCGCCCCTGCCCCAGTGTGAAAGGACCCTAAGTGCCCAGTAAGCAAGTGGTTAATCAGTAGAGCTATCATTCGAAAATGCACTTTTTCGCAGAAGAGAGTTTAATAAAACTCGTGGCCACTCATTACAATTAGAAGAAAAGAGGTTTAACCTTAAACTACGTAGAGGGTTCTTTACTGTAAGAGCGGCAAGGATGTGGAATTCCCTTCCACAGGCGGTGGTCTCAGCGGGGAGCATTGATAGCTTCAAGAAACTATTAGATAATCACCTGAATGACCACAACATACAGGGATATGTAATGTAATACTGACACATAATCACACACATAGGTTGAACTTGATGGACTTGTGTCTTTTTTCAACCTCACCTACTATGTAACTATGTAACTATGTAATACAGATGCATTGCAACACATGACATCACTTCCAAATTTTTATTCTGTCGTATGGGAATTTTCATGAATGTAAACTCATCAGATTCAATCTGAGATTAGCATGCAAAAAAATGGAGGATCATTTGTCCGATTAATTTCATTGTGTGTACCGGGCATTAGTGTTTCCACTGGGGATAGGGTGGAACCACCTATTGAGGATGAAGGTGGCAATAAAAACTTGACAGGGATTCCAATCAAGCCTCAAACATCCAAAACTAAAAAAGCGTTTGGCTAATAATATATTTTAAGTCTAGAAAATCCTTTTAAGTAAATATTAAAGCCTAAATTTAGTCCTGATCCCGTCTACCCACCATATTTCTTCTAGTGCAGTAAAGGGTTTAATAGAGCCAAGGGACTTGTTATATGCACTCATCAAGGGTGCCAACCATGCCCACCTGTTTTGCTCCCTCTTCCATTTATAGAAGCCATACTTTAGCTTCTATGAATAAAAAATGATCTATAAATGGAGAAGGCAGACCTTTGATTAATCTCCCCATCCTTCATTCATAGATGATTTTTTGTTCATAGAAGTTATAGCACGGTTTCTATGAATGGAGGAGGTGGACAGAAAGGGTAGGTGTAGTCAGCATTGTTGATGAGTGCATATGACAGGCCCTTCAGCTCTATTAACCCTCACTCCACCAGAAGATGACGGCTGCAAGAGTGGGTGGAATTGGAGGAGGAAGATTTCAGCTAAAGCAGGAGCCAGCAGCACAAGGGACACATCACACTGATATTAAAGTGGTTGTAAAGCCTTGAGGTTTTTCACCTTAATGCATTCTATACATTATTTGAAAAACATTCTGTGCTGCAACCCCCCCCGACCGACCCTTTTTCTTATCTGAGCCCAATACGATCCAGCGAGTTGCAAGAGCGCAGAGGCTCCAGCCGCTGTCGCTCTCCTCAATGGACAGATTGATAGCAGCAGGAGCCATTGGCTCCAGCTGCTGTCAATCAAAAGTTGTGACATGGGAGCCGGGGGGGGGCGGGGCCGAGTTCCGCTGTCTGTGTCAATGGACGCAGCAGCGGGACTTGGGAGCGAGCCGGCATGAGTGCTCCCATGGAAAGTGTCTCTCCGCGGGAGAACCTGATTAAGAGGAGGGGCCTGGAGCACCAGCAGGGATCCCCAGAAGAAGAGGATCGGGGCTGCTCTGTGCAAAACCATTACACAGAGTAGGCAAGTATAACATGTTTGTTTTTTGTTTTTTTCTTTAAAAACAAACATTTACAGCCACTTTAAGTAATGTTGCTTGTGCTGATTTTTTTTTTTAACTAAGCTTAGGTTTTAGGTAGACCATATGAGGTGGGTGACTTGTGTTATTCATTTTTTATTATTTATTATTATTATATTAAAGCAAAACTCCTTTTATAGGGAGTTCTGCTTTAAAGTGAAACTCAAGGGTTTACCTACCCACCCTTCTACCATCACCTCCCACAGCCCTTCTTTTTATTAAAGAAAAAAAAAACATATACACAACTTGTACCTGCTATTTTCTAGCTGGTCTGATGACGTCACAGGAGCTTCCTCTTCTTCCTACAGCAGAGGTGAGGGGTGGACATTCTTTCAGGACTGAGCAGCACTTTTTTATTTTAATGCACTATGAAGACGGTGGGTGAAACCCGTAGAAGGAAAATTGTTGGAGTTCTACTTTAAAGTGATATTAAAGGCTCCTTTTTTTTTTTAAAATAACAAACGACATACTTACCTGCTCTGTGCAATGGTTTTCCACAGAGCATCCCCAATCCTCCTCTTCTCGGGTCCTCCGCCGGCACTTCTGGTCCCTCCTCCCTGCCAAGTGCCCCCATAGCAAGCCGCTTGCTATAGGGGCACTCATGCGTTGCCCCCTAGTCCTGCTCTTTGTGCCTACAATACACACAGAGTGTGGCTCAGCCCCGCCCCCTCCTCACTGGCTGTGATTGACAGCCATTGGCTCCCGCTGCTGTGTCTCAGCAAATGAGGAGAAAGAGACCTAGGAGAGACGCTGATGCTGTGCACATTGCTGGATTGATATCATCTCAGATGAGGCATTAGGGGTGGGGGCAGCATACAGAAGATGCATACCTTCGTGCATAGAATACAGTAGGAAACCAGCTGTGAAGCCTGAAGACTTCACTGCCGGTTTCCCTTATTTGCAATGCCGAAGCCTGCACCCAAAGCCAATGGACGAACCGTCTTGGGGTGCCGACATCGCGGGCTCCCTGGACAGGTAAGTGTCCTTGTATTAAAAGTCAGCAGCTACAGTATTTGTAGCTGCTGACCTTGAATTTTTTTTTTACAGGCTGGAACTCCTCCTTAACTGTTAATGGCTAATCTAACTTCTCTAGACTTTGTTGACTGTGGGATTGAATTACTAAATCAGCTTCTAAGACCCCTTTCACACTGCCAGCGTTTTTCAGGCACTACAGCGGTAAAAATAGCGCCTGTATAGCGCCTGAAAAAAGCGGCTCCATTCCCTCGGGCTTTCACACTGGAGTGTTCCGCTGGCAGGGCGTCACAAAAAGCCCTGCCAGCAGCTTCTTTGGAGCGGTGAAGGAGCGGTGAACTCACCGCTCCTCCACCGCTGCTCCTCATTAAAATCAATGGGGCAGCGCTGCGATACCGCCGGCAAAATGCCGCTCCGGCGGCATTTTGCAGGCGAATTTAACCCCTTTTCGGCCGCTAGTGGGGGGTTAAAACCACCCCGCTAGCGGCCGAATAGCTCTGCTAAAATGACGGTAAAGCGGCGCTAAAAATAGCGCTGCTTTACCGCCGATGCCCCCCCCCACAGCTCGGTGTGAAAGCCGTCTTACTTTAGCTTGTTCAATTGAACTTTGACATAAAAACCTGGAAACTGATTGGTTTCTATGCAGAGCTGCACCAGATTTTGCACTCTCCAGTTTTAGTAAATCAACACGACGATGTCAACAACAACTAGCTATATGTTGACACTGGATATAAAGTATTTTAGGCAAATATGATCACGTTTAACCACATCCTGCCCGGCCTATAGCAGAATGACAGCCAGGCGGTGGTCTCATTATCTTGACTGGGCGTCATATGACGTCCAGCCAGAATATGCCACTTGCGCGTGCCTCCGAGGGTGCGCAGTGCGGTGATCAGTAGTGCGCTGTGTCGTTGTGACACACCGCATCTCTGATCTCGGTAAGGAGCCTGTGATGTAGGTTTTTTACCATCTGATTAGCTGTGTCCGATCACAGCTGATCACATCGTAACCAGGAAGTGTCGGTTATCGGCTTTTCCTCCATTTGCGCTGACAAGGCACGGGTAAAGGAGAGTCAATCAGCGGCTCTCCTGACAGAGGGGGCTGCGCTCATTATCAGTGCATTGATTATCAGTGCAGACATATCAGCTGTGCCCACCTAGAGTGTCAATCCACGCCCACCTAGAGTGCCAATCTGTGCCCATCAGGGATGCCAATCAGTGCCCATCAGGGATGCCAATCAGTGCCCATCAAGGATGCCTGTCAGTGCCTCCTCATCAGCGCTGCCTATCAGTACCATCTATCAGTGCCCATCATTGCCCATCAGTGCCACCCATCAGTGTCCATCAGTGCCACCTATCAGTGTCCATCAAGGATGCCTGTCAGTGCCTCCTCATCAGCGCTGCCTATCAGTACCATCTATCAGTGCACATCATTGCCCATCAGTGCCACCCATCAGTGCCACCTATCAGTGTCCATCACTGCCGCCTATCAGTGCCCATCAGTGCCACCTATCAGTGCCCATCAGTGCCACCTATTAGTGATGCATATCAGTGCTGCATATTAGTGCCTCACCATCAGTGTCACCTCATCAGTGCCACCTCATCAGTACCTATCAGCGCAGCCTCATCAGTGCCCATCAGTGAAGGAGGAAACATACTTATTTACAAAATGTTATAACAGAAACAAAGAAAAACAATTTTTTTCCAAACTTTTGGTCTTTTTTTATTTGTTTCGCAAAAAATATAAAAAAAGTAGTGATCAAATACCACCAAAAGAAAGCTCTATTTGTGGGTAAAAAATGATAAAAAATGTCATTTGGGTACAGTGTTGCATGACCGCGCAATTGTCATTCAGCTCTAAATGCTGAAAATTGGCAGGAAGGGGGATGAAGGGGCCTGGTATTGAAGTGGTTAATCTGCTAGGGGAAGCATTGTGTATTGCTTGGTGCCATAAGACGATACTATCCGGAAATATGATATGATTCAGTTTTTTTCAATGAGGGGGAAAAAAAAAATCTCTCTTGACGTACAGCCAAGTTTCTACTTCTGATACAGTTCTAGCACTACCTTGAATGCACATTTTATGGAGTGTAATTAAGAACAGGAATTTTAGACAAGCTGGATCTAAGAATGCAGCAAAAAAACAGCTCTTCATCTTCCATACTTTCTTTTTAGGTGGTACTCCAATGATGGTGTTCACAGCACACCCCCTCCGAATGGGGATGCCCAACACATTGATCTGTTACATCCGTGACGTGTACCCCCCTGCACTGACCGTCACCTGGAGGAGGAATGGAGAATTGCTGTCAAAAGAGTCAGAATCTCCTGGATACTTCGCCATGGGTGATGACAGCTTCCAAGCCTTCTCTTACCTCAACTTCACCCCTAACTATAATGATACCTATTCCTGTAATCTGCAAGTGGCGGGTGATAGCAGAACTATCGTCAAATACTGGGGTCAGTATAACAGTTATTCTATAAATTGTTATAGCTTGTCGAAGGAGACTTGCCTTTATGAAGTAATCTGTGGTCATCAGTCTCAGGTTTATACTTGCTGTTCCCCGAGGTCAACTGTCTTGTGCTGCTTCTCTCCAACCCTAGTCACCTGGCTAGCTCTATTATCTCACTAATGAGATTGATGTCATAGTCACACAAAACACGCCATGGCTGGGAGAAAGGGCTTATAGGCGCAGTTAGCCTTCTGTGTGCCAGTAAATCTGGAACCTACAACTAGAAGTTCTGGTATAGGTATATAGACCCAAGAAAAATGCACAAGCTGTTCAGGAACAGCAATGAAGGAGACCCAGATGGATTGCCTGGACAGGAAGACGGTTACTGACCATCAGAAATATGACTTCTGGGAAGCTTGGTGCCACCCTGAACAATTCCATGCCCCAGGCCACTGCCCATATTAGCTAAGCAGAAATCCACCCCTTGGGTTTACCAAAACACAGGGAAGGCATTTTGGGCATCATAGACATATGGAAAATTTTAGGAAGAGAAATAGGAATCTACATATTTTCAAAGTGTTGCTAAATTCACATTTCCAGGCACTAAAAAAAAAAGTGCCCTTGTGGGCCAGCAAGGCACTATAATTAGAAAGGAGAGCAGCAGCTGGGCCAGACTTAGCATAACGGTTGGGACCAGGGCCAGGACAAGGATTGGGCAGGAGGGGCGGTTGCCGGTGGGGATTTTGGGGGGTTGTGCTAGAATGGGTGATTCAGAGGGAGGGATTTGTAATAAGAAAGTGGATTTCTTTTAGGAAGGGGCATTTGGGGGAGGGGGGGGGATTTGTGCTAGTAGGGATCATCAGAGGGATTTGTGCTAGAAAGGGAAATTTGGGGGGGGGGGGATAAGTGCCTGTAGAGAAGATTTGTGCTGGGAGAGGGGATTTTTTTTTGGGGGGGGGGGGATTTGCAGTTGCTCCAGAGCAGCTCTCTTGACTTCTGTCATCCAATCATGTGCAGGCAAAAATGCAGTTTTTTTTATTTCCCTTGCACGTGATTTTGATACTCTTTGCAAAGTGAGGCTTTACCTCATTTACTAAGCTCTGGAGTAACTGCACTTTGCAAAGTGCACATTCTATTCGCCTTTACTAAATCAACCCCATAGTTTCGGAGTCAGGGAAGCCTTCTCTTCATAGCGAATAGAAAGCAGTCTCAGACAGACACTGAGGCATTTCTGGACAACGAAGGCATAGAAAGCATCCTTTAAAGTGCTTGGAAGCTCCTAAAGTGAAGGTTCAACCAAAACTTTTTTTTTAGTCTTGGACAGAGTGGGAAAGGATTAGAAGCCCTGCAAAAAAATACGTTAAAATTATTCTAGTGTAAGGTTACCGTATATACTCGAGTATAAGCCGAGTTTTTCAGCACATTTTTTTGTGCTGAAAATGCCCCCCTCGGCTTATATTGGAGTCAAGCACTTTTCTGCAGCAGAAAATGACATTTTCTGAACCAAATTTGGGGCCCCTTATCTTGGGGCCACTTGATGCTAGGAATGGTGTGCAAACCCAGACGAACTAGCACTACAACATATCCAAAGCTGGGGTTCCTAGCATCAAGTGGCCCCGAGATACGGGGCCCCAAAGTCAGTTCGGAAAATGTCATTCTCTGCTGCAGAGTGCTTGACATTTTCCGCACCGATTTTGGGGCCCAGTATCTCGGGGCCACTTGATGCTAGAAACCCCCAAATCTGGTGTGCAAACCCAGTGGAACTAGCACTACAACATATCCAAAGCTGGGGTTCCTAGCACCAAATGGCCCAGAGATACGGGGCCCCAAAATCAGTTCGGAAAATGTCATTCTCTGCTGCAGAAAAGTGCTTGACATTTTCCGAACTGACTTTGGGGCCCCGTATCTCGGGGCCACTTGGTTCTAGGAACCACAGCTTTGGATATGGTGTAGTGCTATTTCCACTGGGTTTGCACACCAAATGTGGGGTTCCTAGTACCAAGTGACCCCGAGATACGGGGCCCCAATGTCGGTCAACTGTGTCCATCTGCAGCAATGTCATTTCAGGACCCACTGAGTCCAGAGACCCCAAATTTTGGCTGCAGCTAGGGGGCATCTAGGAACCATTAACTACCGAGTTTAAAATTCGGGGGACTTATGGCTGCTAATGGGCACAGTGAGGCATGCAAATTGGCACAGTGAGGATGCAAATGGGCACAGTGAGGATGCAAATGGGCACAGTGAGGCTGCAAATGGGCACAGTGAGGATGCAAATGGGCACAGTGAGGCTGCAAATGGGCATTGTTGACCCTCTTTTTCACTTACAGTAGCTGCGCATTTCTCACCCTAGGCTTATATTTGAGTCAATACGTTTTCCCAGTTTTTTGTGGTAAAATTAGGTGCCTCGACTTATACTCGGGTCGGCTTATACTTGAGTATACACGGTATAATGTTTAATGTATGTAGATAATCTGCAACCTGGAAACATAATGAAGAAAACAGAAGAAATAAAATGTATAAGGAGTTTGGTATAAAAATAGACTTTTTTTTAAACACACAATACAAAATCTTAAATGTAGATCCCTATCCTGAAAAATATCCCACTGTGTACTTAAAATGATGTGACAATGTTGTCACCCCCAAAAACTGCCCCACACCTAATGTACCAAATCAAAATACAGATAAAGAGACTCGAATGCTAAGCATGTGAGCCAAGACAAGGGCAATATTAAGCAGCAAAATACATTGCAATGTCCATGTAAGCATGCAGCAAAAGTGAGCAAAGATGCAGAATTTTTTAAAAAAAATTAGATAGATCGACTTATGTAGAGATGGGAAAGAAAATTCATAGTATATGTACTCTATCGATTATCCATAGGAAGCTAACTTTATAGGGTAACTCCAGTATTGTGGGAAAAAATGCAAATTAAAAAACAATATAGCATATACAATTGCGATACAAGTCATTTTGTAATTTTTTGTTATTCAAAAGTACCTTTCCTTTTCAATCTGCAGCTCTGTAATTTTCTGTAAAATGCAATATAGCAATCTGGAGGCGTTCTGTACACAGATGGTATACAGAACGCCCCCCCCAGAAACATCATTTCCTGTTTGTGATTGGCTCGCTGATTTTTACAGAAGTCTGCACTAGGATACAAGTCCGATTTTGGGTGAGATAAGTCTGATGTTATTTTTGGTGAGATACTCCCAAAAGGAAATCACATCCAAAGGGACACAGACCCTGCCACTTTCCTCATTAGAGCCCTGCGGGTGCAGCAGCTGTTTGGTAATTATAAAATCACTCCCATACAGATTCACTGTGCACATGGACACAGAAAAACAAACGGCTATTTCTCCAGAATACCAGAAGGTAGGAATCTGCAACAAGGTTTGTTACAATCCTTGCAATGTACATACACTATATTACCAAAAGTATTGGGATGCCTGCCTTTACACGCACATCAACTTTAACCACTTCAGCCCCGGAAGGATTTACCCCCTTCCTGACCAGAGCATTTTTTGCGATTCGGCACTGCGTCGCTGACAATTGCGCGGTTGTGCGACGTTGTATCCAAACAAAATTGACGTCCTTTTTTTCCCACAAATAGAGCTTTATTTTAGTGGTATTTGATCACCTCTGCGGTTTTTATTTTTTGCGCTATAAACAAAAAAAAGACCGGCAATTTAAAAAAAAAGGAATATGTTTTACTTTTTGATATAAGTAAAATATTAAAAAAAACAAATTTCTTCCACAGTTTAGGCCGATTTGTATTCTTCTACATATTTTTTGGTTAAAAAAAATCGCAATAATTGTATATTGATTTGTTTGCGCAAAAGTTATAGCGTTTACAAAATAGAGGATAGATTTATGGCATTTTTATTATTATTTTCTTTTTTTTACTAGTAATGACGGTGATCTGCGATTTTTATCTGGACTGCGATATTATGGCGGACACATCGGACACTTTTGACACTATTTTGGGACCATTGTCATTTATACAGCGATCAGAGCTACAAATAGCCACTGATTACTGTATAAACGACACTGGCAGGGAAGGGGTTAAACACTAGGGGGCGATCAAGGGGTTAAGTGTGTTCCCTGGATGTGTTCTAACTGTAGGGGGGATGGGCATCTCCCCGTTCTGCCTCTCCTCGCCGCAATTGCAGGCCAAACATCGAGTTCGCGGGACCCCCGGGCACGCTTCCGCGGGCACGCTCCTGCAGTGTGCGCTCTTGGCACCAAATTCAAAGGGACATACAGGTATGCCCTTTTGCCTGCCTGTGCCATTCTGCCAATGTAAATCGGCGTGCGGCGGTCGGCAAGTGGTTAATGGCATCCCAGTCTTAGTCTGTAGGGTTCAATATTGAGTTGGCCCACCCTTTGCAGCTACAACAGCTTCAACTCTTCTGGGAAGGCCGTCCACAAGGTTTAGGAGTGTGTCTATGGCAATGTTTGACCATTCTTCCAGAAGCACATTTGTGAGGTCAGGCACTGATGTTGGACAAGAAGGCCTGGCTCGCAGTCTCCGCTCTAATTCATCCCAAAGGTGTTCTATTGGGTTGAGGTCAGGACAGTTCCTCCACCCCAACCTTGCTCATCCATGTCTTTATGGTCCTTGCTTTGTGCACTGGTCCAAGTCATTTGGTGGAGGGGGGATTATGGTGTGGGGTCGTTTTTCAGGGGTTAGGTTTGACCCCTTAGTTCCAGTGAAGGGAACGCATATCAAGAAATTTTGGACGATTTCATGCTAACACTTTGTGGGAACAGTTTGGGGATGGCCCCTTCCTGTTCCAACATGACTGTGCACCAGTGCACAAAGCAAGGTCCATAAAAACATGGATGAGCGAGTTTGGGTGGAGGAACTTGACTGTCCTGCACAGAGTCCTGAACTCAACCTGATAAAATTACCTTGGGATGAATTAGCGTGGAGACTGCGAGCCAGGCCTTCTCGTCCAACATCAGTGCCTGACCTCAAGAATGTGCTTCTGGAAGAATGGTCAAACATTCCCATAGACACACTCCTAAACCTTGTGGACGGCCTTCCCAGAAGAGTTGAAGCTGTTATAGCTGCAAAGGGTGGGCCAACTCAATATTGAACCCTACGGACTAAGACTGGGATGCCATTAAAGTTCATGTGCGTGTAAAGGCAGACGTCCCAGTACTTTTGGTAATATAGTGCATAGTCATGACATGCTATGTCCACATTAAGTATACTAAAACCATTCAAATATTTGGTGCCACCTACTCAAATCAGCAGAGAAGACATGCTAGGTGCATACATGGCCATACCAAGGATAAGAATTAGAAGCCCTGTAGGGTTTTTCTCTTAAATACAGCAGGATTAAAACCCCCTCTAATTCCCCGTACACACGATTGGACTTTCCGACAACAAAACCGTGGATTTTTTTCTGAAGGTTGTTGGCTCAAACTTGTCTTGCATACACACGGTCACACAAATGTTGGCCAACAATTACAAACGTGAGAACGTAACGATGTACAAGACGTACGGTGAGCCGAGAAAAAGGAAGTTCAATAGCCAGTGTGGCTCCTTCTGCTTGATTCAGAGCATGCGTGGACTTTTGTGCGGCGGACTTGTGTACACACGATCGGAAAGTCCGACAACAAAGTTTTGTTGGCGCAAAATCTGAGAACCTGCTAGCCAACATTTGTTGGCGGAAAGTCCGACAACAAACGTCCGATGGAGCGTACACACGGTCGGACTTTCCGACAACAAGCTCACATCCAACACTTCCCGTCGGAAAGTCCGACCGTGTGTACGCGGCATTAGGCTTTTATTGCTCTGGGGAAAACTCACCTTGGACTGGTCAATTTACAAAAAGAAGCCATTGGCATGCCTTATGCCACGTACACACGGGCGGACTTTTCGACCGGACTGGTCCGACAGACTTTTGAACGAACGGACTTGGACACACACGATCACACCAAAGTCCGACGGATTCGTACGTGATAACGTACATCGGACTAAAATAAGGAAGTTGATAGCCAGTAGCCAATAGCTGCCCTAGCGTGGGTTTTAGTCCGTCTGACTAGCATACAGACGAGCGGATTTTTCGACCGGACTCGAGTCCGTCGGACAGATTTGAAACGTGTTTTATTTCTAGGTCCGTCTGACTTTTTGGAAAAAAAAAAGTCTGCTGGAGCCCACACACGATCGAATTGTCCAGCGGAGTCCGGTCCGCCGGACCTAGTCCGTCGAAAAGTCCGCTCGTGTGTGTACGCGGCATTATAACCCAAATATCCTCACCCGAAACTCAAACTCTTATTTTTCATTTTATTACAACTGTTCTTTTTTTTAGGTACCTGGATTTAGAGAACTTTTGACACCTTTTAGTTCTGTAGGTCATCCAGCAGTCACACGTTTTTTACAAAACGATCTTCTGTCTGCCCCTTTAAAAATCACGGAGCTCTCACTTGTACATGTAGAATCAGATCCATCTATACATCTGTATTTTACTTTTATTCTCAATCTCTAGTTCCAGACTACCCGGTTCCCTCCGATGTTCTGGAGAACGCATTGTGTGGGTTGGGTTTCGCTCTTGGTATTGTCTTCCTCTTCCTGGGTTTCATGTTCCTCTATCTTTACAAAAAACGACAAGAGACGGGTAAGTTCGGGACTTCTTGTGCTTGTGTTCAGAAGGAAAAAATTTGTTTTGTGATTTTAAAGTATGTAAAGAGGAAATGCAGATTTTCATACATAGAAAAGTATATATACAGTAACATATAATATTAACTTTTTTTTTTTTTTAAGCTGTGAGGGCTTGTTCTTACTGGCCCTGTTACCTTGCATTTTGCATTACAAACAAGGTTCTGTAGAAAGCAATGCTGTCAAATTGAACGTGTCATTATATATCAAATCGCAGCGCAATGCAAACAAAATTCAACATGATGCATTTTTGTATGGAGTTTCCCTGGGAGTTCTGTACACATCAACCAAATCCTTTCAAAATGCAGCACATACAGCAATATGGTATCTTAATATACCTTAAAGTACAACTAAAGGCAAATTTTATTTATTTATTTTTAGTTTTGGACAGAGTGTAGATGGATTAGAACCCCTGTCAGTTTTTTTTTTTTTGCTGTCTGTGTCCCCGTTAGGGAGATTGACCTTCTCTTTTTGTCCTGTTTACCATTATCATTGCAAGTGAGAGTAAAAGAAAATCCCAAATCTTCCAATCAGGGCCGTTTTTAAGGCAGGGCAAAAGGGGCAGCTGCCCAGGGCCCTGTCATTGTTGTGGGGCCCAAAGCAGCTGCCTCATACTTGCCAACTATCCTGGTTTAAATTCCCTCATCCTTTGAGGTTTTAGTCCCGTGCTGTGTCCCAATATCTCTGTGTGAAGTGCTGCTACTACTGCTGCCCAGCTCTGCCCTTCTGTTGTGTACAGAAGACTCACCTGCAGACCCTGTGTTTACTTGTAAATTACCGGCATTCATATGTAAATAGCGGCAGACGGCAGCATTGATATGTATATCATGCCCCCTTGAGGTCATATCCACAGTAATCTCTAGCAGACAATCAACAAACAGAAATCGTGCTGTAACCACTAGCAACCAATCAGTGAGCCGTAATGTGTACTATAACCTCTAGCAACCAGTCAGTGAGCGGCAATGATACACCGCAATCTCTGGCAACAATAGCTATCGCAATAGCTGCCTGATCTGATTCAGTAAACTTATTTTGAGTCCAGCTGCTATTTATTGTATGTCTCAGAGCAGGTGGAAAGCGAAACTGCATGGGGGGGGGCCAAGAAAAGTTTTGCCCAGGGTCCAATCAATATTAAAGACAGCCCTGCTTCCAATGGGACACTAGTTCTGATGACCTGGGGGGCCTCAAGGGATTCCTCTAATTTCCTGTTTTAGCTATGGGACAGGAAGTGAAGAGAAATCTCTGCAACGGGACACAGATGGCAAAAATATTGACAGGGGTTATAACCCTCCTTTACTCTATCTTAAATGAAGAAAAAAAAAAAAGTTTTGTCTATAGTTCTACTTTTACCGCTGCAATACTGGGCTGCAATACTACGCAGTCGTGCAACGCTGTACCCAAATTCAATTTTATCATTTTATTTCACACAAATAGAGCTTTCCTTTGGTGATATTTAACCACCTCAATACAGGATACTTTTACCTCCTTCCTGCCCAGGACATTTTTCAGCTTTCAGCGCTGTCACACTTTGAATGACAATTGAGCGGTCATGCAGCACTGTACCCAAATTACATTGTTATCATTTTCTTCACACAAATAGAGCTTTCTTTTGGTGGTATTAAATCACTGCTGTTTTTTCTACAAAATATAGAAAAAAGACCGAAAATTTTGAAAAAAAATGTTTTTCTTAGTTTCTGTCAGTAAATGACCGCCGGCCACGACGGATCGCGGGCACGAGAGGAAGAACACGGAAGTGTGTGGGTAAACACACAAATCCCTGTTCTGCTCTGTGAGGAGTGGCAGATCGTGTGTTCCTAATAGCTAGGAACCACGATCTGTCATTTCCTCTAGTCAGTCCCCTCCCCCTACAGTTAGAAACACATGAGGGAACACAGTTAACCCCTTGATTGCCCCCTAGTGTTAACCCCTTCCTTGCTAGTGACATTTTTTACAGTAATCAGTGCATTTTTATAGCACTGATCGCTGTATAAATGCTAATGGTCCCAAAAATGTGTCAAAAGGGTCCGATGTGTCCGCCGTAATGTCGCAGTCCTGCTAAAAATTGCAGATCGCCGCCATTACTAGTTAAAAAAAAAAATAATAAAAATGCTATAAATCTATCCCCTATTTTGTAGACTCTATAACTTTTGTGCAAACCAATCAATATACGCTTATTGCGATTTTTTTTACCAAAAATATGTAGAAGAATACATATCGGCCTAAACTGAGAAAAAATTTTCTTTTTTAAAAAAAAAATGGGGATATTTATTATGGTAAAAAGTACAAAATATTGTGTTTTTCTCAAAATTGTCGCTCTCTTTTTGTTTATAGCGCAAAAAATAAAAACCACAGAGGCGATCAAATACCACCAAAAGAAAGCTCTATTTGTGGGAAAAAAAGCACCTAAATTTTGTTTGGGCGTAGCGTTGCACGACCGCGCAATTGTCAGTTAAACCGACGCAGTGCCGAATCGCAAAAAATGGCCCGGTCATTCAGCAGCCAAATCTTTCAGGGCTGAAGTGGTTAAATTCATCAACTAATACAATGGGAATTCATGGAAACTTTACAGTGACAATTAAAGTGCATATAGTGTTGGCTGTGCAAAACAAAGTATTTTCCCTGTGAAAAAGTGCTGTTGTGCTCCTTGTCCCGTTGGTATCAATTCATATACCTTGTGGGGGCTGTGAATACTCCGCACTCACCAGATGTGTTGGACTCCCTTACCTTTATAGCCAGAGGAGTCTACTGTGCTTGTAGGTCATTAATGGGGACCAATCCCACTGTGATATCCTCTAGTTGCTCCCGCTGTTATGGGTTACCTCCAATGGTGACTCCGGGGCTCCAAGATCAAAATGTGCAGGTGTGCGGGATATAGAAAGAGAAACTCCTCATAGTATAAAATCCTCAGAAGGTTTATTGAAAAACAGCATCATACATAATAAAATCCATTAAATGGTATGGCTTAAACTGTCAAAAACGATCATGCTGGACGTCACAAAGACAAAAAAAATGCCACGTGTGGGAGTAGTGGTCGCTGTTTAGAGCATAGCGTGCGTTCCACTCTCTGGGCCGGTGGTGATGTATGGGGCATTCAGCTTAATGCGTTTCGTCATCTATGTGCGACGTTATCAAAAGCTGCTTTTAAGCTGAATCTCCCATACATCACCACCGGCCCAGAGAGTGGAATGCACGCTTTGCTCTAAGCAGCGACCACTACTCACACACGTGTAGGGCATTTTTTTTTGTCTTTGTGACGTCCAGCACGGGCATTTTTGACAGTTTTAGCCATACCATTTAATGGATTTTATTATGTATGATGCTGTTTCTCAATAAACCGTCTGAGGATTTTACACTATGAGGAGTTTCTCTTTCTATATACCGCGCACCTGCACATTTCGATCTTGGAGCCACCATTGGAGGTAACTCATAACAGCGGGAGCAACCAGAGGATATTGCAGTGGGATTGGTCCCTATTAATGACCTACAAGCACCGTAGACACCTCTTGCTATAAGTAAGGGAGTCCAACACATCTGGTGAGTGCGGAGCATTCACAGCCCCCCACGAGGTATATGAATTGACACCAACGGGACAAGGAGGACAACAGCACCCACGTGTTGTTTTATTCTATTTTTTTTTTTTTTGCCGGCAATCTTTTTTGTTTTACATTCAGCTGTCAGTGAGGAATCCCGCTGACAGCTGATGACTGACTGGCTGTTAAGGATGCCCGCTCCTCACATTTTAATAAGGAGAAAAAAAAGCAAAACGCATGAAAACTGCATGCATAATCGTGCATTCAAAATTGCAAAAGGCACCTTAAAGTCACATCAACCGCATAGATGTGAACCTAGCCTGAAAGAAGAAGCAGCACACCAATGAGCTCCTTGCACTGGAAATTAACTGAACGGCAGATTGTGCTGCTTCCTCTTCTTCTAGTCTGAGCCCTGCTTTGCAGGGGCTGCTGGAGATTGATGCCAAGTCAAATTCAAATACTAAAATTGCATTAATAATAATAAATTTAATAATAAACAAAGTGACAGAGAAAGCTAAAAACTGTCTACAGGTCTTTGTGTTTTTTTGAATATAAGATTCTGCTCATCCAGTTTCTGATCTAGAAAAATGTTTATGACATGAATAATAAAGCAATGTTTCTCATAATTGTTCTACATTCTGTTCCCTACAGACTAATCCAGTTGAATTCAGCAAAATTTCAAGTCATCATTTTTGAAGATCAAATAGTTCTTGTGATGACTTACCTACTGTAGTGTCATGATATTCTCCAATCGTGATGTTGTGGCTCTTTTAGTGTCCAAATTAAATTTTTATATTTAACTGGGAATTACTATGCTTTTATTCTTTGTCTCCAGCATGCAACCCATTCTCAAGTTTTAATTCCATGAAAATAAAATATACCTTGTTTTATTATTTTTTTTCCTTCCCTCTCTTCTTGTTCTCATTTCCTTTACTCTGCAATAGGGATGGGCGAACGGTTTGGCCCGAGCATAATTTTGGGTCAAACTTTCGCTGTTCGGACTTTTGGCAAACAGCTGAACAAACGGGTCATTAGATCGTTTGTTTGCCCCCCCCCCCAAACCGACCACAATGCATTGCGGCACTGAACAGTGCATCGCAGTGAAAGCTTCAGCCAATCAGGGCACAGAGCACTGTCAGAGTCATGATTGGACACTGTCATCATGACTTTATCCAATCATGGCTCATTCCCGCCCCACAATATAAAAGTAATCTTTCAATGGCAGCCATTTTTAGTGTGATTTCGACGTGGAGAGGGATAGAACTCTGTTCATTGCTATCAGTTAGTTAGTGTGCTATACTCATTCAGCTTTGCATAGTGTGCAGCTAGAGTACGGACAGCTCAGATAGTTTCAATGTAGTGTAGTAAGACCGTGTCAGTAATCTTTACATTAGTGTATAGCTAGAGTAGGGACAGTTCAGATAGCATCAGTGTAGTGACGGTTGAACACCGTCTATTTGATTGCGTTACTGCCAGTTTACCGCATTTACTTCTGTGTGCGTTACTGCCAGTTTAACGCCATTTACTTCTCTGTGCGTTATTGACAGTTTAACGCCATATAGTTTTGTGTGCGTTACTGCCAGGTTAACGCCATTTACTTCTGTGTGCGTTACTGCCAGTTTAACGCCATATAGTTTTGCGTGCGTTACTGCCAGTTTAACGCCATATCGTTTTGTGTGCGTTACTGCCAGTTTAACGCCATTTACTTCTGTGTGCGTTACTGCCAGTTTAACGCCATTTACTTCTGTGTGCGTTACTGCCAGTTTAATGCCATTTACTTCTCTGTGCGTTACTGCCAGTTTAACGCCATATAGTTTTGCGTGCATTACTGCCAGTTTAATGCCTTATAGTTCTGTGTGCGTTACTGCCAGTTTAACGCCATATCGTTTTGTGTGCGTCACTGCCAGTTTAACGCCATATAGTTTTGTGTGCATTACTGCCAGTTTAACGCCATATCTTTTATGTGCGTTACTGCCAGTTTAACGCCATATAGTTCTGTGTGCGTTATTGCCAGTTTAACGCCATATAGTTTTGTGTGCGTTACTGCCAGTTTAACGCCATATAGTTCTGTGTGCGTTACTGCCAGTTTTAAGCCAATTACTTTTGTGTGTGTTACTGCCAGTTTAGTGCCATATAGTTCTGTGTGCGTTACTACCAGTTTAAAACCATATAGTTTTTTGTGCGTTACTGCCAGTTTAACGCCATATAGTTTTGTGTGCGTTACTGCCAGTTTAACGCCATATAGTTTTGTGTGCGTTACTGCCAGTTTAACGCCATATAGTTTTGTGTGTGTTACTGCCAGTTTAACGCCATATGGTTCTGTGTGCGTTACTGCCAGTTTAACGCCATTTACTTCTGTGTGCGTTACTGCCAGTTTTTTTTTACAATTATTTTATTTATTCAAGGAACACGGTCAAAGACAGACATCTGGGCAATCACAGTTTGTTATCTTACATCACATTGCGTGTATACATTATATACGAGAACATTTTATTACATCCAAAGGACAGTATGACATTTTACTTAACTGAGACATCTCTATTATTTTGTGTCATAGGTGCTTAAAGCAACGTCTTGGGCAGCAATGCTAGTGGTGCAGGTGTGTTGCCCTTTAGTGGTTACTGCCAGTTTAACACCATATAGTTCTGTGTGCGTTACTGCCAGTTTAGTGCCATATAGTTTTGTGTGCGTTACTGCCAGTTTAACGCCATTTAATTTTGTGTGCGTTGCTGCCAGTTTAACGCCATATAGTTCTGTGCATCACTGTACATTTGGAGCATTATATTGCAGTATATTATAGTGTATCCGTGGAGTGTGTCTGTGTAGTGTGAGTACTCGAATTATAGTTCACCAAACACCTCTTTACATTGATTAAAGTGGATCTACGTACAGATTTCAACTTCTTCTTTACATCTGCTTATAAGCACCGCCCCTTCCCTCCAAATAATGTCTAGGAGGATAACAAGAAGAAGCAGACGTTCCCTTGGCACTGTAAGGGGGCCAGTAACAAATGTGTCCACAGGCAAAGGTGGACGTGGTGGTCAGTCCTCAGGCAGGGCATCATTTCCTCTGTTTAGTGCGTTTGCCCATGCTACCCAGCCACAGCATGCAGAGGAGGTGGTGGACTGGCTTACTAAACCTTCCTAATCCTCCTCATCCTCTGTCACGCAAGCAGAGACAAGTGTGCAGTCCCCTGCAGTTGCCAGAGTGGATAAACCTGCCTCCTTGTCCACATCTATTCCTGCCATAGCCCCAACATCAGCCATTGAGGAGTCAGCTGAGTTATTTGACCACAGCATCAGCCACTTGCACCTTGATGATGCCCAGACATTACTAGATTCAGATGCTGGTTCTGAGGTTGAGAATGACAGGAACATGAGCCTAGAGAGAGGGAGGAACACTGGTAGACAAATTGGCATTCCCCAAGCCGCTGTGTATTGCCAAGTTGTCTCCAGTGGTAATGATGAAGATGAAGGAGATGGAGATGATGATGATGAGGTCACTGATGCGACTTGGGTGCCAAATAGAGCAGAAGAGGAAACTGAAGGTGAGGCGGCACAACCCCAAGGAGGCCAACATCAAGAAAGAGTAGAGAGCAGCCACCCTATTCCATCACATTCTGCAGCTGTTATCCCCCGGCCCACTCCCCAAAGATCAGCTGTCTGGGCCTTTTTTCAGCACATCTGCAGCAGATCGCACTGTTGCTATCTGCAAACTGTGTCTCATGTACATCAAACGTGGCAAAAACACCAACCATTTGGGTACCACATGCTTAACAAGGCATTTAACGTCTAACCACTCAGCCCATTGGCAAGAGCACCTAAAAGCCACACAAAAGGGGTACAAATCTGTCCCTCCTGCTTACCCACTTCATTCTCCCCCTATGATACCGAGTCATTACCTCTCAGCAGCCTCCACTGACAGGGATAATGGTATAGCACAGGGTGTCCCAGGTCCTAGCAGCACATCTGCCAGCAGCACACAACCACCAGCTGTAGACTGTAGCCGGCAAATTTCTCTGCCCAATCTGCTGCAGCGGAAAAAAAATACAGTTCCTACCACCCACATGCACAGTGTCTGAATGCAAGCTTGTCAAAGCTGTTGGCTCTCCAACTTTTGCCTTTCAGCCTGGTGGATTCTGCCCCTTTCCATGAATTCGCACAATGTGCTGTACCACAATGGCAGGTTCCCAGTCACTACTACTACTTTTCACGTAAGGCCGCTCCATCTCTCTACCATCACGTTGAAGGGAATGTTATGGCATCGTTGGGCAAGGCAGTCAGCCGTAAAATCCACCTTACTGCTGACACGTGGTCCAGCAAGCATGGGCAGGGACGATATATTTCGTTCACAGCACACTGGGTAATGCTGCTTGCAACTTGAAAGAATGCAGGACAGGGCTCTGTCCTGCAGCTTGTTGTGCCTCCACGTCTCCATACAGTTGGTGTTGATGATGCCAGACTTGTGAGCTCTACCCTCTCCTCCTCCTTCGCCACCTCCATGCCCTCCTCTGCAGAATTGTCCTATGAACATCAGGTACCCCCTAATCATTCAAAGGGCTATTCCCAGAGTCAGGCTAAAAGGTACCATGCAGTGCCTGGTGTGTTTAGGGGGCAGGAACCACACCGGAGCACAGATTCCTGCAGCTCTGCAGGGACAGGCCCAGAGGTGGTTCACACCATGCCAGCTGGAGCCAGGAATGGTGGTGTCTGATAATGGCTCAAACGTCCTGTCCGCCCTTAGACAGGGAAAGTTGACACATGTGCCATGCCTGGCACATGTCCTCAATTTGGTAGTGCAGCGTTTCCTAAGTACGTACCCAGGGTTGCAAGATGTACTAAAGCAGGCCAGAAGAGTCTGTAGCCATTTCAGGCTTTCATACACAGCCAGTGCTCGTTTGGCTGAAATTCAGTGGGAATGCCACCTGCCCATAAACCACCTGATTTGTGACATGCCCACCAGGTGGAACTCAACTTTGGGAATGCTGCAGCGGCTATACATGCAGCAGAGGGCTGTTAACGAGTACCTGTGCCAGTATGGCACAACAGGCTCAGGTCGCCTCACCTTTTTATCCCCATGCCAATGGCTGATCATTAAGGATGCATGCACTGTATTGTCACCACTTGAGGAGGCCACAAGGATGGTGAGCCATGACAGTGCATGCATCAGTGACACATTCCCTCTTGTGTTCCTGCTGGAGCAGACTCTGCGTGGCATTATAAACAGGGCACTGGAGGCAGAGCTGCAGGAGGAAGAGGAGGACTTCCTTTCCTCTCAAGGCCCACTTTATCCAGAAATCATCATTCCTATGTAACAGAATGAGGAGGAGAGAGGGGAGGAGGATGAGGAGGAGGATTCTGGCACTTTCATAGGTTTCAAAGAAGAGGAAGACATGCATCAATCTGTAAGCGATGGCTTTCCAACCCCAGGACCCTTGGGAGTAGTACATGGCTGCAACGCTGTATCCTGGCCTAGGCCCACAAGGCTCAGGCCTAGGGCAGCACTTTGCAGGGGGGCAGCACAGAAAGAGTCCCCACCGGCTTGCTCTACACTGTTAGTCTTATGGGGTGGACTGGGCTGAGAAGCAAATTAATCTAGCGCCCCCATAAAGCGGCCGCATTGCTTCCGGTATGCGGGCTGCCGGCATTCCGCTGTGGGGGGGGGGTGCGCCGCTTCTAATATTTTGACTGCCCTATCATCCTGAACCACAAACCTTCCTCACTGTGCTATATGTTTTCTGCTGCACCATTGGCATGGTTATATATTCTTATGCCGCGTACACACCGTCGGACTTCTCGTCGGAAAAAGATATGAAGGCTTTTCCGACGGGATTCCGCTCAAGTTTGCCTTGCATACACACGGTCACGCAAAAGTTCGCTGAACTTACGACCGTCAAGAACGCGGGGACGTATAACACTACGACGAACCAAGCAAATGAAGTTGAATGCTTCTGAGCATGCGTCGATTTGTTTCCGAGCATGCGTAGGAATTTTACGCGTCAGAATTGCCACAGTCGTGCCACAGATGATCACATTTTCGGATAGGAACTTTTTCCGACCGAAAAATTAAGAACATGCTCTCAATTTTTTGCTGGCTGGAATTCGGCCAGCAAAAGTCCGATGGAGCATACACATGGTCGCCTTTTCCGACGAAAAAAATCTCATCGGTGGAAATTCCGATCATGTGTGCCCGGCATAAGTCCTCTCCATAAAATTATCAGAAATTTGTGCTTAAAGTAGAACTATAGGCAACACTTTTTTTTTCATTTTGGATATAATAAGGGAGGGTTATAGCCCCTGTTAGTTTATTTTTTACCATCCCTGTCCCATTGCAGAGATTTCCCTTCACTTCCTGCCCCATAGCCAAACAGGAAGTGAGAGGAAATCTATGCAAATTTAAGCACACCCCCCCCCCCCCCCCAGGCCCTCAGAACTAGTGTCCCCTCTCGAAAATTTCAAAGCTGGTCTTAAACAGCAAGGGTGTGGCCTTAACAGGAAGGGGTGGGTCATATTTATATTAGGGGGTGCACGAGTTTAGTCAGGCCTAGGGCAGCACAAAACCTAAATACACTACTGCTTGGCTGGGAGGATTAAGTTCCAGATGCTGTCATCCTGAGTGACCCTGAGGAGTCTCCATCTCAAGCCTCTGCAAATTTGAGGCGCATGGGAAACCTCATGCTTCAAAGCCTGCGAAAAGACCCAAGAATACGTGGTATAAAGGAAAAGGATAATTACTGGTTGGCAACCCTCCTTGACCACCGTTATAAGGGGAAGGACTCAGAACTCATCCTGTCCCCACAGAGAGTGCAGAAGATAAAATCTCTTGAAGACATATTAGAGAGAATTGTATTGAACGTTTTTCGTGACTCCAGGAGGTTACAGTGTCGTGGTAAATGTAGTTTTGAGTCTTCTGTTGGTCAAGAGAGGAGCATTGGAGAAGGCGTCCGCCTAAGTGAGGCATTTCAGAATTTTTTTAGTCCTCGCCACCCAGGGCTGTCAGCTTCCACATCCCATCGGCAGCGTCTGCATCACGTGGTGGACGTTTACCTTGGGGCCAAAACAGAGATGGAGAGCTTTCCAGCTGACGATCCACTGACTTACTGGGTCATGAGAATAGACCACTGGCCAGAACTTGCCCAGTATGCTATTGAGTTGTTAGGCTGCCCTGCATCCAGCGTGCTTTCAGAACGGTCATTCTGTGCTGCAGGAGGTTTCGTTACTGATCATAGAAAGCATCTGTCCACAGACTCTGTGGACCGTTTGACTTTTATAAAAATGAATCAGTCCTGGATTACCAGCTATGAAGCCCCTGATGCCGATGTCACTGATTAAGTCTTTTTGGAATGTGGAATCTCTGCAGGACTTCGAGACTGCTTAGCTTTGAGGGTGTTCAATCATTTCATCTGGAAGAATGTTTTTGATATACGTTTCATGGGTACAATTAACACCCAAAGACTATTTTTTCAGCACCTGTTTGACAGGTGCATATCATTGCAATTTTTTACAGCAAGGCCAATTCTTTTTTTTTTTGGCTTTCTAAATGCAATTATTGCTGCAGCAAATTCTAGACATGGTACAGATCTGCCACTTTACAGGTAGACTAAGGGGACCCCCAGGCACTATATTAGAAGGAATTTTTCATTTTTATGTTTTCACTTTAAAAATCAAAAAATCACTGCTCATTTAAAAATGAAGTTTTTCACAAACTTTTTTTTTATTGATACTTGTCCCCCAGGGCAGAACCCAGGCCCCTATAACCATTGTATGCCCAATTACTTGCATTTACGCCTTCAAAGTGGGCACTTTTGATTTTTGATGTTCGGATCACATTGACTTTAATGGGGTTCGTTATTCGGGTCCGAACTTTCACTGTGTTCGAAAGCTCTGGTGTGAACCGAACAGGAGTTTGTTCTGCCCATCCCTACTCTGCAATAGAAGATATGTGTCAGAAGTTTACAATACTAAAAGGAAATACCTTTGTACTTTGACATCTGTGTGACTCTGTGCTTATTACTGTATATTAGTACTTTGTTTTTACTCTGTGCAGAAAGTTTGGTGTATAGAGTGACACAAAATTCTGGTTAAATTCTCTTCTATTAGTCTCAGCCACCGGCAATTCTCCATGTCTCTTTTTTTTGCTACTGTGATTTGAATTCTTGATAGAGGGTGGCTACATTTTCCAGGGTCCCACTCAGCGGTGGCCTGTCTATTAGGGGTGTAGAGGGCGCCGCCCCCCTATCCATGAGTCCAGCCCCTAATCTACATGCAGGGCGAAGGACGCATGGATTCCAATGGGGGGGTGTTTTTTTTTTTTTTTGAAGCATGTGATTAGAGCCAGAGGCCCTAATAGGCTTAAAAAAAGGGTGGGCTCTGGTGCAGAGCACTGCACCCTGAGCCCACCCAGTCGTGTGACAATAGTGAATGAATATTCGCTATTGTCACACTGATTCTCCTCCCGGCCAATCAGGAAGCGGATCGCGAGACCCGTTTCCCAATTGGCCGAAAGGAGAACCGATCTTATTGGCCAAGGGGGAGGAAGGTAAAGATGCACGGTCGGAGGAGAAGCAGGGGAAGACCAACCGACCCACCAGCCGCCACGATCGCTCACCGACAGCGGATCAGTTATCCAGCACTCCTGGAATGTGAGCAGGGGAGGGAGGAGGAGAGGAGATCAGAGTCATCCCGGGCAGTACATCTGCCTCCTAAGGTAAGGAGGCCGGTGTTCCCGCATTCATGTTTGTCTCCGGGGGGTCACGTCTCCCGCTGAGGGGGGGTGGTGTTGGTTTGCCCCCCCCCCCCCAATTTATCGAGCACCAGCTCCCACTGTATGTAGGAATGTAGCCACCCGCTTGCTCCTGAGATGGACTATGGACTATAGGATGTGTAGTGTGCACAGGACATGTGTACATGACCACAACTAGCATGCACCACTCCTTCCAAAATAATGGAAATGAGAGGAAGGAGAGGTTCCAGTGTTCACAGAGGGCGTTATAAGGAGGCAGAAAACCACAGTAAGCCCTGGTACACACTTGAGCGGGCTGTGTGGCACCCCCACGCATCTCAACCCACAGCGTGCTCATGGGTGCGAGAACCACAGGGAAATCGCATGGTCAAAAGCACCGGCTGCATTTTTAAAAAAGGTGCAAGCACCTTTTTTTGCAGGAAACGCGGGCACAGCAGTCCATTTATTTGCTATGCCTGCATTTCCTGTGAACAAAGGTGCTTGCACCTGAAGTTGGTGCTTTTGACCATGCGATTTCCCTGCAGTTCCTGCACCCACAAGCATGCTGGGTTGAGATGCGTGGGGGCACCATTAAGAATGAATGGAGGGGCATGGTGATTTGGCTGCGGGTGCGGGAACAGGTGTGGTTCCCGCAACCACCTGCTCACATGCAGGCAAGTCTGAACCAGAAACGATGTCACAAGGTTACAAGGCCATTAAGTAGTGGATGTACATAAGTTATATTTGTAGAATAAAGATATTTAAGGATGAGCTCCATGTTCCCCCCAAAAAATTAAAAGCTACAAATACAGTAGCTGCTGACTTTTAATATTCGTGCACTTACCTGTCCAGGCATCCAGCAGTGTCCTCACCCGAGCCAATTCTTCAATCAGGTATTAGATTTCTAGCCTACTCCTATTAATCTGAACCAGCTTGAGGTTTAGAAACTTACTTTCTGAAGATTCCCACATATTTACTACCTTGAACTCTGTGACATGTAGTCACTATGCCCTCTGGGTAGGCACTGCTATGTCACACATTTCACAGAGCCTGCCCTCTGATCTACAAAGGTGCTGAGAGGAGGAGTTTCAGGAGGCGGAGTCAGTACAGGAATCACTGCTTGCAGGTAGCAAGGTGCCATGGGACATGTAGTCCTTAGAAATTGAGGAGAAGCTGCAAAGCATGCAGGGAATCCAGAAAGTTGTGGAAAGAGACCACCAATAGATGAGCAGAACTCACAAAATGAAAAGAGATTTTTCAGTTATGCTTATATTGGATTTTCAAAAATAATTATTGTTTGCATTGTTATTACAACGCTGATGTTATAAATTGAAACTGTATCCTGTGATAATAGAACATCTTTAAGTTTTTAAAGATTCAGGCTTTTGAGATTCCTTAGATCTCTTTGTCAGATTTTATATACATTTGAATAAAGCCTAACAAAGGGAAGGGATCTATTATCACGGAAACTTCAACCTTTCTGCATTAATCGATGTCTAACACAGATGGCTTATACAGTACAACACTCTACTACAGCTTTTCACTCCATGTATAACAAATGTTACGTTTGATTGTGCCTGTGCCGATTTTGTGGAGTACTTTAAGCCCCCCGGTCACACCGGTGCGACTTGGCATGAAATTTGACAGTTTCAAATCTCATGACAAGTCACACCCTATTGGAAGTGGTCAAATCGGTGCGACTCTGACTCTGTCTGAGTCGCACCAATTTTGAAAGTAGTTCCTGCACTACATTTTGCAAGTTCAGGTGCGACTTGCATAGACATGTATGCGTGAAGTCACAGATGTCTTCCAAGTATCACCTGAAGTCGCACTACTTTGAAATTGCGCTACTTCAAGTGAAGTAGCACGATTTCAATGTCGCCATTGGTGTGACCGGAGGCTAAAACTCCTTTTTTGTGTACTCCTGTATTAAAAATGCTGACAGGTAGGCTTTTTATGACAGAAGAGATTCTGTGGGGGAGATTTACTAAAACTGGTGCACACAGAATCTGGAGCAGCTGTACATAGTAACCAATCAGCTTCTAGGTTTTATTACTAAAGTTTAATTGAACAAACTGAAGCTAGAAGCTGATTGGTTGCTATGCACAGCTGCACCAGATTCTGTGTGTACCAGTTTAAGTAAATCTTCGCATGTATGTATCTTCTGTTGTAAATGCTTCTCCCTCCTTATCAACATTATTTCATGTACACATCCATCATGATTCTGTGCCAGGACAAGAGATCCCTGTACGAATATGCAGGAAATGCATCTAGGTCTGGGACAAGGGGTGGGCAGGAGGGGAAGCTGCCCTGGGCATAGTGGTTTACTGCATGGATGGGGGCGCCAGTAAGCTCATTCTGATACAAAGAATTTTGCCAAGCGGATGACTGCTGGGGGGAGCAATCCATAAACTTGCACATAATGAAAGGGGGGGCATGGTTTGGCTTCTTTGCCCTGGGCGCTGGATGACCTTGTCCCGGTGTTCTGTAGATTACTGAAGATCGTCAGATAAGGCCTCCGATAATGCCTGACGATCAGCTGGCGTGACATCAACCCTGCTCATGCGCAGATCGGCGGAGCCATTATCTGACGATCAGCAAAGCATGGATGCAGAATCTGATCATTAGATTCTGCCTCACTCTCTTCCGACAAGGTAAATCACTTGATATTTGCCCTCTCCTTGGACTGAAAGTTTTTTTGGCAAGTGAACCTGCCCTGTTGTATAATCCCGAGGAGGAAGACTCAAAACAAACAGGAGATCAGTTCAGGTGAGACGATTCCTCTCTAAAGAAGTTTATGGAGTGCCATCGCTGAGAAGTAAAGTGGACTCTACTCTCACGAATCGGGGTCACTTCTACCCCCATCGTGGCTTCCCTACCTCCCCCAAATGGCTCTTGGCTGGGGCAATCACAGTTCTGCGAAAGATCCCAATGTGCAGCCCCTGCTCCCCCTGCCCCATCCCAATAATAAACTTAATTCCTATAAGGACTAGCAGGCTGTCAGTCCAAGGAGAGGGTATAAATCAAGTGATTTACCTTGTCGGAAAAAGAGCGGGGGCAGAATGTGATGATCAGATTCTGCCTCCGCGCTTTGCTGATCGTCGGATAATACCTCCGACAATCTGCGCTTGCTCAGTGTTGAAGTCACGCCAGCTGATCGGTGGATCAGCTGGCGTGACGTCACTACTGCGCATTCGCAGATCCTTCAATTATTCGACGATCTGCAGTAATTGACAGAATATCGGTGTTCTGTCGAGATGTGCCCACTGTCGAAAAGTGCCCACGCATGCGCAGAACGGATGGGCACTTCAGCTGAGTTGCCGATCAGCGGGAGTGACGTCCCATAGAGCATGCGCACATCGTAGGAGCCTTTTTTCGATGGCAGATACCATTTCTACGGCACAATTTAATGTTATGCAAACAGCGTAGGGACACTGTATTTGTCATATTGTGCCTCGCAGTTGCGCCAGGGGATTACAGTTAGGTACAATGTGACATCCACGGTGTCCCTCTGCTCTTTGCATAGCTTTCAATTGTCCCCGTTAAATTGGTATCACCCATCGAAAAAACCCTCCTACGATGTGCGCATGCGCTATGGTGACCTCACTCCAGCTGATCAGCAACTCAGCTGGAGTGCCCTTCCGTTTTGTGCATGCTCGGGCACTTTTCGACGAAGGGCACCTATCGATAGAACACCGGCACTGGATGCATCATCCCGCCCCAGCCAATCAAGAAGGCCTAATCTTCCGAAACTCAGAGAAAGCCCGGGTGAAGGTGAAAGTGTCGGTGACAAGGGGGACCGTGGCTTTTGTATTGCTGGAGAAGGGCATTCACAAGGTAAGCATGCCAAAATCTGCAAATATACCTAACATACTTCCATATTATGGCAAAAACTCCCGGGAGGCCCAAAACATTTCTAAACAGGTTATCTCTGCTTTAAAGTCAAGTGAATGTGAAATTTTAAATGTTTTCTATCCCTCCAAACTTCCACATTTCATCAAAGCACCAAAAGCATTTGTCTGCACTTGGCTGTGAAAGTACATGGACCATCGGTAATAAGAGAAGGGAAACAACGGTATTTCTGCTTCTTAGGAAGACATTGCAAGACCTTAATAAATATTTTTAGATTTTGTTTTATTAACCATTTCCTTTTGTTTGTAACAGATGTGAACATTTTCTTTTTGATGTTAGTATTACCATTTATTAAAGTGGTACTGAGCTCTAACAAGGCATTTGTATGACCATTGATTTCTCAATTAAATGCTAAAAATGTATTCGGTTTTGTGTCTCTTTTTTTTTGGAGACACTTAAAGAGGAGTTCCAGCTTGTAAAAAAAAAAAATCAAAAGTCAGCGGCTACCAATACTGTATCTGCTGACTTTTAATATAAGGACACTTACCTGTGCAGGGATCCCGCAATGTCGGCACCCCAAGCTGATTCACCCATCGGCTCCGGGGGCAGGCGCCGGCATTGCAAGTAAGAGAAACGGCTGTGAAGTCTTCAGGCTTACAGCCGGTTTCCTTCTGCGCATGCGCGAGTCGCGCTACGCTTTCTGAGTGGTCCCGTCATCCTCTGGGATGCGCACAGGTCCCAGAAAGCAGCGGGGAGGAGGGGCCGGACAATGATCTTGCCAGAAAGTGGGAGCAAGTACCTGTCAAGATCAGGTAAAGTAATATGACCGAACAACAGTGACTCCATCTTGGCAGCTATAAGTTTATATACCTGCTCCCCCCTCCCCCCCAAAAAGTGCCAAATGTGGCAGTGGAGGGGGGGAGGGTGAGAACAAGCGTAGCTTCCCCTTTTCGGTGGAGCTCCGCTTTAAAGTGATTGTAAACGACCACCTTGTAAAACAATCCGTTCAGTTTATAATAGAAATGAAAGACAAAACATTTTTGTATAGATCTAAAAAGCATTATCAATACCTTTTTCCCTTTTTTATAAGTGATCACATTCCCTCTGTTTTCAGTGACATAAGAGCTGGGGGGAGGAGAAGCAGCAGCATACTGGGCTTCCCAGTGAATGGCTGTGCAGGGGGGGTATCAGGACAAGTCGAATCCTTGGAAGGGAGCAGGCTGAGTTCCCAACACAGGTAGAGAATTGACCACGGTGTGCTCTCCTGCTTAGTGTGGTCAGTTTTTAATAGGAAAGCAGAGGGACTGGTAGGATCACCAGGGATTTCACATAAAGAAAGCAATACAAAGAGAACAGAATACTTTCTCATATAAGTACATGGTATAGCAGGCACATAGCAGGAATATGAAATGTTGGGGGTAACAAACGCTTTAAAAGCAGAACTTCAACCAATTTTTTCTAGTTTAAGGAGCAGTGCAAAAGAGTTAAAGTTTTTGTTAATCTAAAGAAAAACAATTGGATCCTGTTCTCTTAAAGCATATTATACAGCACAGTGCTTGTGCTGTGTAATTTGGCCCCATGTAACACCTGCAATACCTGACTGACCCTGCCTGGTTCTGTCCTCCCCTCTGTAAACTGACCACGGTATATCAGGGCTGCTAAGACCTGACACTGTGGTCAGTTTACGTGCCTCCATCATCCACAGCCTGCTCTCCTGTGTCTGTGTCTCCTCTGTCCTCCTCTCCCCCTCCCCTCCCTGTCTGTTAGCTCCTACCAGCCCCCCCCCTCCTGCTGGTATCATAAGTTAGTTTTGTTACTACCATCCCCTCTGTAATAATAAATGCTGTACCCCACTCTATGTCTTTTCTAAAATATCCGATGATAAATACCTTATTTTATAGCGCTGCTCGGCGGTTACGTGGCCTGTTGTCTCTCTCCTCCTCCCCTCTCCTCTTCCCGGCTGATGTCAGAGGGGGTTTCTTGGCTCTGCCCGCTTTCCTGAAGATGAGAGAGACGGCCGGTCACGTGACCACCAATCGATGCTATAAAATAAGGTATTTATCAGCGGATTTTTTAGAAAAGACATACATTGGGGCACAGCATATATTACAACAGAGGAGATAGTAAAATGGAGTGCCCAGAGAGTTTTTAATATTAACAGAAAAAGGGTACCTACGTCCTATCAATATGAAATTTTTTGTGGTTTTTTGTGGTTTGAGCCTAAAGTGGTACCATAACATTTGGGATACACAAGTAGATAAAACAAATAAGGCTTTATTAAATGAACATAAAAATGTTAAAACATACAAGTTTTTTTTTTTTAACAGCTCTGTAAATTCATACATATGAGGTGCAGCTGGAAAAGATGGTAATACCAGTACACACTGTAACAATTATATTGGCATGCTCAACATGTTTCGTGGGTAATTCACCGCTTCTTCAGGAGCTTAATTTGCATATATATGATGTTATTAACACAGAGATAATGTATAATACTACAAAAAAAGGAAGAAAAATCATATTAATCACACTACAAACAATGAAACATCACATCACATAACATAGTTAGA
The DNA here is from genome assembly GCA_037953035.1 of Aquarana catesbeiana. Taxonomy (NCBI): domain Eukaryota; kingdom Metazoa; phylum Chordata; class Amphibia; order Anura; family Ranidae; genus Aquarana; species Aquarana catesbeiana. The sequence continues at coordinate 123,556 of JBBHAA010002452.1, forward strand.
TAATGACTAGTACTGGAAAGTGTGGTGTCTCCCCCCCCCCCCCCCCCCAAAATACCAAATGTCCAAAGAAATGTAGTAAATTACATTTTGTCCTAAATTTATGAAGAAAGATTATTTATTTGCAATATTTTCTAACAGAAACAAAGAAAAATGCGTTTGTTTTCAAAATGTTCAGTCTTTTTTCGTTTATTTAGCAAAAAATAAGAAAACCCAGAGGTGATTAAATACTACCAAAAGAAAGCTCTATTTATTTGAAAAAAAATGCTAAACTTTGAATAGTTGGAGGTGGTTTGACAAAGTAGGGTCACAGCCAAAAACAGGTGTATGGCTTTATATAGAACACTTCTACACAAAAATCCTTTCTAAACAGTTTGATAAGCATTTACAGGAAGAAAACAGGCTATTAGAATATTTCAAAGAAAAAAACACAAAATGCAGCGCTCTGAAAGAATGATCAAATTAATTCCAACGTAGTACTGTATGCATAAACAGTGCTATTTATTCCATAAATTTAAAAAATGGTTGAACAGTCAAAGTTTAAAATAAATGGTAGTGAACGTTACCAGTGACCTCAGAGTGGATAAGGGGGAAACAATCATCCGGGAGGCTTGCTTGGAGATGGTTTGAACATCAATCACCATCCAATGAAATGGAGGGGAGAAAATTCAGTTCCCGGGGGGGAGCGTACTGGCTGCTGGCAAAACCTACCAGCTCCAGGTGGATTCCACGGCTGGATGGTGGTCAGCAGGATGGATAGAAAGGCAACCTGTGTGATGTAAACGGCCCCAGAGGGAACAACCAAGCCGAGCAGGGTCGATATTCTCAGCACGCCTATGTGCCTTCTGTGACATCACTGTTGTGCCGGAGATGAAGGGGAAAGGTGTCCAGTCAGTTGTGTAAGCGTCCACTGTTCTGTTGCCGTGACATGTTTCGCGCGCATGCGCTTTGTCAAAGTCAGAATATTTCCAATCTCCCAAGGAGAAATAATTTGGAAAAAGGGGAAATCTTTGTGACCTTGGGAGTTTTAAATTACCCAATCCTAAAGACAATCTGCTTTCATTTGTGGGTAAGAGCAGTAGACTTCAACTCCTCAGTGGCAAGCTCATCAGTCAAGGACTGAAGTAACTCGGAAAAGACAGATTCTCTGGGGTTGATTTACTAAAGGCAAACTAACTATGCACTTTGCAAAGTGCAATTGTACTCTGCAAGAGCAGTTGCTCCAGAGCTCAGTAAATGAGCAGAAGCTCTGCTGACTTCCATCATCCAATCATGTGCAGGCAAAAATGCTGTTTTCTTTTATTTTCCTTGCACATGATTGGGTACTCTTTGCAAAGTGAAGCCTTACCTCATTTACTAAGTTCTGGAGCAATTGCACTTGCAGAGTGCACAGTCTACTTGCCTTTAGTAAATAAACTCCTATGTGTTTGATAGCTTGGAACCTGTTAAGGCCGCGGGCAAATCATGTATAGAATCAGCAGGAGAGGGCAAGGTAGTGTTCTTTTGGCCTCTGATATCAGTCAACCAATACCTGGTTAATTTGGGTCATAAAATGTTGCATGACCACAGTAAAAATCTCAGCCATGAAAGGAGGGGGCCCAGCCACACCTGATGGAGCCAGGGAGGATTACAAGCATAACACTAACTCTAAGATCAGAGGATAACCTGATTTCAGGTTGCAGACGATGGCACCGTCAGAAGACATGCTGCATGCAGCCCCAGAACCATTAGTGGAATGTATGTGAGCTGGGGGGAACTTGTACAGTGGGATTGTTCCCCCTGGGTCTAAAATCAGACGTGTTGTGACCGCTTGCAGGTAAGGCAACGTATAGGCTTGGGCAGGGCAAAGCCTCAGGTACTCACAAAACACAGACAGCTGGTAGCAGGAGAGGATTAGATGGCCAGAGGTGACCAAAGTCACTGTAGATCAGTGGCAGCTTGTGTCATTTTATTATTTTATTTGGGGGGGGGGCAGCTAACAGTGCACCCACAGCCACCCCCCCGGTCGGTCTATGGCGCAGGCATCGCTTCATTCTGGGAGACGGGCTGCAGCTTCCACTGCCTCTCCTCTGCGCCATCACAGCGGCTTCCGCCGTACGTCTCCTCCCTCCTTCTCCTAGGCCAATAAGATCACTTCTCCTTTCGGCCAATCGGGAAATGGGTCTCAGGACCCACTTCCTGATTGGCCGGTAGGAGAATCAATGTGACAATAGCGAATATTCATTTGCTATTGTCACACAATTGGGTGGGCTCAGGGCACAGTGCTCTGTGCCCTGAGCCCACCCTTTTTTGAAGCCTATTAGAGCCCCAGGCTCTAATCACGTTTAAAAAAAAACAAAAAACAATTGGAATCCATGCGTCCCGCTCCCCACATGTAGATGAGGGGCTGTATGAATGGAGGGGGGCCAGCGCCCATGGGCCCTAATAGACAGGCTTCCACTGGTTACTTTACACCCAGTTGTTGCCTGCTGAGTCTTGGCGAAGGTTGTATCACCATTTTTCTTGGGAGATCCTGGGAATGTGAAGGATCCCAAATCCCATGCGTAGACATTTCTGCACTTTGCTGGAACATCTTGTGAGATTTGGAGTAGAGCACTGCGCTCCCAGCCCATCCTTTTTTGAAGCCTATTAGAGCCTCTGGCTCTAAATACGTGCCTCAAAAAAAAAAAAAAAACCTGATTGGAATCCATGCGTCTGGCCCTGCATGTAGATTAGGGGGCCGGACGCATGGATAGGGGGGGCCACTGCTGTAGATGGGCAGCAGAAACAGATCAAAAACTCATATGGTTCTTCCTGCAGCAGCAGGAAGATGCTTCCTCAATGCTGTATGGTGGCAAGGAGAATGCAAATGCAGCGTATGCACAACACATTACCCAGTGGATACTGTCAGCATTCAGTGTTCACTGTCATCCCCTATCATGGCAAAACCAGTGGGGACGGGGATGAATGGTGTCCAGCAACCTAAAACATTGCAGTAGCTCCTGGTTCTTGGCCCAACAACCTACTCACTAAGTGAGTCTCCAGAGCAGGGTGAGGCAATGGCAACTGGTCTGGACCTGAAAAACCTCTGCAGCTAATGTTTACCAGAATAGATTCCAGAAAATGCCCTTTGCAGTGCCCAGTGCCCAAAGGTAACTTTCAGGCTATTCGACCAACAATTAGTCTAGCAGGGACCAATTGTAAGTATTCCAAAGGCCAGGCTGAGCTTGACCATGCCTGATAGCTGCAATCGAAGAGGCAAATCTCCATCAGCAAAGTAGAGATGAGTCTTGATTGAAGAAAAAAAAAGAAAAGAACAATGAAGAAAACTCAAAGTGCAACATTAATCTTAACACAGCAGGGCTGTAGAAGACATCTCCTGTCCAAGGGCACTAGCAAATAATGGAGGCATGCTGGTAACTGGAGGGGTTATCCTGATCTGGTCTGCCCAATGTCCAGTCCCCCTGTAGGTAGCTGTATAACCCAAAGGTTGAGTCTTTCTGTGTCCCTCAATGGATGAGAAAGAAATAGCAACTTTTAATGAAGAATAAATCGTTTTTTCAAAAATCAGTCACAATAAAAGGGTAGTTTGAGCAATAAATGATTGTCATTGAAAAGGAAAAATCTGATAGAATGTGACCAGATCAATATTTTTTTGGTGTCAAATACTTTGTTTGATTGTTGTTACATGTATGGGCAGAAAAAAAATTGTCCTAAGATATGGCAGCAGCCGCCGCCCCCCTAATCTCCAATCGCCCAGTCCCCTAATCTCAATGTGGGACGCATGGATTTCTATGTTTTTTTTGTGTGAAGCACATGATTTGAGCCGGAGGCTCTAAATGGCTTCAAAAAGGGTGGGCTCTGCGCCCTGAGCCCACCCACTTGTCATATTAGTGAATGTTGATTCGCTATTGTCTTCCTGCTTCTCCTCCTGGCCAATCAGGACAGGAAGCGGGTGCTAAGACCGGATTGGCTGGGAGGAGAAGCGACTAAATGGGCCGGGAGGAGAAGCCGGGGAAGCCGCCAAAGTTACCAGCGACCTGGATAGGGTAAGTGCGGGGCTGGTGGGCGAGTGAGTGGAGCTCCAGCTGCCACTGGATATACCCTGTTATTTGTGTCCAGAACACTTTAGCGATAGACAGCGGAGCCCACATGTGCACCTTAGTGACACTAAACGATATGCTTATTTTCCAAAAAGAATGTATAGACATCAACTACTTAATGGCCCTGTAGGCAGGTGCAGTCTCTTTTCTCCAAAGCAGGTGGCACTCATCCATAGTGGCAGTGCAGGAGGAGAGGAAGTCAAGAGGAATGTGGTTCCTCTATGGTTTACTGGGTCACCAATCTGGTTAAATGCTTATGGCCCGTGTGATTTTGGTGGCCATCTTGGGTCAGGCAGAGCCTATTGATTGTAAAGTTTTTTTAATTTTTTTCTATAAAAATAACAAACTAGTTATACTTACCTGCTCTGTGCAGTGGTTTTGCACAGGGCAGCCCAAATCTTCCTTCTCTCTGGTCCCTCTTCGGTGCTCCTGGCCTCACCCTCCTGTTGAGTGCCCCCACAGCATGCAGCTTGCAAAAGGTGGCTCAGGTAAGTATTAGGTGACTGAGGGTGGCTGTTGCACACAGAAGGCTTTTTATCTTAATGCATAGTATGCATTAAGATAGAAAAACCTTCAAACTTTACAACCACTTTAAGACCCTGCCTCCTGGCTTTGGCGTGCTTTTTGCGTGTGCACAGCTTAGGGACACGTTGCCCCTCTGTCAGGGGCAGCAATAGCGGTAGGGAAAGGTTCCATATGAGGAGGGAAAGTCTAGGTGTAGCGGCATTGCCAACCTCCAAAGGCCTAATGGTGACCTCCAGGGTCAGGGAGAGCTGACATCCTTCCTTGTATAGTGGGTTACTAGGCATGGTGGGTGTAATGCAAGTTGGAATAATTGGGCGCCAGTCACTTTTTGAATGCGAACAGAAGAGATTTTTTGTCTCTTAACAAGAACTGGGGGAGAGAGGGTTAGGGCCAGGACACCCTTAGGCAGATGCAATGGTAATTGTCAAACAATAGGCATACAGTCAAATGTGTGAAACAATCAGCGCCACCCTAATGATTAATCAATTGCAAAGTTGCAGCTGAAATTAATTGAAATCACTACAAAAAAAAAAAAAAAAAAATTATATATATATATATATATATATATATATGTATATATATATATGTGTACCAAAAGACACACACATTTTAGAGGACAGAGAAGACCTTATAATAATAGATTCAATAGAGGGGGATTCAATAGAGGTGGTTTCTATGGGAGACGTCCTTTCAGAGGGGGTTCCCAGGGAATTCCGAATCCAGCACCCTATTACCCTATGCAACAGGAATATAGATTCCCTTATGGGACAACAAGACCCCGACAAGATTATGGTAGACCCTATGGTGATTTTGAAGGTTCCCAAACTGGGTACTACCAGGGAGGGCAAAACAGACACGCACCAGCTGATGAGTTCCAGGGTGGACAAAATAGATATGCCCCTCTGGAAGGGCTGGAGGAAGAATTGTATAGGAGGGATTTTTTAGACAGTACCCCCCAGGAGGGGGGAAAAGAGAGTGGAACACAATGGGGACATATTTGGGGTAGAAGGAAAAGACAGAGGGTGAGGAGAGCAGGAAGGAAACTCCAAAAAAAGAAAACACCAATAGGAGAGGGGATTTATAACCTCAGTGGGGTCCCCCTCTAATACCAATGAGATTAAGGCATTGGATAAAGGACTGAAATTTGCCCCTACGAAGAATCTGAATAAATTTGAAATTTATGTGAACATTCAAAAATACATGAGAAAATTAAATATCGAAAAATATTTTTTATCTGAATCCAATGAGATGGCTGTTCAGAATACTAGGTTAGATACAAGATTATACAATAAATCCGTATTCAACCCCCCTGCTTGTGATAACAAATTCACTGAGGTTTTCAAAAATATGGTGACTATGGGTCTTGAAAATTTAAAAGTGAAAAAGGGATCAAACCCTGAACACAACACATTAGAAAAGGCATCAAATCCCTTGAGGATAAGAAAGAAGTGGTTGTTAGGCCCGCGGATAAAGGGGGTGGGATTGTGCTGTTGTCTAAAACCTATTAGAAAAATGAAATGGAAAGCTTATTGGGGGACACTTGTACCTATACATAGCTTCTGTCCAATCCAGTTAGACAATATAAAGATGATCTCTCCAAATTAGTCAAGAAAGGACTTAAGAAGGATATTTTGAGCAAGAAGGAGGCTGAATACCTGAACCCGACATAATGTTATACCCCAGTGATATATTTTCTCCTGAAAATTCATAAGGACCGCAGTAATCCGCCGGGTAGGCCCATAGTTAATGGGGTAGACTCCTTAACGTCGAGATTGGGTCAATACCTCAACATCTTTTTACATCCCTTGGTAGAATCAACTCCAGCGTACCTGAAGGACACCAAACAGCTTCAAATACTTGCAAATGTTGAAATAGAGAATTCCCCTTGTTTTTTTGGTAACAGCAGACGTAGGATCTCTGTATTCCATAATAGAACACAAAGATGCAAAAGAGTCAGTAAAATGGACATTAAATAACTACACAGTAGAGAGAAAATACAGAAGATACTTATTAGACTGCCTAGAATTTGGATTGCTCCATAATTATTTCTGGTACAGCAATGATTATTATTTACAAAAGACCGGTGTTGCCATGGGAGCCCGTTTTGCTCCCAATGTGGCCAATTTATTTTTGGCACACTGGGAGTCTCAGGTGGTGTTCCATGACAGACCGGTACAATTATCCAGCTACAATAGATTTATTGATGACCTGTTCATGATATGGAAGGGGGATATGACCAGCCTCCAGGCCTTCATGAACAGGCTAAATCAGAACAACAAAAACATTGGGGGTTATTTACGAAAGGCAAATCCACTTTGCACTACAAGTGCACTTGGAAGTGCAGTCGCTGTAAATCTGAGGGGAAGATCTGAAATGAGGGGAAGCTCTGCTGATTTTATCATCCAATCACGTGCAAGCTAAAATGCTGTTTTTTATATCCCTTGCATGTCCCCCTCAGATTTACAGTGACTGCACTTCCAAGTGCACTTGTAGTGCAAAGTGGATTTGCCTTTCGTAATAAAACCCCCATTGTGTTCACTTATGATCGGCTCAGTATGGTATTTTTGGATGTAGAAATATACGTACAAGGGGGAGGGATCTGTACCAGAAATGATTGTAAACCCACTGACAGAAATGGGTATATAGATATTGATAGCTGTCATCATAGACCATGGTTACTTAATATGCCAAGGGGTCAGTTTGTGTGATTAAGGAGAAACTGAACTAAAGGAGAGGAGTTCATGGAGCAAGCAACTCGGTTTGGAGATAAATTCCTACAGAAAGGGTACGATAAGAAGTTCATAAGTAAAGAATTCGAAGTAGTTAAAAACACGGACAGAAAAGACTTGTTAATAAATAAAGGTAAAACAGAAAGTGAAATTAAAACAGGAGAGGAGTTCAGGATTCTACTAGGATACAATACCCAGAGGCATAAAATAGAAAATATTTTTTAAAGGACTGGGATATATTGTTGAGGGACAAGATATTGGGGGAAGCACTTCCATCAGTCCCTAAATGTATCTATAAAAAGGCTCCAAACTTAGGAAACATTTTGGCTCCCGGTGTATTGAACCCACCCATTAAAGGGACAGGTTTGACAGGTTTTTACTTATGCGGTAAATGTTTACCGTGTAGGATTACTAAAGGAAGTAATGCAAAAAAAAAAATCAAAGAGTTTCTGGCAACAGCTACCGGTAGGACCCATAATATAAAGGAATTCATTACATGTTCATCAGAGTGGGTTGTTCATGTGCTGGAGTGCCCATGCAAGCTCCAATATGTGGGTCGTACCTCCAGACCCCTGATGGGAAGGGTACGAGAGCACATAAACAATATAAAAAATGGTAAAAAGGACCATAGTGTTCCTAAGCACTTTGGAGAGGTCCATGATAGGAACCCAAGGTGCTTAAAATTTTGGGGAGTTGAAAAGGTGAAACCCGATTGGAGAGGTGGTCACTACATTAGAGCGCTCAGTCGACGTGAGTCTTTCTGGGTATATGAGACCAAGGTCTTGGCACCCAGGGGACTCAACGTTGACGTTGATTTAAACTGCTTTATTAGAAATAATTGAAGATAACATAGGGGCTGCCTAAGAAATTTGTATAAGAGATATTAAGTGGTTCAGAGGTAGAATTCTCACCTGCCACATGGGAGGCCCAGGTTTGTTTCCCGGCCGTAATATTTTTGGAGTCAGATTATTTTAAATGATTACTAAATTTTAATGAATGTAATAATTAATTTTGAGGGGACAGAAAATTTACACTGTTATACAAGCTGTACACTCACTACTTTACATTGTAGCAAAGTGTCATTTCTTCAGTGTTGTCACATGAAAAGGGATAATAAAATATTTACAAAAATGTGAGGGGTGTACTCACTTTTGTGAGATACTGTATATGTGGACACAGGCACAATTTTAATACTTTTGGCTCTGTATGCCACCAGAATAAAATTTAAATGAAATAATCCAAATTAATTTGAAGTACAGACTTTCAGCATTTTTTATATTTTTTTACACATTATGACTGATTATACCTTGCTATAAGCAAGCATTTTACCGAATTAAACTGATTCATTCAGTTTGTTTTGTTTGAGTAGCTGTGATTGGTCAGAGCTAATCACATTGTACAGATGGGCTGTGATTGGCCGAGTCCGTACCATGTTATCATACTGACCAATCACAGCTAGCAACACAACTGTACACAATGGATGGCATGAGAGGAAGCCATCCATTGTTTACAACTGTCATGCAGGGGCGGACTGACCATTGAGCCACTCTGGCACTGCCCGAGGGCCCTGGGCCACTAGGGGGCCCCATCAGGGTTGCCAGCCTCAGTAAAACCAGGGACAGTATGTATAAATCTGTGTTTTTTTTTACATCTGTCTGTGTATACTGTGTGATTGTATACTGTGTGTGTGTATACTGTGTGGCCCTATAATCTCTGATTGCCTGGGGGCCCCATAATCTCCTATTGCCCGGGGCCCCACGAGTTATCAGTCCGCCCCTGCTGTCATGTGATCTGCTGTGATTGGTCACAACAATCACACGGTACCGGCAGCGGGTCGGTACACTGATCAGTCATTGGCTGTGTCCGGTGGACGCAGCCCGTGACAGATCGCGGCACTGCACACGAGGCGTGATCTGGGAGGAGGTCATATGACGTCCACCAGGATTGACAAGCGGCCTGCCCAGCCTATAACAAAATGGCGGCTGGGCAGGCCTCTCGTTGATCAGGGTGGTTGTCACATCTGTGAGCTCCTTAACCTCTCTGTTTCTCCCTCACTTCCGTTTGTTTGGAAAAAGCAGTGCACATTAGATCATGAGCACTGCTGCACACACTACAAATCCCATAGTCGGTTCCAAGGGTAGCCACGGCACTCTATGTTTGAAATAAATGCCCAGGTGTTCACCCACAAAGAAATCCATAGAAATCCAAAACTGGGGAAAAAGGCACTCATGGGTCTTGCTTAGGAGGAAGATCAAAAATAGCGATGTTTTTATTGTCAGCGTTTTGATAAAGCTCCGTCCATCTTTTTCAGTTTCTCAGGAACAAGCAGGACAGGTTGGCTACATTCCTACATACAGCGGGACCACAAAGAGGGAACATAGCCGACCTCAAACAGGAAGCTGGGTCAGAGCAGCGAAAAGGGAATTTGGAGATGTAGAGGCGGTATAGGGCGACAGAAGGGACTTTTTAAAATGAAGAACACATACTGGAATAGAATTCTCTTTTTTAACAACTTCAGCCCTGGAAGATTTCCTCCCTTAATAACCAGGCCATTTGTTGTGATTCGGCACTGCGTCGATTTAACTGACAACTGCGCGGTCGTGCGACGTTTTACCCTAACAAAATTGATGTCCTTTTTTCCCCACAAATAGAGATTTCTTTTGGTGGTATTTGATCACCTCTGCGGTTTTTGTTTAGTGCACTATAAACAAAAAAAGAGCGCCAATTTAAAAAAAAATTAACAATATTTTTTACTTTTTGCTATAATAAATATCCAAAAAAAAGTAAGAAAAAAAATTTCTTCATCAGTTTAGGCCAATATGTATTCTTCTACATTCATTCAGTGGACATTCATCTGGTAAAAAAAAATCACAATAAGCTTGCTCTGGTTTGCGCAAAAGTTATAGCGTCTAAAAAATAGGAGATATATTTATGGCATTTTTAATTTTTTCTTTTTTTTACTAGTAATGTCGGTGATCAGCGATTTTTAGCGGTACTGCAACATTGTGGCAGACAGATCTGACACTTTTGACACATTTTTGGGACCAGTGATATTTATACTGCGATCAGTGCTATAAAATGCACTGATTACTGTATAAATGACACTGGCAGGGAAGGGATTAACACTAGGGGGCGATCAAGGGGTTAAATGTGTTCCCTGGGAGGTGTTTCTAACTGTGGGGGGAGGGGACTGACAGGGAATAGAGAGAGATCGCTGTTCCTGATCACTACCCTGTTTCCCCGAAAATAAGACCTAGCGTGATTGTTGGTGATGGCTGCAATATAAGCCCTACCCCCCAAATAAGCCCTAGTTAAAGTCCTTGTAGGTCTTATTTTCAGGGTAGGGCTTATTTTCGGGGAAACAGGGTAGGGCTTATTTGGGTGGTAGGGCTTATATTGCAGCCATCACCGACAATCACGCTAGGTCTTATTTTCGGGGAAACAGGGTAGGGCTTATTTGGGGGGTAGGGCTTATATTGCAGCCATCACTGACAATCACGCTAGGTCTTATATTCGGGGAAACAGGGTAGGAACAGACAATGTCAGAACGGGGATCTGTTTGTTTACATTGACAGATCTCCGTTCTGGCTCTCTGAGGAGCGATCGCGAGTGGCCGGCAGACATCACGGCTGCCGGCCATGCGCATCAGCTCCCCCGCCGTGCAGCGGGCACGTGCCTGCTATAGCTGTTAGAGGGACCAACGTACAGCTACGGCGATTTGCGGGAACGTGCCGACCTGCCGCAGTATAATGACTAGTCAGTCGGGCTTCCCCTGAGTCTCCCCTGGCCATGTGTCTCCTCCCTCCTCCTCCTAGGCCAACATGAGCGCTTCCCCTTTCGGCCAATCGAGAAACGGGTCTCAGGACCCACTTCCTGATTGGCCGGGAGGAGAATAATTGTGACAATAGCGAATATTCATTCGCTATTGTCACACAACTGGGTGGGCTCAGGGCACATTGCTCTGTGCCCCAAGCCCATCCTTTTTTGAAGCCTATTAGAGCCTCAGGCTCTAATCACATTCTTCAAAAGAAAAAACTCCCATTGGAATCCACGCAAAATGGCATATAGTCCTTCACAATCATATCATGAAAGGGTTAATGTCTGTGTACATAGAGGAGGGAGGAGCTCACCCTCACCTGTCCCGGCTCTCTCCTCCTCTACGCGGTTATCTGTACTCTTGCTGGCAAAACTAAAAGCTGGTACCCCGAATTCGGCCCGCGGGCCTTGTGTTTGACACATGTGCTCTAGGCCCTTTTAGTTGCAAGGTGGGGCCCCCATGGATCAGACTTGTTTATCCAGCACATCCTTCAGATGCTTGACTTGATTGAGATCTGGAGAATTTGGAGGCCAAGTCAACACCAATAAGACACCTTCCATTGCTCATTGGTCTAGTTCTGATGCTCATGTGCCCATTTTAGGTGCTTTTGACTGTGGACATGGCCAGCATGGGCACCCTGACCATTGTACTGCTATGCAGCCCCATACACAACACATTGCAATGCACTATGTGCTCCGATACCTTTCTATCAGAACCAGCACTAACTTTTTTCAACCAGTTTTCCTTACTTGGACCACTTTTGGTCAAGGAAAATGGTTGGTCCTGACCACTGCAGACCGGGAACATCCCTCAAGAGCAGCAGTTTTGGAGTTGCTCTGACCTAGTCATCTATCCATTACAATTTTCCATTTTTTCTGCTTTCAACACATCAACTTCAGGGACTGTGGACAGCATGGGCACCCCGACTGGTTGCTGTTTAATATATCCCACTGACTTTCAGATACCATTATAACAGGATAAACAATGTTATTCACTTTACCTGTCAGTGGTCATAATGTTATGGCTGATCAGTGTATATCACTCAGGCAGTCCCATCCCCCCACAGTTAGAATCACTCCCTAGGGAACACATTTAACCCCTTGATCGCCCCCTAGTGTTAACCCCTTCCCTGCCAGTGACATTTATACAGTAATCAGTCCATTTTTATAGCTCTGATCCCTGTATAATTGTCAATGGTCCCAAAAATGTGTCAAAAGTGTGCGATCTGTCCGCCATAATGTCGCAGTCTCGATAAAAATCGCAGATCGCCGCCATTACTAGTAAAAATAAATTACAATAAAAATGCCATAAATCTTTTCCCTATTTTGTAGACGCTATAACTTTTGCGCAAACCAATCAATATACACTTATTGCGATTATTTTTTTTTTTACCAAAAATATGTAGAAGAATACATATCGGCGTAAACTGAGCTCAAAAAATAAAAACCGCAGAGGTGATCAAATAATAACAAAAGAAAGCTCTATTTGTGGGAAAAAAAGGACATCAATTTTGTTTGGGTACAGCGTCGTACGACCGCGCAATTGTCAGTTAAAGCGACGCAGTGCCGAATCGCAAAAAATGGCCTGGTCATTGAGCAACCAAATCTCCCAGGGCTGAAGTGGTTAACCCGTTCCCGACCGGCGCACGCCGATGTACATCGGCAGAATGGCACAGCCGGGCAAATGGGCGTAACAGTACGTCCCTTTAAATTTGCTGCCGTGCCATTGCGTGTGCGCCAGCTGGGAGCTCCGTGAGTCGGGTAGCGGGTCCGCGGACTCAATCGCCGTGGGGATACCCGCGATTGCCTCACGGAGGGAACGAACGGGGAGATGCTGATGTAAACAAGCATCTCCCCGTTCTGCTTAGTGACAGTGTCACTGATCTCTGCTCCCTGTGATCGGGAGCAGAGATCAGTGATGTTTCACACCTAGCCACTCCTCCCTACAGTTAGAAACACTCCCCAGGACATACTTAACCCCTACACTGCCCCCGAGTGGTTAACCCCTTCACTGCCAGTGTCGTTTACACAGGAATCAGTGCATTTGTATAGCACTGATCGCTATATAAATGACAATGGTGTCAAAAATGTGCCAAAAATGTCTGATGTGTCCGCCATAATGTCGCAGTCACGATAAAAATCGCTGATCGCTGCCATTACTAGTAAAAAAAAAATAATAATGAAAATGCCATAAAACTATTCTATATTTTGTAAATGCTATAACCTTTGTGCAAACCAATCAATAAACGCTTATTGCGATTTGTATTACCAAAAATATGTAGAAGAATACGTATCGGCCTCAACTGAGGAAAAAAAATGTTTATTTAAATATTTTTTGGGGATATTTATTATAGCAAAAAGTAAAAAATAATGCGTTTTTTTTCAAAATTGTCGCTATCTTTTTGTTTATAGCGCAAAAAATAAAAACCGCAGAGGTGATCAAATACCACCAAAAGAAAGCTCTATTTGTGGGGAAAAAAGGACGTCAATTTTGTTTGGGAGCCACAAGGCACGACCGCGCAATTGTCAGTTAAAGTGGCGCAGTGCCGAATCGCAAAAAGTGCTCTGGTCAGGAAGGGGGTAAATTCTTCCGGGGCTGAAGTAGTTAAACGATGCTCAATTGGTACTAAGGAGCCCAAAGTGTGACAAGAAAATATCCCCCCCACACCATTATACCACCATCAGCCTGAACCGGTGATACAAGGCAGGATGGATCCATGATTTCATGTTGTTTACACCAAATTCTGCCCCTTCCATCTGAATGTCGCAGCTGAAATGAAAACTCATCAGACCAGGCAATATTCTTCCAATCTTCTATTGTTAAATTTTGTAACCTCAGTTTCCTGTTCTTAGCTGACAGAAGTGGCACCTGGTGTGGCTTTCTGCTGCTGTAGCCCATCTGCTTGGTTCGATGTGTTGTGTGTTCAGAGATGGTATTCTGCATACCTTGGTTGTAAGGAGTGGTTATTTAAATTACTGTGGCTTTTCTATCATCTCAAACCAGTCTGCCCATTCTCCTCTGACCTCTGACATCAACAATGCATTTTCCTCCACACAACTGCCGCTCACTGGATATTTTCTCTTTTTCGGACCGAGAGGTGGTTGTGTGTGAAAATCCCAGTAGATCAGCAGTTTTTGAAATATTCAGACCAGCCCATCTGGCACCAACTACCATGCCATGTTCAAGGTCACTTAAAGCGGGAGTAATCCCAAACCTCAAAAAAAAAAAAAAAAAATATTAAAAGCCAGCAGCTACAAATACTGGAGCGTCGTGTCAACATCAGGAGAAGAGGGCAGAAGGCAGAAGGCAGTAGATTGAAGACCGGGCTCCTTCGCTATAGCATAAGAGCGGCAAAAGAGCAGAAGAGAGCGGAGGAGCCCGGCAGAAGGTCCGGAGAGCGCGGAGAAGAACCGGAGAGACCCCCGAAGTCGGAAGAAGACCCCCGGAGCTGTCTAATAAAATGCTTTAAAAATCTGTGTAGTGTTTTTTTTTTAATTGACACTTTTTCCCTAGGTGAATGGGTAGGGGTACGATGTACCCCATACTCATTCACATAGGGTGGGGGGCCGGGATCTGGGGGCCCCCTTATTAAAGGGGGCTCCCGGATTCCGATAAGCCCCCGCCCGCAGACCCCGACAACCAACGGCCAGGGTTGTCGGGAAGAGGCCCTTGTCCTCATCAACATGGGGACAAGGTGCTTTGGGGTGGGGGGGCCGCAGCGCGCCCCCCTCCCCCAAGGCAACACCCCCCATGTTGAGGGCATGCGGCCTGGTACGGTTCAGGAGGGGGGGGGGGCACTCGCTCGTCCCCACCCCATTCCTGCCGGGCTGCGTGCTCGGATAAGGGTCTGGTATGGATTGGGGGGGACCCCCCGCGCCGTTTTTTCGGCGTAGGGGGTTCCCCTCAAGGTCCATAGCAGACCCAAGGGCCTGGTATGCTCCTGGAGGGGGAACCCATGCCGTTTTTTTATTTAAAATTTGGCGCAGAGTTCCCCCCTAAAGATTCATACCAGACACAGTGCCGGGCATTGGCGGGGATCCTAGTCGGATCCCCGTTCATTGAAAGTCGGACACATGCCGGCTTCATGTCGCAGGGCAAAGTCGGATCCAAAGTAGGACGGCTGTCGTGTCGCACCAGTGTGAACCCAGCCTTAAAGAGGAGTTCCACCCAGGGGGCCGTCAAAAAAAAAAAAAAATTAAAAGTCAGCAGCTACAAATACTGCAGCTGCTGACTTTTAATTGGACACTTACCTGTCCCTGGGTCCAGCGATGCGGGGGATCGAAGCCCCGCTCGTCCCCCCCCTCCGCTCGTCGGCGCCGGCATTTCAAATGTGGGCGCCGGGCTGTGGCTTCACAGCCTGGCACCCACTGCGCGAGCGCAGATGATTGACAGGAGGGAGGGAGCAGAGCGGAGCCCTTCCTGTGCCTGGGGGGAAGTGATGTCACCAGCCCAGGCAAAGGAACAGGCAGACTACGAGGGACCCCCTAGCAACAGGCATTTAGAGGTAAGTGAAAAAAAAAAAATATCCAAATGTTTTTTTGTTTTTTTTTTTAGAATTTTTACAGGTATTTTTGTTTTTTGGGTGGAACCCCACTTTAACCTCCCTGGCGG
This sequence comes from Aquarana catesbeiana, assembly GCA_037953035.1. NCBI lineage: Eukaryota > Metazoa > Chordata > Amphibia > Anura > Ranidae > Aquarana > Aquarana catesbeiana. Next base: position 139,317 of record JBBHAA010002452.1, read on the forward strand.
TATGATTATTTTAGATTTTAGGTGCTGAAAGCGGTACCATTATTTTGCACAGAAATTTGGCGTTTTATATTGTAGGCCTGTAATTCTTAGGAATAGTTCACTTAAATCTGTCCAAACCAGAGTCTAGTAGACATCCCGGGTATGATAAAGTTGTAAAAACGAAATAAAAAATTATAATATAATAAATAACTATAAATAATTATAACAAATAATAATATAATAATAATAAAAATGGTTCAATAATGTAATCAAATCAAAAACACTGAAATTTGCTCAGTTGCAGAATTGTAGCTTTTGTTACTTTCAGTGTTTGATGACGGATTTCCCCACAAATCACTATCGCTCAATTCTGCAAGTGATTCTAATTTATTATCGTTGTTTTCTAGCTGGTCTAAAACCACTTTTGATGTAAAGGGACAGTTTTGGTTGCTATGGACAATCTCCAGTTTCCAGGCAGAAAGAACAGTTTTTATAATATAAAACTGCATGCAGGACACTGGACAGACCACTAGGGACAAAGGGGATGTGTCATTATTTGATACAGTACTGTAATCTGTAAGATTACAGTATACTGTATCTGTACTGTGTGTTTTACTTTTTCAATTTGCCCCCGAACTCCGTCCCCGTGCGTCGCAACGCTTGCAGGGAACGGAGCTTGGCACTGTTAATCGAGCGAGACACAGCGGCTCGCCGATCACAGCGGGGAGACATCGCAGGATCCAGGAGATAAGGTAAGTAAACTCTTCCTGGATCCTGCGATGCGATCCCGAGTCTGGCTCGGGGATACCGCTTTTGGTATTAAAAATCCACCCAGAGCCCAACTCGGGAATACCGCCAGGGGGTTTAAGGACTGAGCCTCTTTTACAGATGTGTTGTTTACAAGTTAAAAACAGTTTTTTTTTGCTAGAAAATTACTTAGAACCCCCAAACCTTATACTTTTTTTTCTAACACCCTAGAGAATAAAATGGCGGTCGTTGCAATACTTTCTGTCACACCGTATTTGCGCAGCGGTCTTACTTTTTTGGGAGAAAATACACTTTTTTGAATTAAAAAATAAGACAACAGTAAGGTTAGGCCAATTTTTTTTTATATTGTGAAAGATAATGTTACGCCGAGTAAATTGATACCCAACATGTCACGCTTCAAAATTGCGCCCGCTCGTGGAATGGCGACAAACTTTTACCCTTAAAAATCTCCATAGGCGACGTTTAAAAAATTCTACAGGTTACATGTTTTAAGCTACAGAGGAGGTCTAGGGCTAGAATTATTGATCTCACTTCACCGATCGCGGCAAAACCTCACATGTGTGGTTTGAACACCGTTTTCATATGCGGGCGCTGCTCATGTATGCGTTCGCTTCTGCACACGAGCTTTTCGGGACGGGGCGCGTTTAAAAGAAAAAAAATTCTTATTTATTTTACCTTTTATTTTTTATTTTTACACTGTTTTTTTTTTTAAAAAATTGTGTCACTTTTATTCCTATTACAAGGAATGTAAACATCCCTTGTAATAGAAAAAAGGCATGACAGGACCTCTTAAATATGAGATCTGGGGTAAAAAAGTAAAAATGTAATAAAAAAATAAATAAAAAAAATTTGTCATTTAAAATAAAATTAAAAAAAAAGGCCCTTTAAGAGCTATGGGCGGAAGTGACATTATGACGTTGCTTCCGCCCTGCATTATTATGGAGACGGGTGGGGGCCATCTTCCCCTCACTTGTCTCCATACCCAGCAAGGGTGAAGGTCCAATCGCCTCCACCGCTGCCGACGGCTCCAGTAAGCGGCGGAGGGCACCGGAGTACGGCGGGAGGGGGGCCCTCTCCTGCCGCTGGTAAAAGTGATCTTGCGGCGAATCCGCTGCAGAGACCACTCCTATCGGAAAATGGACTGCCGGCCGAAGAAGAGGATACTGAGGTTATGGCAGCTAGCTGCTGCCATAACAACGCTATTTCTCTTCAAATTAAGGACATATTCATGTCCTGGGGATGCAACAAAAAGGGAGAAGAACTTTCCCTTAGACAGTTGTTACGAGAACAAGTGTCCCCAGTAGCGTCACTAGGGTTGGTGTCACCCGGTGCGGTAAAACATGGTGTCACCCTCCTTACCCCCAGCAGGACAGGCAGTAGGGCACTGAACAGGCTAGCGCATGACGTGCCTCTCACACCACCCCCAACCCCCCTCCCCAGCCTGCCACAGTGCTAATTGATAGTGTCACCCAGGGCATTCTTCTCAGAAAAAAAGGTGCAGGAACTCAACCACGCTCCACACCTTTCCCCAAAGTAGAGGGGTGGGGAGTTGAGCGTGCCACAGGAACTGCGTGTGGGAGGGTCCTAAAGGGTCATTAAATACCATGAGGGTGCTACATACAGAGTACAGAGTTCAGGTGGTTGCAGAGTTCAGGTGGGTGCAGGGTGCAGGTGGGTGCAGGTTGCAGAGTGCAGGTGGGTGCAGGGTGCAGGTGGGTGCAGAGTTTAGGTGGGTGCAGAGTGTAGAATTCAGGTGGGTGCAGGGTGCAGAGTTTAGGTAGGTGTAGAGTGTAGACTTCAGGTGGGTGCAGGGTGCAGAGTTCAAGTTGGTTCAGGTGGGTGCAGAGTTCAGGTGGGTGCAGGGTTCAGGTAGGTGCAGGGTTCAGGTAGGTGCAGGGTTCAGGTGGGTGCAGGGTTCAGGGTGCAGGTGGGTGCAGGGTGTAGTTGGGTGCAGGTGAGTGCAGATGGGTGCAGAGTGCAGGTGGGTGCAGAGTGTAGGTAGGTACAGAGTGCAGAGTGTAGGTAGGTACAGGGTGCAGAGTGTAGGTAGGTACAGGGTGCAGAGTGTAGGTAGGTACAGAGTGCAGAGTGTAGGTAGGTACAGAGTGCAGAGTGTAGGTAGGTACAGGGTGCAGAGTGTAGGTAGGTACAGGGTGCAGAGTGTAGGTAGGTACAGAGTGCAGAGTGTAGGTAGGTACAGGGTGCAGAGTGTAGGTAGGTACAGGGTGCAGAGTGTAGGTAGGTACAGGGTGCAGAGTGTAGGTAGGTACAGAGTGCAGAGTGTAGGTAGGTACAGAATGCAGAGTGTAGGTAGGTACAGAATGCAGAGTGTAGGTAGGTACAGAGTGCAGAGTGTAGGTAGGTACAGAGTGCAGAGTGTAGGTAGGTACAGAGTGCAGAGTGTAGGTAGGCACAGAGTGCAGAGTGTAGGTAGGCACAGAGTGCAGAGTGTAGGTAGGTACAGGGTGTAGAGTGTAGGTAGATACAGGGTGTAGAGTGTAGGTAGGTACAGGGTGCAGAGTGTAGGTAGGTACAGAGTGCAGAGTGTAGGTAGGTACAGGGTGTAGAGTGTAGGTAGGTACAGGGTGCAGAGTGTAGGTAGGTACAGGGTGCAGAGTGTAGGTAGGTACAGGGTGCAGAGTGTAGGTAGGTACAGAGTGCAGAGTGTAGGTAGGTACAGGGTGTAGAGTGTAGGTAGGTACAGGGTGCAGAGTGTAGGTAGGTACAGGGTGTAGAGTGTAGGTAGGTACAGAGTGCAGAGTGTAGGTAGGTACAGGGTGCAGAGTGTAGGTAGGTACAGGGTGCAGAGTGTAGGTAGGTACAGGGTGCAGAGTGTAGGTAGGTACAGGGTGCAGAGTGTAGGTAGGTACAGAGTGCAGAGTGTAGGTAGGTACAGAGTGCAGAGTGTAGGTAGGTACAGGGTGCAGAGTGTAGGTAGGTACAGAGTGCAGAGTGTAGGTAGGTACAGAGTGCAGAGTGTAGGTAGGTACAGAGTGCAGAGTGTAGGTAGGTATAGAGTGCAGAGTGTAGGTAGGTACAGGGTGCAGAGTGTAGGTAGGTACAGAGTGCAGAGTGTAGGTAGGTACAGAGTGCAGAGTGTAGGTAGGTATAGAGTGCAGAGTGTAGGTAGGTACAGAGTGCAGAGTGTAGGTAGGTATAGAGTGCAGAGTGTAGGTAGGTACAGAGTGCAGAGTGTAGGTAGGTACAGAGTGCAGAGTGTAGGTAGGTACAGGGTGCAGAGTGTAGGTAGGTACAGGGTGCAGAGTGTAGGTAGGTACAGAGTGCAGAGTGTAGGTAGGTACAGAGTGCAGAGTGTAGGTAGGTATAGAGTGCAGAGTGTAGGTAGGTACAGGGTGCAGAGTGTAGGTAGGTACAGAGTGCAGAGTGTAGGTAGGTACAGAGTGCAGAGTGTAGGTAGGTATAGAGTGCAGAGTGTAGGTAGGTACAGAGTGCAGAGTGTAGGTAGGTATAGAGTGCAGAGTGTAGGTAGGTACAGGGTGTAGAGTGTAGGTAGGTACAGGGTGCAGAGTGTAGGTAGGAACAGAGTGCAGAGTGTAGGTAGGTACAGAGTGCAGAGTGTAGGTAGGTACAGAGTGCAGAGTGTAGGTAGGTATAGAGTGCAGAGTGTAGGTAGGTACAGGGTGTAGAGTGTAGGTAGGTACAGGGTGCAGAGTGTAGGTAGGTATAGAGTGCAGAGTGTAGGTAGGTACATAGCACATTTAGCACATTTTAAACTCTCCCCTCTGAACACAGATCTCAGATGCAGCGCAGCTCGATCTAGTGAGAGAGATGCCCCTCCCCCCAGACTCCTCTCATGACCTGTAGGACACATCATAGCCAAGGAGGAGCCGCCTAGCAAAATCTTCCCCTCCCCGGCTCTAGTGTGACAGGCGGCGGTGATTAGGGTTGCCACCTTTTCTTTAAGCCAAACCCGAACACTTTAGCGGCCTGGGACACCTTTGGGTGCATCAAGGAGAGTAGTATTGCAGTACACATAGCGGGGCGCAGTGAAAAGTGGGTGTGGCCAAATCGTTCTTGCTGTCATCATCACCCTGCCCCCTAGTGATGCTGAACTTGCCCCCAGACAGCCGTCTGCAGCTCCCAGACGGCAACAGATTTGTGTGTGTGACTGTCTTGGTTACTTGGGGATCCACAGCCTGGTCTGAATAATGTCTGGGTTTCAGTTCACCTGAAACCCGGACACATGATTCAAAACCCGGACTTTCCAGGTGAATCCCGGACAGGTGGCAACCCTAGCGGCGAGCGATGCTGCAGTAGTGTGGACGGGTGCCGAGAATCTGGCCGGACAGGAGCGCTGTGTCACTTCTAAATACAGAAGGCTGGCTTCTGTGTTTAGAAGTGACAGTGCTGAGCGGAAAGCACAGGGCAGCGCCGGAGATGTTGGCACTCTCTTCCGCCATGTTCCAGCTGAAAAAAGCCCTGCTGTCACCCCTCTGGCAGGTGTCAATCAGGTGCAGACCCCCCCCCCGCCCCCCATAGTGACGCCACTGAGTGTCCCCACCTTGTTACCCCCACCTCTTCTAGTAACCCCCCTTACTTATTGGCTTGGTCACTAGGACAGCAGCAGAAGACCACATTGGGTGCCACTCCTGTTAGTTAAGAACATGAAACTGAGGCTACAATTCGCACAGGATCACCAAAATCGACAATAAAAGATTGGAAGAACATTGCCTGGTCTGATGAGTCTGGATTTCAGCTCTGACATTCAGATGGAAGGGTCAGAATTTGGTGTAAACAACATGAATTCATAGATCCGTCCTTCCTTGTATCAATGGTTCAGACTGGTGGTGTAATGGTGTGGGGGATATTTTCTTGGCACACTTTGGGCCCCTTAGTACCATTTGAGCTTCGTTTAAACCCCACGGCCTACCTGAGTATTGTTGCTGACCAAGTCCATCCCTTTATGACTACAGTGTCCCCATCTTCTGATGGCTCCAAGAAAGGATAATGCACCATGTCACAAAAGCTCCAATCATCTCACCACTGGACAATGAGGTCCCTGTACTCCAATGGCCTCCACAGTCACCAGATCTCAATCCAATAGAGCACCTTTGGGACCTGGTGGAATGGGAGATTCACATCATTGATGTGCAGCCAACAAATCTGCAACAACTGCGTGGCGTTATCATGTCACTATGGACCAAAATCTCTGAGGAATGTTTCCAACACCTTGTTGAATCTATGCCATGAAGAATTAAGACAAACGTGGGTCCAATCCGGTACTAGGTAGGTGTACCAAAGTGCCCGGTGAGTGTAGATGTACACTTTAAATACATTAAAAAGAATATAACAAATTCTATTTTGCCATCTTATCACGTGCAGAAGCATAATAAGAGAAGTGGTTTCTTTCTAACCCCAGCCTCTTTCTGTTCCTCACTGTATAAGGCCTCAATCACATGTCTTCACCAATGTGGGGTGCACAGGGGTTCCATGCAGCCCTGTGACGGCATCCTATTCAAATCAATGACAGGCGGCTGGTTGCACAGACCTGCATGGATCTCCATGTACATCCTGATATGTACATCTGTACGGGTCCAATGCCGGATCAGAATCCCGATCCTTGGATTGGACTCGTATGGATATACACTCTGTGATGCCCTTGGAGATCCGTGCAGCTACTGCCTGTCATTGATCTAAACAGCCTGACTGCACTGCGCTGTAGACATGTGCAAATTGTTTCATTCTGAATTCGTTTTTCAACTAAATTTGACAAATTTGTTCATTCAGAAATATTCAAATGAATGAAAACCCATTTGATGAAGTTTTCCGAAAACTAAAATTCGAAAATTCAAAAGAACGAAAATCTGAAATTCGAAAATTTGGAAACTCTAAAATCCGAAAAATTTAAAAAGAAAACGAAAATACGAATATAAGAATGAAAATCCGAAAATTCAAACACCCTAACTAACTAGTGTTATTACCAACTAATAAATTATAGCCTTTCGGAATTTCCTTTCAAATTTAGCTGTTAGTTAAAGTGGTGTTCCAGCCGATATTATACTTTTTAAATAAAAATACCCATATAATACACAAGCTTAATGTATTCTAGTAAAGTTAGTCTGTAAACAAAGGTCTGTTTTGTTAGTTTATAGCAGTAGTTTGTTATTTTATAAACTTACAGCAGGTCGTGGCCATCTTAAGTGTGGGCATCTGAAGCCAGACTGTATTTCTTCCTGGATCTCATCCTTGCAGATCTCGCACATGCTCAGTGCAGCACAAGCAGTGTAATAGGTTTCAGGTCAGGTTTCCATAGCAACGGCAGTGTCAGAGGAAGTTGCCGCCCCTTCCCAGAAGGCATTGCAAACAGGAAATGATGCGATGGGCCACGGCCAGGAAGGAGGAAGTGAAAAATGAATACAGCAGATATACAGTAGGTGCTGAGAATTTTTTTTAAAAAAAATCCAATTCGTTTACAGTGCGCAGTTTAGTGAGGGATGCTGAAGAGTTGTAAAAGTGGGTGGAACTCCACTTTAATGTAACGAATGTGAATTTATCCAAAGTTACGAATTATCCTAAATAACGAATGCTGCATCTAAATGAATGGAACGTTACAAAATTAATAATAATAAATAAATAAATAATAATGAAAACTTTTTATTATTATTTATTATTAATAATTAGTTATGTTCCAATCGTTTAGAGGCGGCATTCCTTATTTCGGATAATTCGTAACTTCGGATACATTTTGTATTTGTTACGTTCACTAACAGCCAAATTTGAAAGGAAACTCCAATAACTATAATTTAATAAATAGTTATTATTAGTTAGTTATTATTTCGAGTTTTTTGAATTTTTGGACTTGTGTTCTTATTTTCGGATTTTCGTTCTTATTTTCGAATTTTTGGATTTTCGAATTGTAAAATTTTAGAATTTTCGGATTTTGGAAATTCGAAATTCTGATTTTTTTTACGAATTATCGAAATAACAAATACCACATCTAAACGAATGGACTGATAGACCTCTTTCACACTGGGGCGGTTTGCAGGCGGTATTGCGCTAAAAATACCGCCTGCAAAAACCGCCCCTAAATAGCCTCCGCTGTTTGTTCAGTGTGAAAGCGGTGCGCTGACAGGACGGCGAAAAAAGTCCTGCAAATCGCTTCTTTGGAGTGGTGAAGGAGCGGTGTATTCACCGCTCCTTCACCGCTCCTGCCCATTGAAATCAATGGGACAGCGCGGCTATACCGCGGCAATACCGTGGCTATAGCCGCGCTGTACAAGGTATTTTAACCCTTTTTCGGCCGCCGGGGATTAAAACCGCACCGCTAGCGGCCGAATACAGCTGCAAGAACGACGGTACATCAGCGCTAAAAATAGCGCTGTTGTACCGCCGATGCCCCCACCGCCCCAGTGTGAAAGGGGTCATACGAATTTGAATTTTTCAGGAGTTACGAATTTATTCAAAATAATGAATCATAACGGATGACCCGAAAAACGAAAAAAACAAAACAAAAAACGAATGAATTGAAAACGAACACATTTTTTCGGCAGTGCACTGGGCTCCATGGAACACCTGTGTATGGTGTATGGAAGGGTACATCCCCGTGAATGAGGCCTAATGGCCCGTACACGCGATCCGAATATCGCGCGAAAACGGTCGTCCGAGGAAGGATCGTACGATTTTCGGATCGTGTGTACACTACTTTCGACAGCCGATCACGACCGTTCATCCGATCTTATTCGATCGGGCATGCACGGAAATTTTTCCCCGTACGATTCCAGATCGTACGATTTTCGGTTAGTCAGTATAGTTGTCATCCGAAAATTCTATACAAATACATTACAACACAGGACATCACTTCCGAATTTTTTTTTCTGTCGTACGAGAATTTTCGTGACTTTATTTAGCTATTCAATTCCTACTTGCGACTATTAAGCGAAAACAGTCAAATAATCATTCGTATGATATTCGGATCCTGTGTACGGGCCATTACGGTATGACTTTTTCTATGCAGGGGTAAAAATCTCAGCTTGTCTTATTTGCCTGCCGCCTATAGCTGGTTAGTAGATTGGCAGCGCATATTCTGATGACAGGCAACGCCTAAATACCTTTGGCAGTCGTCCATTTAATGTCACCATATTCGAGTTTACAAATTCTTCTGGAAGCAAACTAAAACCGGTTGGTTCAGATCTTCAATCTCCCCCCCCCACCCCCGCCCCGGCTCTGATTATAACTTGTGATATCATTACAGAAGAGGAAGTAAAGAGCCATCTGCTACGAAAATACAGGACTCACTTCCTCCTTTGTCAATAAGGTCTTAACCTACTTTATCATTATTTATTTCAAGTGATATTAAATTCTCCATTTTTAAAGTGGCAGTAAACCCAAGCATGACAAAATCCACTGACATGCAGGGTTATAAATGCCCCCCCTAGCCTGTCCAGGGTAATGCGATCTGAGCCACGCATGCGCAGCTCAGACCATATTTACAGCCCGCTCGGTGAGCTGCTGGAAAGTGAATCCTGAGCACATGCATGGAAGTGACATCACAGCAGGCCGGCCATTCGATTGGCTGCAGATTCGGAACCCGGGAGGAAGACCGGGTTAGGATGGAAGTGCTGGGGACCAGGGGGAGCCATGACAGCCCGGCCCTGGAGGGCTCCGTTTTTGTATGTAAATCTTTTATAATGTATTAATATGCCCTTTTTTTTTTTTTTAAACAGACTTTACTACTGCTATAAGAACTTTCAGCAGCTGATTGAATCACTAAGGCTAGGTTCACAGCGAATTTCCAAAACAGCTGGTTCAGCGGCAATTTAGATGTGAGTCAGATGCAAAATATGTGATTCAGACGCAAAATTACTGGAGTCGGCAGCCACCGGCGTCTTTAACATTAGCTGGTTGTTAAGCAGCGGGCCAGGAAGCCGGCCGCCGCATCCTTAAAGCGGAGTTCCGCCAATTTTTTTTTTTTACAAATACTGTAGCTACTGACTTTTAAAATATGGACACTTACCTGTCTAGGGCGTCCGCAATGTCAGGACCCAAAGCCAATCTGTCCCTCGGCTCTCGGAAGCTGCCGCCATCTTCGGTAAGGGAAAATGAAGACAGCCGCCCATTCAGAAATCGCCGGGGGACTTGCGCATGTATCCCTTAGTGAGGATGGTGGCGCCGGCACACAATATGAGGGACGGATCGCCCTCGGGGGGCCGACATCGCGGGCGCCCTGGAAGTGTCCCTATTAAAAATCAGCAGCTACAGTGTATGTAGCTGCTGATTTTTAAAAAAAAAATTACGGCTAGAACACCGCTTTAACCACTTGCTTACTGGGCACTTAACCACTTGCCGCCCGCCCTATTACAAAATGATGGCGGCAAAGTGGTTTGATATTCCTGACCGGACGTCATATGACGTGATCAGGAATATCGAGCCGCTGCGCGCACCCGGGGGTGCGCATCGTGGCGATCGTTGTTGCGGGGTGTCAGTCTGACACCCGCAACACCGATCTAGGTAAAGAGTCTCTGACGGAGACTCTTTACCACGTGATCAGCCGTGTCCAATCACAGCTGATCACGATGTAAATAGGAAGAGCCGGTAATTGGCTTTTCCTAACTCGCGTCTGACAGACATGAGTAGAGGAGAGCCGATCGGCTGCTCTCCTGACAGGGGGGGTCTGTGCAGATTGGTTATCAGCACAGCCCCCCCTCGGATCCCGCCTAGGACCACCAGGGAAGCCATCCACACTGGACCACCAGGTATGCCCCTAGACCCCCAGGGAAATACCACTATGTGCCCAGGCAGCTGCCAATCAGTGCCCACTCACAATGCCTACCACTGCCAGTGCCACCAGGGATGCCTATCAGTGCCTCATATCAGTGCCGCGTATCAGTGCCCATCAGTGCCACGTATCAGTGCCCATCAATGCCGCCTATCAGTGCCCATCAGTGCCCAGCAGTGCCGCCTATCAGTGCCGCCTATCAGTGCCACCCTATCAGTGCCCATCAGTGCCCAGCAGTGCTGCCTTTCAGTGCCCATCAGTGTCGTCTATCAGTGCCCATCAGTGCCAACCAGTGCCACCCAGTGCCACCCATGAGTGCCCATCAGTGCCGCCTATCAATGCCCATCAGTGCCGCCTACCAGTGCCCATCGTCAGTGCCCGCTCATTGGTGCCACCTCATCTTTTATTTTTTTCAAAATTTTCGGTCTTTTTTATTTGTTTAGCAAAAAATAAAAACCGCAGAGATGATCAAATACCACCAAAAGACGCACTTTGAATGACAATTGCGCGGTCATACAACACTGTACCCATATGAAATTTTTATCATTTTGTTCTCACAAATAGAGCTTTCTTTTGGTGGTATTTGATCACCTTTGCGTTTTTATTTTTTGTTAAAAAAATGTAAAAAGACCGAATTTAAAAAAAAATAAAAAAATTTTTTAAATATTTTGTTATAAAATTTTAAAAAAGGTAATTTTTCTCCTTCATTGATGTACGCTGATGAGGCGGCATTGATGGGCACCGATGGGTGGCAGTGATGGACACCGATAGGTGGCAGTGATGGGCACTGATGGGTGGCAATAATGGGCACTGATCGGTTACACTGATAGGCAGCACTGCTAGGTGGCACTGATTGGCACCACTGGTGGGCATTGATAGGTGGCACTTGTGGGTATTGATAGGTGGCACTTGTAGGCATTGATAGGTGGCACTTGTAGGCATTGATAGGTGGCACTTGTAGACATTGATAGGTGGCACTTGTAGGCATTCATAGGTGGCACTGGTGGGCACTGTCAGGTGGCACTGGCAGGGGGTACTTGTGGCACATGAGGCATTATTGCCTCTTCCTCTTCGGGACCGATGTCTCTTGTTGATAAGCCAGTGATCGGCTTTTTTTTCTCCTTGTGCTTTTGTTTTGATCATGTGATCAGCTGTCATTGGCTGACAGCTGATCACATGGTAAGGGGCAGGGACCGGCCCTTTACTCGGATCGGTGATTACCCGAGTCTCAGTGACTTTGTGATCACAGCGCGCTCCACGCGCGCCCTGCAGGGCGCGTGCACAGGGGAGGCCGTCATATGACGGCCTCCCGGGAGTTCAGGTCCGCGCTGTGGCCGTCATTCAGCTATAGCGTGGACGTCAACTGGTTAAACACGAAACCTTTTTCTGACATTTGTTGGTTTCAAGTTAAAATCATTTGTTTTTGCTAGAAAATGACTTAGAACCCCCAAACATTATATATATATATATATATTTCTTAGTAGATACCCTAGAGAATAAAATGGCGGTTGTTGCAATATTTTATGTCACACTGTATTTGCGCAGCAGTGGTTCAAATGCAATTTTTTGGGGGAAAAAATTACACTTTAATGAATTAAAAAAAAAAAACTAACCAGTAAAGTTAGCCCAATTTTTTTTATACAATGTGAAAGATTTTACACCACGAGAATCGTGAGAGAATCGCAAGTGAATCGTGATCTTTTTATTCTAAGCAAAAAAAAAATTGTGATTCTCATTTTGGCTAGAATCGTGCAGCTCTAGCGTATAAGTAGACAAAAAAAGTGGATGTATAAATAAATATAAAAATTCCCCGTATACACCTTTGGTTTGTAACTCAGACTTGTGACATCTGAAACAGAAAAAGAAAAATCCCTTCCCAGTAGGAGCAAGCTGCCTAGTAACAGGCGATGTCACCGCCTCCTGATTTTTCATTGGCTGTAGGGTTCAGAACTGAGTAACAAACTTCTTGCTTTCAGTTCACCCCGAGGACGGAATTAGACGGACTGTGCAGAGATGATCGCCGCTATTAGCGCACTGGTGCTGATATACGGCTCGCTATGGCCATCCGGATCAGGTAATGTATTTATTTCTCTATATTACCATCTATGTAGAAGAAAGAAGTAAGGAAGAATGTACATTTTCTATGTATAGTGAATGTAAACCCTCCATAGTCCCAGTGAAGGGTCCGGCCTCTGATGATACACAAATCTCTCTCTATAAGTTGTAACTGTTTATCTGCAGATCTTTTATTCTCTACATCTGTTCAAAGTGCGGACTTACTCTAAGTCTAGGTTCCCATCTATGCAGTTGATGCATTTTTCATGCATGCTTTGTGGTGCGCTTTTAAACTTGCCATTTCGATGCTTTTTTTGTATGCAGTTTTCATGCATTTTGCAGTTTTTCCCCTTTAACCGCTTCAGCCCCGGAAGATTTTACCCCCTTCCTAACCAGAGCACTTTTTGCGATTCGGGCACTGCGTCGCTTTAACTGACAATTGCGCAGTCGTGCGACTTTACACCGAAACAAAACTGATGTCCTTTTTCCCCCCACACAAATAGAGCTTTCTTTTGGTGGTATTTGATCACCTCTGCGGTTTTTATTTTTTGCGCTATAAACAAAAAAAGAGCAACAATTTTGAAAAAAAAAAACACAATATTTTGTACCTTTTGCTATAATAAATATCCCTATTTTTTTTTAAAAAAAGCGATTTTTTTCCCTCAGTTTAGGCCGATACGTATTCTTCTACATATTTTTGGTAATAAAAATCGCAATAAGCGTTTATTGATTGGTTTGCGCAAAAGTTATAGCGTCTACAAAATAGGGGATAGATCTATGGCAGGGATATGCAATTAGAGGACCTCCAGCTGTTGCAGAACTACAAGTCCCATGAGGCATAGCAAGACTCTGACAGCCACGAGCATGACACCCAGAGGCCTGTGTTCCACAAAATAGGCCACCCATCAGATTAGGTAACGGATGTTTTTTTTTTGGCCCGTGTACTCTCTTTCTCTCTCACTGTGTTCATTTAAAGAAATGGGAAATATTTCTTCTTATAAAAGGTGTAGCAGAATGGAAGATACAAATAGGGGGAAACCTTAGTTAAGGAAAAGTATATATTTTTACACAGAGGATGCCCAGGGAATTTTGAAAAGATATGGAGAAGATGGTCTGATATTTTGGATGTATAATTAGATGGGAGAGGGGGAAGGGGGGGGGGAGTATGACTGCCAAGGTTTTTTTTTTATTTTTCTACCCCATCTCATCACATGCCGGGGTTTTATGTTGGGTGTATGTTGTTTAATAATAATAATAATAATAGTAATAATAAATAAATAATAATAAAGAGTAATAATAAAGAATGAACTGATTTAAAAAAAAAAGAAAGATTAGGTACGTTCCGTCAGCTGAATACTTACTGCGCATGCGTAGCAGGTTTGCTCATGTGACAAAACACCTGCAATCAGAAGGCAGCAGCAGACATATTACTACACCCAGCTACGTCTTGAATTTTACAGTCATTTTAGCAATAAAGTGAGCTCATATAAATAAATATAGTATATTGACATCTGTGATGCTGTTTTGAATGTTACATTTTGAAAGAAGCTGGATGCCAGCCATAGGAAGTAGGCAGAGGCCATGTTGGTACACCCTGCACTGCTCAGCGCTAAACCTTTACAAAGTTTTACAATGCCTCATGGGATGTGTGGTTCCGCAACAGCTGGAGGGCCGTAGTTTGAGAATCCCTGGTTTAGGCTTTGAAAATGTAACATGAAAACAGCATGACAGATCTCAAAATATTATATTGATTATTATAGGCTCACTTTATTTGTTAAATGACTGTGAAATTCAAGACGTAGCTGGGTGTAGTAAGATGTCTGCTGGCGCTTTATGACTGCAGGTGTTCCATCAGATTAGCAAACCTGACAGTAAGTATTCAGCTGATGGAACCTCACTTCCGTTACCTAATCTGACGGGTCGCCGATTCTGACAGAACACCAGCGGACATCCATTGCCCAGCAGCCGCAGATCGGCTTCTGTTGTAGGGCGGTCCTTAACTGGTTAATGTACCTCGGTTGCAGAAAAATAAAATCTTTCTTTGATTTTCAGAACAAGGCCTTACCTTAGACCCTACTTAGTTCATAGAAAGCATCATGACTTCCTGGTATGTAGATTTGGGACATGAGAGCCAGTAAGACACAGGAAACAGTTTACCAGCTGACCTCATTAGCGCACACATCTTTCACCCATCAACTGCACCCATCAACTACCCTGTTTCCCCGAAAATAAGACCTAGCGTGATTGTCAGTGATGGCTGCAATATAAGCCCTACCCCCCAAATAAGCCCTACCCTGTTTTCCCGAAAATAAGCCCTACCCTGAAAATAAGACCTACAAGGACTTTAACTAGGGCTTATTTGGGGGGTAGGGCTTATATTGCAGCCATCACCGACAATCACGCTAGGTCTTATTTTCGGGGAAACAGGGTAGGTTTGAATGGCATCCCCGGCATCCCTCCACATGCACATTTGCCTGGCTTGTCAATGTAAGATAACACAGCTGTTTGCGTGGCATCCTTCCAACCTTCCAGATGGGCCCAGGCCACATGCTAAACTCTCCGGGCCGTGGGTTGGACACCCCTGATGTAGTACAAGGGTCTGCCTGATTGGATACAGAGTGATTGGATAGATAGGTGGGTCCTCCTTTTCCATAGTTTTGGTAAAGCTAAAGGAAAGCCAATGGCTGCGCTGCTATCAATCTATCCAATCAAGACCCCATGGAGAGAGGGACAGCACATCCCCGCCGAGGGAAATACGAGGCTCAGGTAAGTAAAAACGGGGGGGGGCTAGGGGGCCGGTCACATGCATTAAGGTGAAAAAATACGAAAGTTTACAAACCCCTTTAACAGCACCTCAAATGCAAAAGCAAACACACATTTTTTCCATGTGAAAATATGAGTGAAAAATGCAGGCAAGCGCACAGAAAAACATGTAACACGCTAAAATGTCCCATGAGCTACTTTGCCACGTGTAGCATAAAATCAACGGGATGCCCTATGTGTGTCACGGGAAAAACGTATGAAAAAACGTGCGCTCCCACTGCACTTAGTATGAATGGGGCCTGAAAGTGAAATTGGTGCGTTTACACAAGAACAATGAGGCTCCATTTACATCTGTGAATTTCCAAACGTATGGCAAACTGCACAGAAAATGCGCACTTTGCCTTGCGCTTCAGAAACACACTGCAAATGTACCAGAAAACACAATAAAAAATGCACCATTCTCCGCTCTAAAAAAAGCTCTGGAGCTTCTTTGGAGCGAGTGTTGCATGTAGGATGCGTGGCGAGCAAAAATGCGCAAAAACGACCCCCTCAAAAAAAGCATTCAGGGACATGAGTTCCAGCTATGCAGAGATGTGAACATGGCCTGACAGCTGAGTGCCTCCATCCACTCCCACCTATCTACTTCTATAAAACTGGCTATACACTATGCAATGTGATTGTGCAATCTCTGTACAATTTCCTTTAGATTTGCCAGAAATATGGACTAGGAGGACCCACTTATCCATCCAGTCACTCTGTATCCAGTCAGGCAGGCTCTTGCACTACATAGTTGATGGTAGATCTAAAAGAAAATTGTACAATCAGATTGCACAATGTAGAGCAGGGGTCTCTAAACTTTCTAAGCAAAGGGCCATGTTAATTGTCCTTCAGGCTTTAGGGGGGCAGCACTGTGGCCGGTGGGAATAGAAAATGCCTCAGCATTACTGCTCCATCGTTGGTTTTAATGGGAGGAATAGTGACCTATTGATGGTGTCAGTAGAGGGAATGGTGCCCCGTCATTGGTGTCAATGTGTGGAATAGTGCTCCAAGGGCCAAATAAAGGCAAGCAGAGGGAAAAGTGCCCCATTCATGGTGTCAGTAGAGGGAATGGTGCCCCATTATTGGTATCAGTTGGTGGAATAGTGCCCTAAGGGGGAAATAAAGACAAGCAGAGGGATTAGTGCCCCATTAATGGTGTCATTAGAGGGAATGGTGCCCCACCATTGATGCCAGTTGGTGGAATAGTGCCTCAAGGGCCAAATAAAGGTAAGCAGAGGGAATACTGCCCCATTGGTGGTGTCAGTAGAGGGAATGGTACCCCGTCATTGGTGTCAGTTGGTGGAATAGTGACCCAAGGGCTAGATAAAGGCAAACAAAGCTAATAGTGCCCCATTGATGGTTTCAGTAGGGGGAATGATGCCCCATCATTGGTATCAGTAGGTGGAATAGTGCCCCATAGAGGAAAAAAAGGCAAGCAGAGGGATTCGTGCCCCATTGATGGTGTCATTAGAGGGAATGATGCCCCACCATTGGTGTCAGTTGGTGGGATAGTGCCCCAAGGGACAAATAAAGTCAAGGAGAGGGACTAGTGCCCGATTGATGGTGTCAATAGAGGGAATGGTGCCCCATCATTGGTGTCAGTTGGTGGAATAGTGCCCCAATGGCTGAATAAAGGCAAGCAGAGGGCCACATCTGGCCCCAGAACCACAGTTTGGAGACCACTGATGTAGGGGATGACTCATCTCTCTAAGACCCCTTTCACACTGGGGCACTTTGCAGGCGCTATTTTTAGCGCTGTAGCGCCTGCAAAGCCCTGAAAGAGCCGCTCCTGTCTTTCCGTTGTGAAAGCCTGAGGGCTTTCACACCGGAGCGGTGCGCTGGCAGGACGCTAAAAAAAAGTCCTGCTGGCAGCATATTTGGAGCGGTGAAGGTGCGTACACCGCTCCTTCACCGCTCCTGCCCATTGAAATCAATGGGGCGGCTCTTTGCGGTGGTTTTAACCGTTTGCTAAGCGACCCGCTAACGGCCGAATAGCGCCGCAAAATTGACGGTAAAGTGCCGCTAAAAATAGCAGCGCTTGACCGCCGACGCACCCACCGCCCCAGTGTGAAAGGGGCCTTAGGAAGCCGGCAGGTGCAAGGTTGAGTCACTGGTTGGGAAGCCAACTCAAAAACACTGATCAAAAATGTGCATAAAAGTGACAAAACGCCAAAAAAAAAGCTAAAAAATGCAGCCGCAGTGCAGTCAAAAATGCATCCTACTGCATCTGGTGAGAATGGGCCCTTACAGACATCATAGCTGTGATCACATTGTAGCATTACATTGTATCATTATTGTATCATTATATTGTATCATTATATTGTATCATTAGAAGAGGAAAGATATTCTTACGTGACAATGCAACATTTTTATCACTTGCTAGCCCAGTCATTTTGCACATATATATTTTTATTTTCATATATATATATATGTTTATTGCAGGTTATGTGTTCCAGGAGTTATCAGTGTGTGGAATCAAGAATGACAAGCCAGAAAACATCACATTTATGTATTATTTTACTTTCAATCGCCAATTGTTGCTGTATTATGATAATGACGACAAACAATTTTCTGAGTGTACCAATTGCATTCCTGAGCTGTGGCAATTTGCAAACTATGTTACTGAGCTCTTGAACAAGAATCCAAAGTGGTTGAACCAAGTTAAAAGGGAGGAAGAACGGTGCAAGTTGGAGGTAAAGACCTTCTGGAATAAGACAGTGGAAAGGAAAGGTAAGGTGGGGGCTGGGATCACTATACCCTCTACATACAGTAGCTGTGCCTCTGCAGCATGTTCATGTTCTACACATAGGGAGATCTGACAGTTAACGACAGCCATTCTTACATCAAGTTCTCCTGATGAAGCAGACTTGATCTGTGAAACGCGTTGAGGAATATTCTTTGTCACCCCACAAGGATTTAAAGCGGAAGTAAACCCATCCATAAAACAGTTTATTTTCCGGCATGTGCCAGAAATGTAACACTACCATTGGTTATGCTCTCAACCAAACTGTCAAGCCATCCAATGGCTGGTGTCTAAACTGATCACATGTGCAGCATCATGGAAGTTGTAGATTAAACAGAGGCAAAGATGGCAGCTTCCTTGGCTGAAAACGATAGGAGGGTTTACTTACACTTTAATGAGATTAGACACATAACTAATGTAAATGAATAAGATGATTATGGGGGGTATACTGTAGATAAGGATCTACACTATATAATGGAATGCAAGGCACATTTGGGGATGCTACCATGCTGCTGTTATACTTGTGCTTTTAAAACTATAATAAATACCATTTAAATAGTATGTAACTTGGAATATATTGTGGTTTGATAAGGTATTGTTAAAATGGGTCTGTAGCCCATTTTTTTTTTCTTTGCAGCATTGGGGGAAATTTCCCTTCACTTTCTGTCCCAGAGACACAACAGGAAATTGGAGGAGATCTCCCAAACTAAGGGCAATTCCTCTCTTTGTCCCCAGAACAGGTGTCCCCACTGGGTGATTTCCCCTCGCCTCTTGTTCTGGAGACTACTTTAAAATTTTGAATTTCCCATAATTTTCTTTCTTAGTAACAATGACCACCAGTAGAAATAGACTGAGGGCAAATTCCCCTATTGGGGCAGAGGAAGCAATGCAAAGACAGAGGGGTTGATTTACTAAAGGCAAAAAGACTGTGCACTTTGGAAAGTGCAGTTGCACACGGCAAGAGCAGTTGCTCCAGAGCTTAGTAAATGAGCAGAAGCTCTGCTGACTTTCATCAACCAATCATGTGGAAGCAAAAATGCTTTTTTTTTATTTTCCTTGCATGTGATTGGGTATTCTTTGCAAAGTGAAGCTTTACCTCATTTACTAAGCTCTGGAGCAGCTGCACTTGCAGTGTGCAATTGCACTTTCCAAGGTGCACAGTCTATTGGCCTTTAGTAAATCAACCCCAGAGTGTCTAACCATTCCCAAACGTATTTTTTTTTAAAAAAGGTTTGCCCAGAGATACACTTTTTAAAGCAACTTGTAATCTGGGCATTTGTATTATTCATAGTAACCTCTTCTGGACGGCCAACTCAGATATACTGTGTTAGGGCGGCCCTCCTGGGTGAAATCACATACCTCTACATGATTTCTAGTTCTGGGTCTGGGAGCCAATCAGAGGGTCCTGCGGACCCGATGTTCACCAGCACCCCACGAGCGTTCCAGAGGGAGGCAAAACAGCGGTCTGTAAACAAGGCAGATCGCCATTCTGTCAGAGGGGAAGGCGGAGATCTTGTGTTTCTGCTAAGCAGGAACACGGATCTCTGTCTTCCCCCAGTTAAAGGGCACCCCCCCCATCCCCGCCACAGTTAGAAAGCATTTCCAGGGAACACATTTAACCCTTTGATCGCCCCTGATGTTAACCCCTTCCCTGCCAGTGTCATTAGTACAGTGACAGTGCATACAGTTAGCAGTGATCACTGTATTAGTGTCACTGGTCCCCAAAAGCGTCAGTTAGTGTCCAATTTGTCCGCCGCAATATCACAATATAAGTCGCCACAATTAATAGTAAAAAAAAAAGAAAGAAAAAAAAAGAGAAAAACATCCCCTATTTTGTAGACGCTATAACTTTTGCGCAAACCAATCAATATACACTTATTGGGATTTTTTTTTTTACTAAAAAATATGTAGCAGAATACATATTGGCCTAAATTGCAGAAGAAATTTGATTTTTTTTTACATTTTTTTAATTGGATGTGCTTTATAGTATACAGTAAAAAAGATTCTCTTTTTTTTTCAAAATTGTTGGTCCTTTTTTTGGTTATAGCGCAAAAATAAAAAACGCAGAGGTGATCAAATACCACTAAAAGAAAGCTCTATTTGTGGGAAAAAAAAGGACATCAATTTTATTTGGTTACAGGTGCAACGCAGTGCCGTATCGCAAAAAAATTCCTGGTCATGAAGGGGGGTAAATCTTCCAGGGCTGAAGTGGTTTAACATATTGCCTAGTCTGTTCATCAGCATTGGTGGGAGATGATGAAGGGGTGGTCCTATGTGTGGGAAGTGATGTAATTGTACCCTCACTCAGAGCCACAGATATTTTTTTCAGCTCTCTGAAAATTCCTCATGATATGCAAAGGTTAAAAAAAAAAAAAAAAATCAGAGAGTGTGCTGCCCACCACAAGATGACGTCCTTTGCGTCTGTTTAATAAGGTTGGCTATTATCAAGTACTGAAACCGAACAAGTGCAAGGGCGCCATCTTGTGGCAGGCAGAGCACACTATCTGATTTTTGTAACCTTTGCATGACATGAGGAATTGTATTAAATGTTTCCAAGAGGTTAAAAAAAAAAGGTATTGTGTATTGTCTACCACAAGACTATAGTAGCACTCACACACTAAGAGCCCTTGCACACTGGGGCGGTTTGCAGGCGCTATTGCGCTAATAATAGCGCCTGCAAACCGCCCCGAAAGTGCCGCTGCTTTCATTCCAGTGTGCAAGCCCCGAGGGCTTGCACACTGGAGCGATGCGCTGGCAGGATGGTAAAAAAAGTCCTGCCAGCAGCATCTTCAGAGCGGTGAAGGAGCGGTGTGTATACCGCTCCTTTACTGCTCCTGCCCATTGAAATCAATGGGACGGCGCGGCTATACCGCCGGCAAAGCGCCTCTGCAGAGGCGCTTTGCGGTGGTATTTAACCCTTTCTCGGCCGCTAGCGGGGGGTAAAACCGCCCCGCTAGCGGCCGCATACCGACGGTAAAACGCCGCTAATAATATCGGTGTTTTACCGCTGACGCCGCCCCAGTGTGCAAGGGCTCTAAGGGTCATTACCTCAGTAGGTCCCCTGAAACATGGGGTCTGCTTGGTTTCAGCCGGGTCGGGTGGACCAGGAGTCAGGGCTGCTGATAGAAATCATGGGGCCCTGTACAGCGTACCTGACACCCCCTCCTCTGAAAATATCAAATGATAGGCAACATTGGTGCCCCCCACAGTGAGCAATCAGTAGCGTTCAGGATGGTGAGCCCCCTGTGTGCTCTCAGCAGATGTTGGCGGGAGAGGAAAGGAGGGAAAACAGCCGCACTGCAGGGAACAAAGGGGCACACAGGGGTCCCAGACAGCACCGGGAAGGGGGTGCAGATACTAGAATTCATCCTCCTGCAGTGCAGCCAAAGGAAGAAAAGAAAAGTAGAAGCCGGCAGCACAAGACTCACAAGTGTCAGCAATAAGCTAGTACCACTGGGGCTCCAGCTCAGCAGTTGCCCAGGCCCCCCTTTTGAACTGATGAGACCTGGGCCCAGTATAGGCGCCGACTTAGAAAAAGGTTTCTGTTTTACTTTTGGGGCGACTTCAGGCGACTTGCATAGACTTCTTTACAGAAGTCATTTTGCAAGCCGCTGCTGAAGTCGTGTCGGAAGTGTGAACCGGCTCTTAGGCTTCATGCACACGGCTGCTGGTAAACGGATGTTCAGAGGCAGTTGGACGCTTTTTTCAGCTGCCCCTGAACTCATCCAATGTTATCCTATGTGACCATGTACACAGGTTCGGTTAATGTCGTTTTTAGGCAGTTGTGTTTAGAGGCTTTTCTTTGAAGGCAAAAAAATTAGTTCAGATGCCAAAGTTTCCAACGATTCAGATGCTAAACGCGGTACCGGCGTTTAGTCGCGTTTCATTTACAGGCGTTTTTCGTTTTTGGCTATTTTGAAAAAAAAAGAAAATATTTTTTTTTCAAACGCTTCTAAACGCAAAATGCCACTAAACGCGGCATGTAAACGCAGCAAAGCTGATGTTTTTAACGTGGGTTTTTATCTGTCACGTTAAATCGTTCAGGAGAGGTTGTAAAAACGTCCCGTGTACATTAAGCCTTACAATCACTTTAACCATTTTGTCACCTACATTGACACACTGCGGATAGGCAGCTGCTACAGGCACAGCAATGTACCTGTATGTCGCTCCCTGCTTCAAGCTTCAGGGTGTGGTTGGACACAGCAGGATTTTGTCAGCAGGTCCCAGCCAATGATTCATGGCTGAGATCTGTTAATCATCTGTGTCCAATCACAGCCCAGGGCCCTGTGTTGACAAACAACACAGGGCTCTGTACAGAGGGAACAATTTTTTTATTGGATACCTTTTAATCACTTACTCACTGGGCACTTAAACCCCCTTCCTAACCAGACCAATTTTCAGCTTTTGGTGCTCTCACATTTTCAATGACAATTACTCAGTCATGCAACACTGTACCTATATGAAATTTTTGTCCCTTTTTCCCCACAAATAGAGATTTCTTTTGGTGGTATTTAATCACAGCTGGGTTTTTTATTTTTTGTGTTTTAAATCAAAAAAGACTGAAAATTTGGTAAAAAAAAAAAAAAATTCTTTGTTTCTGTTAAAATTTATTGCAGAGTATTTGCAGAGTATTGGTGAGTATTGGCAGAGTATAGGCGAGTATTGGTGAGTATTGGCAGAGTATTGGCGAGTATTGGTGAGTATTGGCGAGTATTGGCAGAGTATTGGCAAGTATTGGTGAGTATTGGCAAGTATTGGTGAGTATTGGCGAGTATTGGCAGAGTATTGGCGAGTATTGGCAGAGTATTGGTGAGTATTGGCGAGTATTGGCAGAGTATTGGTGAGTATTGGCAGAGTATTGGCGAGTATTGGTGAGTATTGGCAGAGTATTGGCGAGTATTGGCGAGTATTGGTGAGTATTGGCGAGTGTTGGCAGAGTATTGGCGAGTATTGGCAGAGTATTGGCAAGTATTGGCAGAGTATCGGCGAGTATTGGCAGAGTATCGGCGAGTATTGGCAGAGTATTGGCAAGTATTGGCAGAGTGTTGCAGAGCATTGCAGCGTTGCAGAGTGTTGCAGAGTATTGGCGAGTATTGTACAGTGTTGCAGAGTATTGTACAGTGTTGCAGAGTATTGTACAGTGTTGCAGAGTATTGCACAGTATTGCAGAGTATTGGCGAGTATTGTACAGTGTTGCAGAGTATTGTACAGTGTTGCAGAGTATTGCACAGTATTGCAGAGTATTGGCGAGTATTGTACAGTGTTGCAGAGTATTGTACAGTGTTGCAGAGTATTGCACAGTATTGCAGAGTATTGGCGAGTATTGCACAGTGTTGCAGAGTATTGGCGAGTATTGTACAGTGTTGCAGAGTATTGCACAGTATTGCAGAGTATTGCCATTATTGACATTGAGCAGTGCTGTGGGCACTAAACATCCAGCCCACAGCGCTGCTGCCATCTCTCCCTCTCTCCCCTCACACTGTAATGATCGGTACAGAGAGGGGAGGGAGGAACCGGCGTCATGACGTCACGGTTTGTTTACAAGTGATCGCTCCATCATTTGATGGAATGATCACGTGGTAAACGGCCGCGATCAGCGGCTATTTACCGTGATCCGTGATGCACCAGGTCCTCTCATGGATGTTCCCGGGTGCGCGCCCCAGGGGGGCGCACGGGAGCAACATTCTGGAAGGACGTCCATGGACGCCCACCCATAAAAACCCAACCGCGCTGTAGCTGTCTTTCGGCTATGGCCCGGTCGGCAAGTGGTTAAAGTAAAAAAATATTTTTTTTTTCCAAATTTTCGCTCTTTTTTCGTATATATTGCAAAATATAAAAAACCCAGATTTGATTAAATACCACCAAATGGAAGCTCTATTTGTGTGAAAAAATGATAAACATCTCATTTGGGTACAGTGTTGCATGACCGCACAGTTGCCAGTTAAAGTAGCTCAGTGCTGAATAGCAAAAAATGTGTTATGTAGAGGGGAAAACCTTCCGGAGCTCAAATATTTAAAGAAAAAGAGGTTTCTACTGGTGGTCATGTTCCTGCAGTAAACTAGCAGAAAAAGGCTGTGCACCTGCTTGTCACCGCACAGGGGAGGATCAATTTGTTACAGTTGATGTCTGAAGGACCATGCCAGTACAGACAGTTTAGACCAGGGATCCTCAAACTACGGCCCTCCAGCTGTTGCAGAACTACACGTCCCATGAGGCATTGTAAAGCTCTGACATTCACAGACATGACTTGGCATGATGGTAACTGTAGTTCCTGAACAACTGGAGGGCCGTAGTTTGAAGACCCCTGGTTTAGCCATTTGACTTCTGGAAGATTTACCCCTCTTCATGACCAGGCCATTTTTTGCGATACGGCACTGCATTACTTTAACTGACAATTGCGCGGTCGTGTGATGTTGTACCCAAATACAATTTTTTGTCCTTTTTGCCCACAAATGGAGCTCTCATTTGGTGGTATTTGATCACCTTTGCGGTTTCTATTTTTTGCTCTACAAAAAAAAAAAAAAAAAAAAAAAATTTTTTTTACTTTCTTCTATAAAACATATCCAATAAAAAAGTGTAAAAAAATCAAACGTCTTCATCAATTTAATCATCAATGTGTATTCTGCAGTATATTTTTGGTAAAAAAAAAATCCCAATAAGCGTATATTGATTGGTTTGCACAAAATTTATTGCTTCTACAAACTATGGAATATTTTTATTTATTTATCTATTTTACTAGTTATGGTGGCGATCAGCGACTTTTAGCAGGACTGCGATATTGCGGAGGACAAATCGGACACTAATTGACACTTTTTGGGGATCAGTGACACTAATACGGTGATCAGTGCTAAAAATATGAACTGTCACTGTACTAATGACACTGGCAGGGAAGGGGTTAACATCAGAGGTGATCAAAGGGTTAAATGCGTGCCTAGGTTGTGCTTACTCACCTTGGGGGAGGTGCTTTGACTAGGGGAAGGCAAAGATCCGTGTTCCTGCTTGCCGTCCTGCCTGTGTCCTGTGTAATTGGTGAGTGCCGGTGGACGTCGAGTCCACGGTACCTGCCGCTGGGCTCCCGCTGTGTGTGATCGCGAGCTGCATGCACGTGCGCCCCAGACCCAAAAGTGTCAGATCACGTGCTAGGTACGTGACCCGGCACAGAGCGGCCGCCCTGCCACAGTAAATGTATGGGGGGCGGTCCACAAGTGGATAAATAAGGGTGGCTTCTTAGTGTCTGTTGCTATCCTTATCAATACCAATCAAAGACATGGGGGGCCCAAAATGCTACCTTGCCTAAGACCAAAATATGCCTCTGTTTCTGTTTCGGATAATACTTTGTCTTCAGAGCTTGAAGCTCATTACAAATGCCCCAGGCATCAGTCTTTTGCGGTAGGATAAAATACAAGATCCCGCCCCACATACAGGTGGCTCCTACAGGCAAAATCACGTACAGGTATGTGAATCTCCACTTTTGGGTCTGCATGCACGCGCGCCGCTGGCAACCAACTCCTGTTGTGATTGGACACAGCGGGAGCCAATCAGCAGATCCCACGGGACCCACCGATTGTTACCGACAGAGGCAGAACCGCGGTCTGCCTATGTGAACAAGGCAGATCGCCATTCTGTGAGAATGGAAGACAGAGATCCTGTGTTTCTGCTAAGCAGGAACACAGATCTCTGTCTTCCCACAGTACAAGCACCCACCCCCACACAGTTAGCGAGCACTCCCTAGGAGCACATTTAACCCTTTGATCGCCCCTGGTGTTAACCCCTTCCCTGCCAATATCATTAGTACAGTGACAGTGCATATTTTTTTAGCACTGATCACTGTAATAATGTCACTGGTCCCAAAAAAGTGTCAGTTAGGTGTCCGATTTGTCCGTCACAATATCACAATCCCGCTATAAGTCGCTGATCGCCACCATTACTAGTAAAAAAAATAAATAAATACAAATTCCAAAAGATTATCCCATAGTTTGTAGATGCTGTAACTTTTGCGAAAACCAATCAATATACAATTATTGGAATTCTTTTAAATCAAAAACACATAGAAGAATACATATTGGCCTAAATTGATGAAGAAATTTGATTTTTTTTTTCCATTTTATTATTGGATATGTTTCATAGCAGAAAATAAAAAATATTGTTTTTTTTTTTTTTCGAAATTATCGGTCTTTTTTTGTTTATAAGCAAAAAATAAAAACCGCAGAGGTGATTAAATACCACCAAAAGAAAGCTCTATTTGTGGGGAAAAAAGGACATACATTTTATTTGGGTATAGCGTCGCACAACCGCGTAATTGTCAGTTAAAGCGGTTGTATACCCGCTGAAATTTTATTTATTTTTTTTTACCCCTGTAAAGCAAAAAGGCATAATGAGCTAGTATGCACCGCATACTAGCTCATTATGAAATACTTACCTTAGAACGAGGCATTCTTACCTGGTCCACGCCGAGGTAGCTGACACGTTGCCTCGGCGTGTCTGCCGGGTATCGCGGTTCCAGCGCTGTGAGTGGCTGGAGCGTGCGCGCGGGAGATTTCTTTCCCGGCAAGGTCCGGCAGTTGCCGAGAATCCCCTGTGTGCATGCGCCGCTGCAGTCAGCGGCTCATAGCAAGGGGAATATCTCCTAAACCGTACAGGTTTAGGAGATATTTTTTTTACCTACAGGTAAGCCTTATTATAGGCTTACCTGTAGGTAAAAGTTTAAAAAAAGACTATACAACTGCTTTAAAGTAATGCAGTGTCGTATCGCAAAAAATGGCCTGGTCATGAAGGGGGGGGGTAAACCTGCCTGAGATGACGTGGTTAATGAAGCTGTAGGTGTAATATTGAAAACAACTTCTAAAATATTTCTAACATGTTAAAGATGACACACAGTATTTTAGTGAGTCTACATCTACTTTATTGGTGTAGAAATATTGTATATATACCCTGTTTCCCCGAAAATAAGACCTAGCGTGATTGTCGGTGATGGCTGCAATATAAGCCCTACCCCCCAAATAAGCCCTACCCTGTTTCCCCCAAAAATAAGCCCTACCCTGAAAATAAGACCTACAAGGACTTTAACTAGGGCTTATTTGGGGGGTAGGGCTTATATTGCAGCCATCACCGACAATCACGCTAGGTCTTATTTTCGGGGAAACGGGGTAGCTGTTACTGTTTGGTGATGTGACTCCTCTATGGATTTTTTGTTTGTTCCCCATCACAGTACAGTAGCCTAAAATAATGCACCCCCCATATAAAATATGCAGTGAACTGAGCACAGAAGTCTAAACGTTTTTTTAGAATGTTATTGTTTATAACGTCTTTGATTGTCTCTCCATCCAGTTAAACCATCGGTGGAGGTCTTTTTACCAGTTCAAGTCCGTTCTGATGACTCCCCGCTTCTGGTCTGCTACGTGTGGGGCTTTTACCCCGCACAAATCAGTGTAGCCTGGTTTAAAAATGATATTTTGGTCAAGAACTACACAGAGGCCGTATCGACTGGAGAATGGACCTACAGTGTGGTGGCAACCCTGGACATGAGGAATTCCCTCCCCGAAGACAACTACACCTGCCTGGTCTATTTCCCGAGCTTGGACCTAACAATAACGAAGAATTGGAGTGAGTGCGACAACCTTTTTGAAATGGGCTTTCTGCATTGCATTCGCAACGGAGGTTATTTACTAAAACTGGAGAGCGCAAAATCTGGTGCTGCTCTGCATAGAAACCAATCATCTTCCAGGTTTTATTGCCAAAGCTGACTTTAGAAGCTGATTGGCTAAAATGCCAGCTGCACCAAATTCTGAATGTACCAGTTTCAGTAAATCTCTCCCAACATGTCTCTGTTCACCTTATTTAACCACTTAAGGACCAGCCTCGTCTTGGATTTTAGGTGTTTACATGTTTAAAACAGTTTTTTTTTTGCTAGAAAATTACTTAGAACCCCCAAACATTATATATGGTTTTTCTTCTAATACCCTAGAGAATAAAATGGCGGTTGTTGCAATACTATTTTTTGCACCGTATTTGCGCAGCGGTCTTAAAAGCGCACTTTTTTTGGAAAAAATTCACTTTTTTGAATAAAAAAATAAGACAACAGTAAAGTTAGCCCGATTTTTTTTTATATTGTGAAAGATAATGTTACGCCAAGTAAATTGATACCCAACATGTCACGCTTGAAAATTGCGCCCGCTCGTGGAATAGCGTCAAACTTTTACCCTCAAAAATCTCCATAGGCGACATTTAAAAAAATTCTACAGGTTGCATATTTTGCGGTACAGAGGAGGTCTTGGGCTAGAATTATTGCTCTCGCTCTACCGGTCGCTGCGATACCTCACATGTGTGGTTTGACCACCGTTTTCATATGCGGGCGCTACTCGCGTATGCGTTCGCTTCTGCGCGCCAGCTCATCGGGACGAGGGGGGGGGTTTAAACTTTTTTTTTTTTATTATTATTATTTATTTTACAATATTTTATTTATTTTTACACTGTTTAAAAAAAAAATTTTGTCACTTTTATTCCTATTACAAGGGATGTAAACATCCCTTGTAATAGAAAAAAGCATGGCAGGACCTCTTAAATATGAGATCCGGGGGGTCAAAAAGACCTCAGATCTCATATTTACACTAAAATGCAATAAAAAAAAAAAAAGTCTTTTAAAAAAATGACATTTGAAAAAATGTGCCTTTAAGATGCGTGGACAGAAGTGACGTTTTGACATCGCTTCCGCCCAGCAGTGTCATGGAGACGAGTGCGCGCCATCTTAGCCTCACTCATCTCCAGACACACCACAGGGAAGAACAGCTCCGGTAAGCGGCGGAGGGCATCGGATCGCGGCGGGAGGGGGGGCCGTACCTGAAGCGTGGCGAGCGAAGCGAACCCACAAGGGATGTGGAGTTTTGTCATAAAAGTGTTGGAACGCATATGGCAGCGTCGCGCATGCGCACTCCAGCGGGTAGCGAAATGTGATGGGTCGCCATATGTGGCGCTACACAGGCATCCGGGGTAAAGATGTTCACATAGACCGTCCTCTGCACCGCCATCAACGTCATCCCTTCCACGCTGCGCTCCACGAACGGTTCAAGCCTCACTTTCAGATCGCTCTACTGCAGGGTAGTCTTCCAGGTCACGATTGCAGACACCTTTGCCCCGGATGCCTGCATACTTAGATGTGCCTCTTTTAATCATCAACCTTGTGAGTTGCTAAATGTTGTACCTTTGTTAAATGTAACCTTATTGCTACACTTAGAGGCGCCTCTCTTCTCTTTTATATTCTGTAGATCCTGATGGATTTTGCTTCTAACCCCCTTGTGGAGGCTTCCATTTGTGGATGGACATTTTATGGTTACACAACCAAATCACATTGCTATAATCTTTTTATATGGACTATAAACTGAAGGACTTATGAAGAAATGGTTGTGGAACGAATCATTTGAGTTTCTATTATTTCTTATGGGGAAATTCGCTTTGATATACAAGTGCTTTGGATTACAAGCAAGTTTCTGGAACGAATAATGCTCACAATCCAAGGTTTTACTGTATATTCTTTAGAAAGTGCTATTCGTGTTAGAGATTTTCTCTTCCTGTTCCACGCTGGGAGTGGATTATTGGCATACAGCCAAGACAGCTGATTGGAGGAAAGGCACACATCCCCATTCCACATTGGCAAAGGAAGGAAGGAATGTGCAGAGCTTTGCTGTGAGATGGCAAGCTGTCTGCTAATCTATTTTAAGCACCTCCCTCGACACACACTTTAGGCTGCAGTCTCTGAGAACTTATCAGGAGTTATCATGCTGATAACAGAGCTACTGAGCAGGAGAAAGCCACGGGACTTAGAGCTTTGAAGAGAGAAACACTACAGATATACAGTATGTGACCAGCTCAATTTAATGAATCGGGTTTACATCCACTTTAACTATTTTTTTTTTTTTGCTACAAAATTGCTTAAAACCCACAAATATTATATTTTATATTTTTTCTTTTAGCAGAGGCCCTAAAATAAAATGGTGGTTGTTGCAATTTTTTATGTCACACGGTATTTGCGCAGCAGTTTTTCAAACGCAATTCTTGCTGAAAAAGATACACTTGAATGAATTTTAATGCAAAAAAACCACAATATATAACCCAATTTTATGGTAAGGTATAAAAGATGATGTTAGGTCGAGTAAATAAACACCTAACATTTCACGCTTTAAAATTGTGCGAAGAAACGATGATACCTAAAAAATCTCCATAGGGGACGCTTTAACATTTTACAGGTTTCCAGTTTAGAGTTACATTGGAGGTCTATAGTATTCGTGGCGATACCTCACATGTGTGGTGTGAACATTGTTTACGTATGCGTCCGCAACCTACATATGCTTTTGCCTCTGCACGCAAGCGCGGGGGCGCTTTAAATTTTTTTTATTTATTATTTATTTTAATGATTTTTTTTTTTTAATTTTTACAATGTCCCTTTAATTTTTTTTATTGTTTAATCACTTTTTTTGCTGTCACAATAAATGTAAACTTCCCTTGAGATAGCAATAAAGCTTGACAGGTCCTCTTTATGGAGACATCACCCCAGATCTCTTCTCTACTCTTGAAAGCATGAAAAAAACATTGATCCTATGCTTTTCCAGAAAAAAAAGTGTTCGTTTCCCTAACCGGGAAAGACAAAATACTTGTCATTTCCACTCTCCTAGACTATAGAGATGATCGGAGACCTTCGGTCCCTGATCAGCTCTATTGTAAGTGTCCGCAACCACCGGAACAGGTCCCGGCTCCCCGGTGAGAAGGGTAAGCTGGAGGTCCGCTTATTGCATATCCCTGGTCTATAGACATGATTTTGCAGCCAGCAAGTGGTTAAAGGCTGACTTCTAGGAAATTTTTTTTTTTTTAAAGTTAGATCTTCTGTAAATCTAAAGTGATAACCTATAAAGGCTTTTAAAGTGTTTGTAAAGGAAAACATGTCATTAAAAAAAAATAACAAACATGTTATACTTACCTGCTCTGTATAATGGGTTTGCACAGAGCAGCCCCGATCCTCCTCTATTTGGGTCCTCCGTCAGCGTTCAGGCCCCTCCCCCTTGCCAAGTGCCCACATAGCAAGCCGCTTGCTATGGGGGCACTCGTGCGTGCTCACTCCCAAGCCCTGCTCTCTGCATCCACAAGACACAGAGAGCGCGGCTCAGCCCTGCCCCGCCCCCCCCCCACTCCTGCGTCCACTGGCTGTGATTGACAGCAGCAAGAGCCAGTGGGTCCTGCTGCTGTATCTCAGCCAATTAGGCGGGAGAGACCCGGGGGAGCCTCGGGTCTAGTGCACATCGCTGGATCAAGATGGGGCTTAGGTAAGTATTGGGGGGAGCTGATTGGGGGGCTGCACACTGAAAGTTTCATGCATAGAATACACAAAAGGTAAAAAACCTTGTGCCTTTACAAACACATTAAAGAGTCGCCTATGGATAGTAAGGTTTTACGTAGTTTGTCGCAGCTGCATGTGCGCAATTTTAAAGCCTGACATGTTAGGTATCTATTTACGTGGTGTAACATCATCTTTTGTATTTTACCCAAAAAACTGGGTTATGTATTTTTTTTTTGTATTAAAATTCAGAAACGTGTATTTTTTTCTCAAAAAATTGTGTATGAAAAAACACCGCCAAACATCGTGTGCCATAAAAATATGGAACACCCAACATTTTATTCTCTGGGGCTTGTGCTTAAGGCTGGGTTCACACTGATGCCGGATGCGGCTGACAGCAGGGGGTCCGGTGCGCCCCTGTTCTCTGTTTCAGGGAGAAATTAGGACCAAATTTTTGGCTGAATTTGGCCCTGAAACATAGCCAAAAACACACAGGACTCCTGTGCAAGCCGCTCCAGAGCCACCACGGAGATGTGTGAACCGGATCCATAGAGAGCCGGTCACAATCTCCTACCATAGGTGTGAACCCAGCCTAAAAGAGAAGTATGGGTTTTTTAATTTTTTTTATTCATCCTTACCTGGGTGGATGCAGCATCAGTCTGATGTTGCATTTGTCCCCTGGCGCCTTTAACACTGAGAACCGAGCGATCGAGCTCTGATGACTGTCATTCACCGCTCTCTGCTCTCCCCCCTCCTCGCTCACTATAACGCTGAGCTGTGGAGCTGTGGAGGGGGTCGGAGTGGCCAGCTCAGGCTTTCAGTGGCTTGCTGAGAGGCTGAGCCGGGTTTCGGTCCAGGGATCTTGGCCGAACCCTGACTCCGTGGTCGTGATGACGCCGAGCCTGGACTGAGTCTGGGATGTCGGCAAAGAGCAGACTTCAGCCCGCTCGCTGCTGAAAATAGGTCACAGGAGTGCAAAATGAACTGCACTCCTGTGATCCACAGGAGAGGTACAGCCAAACAAGCTTTGGCTGTAATTCTCCTTTAATAATATACAATGTTGGTTGGGGGGCCCGTCTTTAATATTGATTGGACCCTGGGCAAATATTTTCTTGGGCCCTTCCGAATCCACTTATCAATTATTTGCAGGCAGTGCGGGCTCAAGGGGCAGCTGCTTTGGGCCTGATAACAATGACTGGGCCCAGGGCAGCTTCCCCTCTTGCCCTGTGTTAAAGACGGCCCTGGTTTGGGTGTTTTAAGTAAATTTCTAGTAAAAGATACTGATTGTTACATGTAAAACAAAAAATGCCAGAAAAGGCTGGTCTGGAAGTGATTACGTACATAGGATTGGATTAATGGATACTAAGCTAAGTTGTGTCTGTTATGTCTGCTTGGAGTTCAGCTTTCCTATCTGTTTTATGTTGTTGAAGATTCTCATTAATATAATCCAGCTTCATCTTCTTGCATTTGTTTGGTTTCCTTACACTGTTCTCTTGTTTGGGCAGAGCCTGGCTTGACCGACATACAGATTATCAAGATCAGTGTCGCGTCGGTGGTCTTCGCGTTGGGACTCGTCTTCCTTATTACAGGAATAACGTTGTGGATGAATGCCAAGAGAAGCGGTAAGACAGCCAATAAAGAAGTTCTTTAATCAAAGAATTAATGTTCCACCATCTCAGCCTACCCCCCTCCACAACATAAAATAGCTGAGCATTTAAAATAAGATTTTATTTAGCTTTTTTTATTTACACACCCAGAAATCCTGCGTTCTGGGCTTTTATCCCTGAACATATCGGGAAGAATTACTAAAACTGGAGCATCTCTGCATAGAAACCAATTAGCTTTCAGGTTATATTGTCAAAGCTTACGTGAACCCTCACCTTGTAGAACATGTTCAGTTTAACCACTTGCTGTACAGTCACCTACATATACGTCATGGCGTTCAAGCAGTTCTACCCAGTGGTGTAACTATAGAGGTCACAAGGGTCGTAATTGCAACCCAGCCCCATGTCTCAGGGGTCCCACATGGCTTCCCTGTCATATTTTCTTCTACTTTGCTGACCAGCTGAGCTCTCCTAGGCAGTTCAGCAGCAGCTACACAGAGCCGATCGTTCAGCTGCAGCTGTGGGACAGTGACATGAGCAGCTGCACCTGAACGATCGGCTCTGTGTGACTGCTACTGCACTGCCTAGGAAGACTCTGAACATATCCTCCCCCCGGCCTTGGTTGCTAGAAACCCCCAGCTCCCAGAGAGTGCAGTACTTTGGACTTCCCTTTTCACACCCGCTCCGCCTCCCAGCTGCCATGATGCTACAGCCATACTGCTTAAAGTGGGGGAGGGGGGAACACAGATGTAAGGAAGGGGGCAAAGAGATGTAAGGGGGGCACACTGATGTAAGGAGGGGGGCAAAGATATGTAAGGGGGAACACAGATGTAAGGAGGGGGGAAACAGTTGTAAGGAGGGGGGGCACGCTGATGTAAGGGGGGCACACAGGTGTAAGGGGGAGGGCACACTGATGTAAGGAGGAGGGCACACGGATGTAAGGAGGAGGGCACACGGATGTAAGGAGGAGGGCACACGGATGTAAGGAGGAGGGCACACTGATGTAAGGAGGAGGGCACACGGATGTAAGGAGGAGGGCACACTGATGTAAGGAGGAGGGCACACTGATGTAAGGAGGAGAGCACACTGATGTAAGGAGGGGGTACACTGATGTAAGGAGGGGGGCACACTGATGTAAGGGGGGCACACTGATGTAAGGGGGAGGGCACATTGATGTAAGGGGGAGGGCACACTGATGTAAGGGGGAGGGCACACTGATGTAAGGAGGAGGGCACAAGGATGTAAGGAGGAGAGCACACTGATGTAAGGAGGGGGGCACACTGATGTAAGGAGGGGGGCACACTGATGTAAGGAGGGGGGCACACTGATGTAAGGAGGTGGGCACACTGATGTAAGGAGGGGGCACACTGATGTAACGAGGAGGGCACACTGATGTAAGGGGGGCACACTGATGTAAGGAGGGGGGCACACTGATGTAAGGAGGTGGGCACACTGATGTAAGGAGGGAGTACACTGATATAAGGAGGGGGGCACACTGATGTAAGGAGGGGGTACACTGATATAAGGAGGGGGGCACACTGATGTAAGGGGGGGCACACTGATGTAAGGAGGGGGTACACTGATGTAAGGAGGGGGGCACACTGATGTAAGGAGGTGGACACACTGATGTAAGGAGGGGGCACACTGATGTAACGAGGAGGGCACACTGATGTAAAGGGGGGCACACTGAT
Source organism: Aquarana catesbeiana (assembly GCA_037953035.1). Classification (NCBI taxonomy): domain Eukaryota; kingdom Metazoa; phylum Chordata; class Amphibia; order Anura; family Ranidae; genus Aquarana; species Aquarana catesbeiana. The sequence goes on from JBBHAA010002452.1 coordinate 174,016, forward strand.
ATAAGGAGGGGGGCACACTGATTTGGGGGAGTGCACTGATGTAATGAGGGACACAGGAACATTGATGTAGGGGGGCACACTTATGTAAGGATGTTCCCCTGGGATTATTGTAAAGGGCCCCGGGCAGGGGTCAGGGGTTCCTTCATGGTTTCTGGCACCAGGCCCTGACACCTCTGGTTATACCAGGGCCCTGGCTGCAAGTGTCAGCAATAACCTTGGTATTGCTTTTTTCAGCCGGCGATGCCCTACACTATAAAAGCATTCCTAGCAGTTAATTAGGCGCTGGATTACTTTTACCAGCAGCAGGAGGGGGTAGCCCCTCCCCCTCCTGCCGCTCTCCGGTGCACTCTTGTTGTTTCCCGGGTTCTTCCATCCCACTGGAGAGCTCAGAATCCGATCCAGCGGTTCCTGCTGGTAACAATAGAGGTGATCAGGGACCGGAACATCCCCGATTATCTCTATGGTCAAGGAAACCAGAAGCAACAAGCATTTTGTCACTTCCGGTTATGGAAAATGTAAACAGCAGGGGTGGGGGGGGGGGGGCTTTACGCCCCGGGTGCCACACTGTGGGGGGGTGTTGGTGGCGTTGCTATGGGGGGTGCGCTCCGCACCCGGGTCGGGTGACACGCGCCAGAGGTGACAACCCCATCCCGAGGGCGGCGAGAGCTCTGGCTGCTTCCTTTGGCAGTTTTCTTTTGCCCAGAACACCCCCGGCGTTGAGGCCGTGCTAGCCTGGTCTGTCTTTTCCTCCTCGCACCACTGCTGTGCTGCCGAGTCTGGCCTGTCACTATTCTGCACCTGGGTGCTGCGGCTGCCGCTGTGTCCCTCGGAGTCCAGACCTACCTAGCTGCCGCCTGGATGTACCTGAGGCTGAGCCAGTCACCCACCCTGGGGGGTTGGGGTAGTGGATTGTGATGGCAGAGTCCTCCACCGCCTGAGGTGAGCTTGCTGGTAAGGGGTTGGGGGGTGTGGATTGGCATCGTTTTTGCCACCCAGTCACTTTAGTCTGCCATCCTGAGCTGGTCTACTAAGGCTGCATTGATGGGCACCGATTGGCACTGGTGAGCCTGCACCTATTGGCACTGGTGAGCCTGCACCTATTGGCACTGGTCAGCCTGCACTAATTGGCACTGGTGAGCCTGCACTAATTGGCACTGGTGAGCCTGCACCGATGGCCACTGGTAAAACTGCACCGATGGGCACTGGTGAGCCTGCACCGATGGGCACTGGTGAGCCTGCACCGATAGGCACTGGTGAGCCTGCACCGATAGGCACTGGTGAGCCTGCACTGATGGGCACTGGTGAGTTAGAAGAGGTAGAGGTTAGAAGCTAGAAGAGGAGAAACAGCAGCACACTGATCTTACCAGTGAATGGCTGTGGGGGGTTCTTAGAACAGTTAAAAAACTGACCACACTGACGTGCTCTCATGCCTAGTCAGTTTTTCATAGAAAGGCAGAGGGACTGACAGGAACACCAGGGATTTCACATAAAAGAATACAAAGAGAAAAAGAGAACAGGATCTGTTCTCAGCTGCATAAGAGCTGGGGGTGGAAAAGCAGCAGCACACTGAGCTTCCTAGTGAATGGCTATGCAGTGGGGGCATGTCAGGAGAAGTCTGATTATTGGACGAGAGCAGGCTGAGTTCCGAGCATAGTTAGAGAACTGACCACGATGTGTTCTTCTGATTAGTGTGGTTAGTTTTGAATAGAAAAGCAGAGGGACTGGCAGGGACACCAGGGATCTCACATAAAAGAAGCAATATAAAGAGAACGGAATACTTTTTCATACAAGTGCATGGTACAGCAGGCACAGGAATATGACATTTTGGGTTGACCTATTCTTTAATTGAACAAGCTGAAGTTAGACGCTGATTGGCTACCTGCACCAGATTCTGAGTGTTCCAGTTTTAGTAAATCTCCCCCATATGGTCCTAAACATGAATACCATTCGACACAGTGTTTAGCCCCGTCAAGCCATAACATATATTTCAACCTGCCATAGACTTACTAGACGCTGCACCTGTTCTTCCTGGGTGCCCTAAACTGGCAGAATTGGACACATACATTTTACGCACCTAGTGTATGAGGGCTCATATACATAGTTCTTGAATTTGCCAATTTTAACATTATATACTCATACCTCCCAACTTTTTGAGATGGGAATGAGGGACATCTATTAGCAAAAGTATGTAGGCATAGGACACACCCCCTGCCACACCTCATTAAAGGAGAATTATGCAAAAAAATGATTAGTTAAACCCACAAACGCTTTTTTTTTTTTTTTTTTTTTTTTTACCACTATTTCTTTATACTGAATTTTTAAACTTACATATAAAGAAATTTAGAAATTGTATGAAATATTTAGCACTGGGAAACACTTTTTGAAAGATAAAAATTGCTTTTTATATACAACTATATAGATCAGACTAAAATGAGGGGCAAATGAGGAGGAAAGAGGGACAGAGGGAACAAATCAGGGACCATCCCTCAAAATCAGGGACAATCCCTCAAAATCAGGGACAGTTGGGAGCTACGTTTACAAAAAGGTTTTAGACAATCTTCAATTGTAAATGCTGTACTGACACCTTGTGGCAATTTTTAACCACTGCAGGCTAACACAATGAAAGGCAGTTGTATGAACTAAAGCAATTGTATGAAGTTCCTTCCTTTCCTGATGTATGATGATGTCAGAAAGGGAGCAGAATATGGCTGGATAGCAGTGGCATCGGGAGAGGGGGCTGAGGGGGGGCTGGAGCCCCGAGTGGGTCCCTAAAAAGCCCCGAGTCTTGGGGATTCACAACTCTGTTATTAACCCTGAGCCCAAGCGAGGACCGATCTGACTCCGAGCGCAGCCGAGTGAGATAGCAGGTCCCGCCTTCTGGAGCTGGCAGCGCCTATGATGGACGTCCCACTGGTCCAATGCCGGGAGCGCGGGACGTGTGACATCTATCATGGGTGCTACAGGCTCCAGAAGGCTGGAATTACAATGCAGCCGCGTCACTATAAGAAGATCCCCACTCAGCGATCGGGCGGGTGGCTCTCCTCCCCTCTCCTGTCCTGTCTTGTCCTGGCTCTGCCTGCCTTCTGTCTACTGTGATGGGCGCGCCGCATACTACGGCTGAGCTGGAAGAGGAAGTCATCTGAAGTCTGGTCAGTGTGGGTCACTGCCTGTCAGTGTAGGTCACTGTGTGTTAGGTAGGTCAGTGTATGTCAGGTAGGTCAGTGTGCGTCAGGTAGGTCAGTGTGCGTCAGGTAGGTCAGTGTATGTCAGGTAGGTCAGTGTGGGTCAGGTAGGTCAGTGTATGTCAGGTAGGTCAGTGTATGTCAGGTAGGTCAGTGTGTGTCAGGTTGGTCAGTGTGTGTCAGGTTGGTCAGTGTATGTCAGGTAGGTCAGTGTATGTCAGGTAGGTCAGTGTGTGTCAGGTAGGTCAGTGTGTGTCAGGTAGGTCAGTGTGTGTCAGGTTGGTCAGTGTATGTCAGGTTGGTCAGTGTGTGTCAGGTAGGTCAGTGTGTGTCAGGTAGGTAGTGTATGTCAGGTAGGTCAGTGTGCGTCAGTGTAGGTCAGTGTGTGTCAGGTTGGTCAGTGTGTGTCAGGTTGGTCAGTGTATGTCAGGTAGGTCAGTGTGTGTCAGGTAGGTCAGTGTGTGTCAGGTAGGTCAGTGTATGTCAGGTAGGTCAGTATGGGTCAGGTAGGTCAGTGTAATGGTCAGTGTGTGTCAGGAAGGTCAGTGGGGGTCAGGTCGGTCAGTGTGTGTCAGGTCGGTCAGTGTATGTCAGGTAGGTCAGTGTGGGTCAGGTCGGTCAGTGTGTGTCAGGTAGTCAGTGTATGTCAGGTAGGTCAGTGTGAGTCAGGTAGGTCAGTGTGTGTCAGGTAGGTCGGTGTGGGTCAGGTAGGTCAGTGTGTGTCAGGTAGGTCAGTGTATGTCAGGTAGGTCAGGTAGGTCAGTGTGTGTCAGATAGGTCAGTGTATGTCAGGTAGGTCAGGCAGGTCAGTGTAATGGTCAGTGGGGGTCAGGTAGGTCAGTGTGTGTCAGGTAGGTCAGTGTGGGTCAGGTAGGTCAGTCTGGGTCAGGTAGGTCAGTGTGGGTCAGGTAGGTCAGTGTGGGTCAGGTAGAAGTGTTGAATGCTGAAAACGCTTATGGAGGCTGCAGATTTCAGGAATGCTTTCTCAGTATCTGCCCGAGTAGGAGGTCTGGGCTTCAGTAATAATGATTAACTGCTCAAGCTGAACTCTGGACAAATGGCTGAAAACACAGTTGCAATGCATACATCTGATCTGTTTTACTTGGCAACAAATTCTGTTCAGCCAGTCTTGTGATTCAGGTACACCCCTGCCAGGCAGCATCTTTATATTTCTCTAATGCAGTTAAAGAAATTGTAAATGGTCACTTTTTAAAACAACCCATTCAGTTTAAAATATTTAAAAATGCAAAACATTTTTGTATAGATTTAAAAAAAAAAACATTATAAATACCTTATTCCCTTTTTTATACAGTGTCTTGACAAAGTATTCATACCCCTTGACATTTTCCACATTTTGTCATGTTACAACCAAAAACATAAATGTATTTTATTGGGATTTTATGTGATAGACCAACACAAAGTGGCACATAATTGTGAAGTGGAAGGAAAATGATAAATGGTTTTCAAAATGTTTTACAAATAAATATGTGAAAAGTGTGGGGTACATTTGTATGGCGCCCCCCGGAGTCAATACTTTGTAGAACCTCCTTTCACTGCAATTACAGCTGTAAGTCTTTTTTGGGGATGTCTCTACCAGCTTTGCATATCTAGATAGTGACATTTTTGCCCATTCTTCTTTGCAAAATAGCTCAAGCTCTGTCAGATTGGATGGAGAGCGTCTGTGAAAAGCAATTTTCAAGTCTTGCTACAGATTCTCAACAGAATTTAGGTCTGGACTTTGACTGGGCCATTCTAACACATGAATATGCTTTGATGTAAACCATTCCATTGTAGCTCTGGCTGTATGTTTAGGGTCGTTGTCCTGCTGGAAGGTGAACCTCCGCCCCAGTCTCAAGTTTTTTGCAGACTCTAACAGGTTTTCTTCTAAGATTGCCCTGTATTTGGCTCCATATATCTTCCTATCAACGCTGACCTGCTTCCCTGTCCCTGCTGAAGAAAAGCATCCCCACAACATGATGCTGCCACCACCATGTTTCACGGTGGGGATGGTGTGTTCAGGGTGATGTGCAGTGTTAGTTTTCTACCACACATTGCGTTTTGCTTTTAGGCCAAAAAATTGGCTGTGTCTCAGCCAATGAGGAGAGAGAGAGAGACCCGGTACAGCTGAGGCTCCCGTGCACATCGCTGGATCGAGAGGGGGCTTAGGTAAGTATTGAGGGGTGGGGGGTGGGGTTGTGGGGGAACAGCACGCAGAAGGTTTTTTACCCTCATGCATAGCATGCATTACAGTAAAAAAAGCCTACTGCCTTTAGAACCACTTCAATATTAAAGTGATCCATACAGTCTCTGACCACTGATCACACGCTCGGATCTCATTAACATCTCTGCACCTTCTTTCAGAGGTTTCCATAGTGGATGAAGGATCTGTGACTAACGTGTCCACATCTCCTCTGCTTCATTGTCCCTCACAGTCACTAATGGAAGAAGATATGGATCTCGGGGAGGAGAGTGAGACGCGCTCAGTGCAGGGGGAGCTGTCAATGGGAGATCTAACAAGCCTCTCCTCCTGGGGGGTTTCCACCATCCCCTTCTATCAGGGCTGTGCACTGAAGGATGGGGATGAAGTACAGGCTAATGAGAGACGCTGTGTCCCCATTTAATGTCACCATCTGGACACGGCTACTAACACAGCAAAACTCTGCAGCCTTTACTGCCCCATAGAAACTAAATCAATTTTTTTTTTTTAATTTTTAGCCCTAAATCACACCGGTGTGACTTTGTCATGTGATTAGACAGTTCGCACTCCATTGGCGGCAATGGAACTGTTCATGAAAAAGGTCCCTGCGCTACTTTTTACCGATTTTTCATTGCGACTCGCATAGACTTTTATTAAATGAAGTCACAAGCCGCAATGAAATCGGCAATGCAAATCGCACTGGTGTGTGGCTTTGAAATCACACGGAAGCAGCGTGATTTCAAAGCCACACCATTGTGAACGAGGGCTAAGGGATGAAAATAAGAATAATCTGGATGCTATGGGGCAGCACGACTTCCCTTAGAGTCTTTGGAAATGAGATCCTGCAATCTTTATTGCTGTCTGATGTAAAGTTCTATTGTCGTTTTTCTATGAATTACATTCGATAAAATTCTTACATTTGTAATGAGGCCAACTGATCCCTATAGTGAGACCAAAGAGCTATTGCCCTTAAAGCGGTTGTATACCCCTTTTTTACATTTTTACCTACAGGTAAGCCTATAATAAGACTTACCTGTAGGTAAAATGAATATTTCCTAAACCTACATGGTTTAGGAGATATTCACCATGCATGCAGCTGCTGATGTCAGCGGCACATGCGCAGTAAAGATCCGGCAAAGGTCTGGCGTATCGTGCGGGAACTTGCTGGAACAGAGGACTCCCGCGCGCATGCGCCAGAGCCGGGAACCCGAAAGAAACTCTGAGTGGAAAATGTGGGCTCCCTCGGCGGTGACTGGGATTCCAACGCTTCGTTCTAAGGTAAGTATTTCTTTGCGATACGGCACTGCGTCGCTTTAACTGACAATTGCGCGGTCCTGCGACATTGTATCCAAATAAAATTGACGTCCTTTTTTTCCCCACAAATAGAGCCTTTTTTTGGTGGTATTTGATCACCTCTGCGGTTTTTTTTTTTTTTTTTTCATAAACAAAAAGACCGAAAATTTTGAAAAAAAAGCAATATTTTTTACTTTCTGCTATAATAAATATCCTCCAAAAATATATAAAAAAACTAATTTCATCAGTTTAGGCCGATACGTATTCTTCTACATATTTTTGGTAAAAAAAAATCGCAATAAGTGTATATTGATTGGTTTGCGCAAAAGTTATAGCGTCTACAAAATAGGGGATAGATTTATGGCATTTTTATTCTAATTTTTTTTTTTATTAGTAATGGCAGTGCTGTGCAATTCTTATCGGGACTGCGACATTGCTGTGGACATATCGGACACTTTTGATTCTTTTTTGGGACCAGTGACATTTATACAGCGATCAGAGCTAAAAATAGCCACTGATTACTGTATAATTGTCACTGGCAGGGAAGGGGTTAAACACTAGGGGGCGATCAAGGGGATAACTGTGTTCCCTCAGCCTGTTCTAACTGTAGGGGGGATGGGCTACCAGTGTGATGACATAGATCGATGTTCCCGATGACAGGGAACAGAAGTCATGTCGCTAGGCAGAATAGGGAAATTCCTTCTTTACATAGTCATTTCCCCATGCTACCTCGGCTCACCGCAATCGCAGGCCGCTGGCAGACATCAAATCCGCGGGACCCACGGGTGCGCGCCGCTATCCTGCTTTTGCGGGCTGACATACAGGTACGTCAGTTGACACAGGAGTGCCATTCTGCTGGTGTATATTGGCGTGAGCCAGTCGGCAAGCGGTTAAAAGGGTTCCTGCACCACTTTGATGCAGCTTTCATGTGACTTGAGTGCCATAGACTGCAATGTAAACTCTCAAAAGTCGCATCTTAATGTTATCAATGTGAGAATTGCGCAACAGTCAAAGTCACATCCATCCAAAGTCGCATCAAAGTCACAATGTAGTCCCAAAGGAAATGGCACAACATTGGAGTTACATAAATGTGAATGGAGCCTTAGATAACAATAATAGAGACAACTATTTAGCACAAGGCCCTGCATGATTTGATGCAAACTAAAGCAGCCAATAGATTATGCAATTTTATTTTCTTTCACCGCGGGTCTAAGGGAAGAAAATTGCTTGATTCCCCATATCAACGCGGTCAGTGTTGATGTGAGAATCCCTCGAGCAGCGATATTGTGTTCTGCCGGCAGGGAGCCTTCCCATCCTGCAGAACACGATGATCACTAGCGGCTAGGATCACATAAAAAAAAAATCTGACAGGCTGGTTGTGTTGAAGTCGATCCATCAATCAACTAGCCTGCCTAGAGATAGATCAGATCTTGGCCGGCCCTGCTGAACTGCCCAAAATTTGATCCATTTATGGCCGGCTTAAATGTATTGCTTATGATGGTCCTCACATTGGATTTGGTAAATCTAAAGGAGATTGTACAGAGATTGGCCAATCAGATTGTAATGTATATGGACAGTATCACTATGATCACCGTGATGGAAAATACACCAGTGGGAGGTTTTTGCCCCTTTACTTATATTTATTGTCATTCCAATAGAGTTTTATTAGAGCCCTTGCACACTGGGGCGGTTTGCAGGCGCTATTGCACTAATAATAGCGCCTGCAAACCGCCCCGAAAATGCCGCTGCTTGCATTCCAGCGTGAAAGCCCCGAGGCCTTCACACTGGAGCGATGCGCTGGCAGGACGGTAAAAAAAGTCCTGCCAGCAGCATCTTCGGAGCGGTGAAGGAGCGGTGTGTATACCGCTCCTTTACCGCTCCTGCCCATTGAAATCAATGGGACAGCGCGGCTATACCGCCGGCAAAGCGCCTCTGCAGAGGCTTTTTGCGGTGGTATTTAACCCCTTCTCGGCCGCTAGCGGGGGGTAAAACCGCCCCGCTAGCGGCCGCATACCGGCGGTAAAACGCCGCTAATAATAGCGGCGTTTTACCGCCGACGCCGCCCCCGCCCCAGTGTGCAAGGGCTCTTAGAGGAAGATCAGGAAATATCTTTATAAGAAGTATTTCAGAACACGGAGTTCTAGAACAATTCTGATGTTTTTTTCTTAATGCATAACTGACATTTAGATGTTCTGTGGTTGTCATGGTGACCAACATACAGGAGAGAAGTGTTCTGAAAAATAAACAAGTTCAATGCCAGGATGTAGGATTTTAAAATCAACAAATATGATTGGATGTGACATGTGCCCTGATATTTCCATATGTATAACATCAATATCAGGATTGTAGTTAGATACACTATATTACCAAAAGTATTGGGACACCTGCCTTTACACCCACATGAACTTTAATGGTATCCCAGTCTTAGTCTGTAGGGTTCAATATTGAGTTGGCCCACCCTTTGCAGCTATAACAGCTTCAATTCTTCTGGGAAGGCTGTCCACAAGGTTTAGGAGTGTGTCTATAGGAATGTTTGACCATTCTTCCAGAAGCACATTTGTGAGGTCAGGCATTGATGTGGATGAGAAGGCCTGGCTCACAGTCTCCGCTCTAATTCATCCCAAAGGTGCTCTATCAGGTTGAGGTCAGGACTCTGTGCAGGCCAGTTAAGTTCCTCCACCCCAAACCCACTCATCCATGTCTTTATGGACCTTGCTTTGTGCTCTGGTGAGCAGTCATGTTGGAATAGGAAGGGGAGATCCCCAAACTGTTCCCACAAAGTTGGGAGCATGAAATTGTCTATAATGTCTTGGTATGCTGACGCCTTAAAGCCTCGTACACACGATTGGATTTTCCGACAGGAATTGATGACAGGCTGTTGGCGGAAAATCTGACCGTTTCTATACTCCATCGGACAATTGTTGTCGGACTTTCCGCGGACAAATGTTGGATAGCATGTTTTAAAATTTTCCACGGACAAATGTCTGTTGTCGGATTTTCCGAGCGTGTGTACACAAGTCCGTCAGACAAAAGTCCAAAGTACAAACGCGCATGCTCGGAAGCAAGGATGAGCCAGAAGCGGTCGGTCTTGTAAACTAGTGCTCGTAATGGAGAATTAACATTTGTGACGCGGCAAATTATGAAATCTGGAAATGCAGCGCACAATTCTCTTCTTCTTTAATGGGATAATAATGAAGGTGCTTTGCTGGTGATACTGATGGAGTTATTACAAACTAATTTTCAAAGGCTTTTTTTCTAGTGATATCAAGAATAATATTATTATGTTTTTTTTTTTTTTAATTTGGGCAAGTTACCACAACACCATTATCCCGGAGTTTTTAAGATCAAAGATACAACTATGTTGGTGTCCCGTGTCAATTTTACTTTGTATTTTTTAAAATGAAACTGCCGACTCCCAAACTGTCATTTGAAGTAAAACACATAGCCAAGTATTATTCTACACAATTTTTTTATTGTGCATTAAAGAAAACAAATAAAATTAGACATGCTATCTGCCAATAGAACTTAACCAAAAAGTGTATTCTATGCATCCAAATATATAGAAAATATTTTCTATATATTTGAATACAGAATACACCAAATCAAATCATTATTATTCAACCAAAAAAATAAAGTCAAAGCAATAACTCCAAGGCCAATAATAAATAACACGTTATCTCCTCCAATTCCGCAACATGTCTGGTTGACGAACGGCAGTTCAGAAAAAAACTGAAAAGTGCGAAATGAAAAGTGTGAAATGAAAAGTGTGAAATGAAAAGTGTGAAATGAAAAGCGCGAATCAACACTCACCAAACTTCTACTAACACAAAAGTAGCAGAAAGAGCCCAAAGGGTGGCGCTAAAGAGCTGAAAAACAATGTAGTACTTCTAGTACATCAGTACGTTCGTAATTGTGTGGCCAACAATTGTTTGCCGTGTGTATGCAAGAAAAGTTTGGGCCAACGCCCTTTGGACAAAATTCCACGGTTTTGTTGGCCAACAATGCGATCATGTGTATGAGTCTTTAGAGTTCTCTTTTCTGGAACTAAGGGGGCAAAGCCCAACCCCTGAAAAACAACCCCACACCATAATCCCCCCTCCACGAAATGATTTGGACCAGTGCACAAAGCAAGATCCATAGAGACATGGATGAGTGAGTTTGGGGTGGTGGAACTTGACTGGCCTGCACAGAGTCCTGACCTCAACCCAATAGAACGCCTTTGGGATGAATTAGAGTGGAGATTGTGAGCCAGGCCTTCTCGTCCAACATCAGTGCCTGACCTCACAAATGGACTTTTGGAAGAATGGTCAAGCATTCCCATAGAAACAGTAGTCATCAGGAAAAAGAAGCAGCAACTCCATGTCATGAAGCGTATTTGTTGTAAAGCCTTCACAGTGAGTACAGTCAGCGGCAGATGCGTTTCGGCGATAAGCCTTGTTCACAGCATGTTGCAATGAATCAGAATGTGTTAAAACACACCGCAATGTGCAGCGGGCAAAAAAGTGATCTCATGTGCAGCACTTCAGTCCTCAGGAAAAAGTGCACACACAAGTGCAAAGACCAAAGCAGCACGGGAAAATTGCACTACAAAGTCCATGAACTTTACAAGTGCTGACATAAGGGCTGTGCTGTAAATCACCCCCATGGCCTGATTCACACAAATATTTTGTTTGTTTTCAGTTTTGCAGAAACACACTACAGTCCATTTAACACGGTTTCCTAGGGGTCACATCTCTGCGTTTTCCACCGGTATGTTTTTTGGAAAGGCTTAGGAACTTTTTTTCCGCAGCAGGTTGTGTTTTTGGTTCCAATAGAATAGACTTCAATAGAAATACATCCAATTTGCATGTCAGGAGATTGTGACCGGCACTGTATGGAGCCGGTTCACACATCTCCGGAGCGGCTCCGGTGCGAATTGCACAGAAGTCCTGTGTGTCTTCTGGTCCATTTCTGGTCCGAATTCATCCAAAAAATTTGGGCTGAAATCGTACCTGAAACGGTAAACTGGGAGGCACCGGACCCCTGCAGTGAGGCGCTCTGTTAGACTAGGTTCAAATCTGTTTTTCGTGGGCATAGCAACCTATTCATTTAAATGGGCTGCCGCACCTCCTGAAACCCAGGGAAAAGGTGCATGCAGCATTTCAGAAATCGCAGCCCGCATGGGAACCACAGGTGCAAGGCAGTTCCCAGTGCAGGTGCGATTTTCAGTGTGTGCAGCATGCCATTAGCACTAACGCTAGGCTCACACCTATGCAGGTTACGGTCGATGCATTTTTTAGGTGCGTTTTCCATTTTTCCCACGGGTATTTGATGTATTTCAATTTTTTTGTCTTTTGTTTTTGGGAAGTGGTAATATTGCTGGGGAGGTGTCTGTTGGCATGCAGGAAAATGCACCAAAAACACATGTACATTCATTCGTTTTTCATGCATTTCCATTAAAGTCTATGGAACCAAAAACGCAACCCTATGCTGCAGGCAAAAAAGTCCCATACCCTTTACATAAAATGCACTGGATGAAAATGCACAGATGTGAATGTGACCCATAGGAAATCATGTTAAATGGACTGTGGTGTGTTTCTGAAAAACTGAAAATGCACTGCAAAACGCATAGGTGTGATCCTAGCCCGAGTCCAGGTTCACATCTGTGCAGGTGATTACTACTGCGGGAACCTACCTGTTCCCACAGCCACCCACACAGAAAAACACAGGAGCGGTGCGCGAGTGCCATTAATGTTAACGGTTGTATGCACTGGAAATGGTACCTGCAATGGAAGCCGCACTGCAGTTCCCGTGCGGACTGCGATTTCTGAAATCCTGCAGGGACCCTTTTTCTGTGTTCCAGGTGTCACGGCAAGCCCATTCAAATGAACGAGCTGCCATGCCTGTGCAAAACATGGCTCTCAGAGCCGCACAGATGTGAACCATTCCTAATGACTCACATCACTCCTGCGTTTTTCTGTGTGGGTGTTTGTGGCTGGAGGAACAGGTGCGTTTTCCCAGCGGTAATCACCGGCACAGATGTGAACGTAGCATTAGTGAGCAAAACAAGCCGAGACTGAGCTCTGTAGATGAAAGGAATATCCTGTCCATGTTCTATGTGTATCTCTGTATCTATTTGTTTCTCTTTGTATCACTTGTACTTACCTGTTTTGTACACGGAATGCTTCCTGTATTTCCTGTAACATTGTATGTTTTATGTCTGTATTGTATGTGTTCTGAGCAGTGTAATGTGTTTCTTCTTGTATATGTTTTATGTCTGTATTGTATGTGTTCTGAGCAGTGTAATGTGTTTCTTCTTGTGTATGTTTGTATATGTATTCTTTACTTGTTTGTTTGCTACTAAAATGAATTGCCTTTGTCTATATAAATGTATCACTTTGTCCTTTTGTGTGTCTCTGTTATTACTGTCAGATGTTTGTCTTCTGTCAATTAATGTCTATTGTAAGGCCCCTTTCACACTGGGGCGGGTGCGGTGTCGGCGATAAAGCGCCGCTATTTTTAGCGGCGCTTTACCTTCGTATTTGCGGAGGTATTGGGCCGCTAGCAGGGTGCTTTTAACCCCCGCTAGCGGCCGAGAAAGGGTTAAAACCACCCACAAAGCTTTGCCGGTGGTATAGCCACGCTCCCCCATTGATTTCAATAGGCAGGTGCAGTATACACACCACTCCTTCACCGCTCCAGAGATGCTGCTAGCAGGACACTGATAGGCAGCATTGATGAGCACTGATGTGTGGCAGTGGTGGGTACTGATCAGGAGGCACTGATGGGCACTAATAGGTGGTACAGAGAGGTGGCACTGGTGGGAACTGATCAGGAGGCACTGATGATGAGGCACTGATAGGTGGCACTGAGTAGCAGTACTGATGGGCACTGATAGATGGCACTGGTGGGCACAAATTGGCAGCTATGGAAAGCACTGATTAGCAGCACTGGTTGGCACGTAGGGGACCGATGTTATTCTTTTCTTCACACTGACAGTGTAATAACAAAATAAAACCGAAATCCGGCTTCTGTTTACTTCCATGATCAGCTGTCATTGGCTGACAGCTGATCATGTGGTAAAGGGCCTGCTGTGATTGGCCCTTTACCCTGCTCTGTGATCAGCCAAGTCCAAAGAGCTCGGTGATCACAGAGGACGTCCATGGACACCCTCCTGGCATTTGAGGTCCGTATTGTAGCCGTCTTTGGGCTATAGCACAGATGTCAAGTGGTTAAAAATATATATATGTTTTACTTTCTGCTATAGAACATATACAAAAAATGTTTTAAAAAAATCAATTTTCTTTCATATTTTCATATCTGTGTTCTGCTACATCTCTTTGAAAAGAAAATCCCAATAAGCGTATATATTGATTGGTTTGTGCAAAAGTTATAGCGTCTACAAAGTACGGGATATATACTGGAATTTTTTAAATTTTTTTATTAGTAATGGTGACGATCAACGGCTTATAATGGGACTGGGATAGTGCGGTGGGCAATGTGACACTAGCTGATGCTGAGGGAACTGACCAACTGCCACTGACATCACCATTGACACTAATACAGTTGTGGCCTAAAGTTTTGAGAATGAAACAAATATTAATTTTTACAAAATGCTACCTCAGTGTTGTTCGATTTTTTTGTCAGATGTTACTCTGGTTTACTGGAGTATAATTACAAGAATTTCATAAGTGTCAAAGGCTTTTTTTTTACTATAAAATAAAGTGGAGCTCCACCCAAAAGGGGACGCTCTGCTTCTTTGCTTCCTCTTTGCACTTAAGTTCCCAGCTCTACATTCCTACCATGGCTGTAATAAAGGGATGATGCTCTCACTGTTATCTCATGCAATCATGTACTGACTGAGAATGCAGCAAGAGGAGGGAGACTCCTGTGCTTGTTTCATAATGGCTGTGATTAGGGAAGATCTGTGAAGTCTCAATGATGGATTGTAGACAAATCTAAAGTCAGTATGTGATTACAGCTAACAGTTTTCATCCAGAACTGATTGGGGCTTCATTAACCACTTCAATACTGGGCACTTCCTGCCTTTTTTATTTTTTGCGCTAAAAACAAAGAGCGACAATTTTGAAAAAAAATAATTTTTTTTTTAACTTTTTGCTATAATCAATATCCCAAAACAATATAAAAATAAACAAATGTATTCATCAGTTTAGGCCGATACTTATTCTTCTACATATTTTTGGTAAAAAAAATCGTAATAAGCGTATATTTATTGGTTTGCGCAAAAGTTATAACATCTACAAAATAGGGGATAGTTTTAGCATCTTTTATATTTTTTATTATTTTAACTACTAATGGCGGCGATCTGCAATTTTTAGCAGGACTGCGACATTGCGGCGGACAGGTCGGACACTTTTGACACTTTTTTGGGACCATTGATATATCGATATATATATAGATATACAGCGATCAGTACTAAAAATAGCCACTGATTACTATATAAATGTCACTGGCAGGGAAGGGGTTAACACCAGGGGGGCGATCAAGGGGTTAAAAAAATAGCCACTGAAAGGGGTTAAAAATAGCCACTGATTACTGTGTAAATGTCACTGACAGGGAAGGGGTTAACACTAGGAGGCGATCAAGGGGTTAAAGTGGTTGTAAACCCACAAAAAAAAAAACCTGCAAGACAAAGGCATAATGAGCTCATTATGCCTTTGTCTTGCAGGTTTTTTTTGTGGGTTTACAACCACTTTAACCCCTTGATCGCCCCCTAGTGTTAACCCCTTCCCTGTCAGTGACATTTACACAGTAATCAGTGGCTATTTTTAGCTCTGATCGCTGTATAATTGTCACTGGTCCCAAAAAAAGTGTCAAAAGTGTTCGATCTGTCCACTGCAATGTCGCAGTCCCGATAAATGAAATACTCACCTTAGATCAAAGCCTCCTGCAGCGGTCCCGGCACACTGTTCTGCCCGGCGACATGACTCCCAGAGTTATGTCCAGGTATCGCGGGCTCCTGGCGCTGTGATTGGCCAGAGCCACGATGATGGCATGCGGATGAGCTGTTGCTTCAGTGCTCATGTGCTGATGACGATGCTGATACAGGGGATATCTCCTAAACCGTGCAGGTTTGGGAGATATCCGGGGTAGCTACAGGTGAGCCTTATTATAGGTTTACCTGTAGTCAAAAGTGGTTCTAAAGGGTTTACAACCACTTTAAGTGTGTTCCCTCAGCGTGTTCTAACTGTAGGGGGGATGGGCTACCAGTGACATGACAGAGATCGATGTTCTTGACGACAGGGAACAGTAGATCTCTATCATGTTACTAGGCAGAATAGGAAAATGCCTTGTTTACATAGGCAGTTCCCCATTCTGTCTGTGTACAAGGCAATCGCGGGTTTCCGGCGGAGATCGAGTCCGCCCGACCCGCGGGGAGGCTCCCACAGCGTGCAGCTACGATGATTCGCACAGGAGTGCCATACTGTTGCTGTATAACGATGGCGGGCGGTCGGGAAGTGGTTAATAGCGCTTTAGGATTCGATTGATTTTACTGATAGGAAAGCCGTGCACTGATATACAGTATATGGTATAGAGAGCGGAGACACGTTGCAGTATAAATTGTCTTCATATAACACCCATCAGGCTGAAATCACGTCTCATCTCTCCCGCTCTTCTGTCTATTGTGTGCCAGAGAATACCGTGTACTTCACCAGCCTTGAACCCGTCCATTGTGCTGACATATTTCTGTGACACACACCGCGCAATTCTCTGACCATTAACCATTTCATCGATGTTACCCCACAAGCATAGAGCAAGCCAAAGCAGTCACTGTTTGAGAATTTTTTTATTATTGTAAAGCTAAATAAAACCTTCTTAACTACTTGACCTTTTGAAGGTTTTACCCCCCCCTTCATGACCAGGCCATTTTCTGCGATACGGCACTGTGTTACTTTAACTGACAATTGCCCAATAATGCAATGCTGTACACAAATAAAATTGATGTCATTTCTTTCCCCACAAATAGAGCTTTTTTTTGGTGGTATTTGATCACCTCTGCGGTTTTTATTTTTTGCGCTATAAACAAAAAAAGGACAATTTTGAAAAAAAAATAAGATTTTTTTCTTTCTGCTATAATACATATCCAATAAAAAAACTGGAAAAACCTAATTTCTTCACCAAGTTAGGACAATATGTATTCTTCTACATATTTTTGGTAAAAAAATCCCAACAGGCGTATATTGAATGGTTTGCGCAAAAGTTATAGCATCTACAAACTATGGGATATATGCTGGATTTAAAAAAAATATATTTTAATACTAGTAATGGCAGTGATCAGTGACTTATAGCAGGACTGCAATATTGCGGCAAACAATCAGACACTAACTGGCACTTTGTGGGAACCAGTGATGTTATTACAGTGATCAGTGCTAAAAATACACACTGACTAATGACACTGGCTGGAAAGGGGTTAAACATCTAGGGTGATCAAAGGGTTAACCATGTGCCTAGCCAGTGTTTATGTGTACTATGTGTGTGCTGCTTTCACTAAGGGAAGCGATAGAATTTATTCCCTGCTTTGCAGGGAAAGAAAATCCATCATATCCCTGCTGTCAGGATGGAGCTCTGCCTGGTTTACATATGCAGAGCTCTGTCCTGTGTCTCTGCCCAACAGTCAGCAGATGCCAGTAGACATCCATTGGCTGGCACCCTATGATCAGCATCTGCTGTGACTGATCAAAGCCGAAGTGGTGTGCGCGTGCTCCTACCTGTAAGTGCATAATCACGTATATAAACATTATTATGCACAGAACAGACACCCTGTAGCAGTAAATCTGTTATGGGGCAGTCAGAGAGTAATTAAAACAGAAGGTATTTAACTGCTTGCCGACCGCCACACACAGATGTACGTCGGCAGAATGGCACAGGCAGGCAAATGCTCGTACCTGTATGTCCCTTTAAATTTGCCACCAGTCGGGAGCGAGCGCACCACACACCATGGGAGCGTGCCCGCGGGTCTCGGGAACTCGATGTTTGCAGACAGCCCGCAATTGCGGTGTGGAGAGGTAGAACAGAGAGATGCCTTTGTAAACAAGGCATTTCTTCATTCTGCCTAGTGACATGACAGGAATATACTGCTCCCTGTCATCGGGAGCAGTGATCGCTGTCATATCAGTGGAAACCCATCCCCCTACAGTTAGAATCACTCCCTAGGACACACTTAACCCCTTGATCGCCCCCTAGTGTTTAACCCCTTCCCTGCCAGTGTCATTTACACAGTAATCAGTGCATTTTTATAGCACTGATCGCTGTATAAATGACAATGGTCCCAAAATAGTGTCAAAAGTGTCCGATGTGTCCACCATAATGTTGCAAATCGCAGATCGCCGCCATTACTAGTAAAAATAAAAATAATAAAAATGCTATAACTCTATCCCCTATTTTGTAGACGCTATAACTTTTGCGCAAACCAATTAATATACGCTTATTGTGATTTTTATTATATGTAGAAGAATACGTATCGGCCTAAACTGAGAAAGTACTTTCTGTTTTTACATATTTTTTAGGGGATATTTATTATAGCAAAAATTAAAAAATATTGCTTTTTTTCAAAATTGTCGCTATTTTTTTGTTTATAGCGCAAAAAATAAAAACCGCAGAGGCGATGAAATACCACCAAAAAAAGCTCTATTTGTAGGAAAAAATGGACGTCAATTTTGTTTGGATACAACGTCGCACCACCGCGCAATTGTTAGCTAAAGTGACACAGTGTCGTATCGCAAAAAATGCTCTGGTCAGGAAGGGGTTAAAATCTTTGGGGCTGAAGCGGTTAAAGTAATTGATTCTACTGCAAACCCCAAAAACTAGGAACCTATTGTCCATTTTAGGGTAGTGGAGCCATGGAAATGATTGACTTAAAAATGTACAGCATGTAAAGCCAAAACGTTTTGTATAACGTATAGAAGGGTTAGAACCCTCTGTTAGCTTGTTGTTGCTGTCTCACTGGGGACAATGACCCTCTCTATACAGTATGTCTTGGTGAACACTGTCTCTGATACAGAAAGTAAGGGGAAATCCAAGGGATTTCCGAGGGAAAAATCCTTAAATTTCAGTTTCCCTTCAAGAGGAATTTCACCCCCCTCTATTCCCCCCCCCCCCCCCCCCTTCACTTATGGTTCATTTACACTTGCTTTATCTTTAACACACATTAAAGCGCCTACCACTTCAACATGCTTTTATGATTATTATTATTATTATACAGGATTTATATAGCGCCAACAGTTTGCGCAGCGCTTTACAACAAGAGGGCAGACAGTACAGTTACAATACAAATCAATACAGGAGGTATCAGAGGGCCCTGCTCCTTAGAGCTTACAATCTAGAAGGGAGGGTCGAGTGGAACAAAAGGTAATAAATGTGGGGGATGAGTTGATGGAGAAAATGAAAATACAGTTGTTAGGTGTGGGTAGGGTAGGCTTCTCTGAAGAGAAGGGTTTTCAGGGATTGTCTAAAAGCTAATAGAGTAGGAGATAGACGGACAGATTGGGGTAAGGAGTTCAATAGGCTTGGAGAGGCTTTGGAAAAGTCCTGGAGACGAGCATAGGAGGAGGGAGCTAGAGAGAAGAAGATCTTCAGAAGAGCGAAGAGAACGATTAGGTTGGTATTTAGAGACTAGGCTAGTGATGTAGCTGGGGGCTAAGTGATGGATGGCTTTGTACGTAGTTGTTAGTTGTTAGTATTTTGAATTTAAAGTGACACTAAAGGTTCCTTTTTTTTTTTTTCAAATAACATACATATCATACTTACCTCCACTGTGCAGCTCATTTTGCACAGAGTGGCCCTAATCCTGCTCTTCTGGGGTCCCTCGACGGCTCTCGTGGCTCCTCCCCACATCAGATAACCCCCTCAGAGAAGCGCTCTCTTGGGGGGTTACCTTGCAGGCGCGCTCCCGAGTCCAGGATTCGCCGTCCATAGACGCCGAATGCAGGACTCGGCCCCGCCCCCTGGCGTCCGCTTAATTGGATTTGATTGACAGCAGCGGGAGCCAATGGCTGCGCTGCTATCAATCTATCCCAGTCAACAGCCGAGAACCCCCTAGCAGAGAGATGGCGCGTCCCTGTGGGACAAGGTCGAGGGTACAGGTAAGTAGAAAAGGGGGGCTGGGGAGGCGGTCACTGACAGGTGTTTTTTCACCTTAATGCATAGGAGGGTTTACAACCCCTTTAATTCGTTGAGTGAGTGGAAGCCAGTGGAGGGATTGACAGAGAGGAGTAGCAGACACTGAGCGATTGGTAAGGTGGATGAGTCTGGCAGCAGCATTCATGATGGATTGAAGATAGATGTGTAGAGGTAAGCCAATGAGAAGGGAGTTGCAGTAATCGAGATGACCAGGGAGTGAATTAGGAGCTTTGTTGTGTCATTGGTTAGAAAGGGGCGTATTTTGGAGATGTTGCGGAGGTTGGACAGTGATTGGACGTGGGGCTTAAAGGTGAGTTCAGATGATGTGTTTTTGATGCTTTGGTGGTGTTTCCACAAAGCTTTGGCGGTGCTTTGATGAAGCTTCGGTGATGCTCTTTTGAAGCTTTATTGAAGCTTGGCAGATGCCCTGTGTGTATTGATTGATATCTCATACCTGCAATACCTCCAAAACAAAGTGAAGCTAAAGCTGAATTAAAGCCTCTCAAAAGCTGCAGGTGCTTCAAGCAAGCTTTGTCATAGACTTCTATGGAGGCTTTGAAGCACCACTAAAGTGGCATGGGGTATAATTTTTGAAGCAAAGACAAAAGCAAAAGCAAGCTGTAAACAGGACGGTAAGCTAACCATTTTATTTAGTGACAGGAGCTTTGACTGGCATTCAGAGAGCTTTAACAAAGCGTATCCGAAGCCATGTTTTGAAGCAAGTGTAAAATAGCCCTTACAGTGAATGAGGATGGAGGCCGTGTCTAGCTGCTCAGAACCACAGCAGGAATCAGAAAATTCTTGCATCAGCCCACATCAGCCTAAACTAATGGTGTGAATGTAGCCTAATTTTCTATTTGATTTTTTTTTTTATTTAACTTTATTGCTATCAATCCTAATGCCGCGTACACACGATCGCACATTCCAACAACAAAATCCATTTTTTTTCCGACGGATGTTGGCTCAAACTTGTCTTGCATACACACGGTCGCACAAATGTTGTCGGAAATTCCGAACGTCAAGAACGCGGTGACGTACAACGCGTACGACGAGCCGAGAAAAATGAAGTTCAATAGCCAGTGCGGCTCTTCTGCTTGATTCCGAGCATGCGTGGAATTTTGTGCATCGGAATTTCTGGCAACGGATTTTGTCGGAAAATTTGAGATCCAGATATCCAATTTTGTTTGCCAGAAATTCCGTCATTTCCGACAACAAGTTCCCATCGAACATTTGTTGTCGGAAATTCCGACCGTGTGTACGCGGCATAAGGGGGGATCTACTCTTGCCTTGGAGAGATCTTTTCTCACTTTGGTTTGTCTCCCTAGAAAAGGAAGTGCGGAGATATCTCCTCGATGGTACAGTAAAAAAAAAAAACTCATAGGGGTCTTAACCATTACATAAAAAAAAGGTTTTGGGCTTTATATACACTTTAATGACATCGGGCTTGGCTTGGGTATGATTGGTGGACAGGACTGCTGCCAGCTACATAACTATTATGACAGCATCAGCGCCGGCATGTAAACCAACTCCTGGATGCTAGAGCAGCTGGGAGTTTGTTTAGCTTTTCTCTGCAGGCTGCTGGCTTTAAAGGTTATATTTCAGCCACTCAATCACTTCCATATCTGTGTGATGGTGCTGTCCTGCCTGACCTCTCACACCCTGCCATATGTTCCAGGTGCTAATGTCTCTCCTGGGTACTAGAGCTGCACAATTAATGTTAAAAAATCGTGATCTCGATTCACCTCCCCTGACGATCTCTCCTGCAGAGGTTGCTGATTCTTTCATATAACAAGTGGAGAGACTATCTGCTCACTCAGCTGTCAAAAGAAAGCATCCTGGCATTCTGCCAAGTCTTTAACTTGATACATTGTAACTAAGCTTCCTTCTTAGATCAAAGGGAAAGAACTTCTGTGTAAATAAATAATCTGGGCAGTCTGCCAAGTTTTCAACAACGAGTAAATGCAGGAAGTTTAACCACTTAAAGTCTAAATCTTTTTTCTGACACTTATCTGATTCCTCCCCCCCTCCGGTGTCAGTTGGCACCTTTCAGGGGGGAGGGGGGTGCAGATACCTGTATATTACAGGTATCTGTACCCACTTCCGGCATAGATAGCCGCAGAATCTGCGGTTATTTACGCCACTTCCTGTTCCCCCCCGCTGTCTGCTGGGAAACACACGGGTCCCAGAGACAGCAGGGACCAGCCGTATTGTGCTGCGCGACTCGCGCATGCGCAGTAGGCAACCGGGAAGTGAAGCCGCACGGCTTCACTTCCTGATTCCCTTACCGAAGATGGAGGCGGCAGCACCCGAGGACCGAGAGACGGTTTGGCCTCGGGTGCTGACATCACGGGCGCCCTGGACAGGTAAGTGTCCATGTTTTAAAAGTCAGCAGCTGCAGTATTTGTAGCTGCTGACTTTTTAAAAAAAAAATTTCGGCGGAGCTCCGCTTTAAGTTAAAATCAGTATTTTTTGCTAGAAAATTACTTGGAACTCCCAAACATTATATATATTTTAGCAGAGACCCTAGGGAATAAAATAGCAATTGCTGCAATATTTTATGTCACACTGCATTTGCCCAGCGGTCTTTCAAATGCAATTTTTTAGGAAAAAATACACTTCAATGAATAAAAAAAAACAAAAAAAAAAATGAAACAGTAAAGTTAGCCCAGTTTTTTTTGTTTTAATGTAAAAGATGATGTTACGCCGCAAGAATCGTGAGAGAATCGTGAGCTATCTTCTAAGCAAAAAAATTGTGATTCTCATTTTAGCCAGAATCGTGCAGCTCTATTGGGTACCTAGGGCCTCCATGATGGGTGTCAGGATGCAGAGCAGCCCTGGGTATGAACCTTAAAGTGCTCAGCTTTGAGCATTTCTGAGTTCAGAGTTGTCAAACCCCCCCAAACTCACTGTCCAGGGAAGAAGCTAATTGAGCACATTCTGCTGTCAGGTAACAGAAAGCATGGGTCTATTAGGGGTCTATTAGGGGTTTAATAGACCCATGATATCAACTTAAAGAGAACCTGTGACTTGTCACTATGATATCACATAGGGGGCTTATCAGCACTATTGCAGCAATAAAGTTAAAAGAGTTGTAAAGGCAAAAGGTTTTTTATCCTAATGCATTTGATACATTAAGATAAAAAGACTTCTGTGTGTAGCAGCCTCCCCAGGACCACCTAGTAGTTACCCAAGCCCCATCTCTGTCCAGCGATGTCCACGATTCCCTCTGCCATCTGGGAATCTCTCCTCCTAATTGGCTGAGACATAGCAGCAGCAGCACCATAGTATATCATGGGAAGATTCCCCCAGGGGGCTTTGAAACAGCAATATAGGCAATTCAGAAAGGATTTATGTAAAATATTTTATTGGAAACATGTAAGGTCAATAACATGTTGCCGTATCAAACAATATAAACTGGTCAAGGGATAACACAAACATTTCACATTTACAGAAAGCAAAGCAAACACAAAATTACAGCATCACATGATCATTAGTCTGTTGTGACAGTGCTCTGACGCGTTTCGACCCATGTGGTCTTCTTCAGGGTATTGGTTTTCTATAAAGAGATATATTTAGTATATATATATATATATATATATATATATATATATATATATATATATATAGTATATATATATATATTTATAATCCCCTCTGGGATTATACAACGGTTTTAAACCTCTGGTCAAGAGATCTCTTTTCACCTTTCAGTGGTAACTATACCTTGCATATATGAAAATGAATACATGTTGGAATATTTCCTTCTTTCGAAATACTAAATACATCTCTTTATAGCAGACCAATCCCCTGAAGAAGACCACATGGGTTGAAACACATCGGGGCACCGTCACAACAGACTAATGATCATGTGAAGCTGTAATTTTGTGTTTGCTTTGCTTTCTGTAAATGTGAAATGTTTGTGTTATCCCTTGACCAGTTTATATTGTTTGATACGGCAACATGTTATTGACCTTACATGTTTACAATAAAATATTTTACATAAATCCTTTCTGAATTGCCTATATTGCTGTTTCAAAGCCCTCTGGGGGAATCTTCCCATGATATACAATTATTTTGGGGTGTGCAGCTGTCTCTCCTGTATGTGTCTTTCCCCTTGCTAGCAGCAGCACCATTGGCTCCCATGGCTGTCAATCAAAGCCAGTCAATCAGGAGAGAGAGAGGGCGGGGCCGAACACCAGCTCTGTGTCTGAATGGACACACGGAGCTGCAGCTCGGCTCGGGAGCCCCCATAGCAAGCTGCTTGCTGTGGGGGCACTGGACAGGAGGGAGGGGCCAGGAGCACAGAAGATGGACCCGGGAAGAGGAGGATCTGGGCTGCTCTGTGCAAATCCACTACACAGAGCAGGTAAGTATAAAATCTTTAATATTTAAAAAAAAAACAAAAAAAATGAGACTTTACAATCACTTTACTTTGTAAAGAAAGGCAGAAATTGTCCTTATTTAGTTGTGGATAGAGTGGAGAAGGATTAGAACCCCTGTCAGGATTTTATTGCTGTCTGTGCCCCTGCTATAGAGATTCATTCTTTCTATTTTTCCTGTTTATCATTAAAAGTGAAAGTATAAGAAAATCCACAATTTTGGGCTGACATCAGAACAGGAATAGAGGGGGAATCTTCCAGTGGGGACATTAGTTCTGGTGACACCCTGTGATTCCCTCACTTTGGAGGGATTTCCTCTCACTTCCTGTTTTTGCTATGGGACAGGAAGTGAATGGAAATCTCCCTAATGGTTATAATTCTCCCTTACTCTATCCAAGATGAACAAAAAAGTGAAATTTTGTTACATTTTAGGTTAAAAAATATAGAAAATTAAAGTTAAATAAAAGAATTAACAAAGTTCCTTGCTCCGTGTACACACACATAGGGATGCAAACTTCCACATCGGGAAGTTTGAAATCAACGCTTGCATCACACACTGGAATAAGAGCAATAATTCTATGGCCACCATTACTGTTATCTCTAAATTGATGAGCAATAAAGGCAAATCAGTTGTGATTACCATTGTCTTTTGCCATATCACATACATGTACAATTTGGAAGTTTGACATATTTGGTATGTATTTACTCAGTACAACCTCATCTTTTATATTTTAGTAAATAAACTGGGCATTACATTGTATTTGTATGCACTACATTTTTAATGTAATTTGAGTGTATTCTTCACTGGAAATATAGATTTGATAAATGTGATAAATAATAGCACAATTATCATGTGACATAAAAATTGCAAATGCCAACATTTAATGGGAAAGAGTCTCTGCTTTCAGAAAATGTGTAATGTTTTGGGGGTTTTAAGTAATCTTCAGGCCTACATGCATTTACTGTTCAAACTTTTTTTATTGAAGTTATAAGGAAGAACACAGAGTATACTCCAGAATGAAGTCTAACATACAGTATACATATAGTGGAAGTACTCCAATAAGAATCGTCAGTGCAGAACTTGCACAATGGGTATGCAGCATATAGTGGGGAAAATAATGATCTGGAGATTTTGGAAGTTTGCCCACTTACAAAGAAATGAAGGGTCTATAATTTTTATCATAGGTGTATTTTAAATGATAGAGACAGAATTTCAATCAAAAATCCAGAAAAAACACGATACAAATGTTATAAATTGAGTTGCAGTTCAGTCAGTAAAATAAGTATTTGATCCCCAAGCAAAACATGACTTAGTACTTGGTGGAGAAACCCTTGTTGACAAGCACAGAGGTCAGATGTTTCTTGTAGTTGGTGACCAGGTTTTCACATCTCAGGAGGGGTTTTGGTCCACTCTTCTTTACAGATCTTCTCTAAATCCTTAAGGTTTCTTGGCTCTCACTTAGCAATTCAAAGTTTTATCTCCCTCCATAAATTTTCTAAAGGATTAAGGTTTGGAGACTGGCTAGGCCACGCCATGACCTTAATGTGCTACTTTTTGAGCCGCTTCTTTGTTGGTAGTATGTTTTGGTTATTGTCATGCTGGAAGATCCATCTTCAGTGTTCTGGCTGAGGGAAGAAGGTTCTCATCTAAGATTTTACAATACATGGCCCCCCGTTCATTGGCCCCTCAATGCGGCAAAGTCAGTCTGTACCTTTGAAAGAGAAACAGCCCCAAAGCATAATGTTTCCACCTCTGTGCTGGACTGTAGGGATGGTGTTCTTAGGGACATTTTTTTCCCTCTGCGTTTCTTCGGGGTTTGTGGCTCCAGCGCTGTGAGTAGCGGGAGCCGCGATGACGTCACTCTTGCGTATGCACACGGGAGTCTAATTTCTGGCAAGGAGCTCTGATTTTCCGGCAGCGTCCGTCAGACCTTCAGACCGCATGCGCCGCTGACGTCAGCACCTGCATGCAAGGTGAATATCTCCTAAACCGTACAGGTCTTCATTTTACCTACAGGTAAGCCTTATTATAGGCCTTATTATAGGCTTACCTGTAGGTAAAAATGTAAAAAAAGGGTATACAACCACTTTAACTCGACTCACCGTGTTTGGATATACTAAAATACTTATTTTTCTCACTGAACTGCAACTCAATTTATAGCATTTGTTTTATGTTTTTTTTTTATGGTTTTTACGTTTATATCCTGTCTCTATCATTTAAAATACGCCTATGATAAAAAATTATAGACCCTTCATTTCTTTGTAGGTGGACAAACTTATAAAATCTGCAGGGGATCAAATATATATTTTCCCCACTGTAATAAAAAAAGAGGCACGAGGCCTTCTGAACATATAACAAAAGAAAAACACAGGTACATGTGAAATCTGTAACAGAACAGTAACTAAGTAGTCAGCACTGGTAAACAAGGGATATACTGAAGCAATAACTCACAATATCATGTTAGAGTGGATTAAGGCATAGGGTTAAAACAATAATTCAAGAGAAGGAGGAAAAAAAGAGAGAAGGTAGAAAATAGGAAGGAGAAAGAAAGAAAGAAAGAAAGAGAAAGAAAGAGGCTGACGGCTCCAAGCAAGCAAACAACTCAAGCTATAACAAATACAATGGGTGAGGACTCGGGGTTTGAGGAGAGACTCATCGAAACCAGGGAGTAGAAAATGGTCCACTCAGGGTTGCCAGATTTTAAAGTGTTATATTTTGTCTTGGATGGTAGCTTCAATTCTACTGTGGATCATAGCCTGGGTTATCCTATGATTGGTTTCAAAAATGCAAAGTGTGGGGGACTTCGAGGCTCATGCTATGGTTTGTTTGGCTGCTGTCGTGACCTGCAGTATAAGATGGAACTGGGCTCTGGTACAGTCCAGTGCGTTATGGTTCAGCAACGCAAGGGACTAGGTAGGGTTGCCACCTGTCCGGGATTCACTCGGACAGTCTGGGTTTTAGATCATGTGTCTGGGTTTCAGTCCACCTAAAACCCGGACACATCAGAGGCAGTCCTGCAGCACAAGTCCTTCTATCCCCCTCTCCCTTCCCATCAGCTTCCAGTGTTTTTAATTATATTGGTGGGGGGGTGCTTTAGCTGGGGTACAGACTGGCCTGGGGGGGATGTACTGGGGGATAGACTGACCAAGGAGGCATTATACTGGAGGACAGACTGACCTGGGGGGATGTACTGGGGTACAGACTGACCTGGGGGGATGTACTGGGGTACAGACTGACCTGGGGGGATGTATTGGGGTACAGACTGACCTGGGGGGATGTACTGGAGACAGACTGACCTTGTTTGATTTAACTACGTTCCTTAAACTTCTCCCATCATTAACACCATTTGGCCTCACCCACTGTTCCTCATGGGATGCTACATTGGCTGCAATTCTACTCTTCTTGGGGCACCCAAAGGTGCTCCAGGTCTTTTACAATCCTATAGTGTTAAATGCAAAAAAAAAAAAATGTTGCTAAAGTGTTCGGGTTTGGCTTGATGAAAAGGTGGCAACCCTAGGACTAGGTCTGGATCTAGCGTGGTGTTGATCAGAGTAGAGGCCATTCTGAAAATCTTAGCCCAAAATTGTTCCACAACAGAGCAGGTCCACCAGATACGGACACGAGAGCCTTCTTGGCCCCTACATGCATTTTAACACATGGAAATATTTTTTTGTAAAAGTCTCTGGCAGCTTGGATGGAGGCATCTCAGTTGTCTGTTATTTTATTCAGAGAGCCACGGCTCCTACAGCTGCCCCCATACCTGAATTGTGACGGCATCTCATAGGATACAGTCACTGCTCAGCCAGTAATTTGCCACTTGGCTCAGGTTGATTTTTAGATTGACTTTTGTTGACCTGGGTGATGCCATCAGGGCAACCAAAACTTGAATTTCAGCTTATTCAGCAGAAATCATCAGAAATTTGAGCCATGCGTAATACTTAACCTCCACAAGAGAGTTTGTTCTGTTTTAAACCCTGATCCCTCTGCAAGGAAAAATGTGTTTTGTTTTCTGTGGTTTCTTTTTTATTATTATTTTTTCTTTGCCCCCCCCCCGCTCCGCCCCGCCACAATTCTGATGTAGGCCAGAATGACGTGTCCCTGGTCTTGCAGCCTATGAATACTTATATCACTAAATACCGGGATTTTTTTTCAGCGGGAATGCAGTTCCGGCACCTCCAGCACTGGAAATATGTAATTGCAAGGGGTGCTGGGGTGTGCTGGAGGGTCTGTTGCTGGCTGCTGGGGGACCTATTGCCTTTGGGGGAAGATCTACTGTTGTGGGGGGGTCAGTTGTTGCTGGCGAGGTCTATTGTTGCCGCTGCAGGATCTATTGTTGCTGGTCATGATCTACTTTGGAGGAAGGGGTCCATTGTTACTGGCTACTGGATGGTCTATTGATGCTGGCTGGTGGGAGAACTATTGTTGCTGGTATGGATCTATTGTGGCTGAGGTTTATTTTGTGTTGCTGGGGAGGTATTTTGTTGCGGGGGGGGGTCCACTGTTGCTGGGGTGGATCCATTGTTGTTGGAGTATTTTTTTTGCGGGGGGGGGTTCTTTTGTTGCTGGGGGTCTATTGTTGCTGGGGGGTCTATTGTTGCTGGGTGCAGGGGTCTATTTGTTGATGACTGCAGGGATCTATTTTACTGCTTTTCTCTATATCATTTACAAATTCCACACAAATTACTTGGTATCACAAATTGATACTTAGTTCTGTGTCCTTCAAAAGGGGCAGAACTGGGAGGTGGGTAGGGGGTAGAACCAAAGGACGGTGCTTGGAGGTGGATAGGGGTCGAAGACAAGGAGTGAAGTGCAAGGGAAGAGTACCTGCACCTATTCTTTGAGAAAAAAAGCCCTGCTAATTACTACCCCCAGGAGACTGCAGGATCAAGTGCACAGAGCGGCCAGAGGCAGGGTCGGATTTAGGGGGGATTGGCTGGACTCCCCCCCAGATTTTAGTTATGCCCCCCCAGGCTGCTATTGACACTGCACTTGATCCTCTGAGCTCCTCTTCCCTCCACTGCAACACTGGGCTCCCTATGTCCTCCCAGGTACTATCTGCTCTGCACCCTTCTCGCAAATCCAACCTCAGAGCCGGCTCTTGTAGCTGCACTATTGTTGGGGTGAGACAGAAAAAAGATAGAGGCGGTCTGAAACTTGGGGAGACAGGAAAATAGGGGGAGAGGGGCTGGACTTTGGAGATAAAGAAAAATAGGGGAGGGTTGGACTATAGAGAGACAAAAAAATACATGTGGGGTTGGACTGTGGAGAGACAGAAAAATTGTGGGGGGGGGAGTTGGGTTTTGGGGGGCTGTACAGTGGAGAGACAGAACATTGGGAGGTTGATTTTGGGGGGCTGTACAATGGAGAGACAGAACATTGGGAGGTTGATTTTGGGGGGCTGTACAATGGAGAGACAGAACATTGGGAGGTTGATTTTGGGGGCTGTACAATGGAGAGACAGAACATTGGGAGGTTGATTTTGGGGGGCTGTACAATGGAGAGACAGAACATTGGGAGGTTGATTTTGGGGGGCTGTACAATGGAGAGACAGAACATTGGGAGGTTGATTTTGGGGGGCTGTACAATGGAGAGACAGAACATTGGGAGGTTGATTTTGGGGGGCTGTACAATGGAGAGACAGAACATTGGGGGGTTGATTTTGGGGGGCTGTACAATGGAGAGACAGAACATTGGGAGGTTGATTTTGGGGGGTTGTACAATGGAGAGACAGAACATTGGGACTTTGATTTTGGGGATCTGTACAATGGAGAGACAGAACATTGGGAGGTTGATTTTGGGGAGCTGTACAATGGAGAGACAGAAAATTGAGGGGTTGATTTTGCAGGGCTGTACTTTGGAAAGACAGGGAAATGGGCACACCCAGTGTGTGATTGCTAGCAGTCAGCTGAAGGGGACCAAGATGGCGGTGTGGGACCCAATCTATTTCAGTAAAACAGTAGATTGCAGTGGGACAACGCAGGATTCACTGTGCAGGCCGGTATGTGTTCAGGTGAGAACGCAGCAAAAGAGGGAAGAGGGAGGAAAAAAACATGGCGGGGGGGGGGGGTAGTCAGATACAGGACCTTTTTATAATTTCTTAGTATGGAAAATCCCCTTTATGTCCGGACATTGCCAGTCTAGACATAACGGCTGATTACCGGTATAATGTCGGTCTCTTTTCTTTTTTTAGGTTACTCTCCAATTCCAGGAGTCGATTTCCAATAAATAATGCTGTCCACTGATTCCTCAGCAGGTATGTACACAGCTAATAATTCCATCCAGAAAAACAGGAATCAAACAAAAATAAAATAAAAGCTGTTTCCATTAAAAGCAATATTAAACCCAAAAATAATCATTCATTTTATTGCAGCTTATCAGTTTTTAGATGTGATGGTTGCATTCGTTTTCTTTTTTAGGCTTTCTTTCTTCCATTTTCACCCGGTGATCCAGCCAGTAAGTCTGTGTTTTTTCAACAGAACAAGCTGTCCTGCAAATGTATCAGTTTAGAGTGATGAGGCAAACCATTTACCATTGACAGGGGAGCTTACAATGATCAGCTTTTATTTATTCATATAAAACCTTTATCCCAAAAGAAAAAACAAATGTTGCTGTAACTGATTGTGTAATTGCAATGTAAGTTGGAGTTCAGCTATAGCTTGTTAGTGTAATAATAATTCTTCAGGTTAGAATATGAAAATGGAACTTCCGGGAAAAAAAATTCTATTCTAAATAGAGCTGGGAAGGATAAAACTTCTGACTCCATGGTATTTGTCAGGGTGGGTTTCCTGATGGTGACAACAGTAGACGGCATCTTTGTGCTAAATGGCTTCTTGTAGTCTCCATCGGAAGCCCATGTGATAAGCTGACAAAGTAGGAGCATTGGAGGAATTCAATAAAGCTTCTGCTCCACTTTTCTGGCATTATTCCCTCTTATTACCCACCTCAGCTCAGGAAGATTTACCCCCCTCCCTCCCCTTCATGACCAGACCATTTTTTGTGATACAGCACTGCGTTACTTTAACTGACAATTGCGCGGTCGTGCAACGCTGTACCCAAACAAAATTTGTGTCCTTTTTTTCCCACACATAGAGCTTTCTTTTGGTGGTATTTGATCACCTCTGTGTTTTTTTTTTTGCGGTATGGATAAAAAAAAAGACCTACAATACTGAAAAAAAAACAATATTTCTTACTTTCTGCTATAAAACACATCCAATAAAAAAAATGGAAAAAATCTAATTTCTTCATCAGTTTAGACCAATATGTATTCTGCTATATATTTTTGCTAAAAAAAAATCCCAATAAGTGTATATTGATTGGTTTGCACAAAAGTTATAGCGTCTACAAACTATGGGATAGATTTATGGAATTTTTATTTATTTATTACTAGTAATGGCGGCGATCAGCGACTTATAGCGGGACTGTGATATTGCGCAGGACAAATTGGACACATAGGCCCCATACACACTATTAGATTTTTCTTCAGATTTTTGTCTTCAGATTTACCAAAAACATGTGATAGAAGGGCCTACCTGATTGCATACAAATTGAAACTCTTAAGCCTCATACACACGGTACGATTGTTGGCCAACTGAGCGTCTGATTTTTGTCAAAGGGTGTGTGCCAGGATCTTGTCTTGCATACTAACGGTACACAATTGTCCTGCCACAAACACGAACATAGTGACGTACAGTTGAACCTCGGATTACGAGCATAATCCCTTCCAGGAGTATGCTCTTAATCCAAAGTACTCGCATATCAAAGCGAGTTTTCCCATTGAAGTCAATAGAAACTAAAATAATTCGTCCCGCATTGACTTCAATGAGATGCAATACCGCATGCGGCCAGAGGTGGGGGGGGGGGGGGCGCCGGAGAGCCTTGGAAACGGCCGGCTGATGTCGGCTGACCTTGGCAAACGTCAGAAAGGCTAGAAACTGGGTATTTTCATGTATTTCCGTGTCTTTCCGAGCATTACAGAACGGCGGTGATCGGCTGCGATCGCCGCTGTTCGGCTCAGCTCCGGCGCCCCCACCAAATGCGGTACTGCAGGCTCTATTAGGGTGAATTCTGCTTGTCTTGCGCGACAACACTCCCAAACTGTGTCAGAATTTTTTTTTTTAAAGTTGCTCGCAAATCAAAACGCTCTCAAACCAAGTTACCCTTAAACCGAGGTTCCACTGTACTACAAGGAATTTCAGCTCTTGAGCGCCACCCTTTGGGCCCCTTTTGCTAATTTCGTGTTTGGTGAGCATTGATTCCGAGCATGCATGTTTGTACTTTCGACTTTTGTGTGACGGATTTGTGTACAGAACATACGAAAATCTGACGTCAAGCCGTTGTCCGTCGAAAATTTACTAGTCTGTCATCCAACATTTGTTGGCCGAAAATTGGACAACAAAAAAGGAGCGTACTAATGGTAAGATTTTAGGACAGCAGTCTGTCAACAGACAACCCGCTGCCAACAATCATACCGCGTGTACAAGGCTTTAGGCCGGGTTCACACTATTGCGAATTGGATGCGGGATCTCCGCATTAAATTCACAATAGCAGGAGAATGTGAATGGCTCTCTATGGAGCCGGTTCACATATCTCCGATGCGGTTCCGGTGCAAATTTGCACCGGAGCCATGTGCGTCTTTTGGTCCGTTTCAGGTCCAAATTCAGCCCAAAATTCAGGCTGAAATCGGACCTGAAATGGTGAATCAGGATGCACAGGACCTCTACTGTGAGCCGCATCTGCATTAGGTGTGAACCCAGCCTTAAGGTGTAACCTCATATGATATGGTTTTGGTAAATCTGAAGACAGAAATCTGCAGAAAATCCAAGGCCGCATACACACGGGCGGACTTTTCGACCGGAGTGGTCCGACGGACTTTCCAGCGGACTTTCAACGGACTTTTGACGGACTTCTGACTGACTTTTTAACGAAAGGACTTGCCTACACACGATCACACCAAAGTCCGACAGATTCGTACGTGATGACGTACACCGGACTAAAATAAGGAAGTTGATAGCCAGTAGCCAATAGCTGCCCTAGCGTGGGTTTTTGTCCATTGGACTAGCACACAGACGAGCGGATTTCTGGGTCTGGCGGAGTTACGACGTAAAGATTTGAAGCATGTTCCAAATCTAAAGTCCGTCAGATTTTCGACTGGAAAAGTCTGCTGAAGGTCCGATGAAGCCCACATACGATCGGATTGTCCGTCGGACCAGTCCGATAGAAAAGTCTGCTCGTGTGTACGCTGCATAATAGTTTGTATGGAGCAACTACACTTGCAGAGGGCTTTGCAAAGTGGACAGTCTATTTGCCTTTAGTAAATCAACCCCAAAGTGACACTTTTTTGGAGACCAGTGACACCAATACAGTAATAAGTGCTAAAAATATGCACTGTCACTGTACTAATGACACTGGCTGGGAAGGGGTTAACATCAGGGGCGATCAAAGGGTTAAATGTGTTTCTAGGGAGAGCTTTCTAACTGTGGGGAGGTGCTGTTACTATGAGAAGGCAGAGATCTGTGCCTAGCAGGAACACAGGAACTCTACCTCCTCTTCTCCCCTCAAGAATGCTCGGCGGGTCCCAGTGGACCTCGGGTCTGCCGGACCTGCTGATTGGCTCCTGCTGTGTCCAGTCACAGCAGGAGTGGGTCGCGGGCAGTGCGCATGTGCACCCCAGACCCGGAACGGCAGAATCATGTACAGGTACGTAATTCTGCACAGGGAAGCCAACTTGCTGCTGTATATTTACAGTATACGGTCGGCAAGCGGTTAATGTGTTGCGCCAAATTCATAAAGCATCTACAACACTTTTGATTCCGACAGCAACACCTAATTCGGGTAGTTCTAACATGCACCACTTTTACATGGTGGTGGAAATTTAAAATAAAATACTGACAGTTTACATCTTATGAAAGTAGAGCTAATTAAAGCGGAGTTCCGCCCAAAAAATAAAATTTATAAAAGTCAGCAGCTACAAATACTGCAGCTGCTGACTTTTGATATAAGGACTCTTACCTGTCCAGGATGCCCGTGATGTCCTCACCTGAAGCCGACCCGTCCCTCAGCTCCAGGTGGAGGCGCCGCCATCTTCAGTAAGTAAATCAGGAAGTGATGCCTTGCGGCTTCAACAGACTGGTTCCCTACTGCGCATGCGCGAGTCACGCTGCGCATCCTGACTGGTCCCTGCTGTCTTCTGGGACCTGTGTGTCTACCAGAAGACAGCAGGGGGGACGGAGGAGGGGCCGGACATGGTGTAGATCACCGCAGAATCTGCGGCGATCTATTGCCGGAAGTGGGAGTAAATAACTGGATTATACAGGTATCTGCTCCCCCCTGAAAGGTGCCAAATGTGACACTGGAGGGGGGGACCGGAAAAGCGGAAGTTCCATTTCTGGGTGGAACTCCACTTTAAGACCAGTTCTCCTTTGGCATACAGAGAGAGAGACCCTGGCACAAACAGATTTTGCAAAAGTGTCACATGTCCATACTAAAAGTGGCGCAGCGTGTGCCAAATCCAAGTACTAGACAGGCACATGAATTTGGCGCATGTTGTATCACTTTTAGAACACGAGAGACACTTTAGCAAAGACTGTCTGCACCGGATTTTATGATTTCCAGGGGTAGTGTTGTCCTCCATTAACAGGAAATGCCTAAACATGGACATTTATGGTAGGATCACCAGATATTTTGACCAAAATGTATTCTGCTACATGTCTTTGGTAAAAAAAAATCCTAGTAAGAGTATATTGATTGGTTTACGTGACAGTTATAGGGTCTGCAAACTATGGTATATACTGTATACTGAATATTTTTTATACTACTGTTAGTGGAGATCAATGGCTTACTGCGATAGTGTTGTGGGCAATCTGACAAAAACTGACATTGTAGTAACTGACTAACTGCTACTGCCATCAACAATGACATTAACACAGTGATCAGTGATAATATTATACATTAGAGATGGGCAGGGGCGGACTGACAACTCATGGGGCCCCCGGGCAATAGGAGATCGTGGGGCCCCCAGGTTTAACCACTTGCTTACTGGGCACTTAAACCTCCCTCCTGCCCAGACCAATTTTCAGCTTTCAGCGCTGTCACTCTTTGAATGACAATTGCACGGTCATACAACACTGTACCCAAATACAATTTTATAATTTTTTTCACAAAAATAGAGCTTTCTTTTGGTGGTATTTAATCACCACTGTGGTTATTTTTTTGCTAAACAAACAAAAAAAAGATGGACAATTAAAAAAAAAAAAAAAAGTTTCATAGTTTGTTATAAAATTTTGCAAACAGGTAATTTTTCTCCTTCATTGATATGCCCTGATGAGGCGACACTGGTGGGCACTGATAGGTTGCACTGATATACACAGATAAGGCGGCACAGGTATGCACAGATAAGGCGCCATTAATATGCACAGATAATGCAGTACTGATGGGCACAGATAAGGCGGCACTGATAGGTGTTATTGATAGGTACCACTGATAGATGGCACTGATAGGTGGCACTGGTGGGCACTGGTAGGTGACACTGATGGGAAGCACTGTTGATGAGGCACTGATTGGTGACATTGATAGGTGGCACTGTGGGAACTGATGGGTGGCACTGTGGGCACTGATAGGTGGCGCTGGTGGGCACTGGTAGGTGGCACAGGTGAGCACAGATGAGCTGGCGGCTGCTCTCCTTGATCGGGACCGATGTCCCTCTGACAGCTGCTGGTGATCTGCTTTTTTTTTCTCCTCGCGCTGTCAGCATGAGGATAAAAAATAGCCGATTACCGGCTCTGTTTACATCACATGATCAGCTGTCACTGGCTGAAAGCTGATCATGTGGTAAGGGGTCGGGATCGACCCATTACTTCGATCTGTGATCCAGCGAATCTCATAGACTCGCTGATCACAGAGCGGGGCGTGCAGGCCTCTCGAGCCCAATAGACATCCTCCCAGCAAAGTAGGTCTGTGCTGTAGCAGTCATTCGGCTATAGCACGAATCTAAAGCTGTTAAAGATGGCCACCATGCAGCAGCCATCTTTATGACACAACATTAACATGACCTGCGGTGTGCATAGCGTGCTAAACTATGCTGCGTATTTAGTGTGGCTTTTTAATCTAATTAGAAATTTTAGTCTGATTTTCTACATTTTTTTTTTTTAAATAATTTTTATTTTATTTTAATGTTCAATTAAATGTTAATATTTTTTTTACATTCTTTTCACAATGCTGTTGTAGGGGGGGGGGTGCTTTAATGAAGTATCAGGGGTCTAAATAGACCCCCCAAGTCTTAGGAGACAGAGAAAGGGACTGAGGACAAATCCACAGTCCCTTTCTCTGTAGCCTTAGCTGCACTCCAAATGAATAAACAGAAGACAGAGGCTCCTGCCCATTCATGAACTGAAGCATAGAAAACACAAACACCTGCAGCTGGTGCCAGTAGTAAAGGAAAGCAAGGGGCACGCTGGAGGAAATAAGGGGGCACTTTAGAAGCACTAAGGGAACCTCTGGAGGAGTTAGTATCTTCAGAGTGCCCCCTTACATCCTCCTGTAGAGTGCCCCCTTATGTTCTGCTCCTCCAGGGTGCCCCTATTTAACCACTTGCCTACTGAGTACTTTTATCCCCTTCTTGCCCAGGCCAATTTTCAGCTCTTAGCGCTGTCACACTTTGAATGACAATTACGTGGTCATGTAACACTGTACTCATATGAAATTTCTATCATTTTTTTCACACAAATATAGCTTTCTTTTGGTGGTATTTAATCACCGCTGGGTTTTTATTTTTTAGTACTAAATGAAAAAAAGACCAGCATTTTTTTCATAGTTTGCTATAGAATTTAGCAAACAGGTAATTTTTCACTTTCACTGATTTGTGCTGATGAAGCTGCACTGATGAGGAGGCACTGATGGGCACTTAAAAAAAAAAAAAAAGAGCAAAAGCCATTTATGGGTGGCAGTGATAGGCTCCACTGATGAGGCAGCACTGACGAGGAGGCACTGGTAGGTGGCACTGATTGCGAGCACTGAAGGGCACTGATTGGCAACATTGGTGGGCACTGTTGGGACTGCACATATCAATGTAGATGTCCCTTTTACAGAACCTGGTTATTAGTTCTCCTCTCCTTTCCTCATGTGGCCAGGCCAGCAAGGGAGCCAGATGTACCTGCTGCTCACCTACAGCTATTGCTGAGCAAAGACAGGTGCTCTTAATGTCCCCCCCCATCCCAATCCTATTGTGGTGTTTGAGGGAGCTCAGCTCAGGAAGATTCACAGAACACAGGGGTGGGAGATGTGCTGGCTGGAATGCTGAGAAGGATCCAGTGCAGTGACCTCTTATCAAGCCTGAGAAGAGGAGGGGGAGATCACGGGAAGGAACACAGAGAAACGTGCAGTGGCTGGGACTCCCGAGAGACCAGAAGAGATAGTAGCTGGCCGGAACGGACTTCACCTCCTTCATCAATCACAGGGAGAGGAGGGGGGGGGGGGAGCGCAGAAAAGATCACAGAGGCATCTGTGCTGCGGCTGCAGGGCTACAAGAGACAGTGACAGTCTGGATTGGTGTGAGAGCGGGGGTACTCACAGCTCTTAAAATAATGCCCAAAGTAGTGCTGGAGGGAGAGAAATGTCAGCAGGGTACGTGCAGTATCCGGGAAACCTGCAGATCGGGGGTATATGCTGACAGACAGCAGAGCTCTCTCTCTCTGTCCGCTCCGGATGTTTGGCAACAGTCAGGGGCGGGCCCCCTGCTGGCCGCCGGGCCCTCGGACAGTGCCCGATATGCCCGAATGGTCAGTCCGCCCCTGGAGATGGGCCAAACACCCCCCTGTTCAGTTCGCAGCAGAGATCCCGTACAGAGAAAATGTTCAGCCTGGAGCCGCAAACTCCATTAAAGTCTATTGGAGCCAAACATGAAAAATAAAAAGACCCCATTTTGAAGGCTTATTTGCAAGTTATTGACCATAGAAGGGGCATGGGGGTCTGGGTACTGCCCTGGGGGACATGTATGGATGAAAAAAACATTTTTTTAAAACAATTGTTTTTAACCACTTGAGCCCCGGACCATTATGCTGCCTAAGGACCAGAGGTCTTTTTCCAATTTGGCACTGCGTCGCTTTAACTGCTAATTGCGCGGTTATGCAATGCTGTACCCAAACGAAATTTGCGTCCTTTTCTTCCCACAAATAGAGCTTTCTTTTGATGGTATTTGATCACTTCTGCAGTTTTTATTTTTTGCGCTATAAACGGAAAAAGACCGAAAATTTTGAAAAAAAATGATATTTTCTACTTTTTGTTATAAAAAAAATCCAATAAACTCAATTTTAGTCATACATTTAGGCCAAAATGTATTCGGCCACATGTCTTTGGTAAAAAAAATGTCAATAAGCGTATATTTATTGGTTTGCGCAAAAGTTATAGCGTCTACAAACTAGGGTACATTTTCTGGAATTTACACAGCTTTTAGTTTATGACTGCCTATGTCATTTCTTGAGGTGCTAAAATGGCAGGGCAGTACAAAACCCCCCCAAATGACCCCATTTTGGAAAGTAGACACCCCAAGGAAATTGCTGATAGGCATGTTGAACCCATTGAATATTTATTTTTTTTGTCCCAAGTGATTGAATAATGACAAAAAAAAAAAAAAAAAAAAATATTTACAAAAAGTTGTCACTAAATGATATATTGCTCACACAGGCCATGGGCCTATGTGGAATTGCACCCCAAAATATATTCAGCTACTTCTCCTGAGTACGGGGATACCACATGTGTGGGACTTTTTGGGAGCCTAGCCGCGTATGGGACCCCGAAAACCAATCACCGCCTTCAGGATTTCTAAGGGTGTAACTTTTTGATTTCACTCTTCACTGCCTATCACAGTTTCGGAGGCCATGGAATGCCCAGGTGGCACAACCCCCCCCCAAATGACCCCATTTTGGAAAGTAGACACCCCAAGCTATTTGCTGAGAGGCATATTGAGTCCATGGAATATTTTATATTTTGACACAAGTTGCGGGAAAGTGACACTTTTTTTTTTTTTTTTTTTTTTTTTTGCACAAAGTTGTCACTAAATGATATATTGCTCACACAGGCCATGGGCCTATGTGGAATTGCACCCCAAAATACATTTAGCTGCTTCTCCTGAGTATGGGGATACCACATGTGTGGGACTTTTTGGGAGCCTAGCCGCGTACGGGGCCCCGAAATCCAATCACCGCCTTCAGCGTTTTTAAGGGCGTGAATTTTTGATTTTACTCTTCACTGCCTAACACCGTTTCGGAGGCCATGGAATGCCCAGGTGGCACAAACCCCCCCCAAATGACCCCATTTTGGAAAGTAGACACCCCAAGCTATTTGCTGAGAGGCATGGTGAGTATTTTGAAGCTCTCATTTGTTTTTGAAAATGAAGAAAGACAAGAAAAAACTTTTTTTTTTTTTCTTTTTTCAAATTTCAAAACTTTGTGACAAAAAGTGAGGTCTGCAAAATACTCACTATACCTCTCAGCAAATAGCTTGGGGTGTCTACTTTCCAAAATGGGGTCATTTGGGGGGGTTTTGTGCCACCTGGGCATTCCATGGCCTCCGAAACTGTGATAGGCAGTGAAGAGTGAAATCAAAAATTCACGCCCCTTAGAAAGCCTGAAGGCGGTGCTTGGTTTTTGGGGTCCCGTACACGGCTAGGCTCCCAAAAAGTCTCACACATGTGGTATCCCCGTACTCAGGAGAAGCAGCAGAATGTATTTTGGGGTGTAATTTCACATATTCCCATGGCATGTTTGAGCAATATATCATTTAGTGACAACTTTGTGCAAAAAAAAAAAAAAAAAAAAAAAAATTTGTCTCTTTCCCGCAACTTGTGTCGCAATATAAAATATTCCATGGACTCGACATGCCTCTCAGCAAATAGCTTGGGGTGTCTACTTTCCAAAATGGGGTCATTTGGGGGGGTTTTGAACTGTCCTGGCATTTTATGCACAACATTTAGAAGCTTATGTCACACATCACTCACTCTTCTAACCACTTGAAGACAAAGCCCTTTCTGACACTTATTTTTTACATGAAAAAGTTTTTTTTTTTTTGCAAGAAAATTACTTTGAACCCCCAAACATTATATATTTTTTTAAAGCAAATGCCCTACAGATTAAAATGGTGGGTGTTTCATTTTTTTTTTTCACACAGTATTTGCGCAGCGATTTTTCAAACGCATTTTTTGGGGAAAAAACACACTTTTTTAAATTTTAATGCACTAAAACACACTATATTGCCCAAATGTTTGATGAAATAAAAAAGATGATCTTAGACCGAGTACATGGATACCAAACATGACATGCTTTACAATTGCGCACAAACGTGCAGTGGCAACAAAATAAATACATTTTTAAAAGCCTTTAAAAGCCTTTACAGGTTACCACTTTAGATCTACAGAGGAGGTCTACTGCAAAAATTACTGCCCTCGATCTGACCTTCGCGGCGATACCTCACATGCATGGTGCAATTGCTGTTTACGTTTGACG
This sequence comes from Aquarana catesbeiana, assembly GCA_037953035.1. Classification (NCBI taxonomy): domain Eukaryota; kingdom Metazoa; phylum Chordata; class Amphibia; order Anura; family Ranidae; genus Aquarana; species Aquarana catesbeiana. Next base: position 214,680 of record JBBHAA010002452.1, read on the forward strand.
ACAGACCGCCGCTTGCGTTCGCCTTAGCGCAAGAGCAGGGGGCGACAGGGGTGCTTTTTTTTTTTTTTTTTTTTTTCTTTATTATTTTTTTGCTTTTTTATCTTATTTTTAAACTGTTCCTTTCATTTTTTTTTTTTTTAAATCATTTTTATTGTTATCTCGGGGAATGTAAATATCCCCTATGATAGCAATAGGTAGTGACAGGTACTCTTTTTTGAAAAAATTGGGGTCTATTAGACCCTAGATCTCTCCTCTGCCCTCAAAGCATCTGACCACACCAAGATCGGTGTGATAAAATGCTTCCCCAATTTCCCAATGGCGCTATTTACATCCGGCGAAATCTAAGTCATAAAATGCTCGTAGCTTCCGGTTTCTTAGGCCATAGAGATGTTTGGAGCCACTCTTGTCTCTGATCAGCTCTATGGTCAGCTGGCTGAATCACCGGCTGCATTCTCAGGTTCCCTGTTGAGACAGGAGAGCCAGAGAAAAACACGGAAGACGGTGGGGGGGGGGGGGGCATTCCCTCCCACGGCTTGTAAAGGCAGTCTAGAGGCTAATTAGCCGCTAGGATTGCTTTTACATGAAAGCCGACCGCTGGCTGAAAAGAATGATACCAAGATGATACCTAAACCTGCAGGCATCATTCTGGTATAACCACTCAAAGTTGTGAATGGCGTACCTGAAGACAAAAAAATGGTTAACAATAAAGCACAGTAAACAATAAAGTATAAATAATTACATACCTGAAAAACAAACATGATAAAACATAATAACAATAACAATAACAATAAAACACTGCAGAATAGAATACAGTAAAAAAAGAGCAGAACAATAGAGAGAGAGAATAGAGAGAGAGAACAATAAAACGACAACTATTTTTTTTTATTTTATATATATATATTTTTTTTTTTACACTTTTTTTGTAACTAACTTTTATAACTGTAACCGGTTCCAGGTTCGGGTCTCTCAAAATGCGATGGCATCTTGGGAGACCCTGTGAAAGTGTGCCTAGTCTGTGCAATGCTGTACCCTACGCTAATACTCAACTAGTGTATGGTAGTGTTCAAAACATTCACCAATGCAAAGACCAGGATTGTCAGGACAGGAGGGACAATAATAGCGGGTGTCACGCCTATATCCGCGTTTGCTGCAGACACAACATCTTTTTGGGGGGGGTTCGTTGGGTAGGGGTACTCGGGAGCACATAAAAATGCCTCTCATGCAGCCGACTGCATTTCGTTGGGGGATGTGAATGGGGGAAGTACGGGCGCTGCAGAAGTGGTGGGTTCCCAATTAGGATTGGCGAATGCAGCAGGAAGGGCACTATGGGCACGACGGGCCTGTGTTTGTCTTTTTGGTGGCAGCGGGACACTACTTGTGCTTGTCACCTCACCAGCTTGAACTGCACTTATGGGACTCGCCACGTCACCAAGTGTTACTGCAGTGCTGGTTTGACTACGACCGGGGTGTACTAGGCCGCTGGTGCTTGCCAGTTCAATAAAAAGCTTCCAAAAAAACTGTTAGCGATCGCAGGGATCAGGCCTGACTCTGCGAACGCTGCAGTTATGCGTTTAGTGTTTTGTAAGTGACAGTGATCGATCGATACTGCACTTGGGTGGGCTGGACTGGGCCGGGCGGAGGGGCAAAACGCAGGTGCTAGCAGGTATCTGGGTTGATCCCGCTAACACTGCGTTTTTGGGAACCCTAAACTGCTGGGGACGCTAGTATAGATCTGATCTGATCGGATCAGATATTGATCCGTTCAGATACTATACCACTAAAGGAGGCGTATGCTGCGTGCGTGGGTGTTAGCGGTACTGGCGCTAACCTGACGCTGCCTGGGGCCGGTGCTTGCTAGTTCACCAAAATGCTACCAAAAAAACTGTTAGCGATCGCAGGGATCAGGCCTGACTCTGCGAACGCTGCAGTTATGCGTTTAGTGCCTTGTAAGTGTCAGTGATCGATCGATACTGCACTTGGGTGGGCTGGGCTGGGCCGGGCGGAGGGGCACAACGCAGGTGCTAGCAGGTATCTGGGCTGATCCCGCTAACACTGCGTTTTTGGGAACCCTAAACTGCTGGGGACGCTAGTATAGATCTGATCGGATCAGATATTGATCCGATCAGATACTATACCACTAAGGGAGGTGTACGGTGCGTGCGTGGGTGTTAGCGGTACTGGCGCTAACCTGACGCTGCCTGGTGCTTGCTTGCCAGTTCACCAAAATGCTACCAAAAAAACTGTTAGCGATCGCAGGGATCAGGCCTGACTCTGCGAACGCTGCAGTTATGCGTTTAGTGTTTTGTAAGTGACAGTGATCGATCGATACTGCACTTGGGTGGGCTGGGCGGAGGGGCAAAACGCAGGTGCTAGCGGGTATCTGGGCTGATCCCGCTAACACTGTGTTTTTGGGAACCCTAAACTGCTGGGGACGCTAGTATAGATCTGATCAGATCAGATATTGATCCGATCAGATACTATACCACTAAGGGAGGCGCATGCTGCGTGCGTGGGTGTTAGCGGTACTGGCGCTAATCTGACGCTGCCTGGGGCGACGCATATCACCGCCGGGCGATCAGGGGGCTAAACCTTTATTAGGTAATAAACGGCGGGTGCCCTGACACTATAAAAAATAAACGAACTAACCTGCGTCACCCGTAACGGTTATACGGTGATCAGTGGTGAAAGGGTTAACTAGGGGGCAATCAAGGGGTTAAAACATTTATTAGATAGTATATGGGGGTCCCTGTCACTATAAAACGCTGACGGCGAACCTAAATATTTACCTCACTAACTAGCGTCACCAGCGACACTAATACAGCGATCAGAAAAATGATCGCTTAGCAACACTGGTGACAGGGGGTGATCAAGGGGTTAAAACTTTATTAGGGGGGGTTAGGGGGGTACCCTAGACCTAAAGGGGGGTAATACTCACTGTTCCAACACTGTAACTGTCACAAACTGACACTATGCAGTAATCAGAAAAAAAAAAAAAAAAACCTGCTGGTGTCAGTTTGTGACAGGGGGGGGGGGGTGATTGGGGGGGGATCGGGGGGCGATCGGGGGGGGGATCGGGGTGTTTTGTATGCCTGGCATGTTCTACTGTGTGTGTAGTGTGTTGTGCACTCACATTGATGTCTTCTCCCCTCGGCGCTGGAACGGAAAATACCGAGCCGAGGGGAGATGACATCATTTCCTTTGCTGCTGTTTAGCATACAGCAGCAAAGGAGTGTTCCCATTGGCCGGCGGCGATCGCGAGGGGGGGGCCACGAACGGATGGCCTCCCCCTCATCTCGGATCGCCGGGGAACAGAACGGGACCGCTTCGGGCACCGGGGGGGGGTCCGATCGGACCCCCCACCCGCGAGAGGCAAATCACGTACATGTACGTGATTTTGCCTGCCCGTGCCGCCTTGCCGACGTAAATCGGCGTTAGGCGGTCCTTAAGTGGTTAAAGGAGCAGTGATTTTAGTGATGCTCAAAGCGCAACAATAAAAATGAAAAATTCCTTTAAATATATTGCCTGGGGGGTCCCCTTAGTCTGCCTGTAGTGGTGCATCTGTAACATACATAGAACATGCTGCAGCAAAAATGACATTTCTAAAGAAAAAAAAACCAAATCAAAACCCATTTAAATTGACTCACGGTTGCAATTGCCGGCCAGCAATATAAAAAAAAAATGATTTGTGGGGGGCGCGCCGTTTTTTATTTTTTTGGTGTGGGGTTCCCCTTAAAATCCATACCAGACCCTTAGGTAGGATTTTGGGGGGACCACGCAACTTTTTTAATAAAAATGTTTGCGTGGGGTTGACATCAACATGGGGACAAGTTGCTTTGGGGTGGTCCCCCCTGCCCCAAAGCACCCACCCCCCTATGTTGAGGCCATGTGGCCTGGTATGGTTAGGAGGTGCGGTGGCGCTCACTCATCTCCCCTCTTTCCTGGCCTGCCAGGCTGCATACTTGGATAAGAGTCTGGTTTAGATTTTGAGGGGTCCTCACGTCGTCTTTTTTTTTTTTTTTGGCGTGGGGTTGCCCTTAAAATCCATACCAGACCTAATTTTATTTTATTCAGCTGTCAGTGGGGAATCCCGCTGACAGCTGATGACTCATTGGTTGTTAAGGACATGGCAGCCAGATTCCCGGCCCTGCTTCTTAACAACCAGCTATTCACTGCATCCTGATTGGCCCAAACAGAGCGCAGAATGCATTGTGCAGCATGCCATGCATTGCAGGGCATTCAGCACGGTGAACACCCGTCGATCACTCTGGAAATTTGGGTGTTCCCAAATGGGTCGAACAGCCAATGTTCGGTCTGAACTATTGCTTGGGCCGAACCGTTCGCCCAACACTACTATACACTGTCACTGTATTTATGATACTGGCTGGCAAGTGGTTAAAATTGAGGGCGATCAAAGGGTTAAATATGTGCCTAACAATAGTGTGTGTACTGTGTGATGATTTTACTAAGCAATGTGCTTTGCAGGGAGAAAAAAAAAGCACATCACTGCTGACAGTGGAGAGCCCTGTGTTGTTTACCAACACAAGGCTCTGGTCTGTCATTCGCTCAGCTGATCAGTGGGTTCCAGACATAAATCATTGGCAGGGACCCGATAAACATCTTGTGCTGCAGCAGATTACAGTGCAGCAAGGGCAGCAGGCCTGGGCTTATGCACCCCCTACCCAGGAATACCAAATCACGTAGATGTTTATGATTTGGCACAGCAGGGCCACACTGCCACACATGGACACAGAGAAAAAAAAAGCTATTTCTTCAAAATAACAAAAGGTTGCAATTTGCAACAAAGTAAAATCCCTGTACATACATAAATCCCCCAGAGGGAAATGTTTTCAGCTTTCAGCGCTGTTGCACTTTGAATGATTGCTAGGTCATGTAACACTGTACCCATATGAAATTTTTATAATTTTCACACAAATAGAGCTTTCTTTTGGTGGTATTTAATCACCTCTGGGATTTTTATTTTTTGCCAAAAAACAAAAATTTGGGGGAAAAAATGTTTTTCCTAGTTTCTGTCAGAAAATTTTGTAAATAAGTAACTTTTCCCCTTCACTGAGGTGCGCTGATGAGAAGCACTGAAAGGCACTCATGGGTATCATTGATGGGCACTGATAGGCTGCACTGATGGGCACTGATAGGCTGCACTGATGGGGTGGCACTGATGAGGTGGTACTGATGAGAAAGCACTAATATGCTGCACTGATGGGCACTGATAGGTGGCACTTATGGGCAATGATAGGTGGCACTGATGGGCACTGAAAGACAGCACTGACTTGCATCACTAATGGGCTCAGAATGGCATTACTTCTGGGCACAGATTGGCATCACTCCTGAGCACTGTTGGGGCTGCACTGATGATCAGCTGATCGGCTCTCCTCCCCTCACACTCTGCCACTCTGCCGATTACGGGCACTTCCTTGTTTACATGTGATCAGGTGTGATTGGACATAGCTGATCACATGGGTAAAGAGCCGAGTCATCAGCTCTTTACCAAGATTAGGGTTGCGCTGTGTCCTACCGCGGACGTGATGAGACTGCGGTGACATCATATTTTGGGGTGACGTCACCCCAGAACGAGAGACTATAGACAAATGACAGCGGGCGGGAGGTAGGTAAACAAACAATTTTTTCTTCTACTTACAAATACCGTTTTTCCACTTCCTGGTTGAGTGAGGCACTGGTGATGTAACCCTGGCCTCACTGATGCATCCTAGGAAGTTCCTGTCACATGTTCTAGGAGGCCAACCCAGAGTTCCACAAAATAAAAGGAGATGGATTCAGCTGCCCTTAGTGTAAATAGCTGCCATAAGAGGGATGTGGAGGAAAAGAATATAAAGCGTGGAAAGAAAAAAAAACAACAATTATTTATAAGTATCTGTTTGTAGATTGTTATTCCTAAACATTTCTAACGTTGCCTTTGTTGTAATTTTTATGATAGAGATAAAGTTTCTCTTAAAAATGCTTTGCAAACAATGGCTATCATGTACTGATATAATGGAATACAGAGGAGGAAATGGACTCATTTCTAGGTTGGATTACACATTTAAATAATATTCCTACTTCTAATCCCTACAGGTCTCGGCAGACATGTTTCTCTGGAGGAAGAACTCCACACAGACTACACCTAGTTCCTGGTGTGACCAAGGCCTTTTCTTGTGTCTCTGGAGACAATCACTGTGTGAGAACTGTCTAAAAAAAAATCCCCCCACAAACCCATTCCTTTATACGCCGTCATTGCGGATATCTTGTGTTTAGTTTAGAAAGTAAAAACCCCCCACCATCCACAGCTCCACCACTGAAGTTCTACCTATAAGGACATTCCTGGATCATCTGAGATACCAACACACCAGCATGTTCCAATCCTAGAGCTACCTTCTACTCCGAAATACTTAGTACATTGGGATGATATTAAAGTCTAAAAGTCAAACTGTCTGAGATCCCCAGCCAATCAGATACTCACTTTCATTGGAAAAACTGCTAGAATTATGAAGAAGCTGATAGGATGTTATGGAACAATACGGGCTGTTCTTCTTTCAGGAACTGTGATACATGAAGACCATTACTGGATGTTTACCATTCATTTTATGCTGTTTTAGCTCTCCGCAGCATCTTTGTCTTACTACTGTGTATTTTTCTTAATCTAACACTCCTTTCAGTTCTGTGTGGCGGGGGCTCATGCTTTAGTTACAGATTTATTTGATCTACACTTGACCCTTTCGTAAAAGGTGTCAGAAAAGGCTTGGTCTTCAAGTGGTTAGAAGAGTAGGTGATGTGTTGCATAAGCTTCTGATGTTGGGCATAAAATGTCAGGACAGTTCACCCGCCCCAATGACCCCTTTTTGGAAAGTATACACCCCAAGCTATTTGCTGAGATAACCCTAATGCCGCGTACACACGGTCAGACTTTACAGCAGACTTTGCCCAGCGGACTTTTCGACGTACTTTACGACGGACTTTGTGAATGAACGGACTTGCCTACACACAATCCACCAAAGTCTGTCGAATTCGTACGTGATGACGTACGACCGGACTAAAATAAGGAAGTTCATAGCCAGTAGCCAATAGCTGCCCTAGCGTGGCTTTTTGTCCGTCGAACTAGCATACAGACGAACAAACTTTTCGACCGGACTTGAGTTCGATGGATAGATTTAAAACATGTTTCAAATCTAAGTCCGTCCAACTTTTGAGCAAACAAAGTCCGCTGGAGCCCACACACATCGAATTGTCCGACGAAATCCAGTCCGCCGGGCAAAGTCTGTCGTAAAGTCCGCTCGTGTGTACGCGGCATTACCCTATAGAAAAGCCTCTTTTCTGTGTCCCTCTTAATATTGGTGGGTGGGTAGCTTCAGCCCAGCACTAATTTTTGGCCATCCAGAGGCTTGTCTCCATTATACCAGGAACATGGATAGGTGCTAATTACCAGAAATACATAACTTTTTCTTAAAGGAATACAATCACAATTATGGCACAAAAAACGAGTCTCTATTAAAAAAGGGACTAGCCCCTTTAAAAGTCCAATGTAAACAGTCACTCTTATGTGGTTGCAGCTCCTCAGAAAGAACCTGGTGGATCCTCCAATCATAGCACTATAAACGGACAAGCCAAGGGCGCAACCATCTGAGTGTAGCAATTGCTACACTCAGATGGTTGCTCCCTTGGCTTGTCCATTTATAATGACATCACTTTTTCTTGCATGAATTCTCACAGATGTGAATTTAAAACGGTTGTAAACCCCGCTTTTTTATTTTTACCTACAGGTAAATAAGGCTTGCCTGTAGGCAGGGGCGTTGCTAGGTCTACAAAAGATCTGTGGCTAGAGCCCATAGCAGCGTAGTAAAGAAAGTCATACACATGTATATACGGTAATATACGTGTGTGTGGGTGTATATATATCCCCAGAGAGCCCCCCAGTTACATCAGGGTCTCCAGAGAGCCCCTCCTTACATCAGGGTCCCCAGAGAGCCCCCCTAACATCAGGGTCCCCAGAGAGCCTCCTCCTTACATCAGTCCCCAGAGAGCCTCTCCCTTGCATCAGGGTCCCCAGAGAGCCCCCCACTTGCATCAGGGTTTCCAGAGAGCCCCCCTTACATTAGGGTCACCAGAGAGCCTCCCCCTTAAATCAGGGTCCCCAGAGAGCCCCCCACTTACATCAAGGTCCCCAGAGAGCCTCCCCTCCCCTTGGTGACCCCTGCAGAGACTCGGGGCTATGGGTCCCAGATTCGGGGCTATAGCCCCAAAAGCCACCCCCTAGCGACGCCACTGCCTGTAGGTAAAATTAATAATAAGGCTTATCTGTAGGTAAAATTACCGGTAATAATAAGGCTTACCTCTAGGTAAAATGAATATCTCCTAAACGTGCACTGTTTAGGAGATATTCTACCTGCATGCATCCACTGACATCAGCGGTGAATGCTCTCTGAAGGTCGGGCATCCCCTGCCGGACCTTTAGAGCTTCTTGCCGTATCCGAGGGCTCCCGCACGCATGCGCGGGAGTGACGTCATCGCAGCTTCATTCTAAGGTGAGTATTTCATAAGGTGCTAGTATGCTTCGCACTAGCACATTATGCCATTGTCTTGCAGGTTTTTGTACCTATAGATAAGCCTATAATAAGGCTTACCTATGAGTACTGTAAATATCTTCTAAATGTGTGCCGTTTAGGAGATATTTACTGTACATGCAGCTGAAGACATCATCGGTGCCTGCACTCTGAAGGAACAGCCACCCAGGCCGTTCGTCTAGAATTCTGTGCCGTAAACAGCGGCTCCCTTGTGCATGCACGGGAGTGACGTCATTGCGGCTCCGGCCAGTCACACAACCGGAGTCCGTGAACCCCGAAGGAAGACGGTTGAAGATGGAAGCGACCTCCAGCGGTGACAGCGCATCGCTGGAGTGCTTAGTTTTCAGGCAAGTTTCACATAATGTGCTATTATACGATTCCTTTACCTTTCAGGTAAAATAAAAAAAAAAGTAAAAAAATTACTCAGTGGTTACTACTACTTGAAATTGGTGCTCCAGCCCCTCCACGGAAAAATTAAAAGTCAGCAGCTACATATACTGTTGCTGTTGACCTTTAATATTAGGATACTTACCTGTCCTGGAATCCAGCGATGTCGGCTCCGCTACTGATGTTTTGGCTTTCAGGTGCTTCCGCCGCCATAACCTTTAAAGGAAACCGGCAGTGAAGCCGCGGCTTCACAGCCGATTTCCTACTGCGCAAGCATGAAGCATGCTGAGCTTTCTGAACGGCCTGGCGGCGCGGAAGAAGGAGTGGGTCCGATTGAAGTGGGTTCAGGGACCTGTCAAAACCCCCCCCCCCCGAAAGGTGCCAAATGTGGCACCGGAGGGAGGGAGGAGACAGATAAGCGGATCTTCCACTTTTTGGTGGAACTCTGCTTTAAGCAATTTGGTGACTAAACAGATTAAGCCCCACATTTCAGTGTAATATAAAATCTGGTCCTAAAGGTGGACTATACCTTTAATAACACAGAGTGCAGCGCCCTCTCATGGTACATGTGTGTGTGTTTCTGTAAAAGGTCTGTAATATTAATGGTTGTTCATGCACAATTCTGTATGTTTTATTTCATAATCATTTTTTTTAATATATTTTTTAATTTTATTTTTATTACGATGAATGAAGGTGCCACAGCATTTGGCCAATATACTAAAACAAGTATAAAACAGGGATAACCCTATGATTTTTGATGGTATAGATTAAGATTGAACTGGTGGTACCGGATCTAGTGGTAAGCACTAAGCAGTTCATGTTGGATGGATGGATGGCGGTCGTCATAATCAGTTTGTAATTTATCCTGCTGATTTAGGATGTAAAATTGATTTCCGTGATTTTCAATAAAAATACATCGACTGTAATATTATTTATTCAAATTCTATTGTACCTCAAACATGGGAGGGGAGATCTCACCCTCCTGGTCATTACTGTCATTTAAAATCACATTATGGAAACTGCAATTGGGTCTCTTCTGCTGCAGCATGAAGAGTGAGACTCCACTGTGCTGATGGTGAATATGGAAGGCATATTTTGCTTTATGATATTATATTGAGGGTCTTAGCCTGCCAGTGTCTACCCACAGGCAAAATCAGTGCAGGGGCAAGCTCCTGTGATACCTCAAGGCCAGGATGTGAAAATGCAACCCCCGCCGAGCTCCAAAACTAACAAAAATGTAAAATGATAAAAAAGATGAGGCAAGGGAATGAAAGAATGAATAAAAATATGAATTGTACAAATTTTAACACCAAATTTGGGGGTTACAAAAAACGAATTAGGGTCAACTACAAATGTTATTTTGTGATTTGTCCCTTTTATAAAAAGCACTAGATTTATGTTTCTGGCACAAAGCATTTTTTTATTTGGTGCTACAAACATGTAGGGATGCAGTTTTAAATTTTTTCATTACATATAAATGAGTTAATTTAAACTAATTAAGGTTAACATAGGAATAATAAGGGGCTAAAATGTATTATTTTTTTTCTCACATTACAGTAATTCCTGAATGAAAGTTACAATACAAACTTCCAGGCCGGGTTCACACAGAAACAGAGATCTGCCGGAGTGCTTTACCTCTCCAGCAGATGTCCGTTCCCGGTGGCGGTAGGGGGCAGTGTGGTGCACGATTCAGCGCATCCCCTGGCCCTTTTTTTATTTTTGGACAAACTTTATTGGAAATGTACAAACCGTACACTTCATTCATGGCAATGCACAGCAATGTGATGTTCTGTCATGCAATTCTGTGAGCTGCATGTCTGCATTTAATCGCAGCACAGCCCTAGGCTGCATTGTAGTATGAAAGAGACACACAGGAAACACTTGTTTTCTGTGTGTCCTTGTAGTGACAGATGTTTTAATGCAGTAAAACGTCTGTCACAACACAATGGGGTTGATTTACTAAAGGCAAATAGACTGTGCACTTTGCTCCACAACTTAGAAAATAAGGTAAAGCTTCACTTTCCAAAGAATACCCAATCACATGCAAGGAAAATAAAAAACAGCATTTTTGCTTGCACATGATTGGATGATGGAAGCCAGCAGAGCTTCTGCTCATTTACTAAGTGCTGAAGCAAATACTTCAGTGTGCAACTGTACTTCCAAAATGCACGGTCTAATTTTCTTTAGTAAATCAACCCCATTGTGCGGTGACAAGACATTTTACTGCATTAAAACATCTGTCACCACAAGGACACACAGAAAACAAGTGTTGCCTGTGTGTCTCATTCACACTGCAATGCAGCCTGAATTATCCCTCATTCATAAATTAATACAAAGCAGGACCCGAGCTGTCAAACTGATAACTTAAGCTGGATACACGCTATTCAAATTTTCTGTAGATTTTTTCTATCAGATTTACCAAAACCATATAATATGAGATCAAACCTTAAGAGTTTAAATTTGTATGCAATCAGGCAGGCCCTTACACTACATAGTTTTGGTAAATCTGAAGGAAATCTGACAACAAAAGTTGGATAGTGTGTATGGGGTCTAAGGCTCCATTCACACTAGCACATTTTTGGATGCATTTTGCATTTTGCAGAAATGCATGGGAATTTTTTAACATGGGTTCCTATGGAACATGTTCACATCAATGCCTTTTTGTACTTCTGCATTTTTGGAAAGGGTCAGGGAAAAAAATGCAGCGTTTTGCATGTAATAGAATTCAATGGACCAGCATCAAAAACGCAAGTGCAGAGTTCTTGATACGTTTTTGGCGTTTTTTTATTTTTTTTTTTAGACTGTATACAGTTTAAAAAAAACTGTAAAAAAAAAAAACGCAAAATGCAAAACGTGGCAAAAACACCACAAAAACGCTGTAAAAACGCTACAAAAACGCTGCTCAAAAATGTGGCAAGCATCACAAAAAAACTCCAAAAACGCTCAAAAGCAACATGCATAGATGTGAATCGAGCCTTAGACTTGCAGGTTACATATAGAGAACACGGCTATCCCTGTGTAATCATCAGAGCTCAATGACAGCTGTGAGCATAGAACTCCAGATACAGAGCAGGTGGCTGTGACACTTAGGCTGGATTCCCACCTATGCATTTTTAGTGCTTTTTGCATTTTGCAGATTTGCACTACAGAATGTATTCCATAGGAAACCATGGTGGATGGACTGTAGTGCAAATCTGCAAAATGCAAAAAGCACAAAAAATGCCATAGGTGGGAATCCAGCCTTAGACCCCTTTCACACTGCAGTGCCGCTAAAACAGTGCTAAAGCGCCGGACGTTTTTTGCAGCATTTTAGTCACGTTTTTCTGGCAATAGTGGGCTGGGTTTTTTTAAGGTGACAACGTCACCTTAAAACGTGACAACGGGACCTTAAAAAAAACAAAAAAAGACCAGTTTTGCGGCGCTTTCAAAGGACTTTTAAGGTGTCTAAGACCCCTTTCACACTGAGGCAGTTTTTAGGCATTTTAGCACTAGAAATAGCCTCTGAAAAGTGCCTCCCATCCATTGCAATGTGCACTTTCACATTTGGGTAGTGCACTTGTGGGACGTTAGAAAAAGTCCTGCAAGCAGCATCTTTGGGGGGGCTTTTGGAAAGCTATAAATAGCACTCCCAAAATGCCCTGCCCATTAAAATGAATGGGCAGCGCTTCCAAAGCGAATTTAGGCTGGATTCACACCTATGGCATTTTTAGTGCTTTTTGCATTTTGCAAATTTGCACTACAGAACGTGTCCCATAGGAAACCATGGTAAATGGACTGTAGTGCAAATCTGCAAAATGCAAAAAGCAATAAAACTGCATAGGTGTGAATCCAGCCTTAGTGGTGCTGCAGTGTGAAATGGGTCTGAGGCTCGATTCACACCTATGCATGTTGCTTTTGAGCGTTTTTGGAGGGTTTTTTTTCATGCTTGCCACGTTTTTGAGCAGCGTTTTTGTAGCGTTTTTACAGCGTTTTTGCGGCGTTTTTGCCGCGTTTTGCGTTTATTTTTTTTGGTTTTTTTTTTACAGTTTTTTTTTACAGTCTAAAAAAAAAATTAAAAAAAATAAATAAAAAAACGGCAAAAACGCATCAAAAACGCACCAAAAATGCTGCAAAAACGGTGCACTTGCGTTTTTGATGCTTGTCCATTGAATTCTATTACATGCAAAACGCTGCATTTTGCATGAAAAAAAGTCCCTGACCCTTTCCAAAAATGCAGAGAAACAAAAAGGCATTGATGTGAACATGTTCCATAGGAACCCATGTTAAAAAATTCCCATGCATTTCTGCAAAATGCAAAATGCATCAAAAAACGCGCTAGTGTGAATGGAGCCTTGGGCCTGGTTCACACCTATGCATTTTTTAGTTAATTTTTAGTTTTGCAGAAACATACTACAGTCCTACATGGTTTCCTATGAGTCACATTCACATCTGTGCATTTAATGGAAAGAGCCAGGGATTTTTTCTGGTTTTTGGTTCCATAGACTTCAATGTATAAAAAAAGCGTGTATTGAAAAACGCAAAATGCACCCCAAATATGCAAACTGCAATCTGCACAGGTGTGAACCAGGCCTTAGGGCCGGTTCACACTGGTGCGATACCAGACATCGCATGTCATTCGCACCGCACTGCTGTGCCGATCACATGCGATGTCTGTGCGATGTAAATTTGGCCATACATTCGGACCAAACTCGCGCAGAACCCCTTTTTTGTCCACACCAGAATCGAATTGTGTGGGTGTTGCCTTTTGAAAACTGATTGCGCAGTGTGCAAAGCAGATGTCTTTTCTACCACTGCCTTGTCCTGACCCGCCTGGCTGAAACATAAAGGGGGAGATTTACTAAAACTGGAGTGTGCAAAATCTGATGCAGCTCTGCATAGAAACCAATCAGCTTCCAGTTTTTATTGCCAACACTTAATTGAACAAGCTGATGTTACAAGCTGATTGGCTACCATGCACAGCTGCACCAGATTCTGAGTGAACCAGTTTTAGTAAATCTACCCCAAAGTTTGGTTGTCTTGGCTCTTTAAATGCAGTGCTATACTATTTCTGTAGTTATCCATATAAGTCAGACTTTTGTTGCTTTGGCTGAACTCTGATATAATCCATTCTTTTTTCATTCAAATTTTTAGTTATGTCGATGCACAGATTTCCACACACAATTCTGCAGCTTTAGTGGATTCTATGGTTGTGATTTCTGTTGCAGATTGTATGTTCTGAAGTTTAAAACGTAACTCCACTTTTGTTGAGAAAAAAACATTCCCCTCTGGATGATCTACGTACATTGGAAAGATTTTTAACAAACTTTGTTGCAGATTCCTACCTTTTGTTATTCTGAAGAAATCCCTGTGTGTTTCTTTGTGCCCATTTGGGAAAGTGAGTCTAATGGGAGTATCAATCAGCTGCTGCACCTGCGGGTGTCTAATGAGGAAAGCTGCTGGGCCTGCATCCCTTTAGATGTGATTTCCTATTGGGAGTATCTCACTAAAAATTACATTTTTGTTGCAGGGGATGCCTGAAATCTGACTTGTACCTTAGTGCAGACTCAGTGTGCCAATCACATAAGCAGGAAATAATGTTTCTGGGGGGCATTCTGTATACATTCTGTGTACAGAACACCTCCAGGCTGCCATATTGCATTGCATTTTCAGAAAATTACAGAACTGCAAATTGAAAGGGAAAGGTAATTTTTAATAACATTCAATCAAAATATGATTTGTGTCGCAATTGTATACGCTGTATTATTTTTTCTTTATTTGCTATTCCCCCTCCACACACACACAAAAGTGGAATTACCCTTTAAATGATTCTGTATAGATCAATGAATGATGTTATTGCCATAAGAATAAAAAAAATAATAAATATTTATTTCTCTAGACTTGGATTTTAAGAGACTGATTCTTTTTTTCAGGTAAATGTGAAATATTATCTATTCATTTTGTTAGCGAATGTGTTATTGACTTCTCATCCACTCCTGCCTGCCATTCAAACCTCTTACCACAGCAACACCCACACAGCAAATTGAGAAAGCCTATCCCAGTCTTCTGCCTCTGTGTCATGTGATTCTTTTGTCCCACTGCCGGGACAATCAGGAAGTGGTGATAGATTTCCTTATCCACTTTGGCTCTCACACCTGTTTACCCCTTAGGCCTTCCACACAGGCTTTCCGATCAGGTCCACCTGTCAGTTTTTCAGGTGGACCTGATGGGACCCTCCAGTCTCCCCTATGGAGCGGCAGATGTCAGTGGTGATATGTCCGATGACACCCGCCGCTATCCGATCCAAACCTATCTGCCAAATCCAGATGGATGGAGGTCCAATTTTCCATGTGTCTAGCGGACGGGATAGAGGAGAGCAGGGCTCTGACAGGTCTGTCTCTGAACAATGAGCGGAAATGGACCTGCCATCTGCCTGCTCAGCGGACCGATCCCCACCGAGCAAGCGTATTCCGTCAAATGGATCCGCCCCGTGTGAAAGGGTCCTTATGGACCAGAGCAATTTTCACATTACAGATATGAGCCTGTTTATTCAGTGATCATTTTGTCATTTATAGAACCAATGGCAATGGAAACAGTCCAAAATGTCATACGACTTCAAACTACCATAGCAGCGCTCATGTAATTCCATATACATATGACACACTCTTATAAAATTCCTCATATGAGTGCAAAAAGTCTCATGAAGTGGTTTTAGGTGAGTGAATCAAATTCCTTATAGGTGATGAAAGTTCATATATTTGTGCACCACACACCCAGGCTTGTCACCGCGTGAGAAGAAACTCGCCCCTTTGGGGTTAAACTCACCAGAAATCTGAAAAAATCAAGCGTCACAAGCACATCTTTTTGTTGCCACTTCTCGGGAATATCCACTGGCTCTGCTAGTATTCTTATTGGGTATGGAAGGCTCCAGTAAACCAGGATCATGTGAGAAGATAAAGAAATCACATAGCTTAATCCCGTTTAACTTAATTTATTGAAGCCAACAAACCCCCCTACAGATTGAACGTACAAGCAAAGGAAAATAATGAAGCATTAAAAGGCAAACCGTAGCATTGTCACCGATCGCAAGGTGTAGGAAGGCATCAGCGTCAAACGAACTGCGCTAAGCGTGATCTCCACGACAACCGGAAGTGACGTTTGCGGGTCACCGACAGCTGGTAATACCAGGAAGCAGCTAGCGCGGTGGTTCATTTGACGCTGATGCCTTCCTACACCTTGCAATCGGTGACAATGCTAGCAAGCCCAGAGCCTACACCACAATCATCCCAGACACCATGGTGGTTATGGTGTCAGGATGATTGAAGCGCAATATTTCTATTATTACATTGTAATATAAAATTAAATAGTTCAACTCACCATAGTGCTGAATCAGTGGGAGCCCTGAGCCTGTCACTTGCCACCAGATACCACCAGATGCTGTCCTTCCCTACATCAGGTGCCCCCAGTGGAGTCCCCCCCTACATCAGGTGTCCCCAGCAGAGACCCTTCTTACATCAGGTGCCCCAACAGAGTCTCTCCTTACATCAGGTGCCTCAACAGAGTCTCTCCTTACATCAGGTGCCCCCAACCAACGAAGTCACTCCTTACATCAGGTGCACCTTGGCAGCAGAGTCCATCCTTACATCAGGTGCCCCCAGCCAGTGTAGTCCCTCCTTACATCAGGTGTCCCCTCTTCACCCGGGTGCTGGCCGCTGGTGACTTGGCCTCCGCACCATTACAGGAGACCAGCTCATGGAGGCCGAAGGGAAGAGGCGGAGCCTGGGTTCTGCTATTCTTTCTTCCTCAAGATAGCTGGTCTTCTGTAAATGGCGGCTGGCAGAGACAATTAACTGCTGGCCGCAGACCTCTAACGGCGGCGGCCAGGAAAAAACGGGATACCACCAATTTTGCGAGACATTTCCCCGAGAAGCAGTAAGACTGGGACAAAGGTCTAAATCCCGGGAATGTCCCGGGAAATCCAGGACAATTGGCAACTATGTTATGAGGGGTTAATGCTGATGTCTGTGTTCTGTAAATTTCCATGTCACTTCTATAATATTCTTATTATCTAAGATTGACTTGGAATGTGTTTTCTTGTTAGATATGTTTAGGCTAATAAGATAAGAATCTCTGTAACTTGCAATATTATGTTGGAACACTCTAACATGACATTTCGATGTGTGACTTGTTCACTTAAAATATAATGAAATGGCATATTGTATGGGGAAAAACACTTATTAATACAGTTTTTATTCTGTTCCTCTGTAATCATACTTTGAATGTATTGTAAGCCATCCCATTCCTTATAAAACGGGCCCAGAAAAAAATTGAGCATATGTTGAAATCTGTGTTACCGAGATCTCGTGTGGGAATTATCCAGGTGTCCGGTACGGTCCCCTACAGGCTGGTGGCAGCGTTGCGGAATGCAAGATTATCTAGGGTGAGTGAATTGCACCTGATTTTTGGCGCATTCTATCACCTTAGCTCTGGTCAGTTTGCAATAGAAGGGAATAAGTAGGTTGGCTAAAAGGGGCCAGGATTCGTTTGGTACAGATTGAAGATCTGTTATAGCTTTTTTAGCACAGATCAGATATTTGTTAAGACTTGTTAATGGGTCAAGTCAGGCTGAACTTTGCAGGAGGATGCACCAGGAGCCCGCATTCGGCTGATGTCTGGATAGTTCCCACTGTAACTGTACAGTGCATGCTTAAAGTGGTTTTAAGATTTGTATATATGTATGATATTTTTATGTGAATGTGTGCTCTGACACTGCACTCTTGTAGTTGACCGGATTGTCAGAGGTCTCTGTATAAGGAGAATTGACAGCCGATCACAGAGAGAATTGCGTCAAGGAGGGCAGGCACGCACATAGGGATAGAAAGAAAAGAAGTCATTTGGTACGGTGGCTTCTCTGCATCCTTATAAAGTGTTTAAGGTTTGATTGGAAATGGGGTCTCAAAATGGTAAAGATGCTCCTCCTGTTTATGGAGAAACTTGTAGGGATTATGTGCGCAGAGTGTCATTTACAGGTTATTATTATGTGGACCTTTGGGTTACAAATTTGGCGGGCTGGACACAGGCGGTGGGAAGTAGGCGATGCGAAGTCAAATCCGTTTCTCCCAGAAGTGTCAAACATTGAAGTTCACATGAAAATGGTGAAGGGTCTGTGTTTTGGTGTTTTGGGCTGCTTTTCCATTCTTTGGACCCGATCCTGGGTGGGACATGACATATATGAGAGAAGGAGGTTTTATTCACAAGAAAAGAAATATTTATTTCGATATTTACAGTACAAGCGATGCATATACACAGTTGTTCACATAGATATTGGTACATGGTTTGTCACAGAACGAATGGGTTACACAATTGAACAGGAAAATGATGTGCAGGGGTGTCAAGAAGTAAGAGCACATTAGGATAGGGGTTCAGAAATAGTAGATTTCAGCAATACTAGATAAGGAGGTCCCGGGGGGGGGGATGGCAGAGGGAGTGAAGGAAGGACCTAATCTAATCTGCCAATGTTACAGAACTCATACAACGTCTATACAATTAAATTTCCATAACAGTGATACAGTATTGCAGGGCAGGTCCAGCAATTATAGCTTGGTGATCATCGACTACCTCTGTGCCCCAGGCATCAATCCATCCCGACCATATTTTGTCAAATTTGCCAGGGCAATTTCGGCTGGCATAGGTAAGCTTATACAATGGCAACACCGAGTTTAGTGTTAGGCGCCATGATGACACCCTGGGAGGCGTAGCGTCTTTCCAGTCAAGGAAGATTTCTTTACGAGCATAGAATGTAGCATAATTCAAAAATATACTCTAGTATATTTACCCCTTGCCCTAGAGTCAAAAACATTGAGCAGCATTAGCTTGGGGTCTGATTCTAGTTCCAAAGTGGTAACCCGGCTAAGGGTGTCAGCTATCTCTGACCAGTAGTCTCCGAGGCGGGGGCAAGACCATATCATATGAAAAAAGGAGGCAGAGCTCTGACCACATTTAGGGCAGGCCACCGGGGTGTTAGGATTCATAATTGTTAACTGTTTTGGAGTGTAATAGGCTCTGTGGAGGAACTTGACCTGCATAAATCGATCTTTGGCCGAAATCATTTTAATGACAAAGGAAGATACACATGTCTCCCATTCCTCCTCTGACAGATCTGGGATGTCTAATTTCCACTTAGCTAGGGATTTTTCAAGTTTCTTTAAAGGAGTTATAGACAAGTGGAAATACAGGGAGGAAAGGGGTTTATCTATAGTTTTGGCAATAAGTAATCCCTCCAGAGTCTGATTTCAATATGAGTTGTGCTGGGAATTGTTTCCTATACGCATGTCGAAGCTGGTAATATCGAAACAACATCCATCCCGGTAGTGAGTAGGCACTTTTGAGATCAGGGAAGGACCTCAGCTTACCCCCCATAACTATATGCTTCAGTTTAACTATACCCTTTCTTGCCCAAACCTGGGGGTCTGGAACGGTATTCATGTGTGATAGGTTGGGATTGTCCCAGAGAGGAGTATGGGGAGAGAACATCTCGGGGGAGGAAAAGCGAGCTTTGGCTTTATATCATACATTGATGGTTGTGCGCATCAGCTCTGTGATGCCAGGGTGAGATCTCGCTCCCCTAAACACCACATTGCTGAGGGAGGAGTATGAGCCCATTATGGCTGCTTCCAAGGTCACTGCAGGGTTGTCTTGTAGCTGGAAAAACCACCATCTGACCGTCACCAGAACGGCCGCCCAGAAGTAGATCTGAAAGTCTGGAAGGGAGAGTCCTCCCTGGGTGAAGGGCAGCTGAAGGGTGGTAATGGCCAGTCATGGGGTCCTACCATTCCAAACAAAGGAAGATATTATGCTTTTTAGTTTTGCGAAGAATGAGGTTGGAGGGATCAAAGGGGCATTTCTGAAAAAGTAAAGGAATTTGGGGAGATAGACCATCTTAACTAAGTTTACCCTACCCACTGGTGATAGGGGGAGGGTCCTCCAAGCTGTACATTTCTGTGAGAAGTTTTTAAGCAATGGTTGAAGGTTCAGTTCATAGTATGAGGATAATGGAGTCCCAATCCTTACACCTAGGTATTTGAACTCTGATGTCCAGTTTAGGGGTTTGCCAGTTGATGGGTGGTGACCTGACGCATTCAGTGAAAAAAGGATGGATTTCCCCCAATTAACCTTAATACCCGAGAATGATCCGATCTCATCTATTATTTGTAGTGCTGGTGGGAGGAAGAAATATCTTTAATGAAAAGCAGAGTATCATCGGCGTATAAGGATATTTTATCAGTTATTACACCGACTTGAATCCCCTTAACTGAATGAGCGGATCTAATATGAGCTGCCATGGGTTCCATGGCTAATGCAAATAATCCAGGGGACAGTGGACATCCCTGTCTGGTGCCCCTGGACAGAGGAAACGGCAAGGACAATGAATTATTTGTGCGTATACGGGCCATTGTCGGGGGTAACGAATTTCCCTCCATGGCTTTTTGCAGCACTATTCTAAATGATGGTAATATTTCTTCTGCGTAAGCTTTAAAGAATTTGGCAGGTATCCCATCCGGGCCTGGCATTTTCCAATTTTGCAAGGAGGCTACTGTCTGCTGTAACTCCTCTAATAGGATAGGGCCATCTAAAGCTTCTCTAAATGTGGAAGTCAGGCAAGGGAGCTCCACCCCGTCGAGGTATGTCGCCAATTCTTCGTCCGTACAGTCCAGCCAAGAACTATAAAGCTCTTGGTAGAATGATGCAAATCTGTCATTAATGGACGAGGGATTCGTGAGGATCCTCCCGTCCAGGTCAAATATTGTCGAGTCACCGGGGAGGAGCTTTCCCTCGCCAGCCATGCCAACATACTGCCTGTCTTCTCCCCGTGTTCAAAGATTCTTTGGGACTGATGTAGGAATTTAGTTTTAGTGGCTGACGACCGTAATAGGAGAACATCCCTTAACGCTGCCTGAAAGTCAGAGTATGCTCTTGGAGTCCCTGACAGAATATTCCTCTTCAAGTACCGATACCCTCTCCTCAGCCTTTCGGGTCTCCTCCCTTAGATCCTTACGGATTTTGCGGATATGTGATTGTATACTACCCCTGGTAAAGCCTTAAATGCGTCCCAAGACGTGGTCAGAGACACTGATTGATCCAGTTCCCGCCAATATTGCACCACCTCAGACCTATATGGTTCCGAAATTCTGGAATCAGATAGCCAGAATCTGGACAATCTCCAGAGATTCTCTTCCGGTACATTGGACACTCTCAGCTTCAAGGCAAGCGGGGCGTGGTCGGATATGCCACGGGGGAGAATGGTAATATCTCTAACCCTGGGAAGGACAGACCCCCCCGCATAGGCAAGGTCTATGCGTGATAGAGTTTTGTGTGAGGCTGAGTGACATGTGTAGGCCCTTCGGGAGGGGTTACGCCATCTCCACACATCAGTCAGGTTAGAGGCCTCCGCCCAGGAGGGCAGCTCCAAAGATGAGCCCACTCCGGGTGAGAGTCTGTCCATCCCAGGGTCCGGGGCCAAATTAAAATCCCCCAGCATCACCACATTATCTGTATCATAAATAGCAATCTTAGAAATAAGCTTATTAAGCAATCTCGTGGAAGCTGGAGGGGGTAGATAAAGTCCCACCACCACCAGCTCCAACCTGTCAACCATAGCATGGAGTATAACAAAACGACCCTCCGGGTCTAGTTCCAGCGCTAACAGCCTGAATGGCAAGGATTTGTGAACTAGGACACTGACCCCTCTAGAGTAGTTAGTATATGTGGAGTGGTACTGGTGTCCCACCCAGGGCCGTCTAAGGCTCAGGAGCTTACTGCCTGTCAAATGGGTTTCCTGCAATATACATATTTGGGGATGATAGGTTTTCAGAAATTGAAACACTAATGTCCGTTTCACAGAAGAGTTCAAGCCCCTAGTGTTCCATGAAACAATAGTACAGTCAGCCATAATCATCTAATGGTACATTTTCAAGCTGTGGACCTATACACAAATTTAGATGCAAGGTCTGGACCACTGTATGGGTCAGGACGTGGCATCCCAAACATTTAGTGACATACATGTTTACATCGCTTGTGAGAAAACAACATATAAACCAGTTGTAACATAAAAAACCCAAAAAAGGATTTCCGTTGCTTCTGGGTTTCCAGCGAATAGTCAAGAAAGATTAGGAGTTTAGCGTTTTCAAAGCGGACTTCGCCTTGGGCCCTAGCCTCCCTCATCACAATGTCCCTGTCCCGAAAATGAAGGAGTTTGAAGATGAAAGTTCGGGGTGGTGTTCCTTGGGGTCCTCTGGTAGTGGGAATACAGTGGGCCCTCTCCACCGTGAAGAATGGAGAAAAGCGTGCTGCAGGGAGTAGCTGTTGCAATAGCCGTTCAGCGAAGGCTGTAGGATCCGTGCCCTCCGCCCCCTCAGGGAGTCCCAAAATGCGCAAATTATTTCTTCTATTGTGGTTCTCCGCATCTTCTGCGTGGGATTCAATCGTCTTCACTCTGGCTTTAAGTGCGCAGATGTCGGTCCCATGGTCACGTACCGTATACTCTGCTTGGGAGACCCTTTGCTCCACCTCAGTCATTCTACCACGAAAGGCATCAAAGTCTTTCCGAATAAACTCCACGCTTGCTTGGATATGATCCACTTTACCGGTCAGGGTAGTGATAGCCTGCAAAACTGCCTTGAAATCAGCTGCCGTGGCAGGCAGTTTGTCAGGATCTTCGGCCTGGTTCTCCATCTGGGCAGGAGTGTTAGGCGAGGCCCCGGCTGCGGCCTTGTCAGCAACGTCAGTCTTGGAGGCCTTTTTCTGGGAGCGGGACTGGTTTCTCCTCCTTTGCATACCCTGAGGAGGGTATCAGAAGCGGAGAGGGACAGAGAGAGCCCACCGGGACCCCCCCTCGGCGTCCGAACAGGTACCGCGCCGGCCCCGCAAGGCTTCGGCCTAGTCCACGGCTTCCAACCTCAGCACTTTTCCCGGGATTCGGCCGGCCAATTTTCCCCCCAAATGCCGCAGAGTGGTCCCCCTGTTAGAAGGGACTCAGTGGGGTGTGTTTTTTTGGGGTCCTGCACCCATAAAATGAGGATTTTGGTACCGGTCTTTGGGAGCTCAGACAAGCACGTCTGCTCCCTCTGCCATCCTGGACACGCCCCCGAGAGAAGGAGGTTTAAATTGGTTGAATACTGCTCCTTCATACCTCCCAACTTTTTGAGATGGAAAAAAAAGGGACACCTATCAGCAAAAGTATGCAGGCATAGGACACACCCCTTGCCACGCCCCTTAAAGGAGAATTGTACAAAAAAACAAGATTGGTTAAACCCAAAAGTCCTTTTTTTACCACTATTATTCTTTTATATTGGCTTCTGGATTTACAAATGTGGCAATTTAGAAATCAGACGAAAGGTTTAGCACTGGAAAACACTTTTTGATAGATAAAATGTGCATTTTATATACATCTATATAGATCAGACCAAAATGAGGGACAAATGAGGAGGAATGAGGGACAGAGGGACATTGCTCCAAATCAGGGACAGTCCCTCCAAATCAGGTACAGTTGGGAGCTTTGCTCCTTGGTGGAAGGCAATGCCTCCATTAGGGATGAGCTTTATGTTCGGGTCGAACATGAGTTTAACTTGAACATCGGGTATTCGCCCGTTCATCGAAAAACGAACATTATGGGCGTTCGCGGCAAATTTGAGCGCTGCAAAACGCCCCATAATGCACTGCGAAATTGCAGTGCATTGCTGTTTTGGCCAAAGCATGCACCATAACCTGCATGCTTTGGCCAATCCCAGCGCCCTCAGTTAAGAGAGCCATAATTGGCCAAAGGCAGGGTGCCTTTGGCCAATTATGGCTCAGGGGGACTAAGTCCACGCCCCACACTATATAAGGCTGCCTGCATGTCGGCCCTGTGTAGTGTGTTGTTGGCATGGACGGAGAGAGAGTGTGATTTAGATTGAGCAGGCAGGCAGGTTATTCAGTTAGCTGCAGTGTATTTAATATATATAAATATATATATATATATATAAAGTCAGTCTCGTGTAGAAAAAGTACACCAGGAATGGCCATTCCTGCAGTCAGATATAGCTACACTGGATGCAGAGTATATATATATATATATACAGTCAGTCTCGTGTGTATATATATATATATATATATATATATATATATATATATATATATATATATATATATATATATATACTCTACATCCAGCTATATCTGACTGCAGGAATGGTCATTCCTAGTGTACTTTTTCTAATATACTTCAGGCAGGCAGGTTATTCAGTTAGCTGCAGTGTATTTAATATATATATATATATATATATATATATATATATATATACAGTCAGTCTCGTATATATATATATATATATATTCTCGTATATATATATATATATATATATATATATATATATATATATATATATATATATATATATACTGCATCCAGCGTAGCCAAGCCTATATCTGACTGCAGGCCATTCCTGGTGTACGTTTTAGAATATACTTCAGGCAGTCAGGTTATTCAGTTAGCTGCAGTGTATTTAATATATATATATACAGTGAGTCTTGTATATATATATATATATATATATATACTGCATCCACTGTATATCTGACCTATATATCTGGCCTATATCTGACTGCAGGCCATTCCTGGTGTACTTTTTAGAATATACTTTAGGTGTTGTACACAGTACACAGTACCGTGCACCCATAGTGCAGTTGCTACTACTTTTCTAGTGGTGTACACAGTACACAATACAATGCACCCATAGTTGTTATTACACTTCTGTTGGTGTACACAGTACCATGCACCCATAATGCAGTTGCTACTACTTTTCTGGTGGTGTACACAGTACACAATACAGTGCACCCATAGTTGCTATTACACTTCTGGTGGTGTACACAGTATCTTGCACCCATAATGCAGTTGCTACTACTTTTCTGGTGGTGTACACAGTACACAATACAGTGCACCCATAGTTGTTATTGCACTTCTGTTGGTGTACACAGTACCGTGCACCCATAGTGCAGTTGCTACAACTTTTATGGCAGTGTACACAGTACACAATACAGTGCACCCATAGTTGTTATTACACTTCTGGTGGTGTACACAGTACCGTGCACCCATAGTGCAGTTGCTACTACTTTTCTGTTGGTGTACACAGTACCATGCACCCATAATGCAGTTGCTACTACTTTTCTGGTGGTGTACACAGTACACAATACAGTGCACCCATAGTTGTTATTGCACTTCTGTTGGTGTACACAGTACCGTGCACCCATAGTGCAGTTGCTACAACTTTTATGGCAGTGTACACAGTACACAATACAGTGCACCCATAGTTGTTATTACACTTCTGGTGGTGTACACAGTACCGTGCACCCATAGTGCAGTTGCTACTACTTTTCTGGCGGTGTACACAGTAGACAATACAGTGCACCCATAGCTGCTACTACACTTCTGGTGGTGTACACAATACCGTGCACCCCTAGTGCAGTTGCTACTACTTTTCTGGTGGTGTACACAGTACACAATACAGTGTAGTGTGGTTTTGCTAAACAAAATTTACAGCATGTCCGGAAGGCCACTAAGGAGAGGCAGACACTCATAGGTCACTAAAAGAGGGCAAGCAGACTCTGTGTCTACAGCCAACAGTGCTGGTCGTGGACACGGTCCATCCTCAGCACGTGGCCGTGGAGCGCGCTTGTCCTTTTTTTCTGCAGCTGGCCGTGTTATTGAGCCACAACATGCAGAAGGGTTGGTGGAATGGATAATGAAGCCATCCTCATCCTTCTCATCCTCTGTCACCCAGGCTCAGAGTAGTTTGCCTGCCAATACATACAACAATACAGTGCACCCATAGTTGTTATTACACTTCTGGTGGTGTACACAATACCGTGCACTCCTAGTGCAGTTGCTACTACTTTTCTGGTGGTGTACACAGTACACAATACAGTGCACCCATAGTTGCTATTAGACTTCTGGTGGTGTACACAATACCGTGCACCCCTAGTGCAGTTGCTACTACTTTTCTGGTGGTGAACACAGTACACAATACAATCGTGATCGGAGGAGGATGTTGCACTCACGCTGCGCTCTTGGCTGCCAAAGTCTCTTCTTTAGTATCTGATGCTTGGCAACCAACATGGCGTTCTGTGAGCCCTCCTCCCCTCCCCTACGTTACATCTTGTAGGTGTCATTTTTGGCTCTAGCTCCCAGGTCCGAAGATTCTCTTGGACCCCAGCCCACGCACAGGTGCCGCGCCAAACTCTTGGATGTGGCGCTTCTCAGCATTTTTGGGGACTGTACTCCTGATATGAATCACCTATAGTATTTTACCTACCCTCAATTGGATTTTCGCTATGTGCACATGGCCTGGGATACCACAGCAGAGCTGATTCTATGTCTTGAATGCTTTTACAACATTTGCATTGGATGATAATTCTCACTTATCAAACCTTGATGAAGAATTTTCCGAAACGCGTCGGTTTAGTGAGACTTCCCTCATTCAATACCTTGGTCTGTTTTCTTTGCTGTGTTGTGATATTCTGTATCTCACACATGTTATCCTTGATGCAATTGTTTGTATGTATCATTTGTATCTGATTCAACTATTTTATATGTCGTATTTTCTGTCATGTGTCTGTACTTTGTAATAAAATTATCTTTTTTACCTACTATGTATTTTTTATGGTAATGCCCTCAAAATCCCACCCTAGGGGAACCCCTTGTTCTTTTACAGTACACAATACAGTGCACCCATAGTTGTTATTATAGTTATGGTGGTGTACACAATACCATGCACCCCTAGTGCAGTTGCTACTCATTTTCTGTACACAATACAGTGCACCCATAGTTGTTGTTACACTTCTAGTGGTGTACACAGTACCGTGCACCCATAGTGCAGTTGCTACTACTTTTCTGATGGTGTACACAGTACAGTGCACCCATAGTTGCTATTAGACTTCTGGTGGTGTACACAGTACCATGTACCCATAGTGCAGTTGCTACTACTTTTCTGGAGGTGTACACAGTACACAATACAGTGCACCCATAGTTGTTATTACACTTCTGGTGGTGTACACAGTACCGTGCACCCATAGTACAGTTGCTATTACTTTTTTGGTGGTGTACACAGTACACAATACAGTGCACTCATATTTGCTATTATACTTCTGGTGGTGTACACAGTACCGTGCACCCCTAGTGCAATTGCTACTACTTTTCTGGTGGTGTACATAGTACACAATACAGTGTAGTGTGGTTTTGCTAAACAAAATTTACAGCATGTCCGGAAGGCCACCAAGGAGAGGCAGACACTCACAGGTCACTAAAAGAGGGCAAGCAGACTCTGTGTCTACAGTCAACAGTGCTGGTCGTGGACACGGTCCATCCTCAGCACGTGGCCATGGAGCACGCTTGTCCTTTTTTTCTGCAGCTGGCCGTGTTATTGAGCCACAACAGGCAGAAGAGTTGGTGGAATGGATAACAAAGCCGTCCTCATCCTCCTCATCCTCTGTCACCCAGGCTCAGAGTAGTTTGCCTGCCAATGCAGCTGCCAAAGTGGCCTATTCCATCGGCTCCATGTCAACAGTCACTCCTTCCCTAGCCCCACCATCATGCACGGAGGAGTCCCCTGAACTATTCGACCACAGTGTCAGGTACATGCTGCAGGAGGATGCACATCGATTTGAAGGCTCCGATGATGGTACCCGGGTTGAGGAAGGGAGTAAGGTGAGCCTAGAGAGAGGGGGGCCCAAGAAGGACAAGAAACTGTCAGTCGTGTTCCCCCAGCTGCAGCATACTGCCAAGTTTGCTCCAGTGATGAGGAGGGAGGGGATGATGAGGTCACTGACTCTACTTGAGTGCCTGATAGAAGAGAGGAGGAGGAGAAGGCACATCTCCAAAAAGTATAGAAAATTGAGAGAAACTGCGCTATAAACCAGATAAATATTAAATTAATATGAAAAGCTGCAATCCCCACAAAAAACATCAATTGTGGATAAACATAGGAAAAAATAAGGGATTGCGCTAATACCTGTGTACCATAACATAAAATCTACAGTGAAAAGATATTTATGTAAAAATTATGAATAAAACTGAAATAATGTGCAAAAACATTTGATAGTGATCTAAAGAAGTCCCATCAGGTGAAGCATCAATAAGATATCATAGTGAATCCAAATCACCAGCAAAAAAAACAACAAAAAGTCCAAGTGATGATTGGTGTTAATCCGTGACAGCAAGGGAGGGTCCACCACCAGAAATGGAAGGGGTTGCTCCTTACCAGATGGCCATGACCCCCCACCACAGAGGATCACAGCAAGCAGGAATCTTTATAAGCCAGAAATAGGAACTGCCAACGGTGTCCACCAGAGGTCATCTCATCATCAGCCACACCAACGAACCCATGGCAAGGATACCATAAAATATAGAAGGAGCTCACATAGTGTAAAACCGATAAGATTTATTTGAGTAAAATAAAGTACAAAATGCACACTTACAAAGCGTGATGAATAAAAAAGCCTTAAGTCCGGCTCCGTGGCCACCGGAGCTCGGACAAACCCGTCCTGCTGGAATCCGACTTGCTTAGGGGTGACGTCAGCGCGTCGTCTGGCTCTGCCCCACGCGTTTCATGACATCATCACGTCTTCCAGGGGCACAGGCGGCGCGCTGCGTCACCTCCCTTAAATAATCCCAGAACTAAACCATGCCTCGCTATGGATCGCTGCACACTGTGGGTCACCCAAACCACCACAAACACTTCCGGCATCCGGATGCGCTCCACAGCGCGAGCGATCAGCAGAGGCTGTATAATTCGGGCAATCCATGCGGACCAATACATGTTCATAAAAGCCCTATACATTTGAACAGCCTATCCGGACATAAACACTGTACGAATGCACACCATACCTAATACATATATGAAGCTAGACATGAAATGAACAGAATAAAATAAACCATTCTTACATTTCTTAACAATATTAAATCTCTGGTTAGTAACAAAAACTCCAAGTTGAGTGATTTGAACTAATCAGACATGGGAACCAACGAGATCTATATGAAAATAGAAAAGGACTATTAAAGGAGGAATTAGGGATATATATATCCATATTCCTCCATCCTTGCATCTAGGTCTAGATTTTGGAGACCGGAAATGCCATAATCAATAGACAGTGGTCTCAAATCTGACTCTCCCACATGGGTACAACAGCGCCACCTAGTGATTGAGTCCCAAAGACCCATTGGGAGACATGCATCGTTTTAGAAAGCAATCAAAAGTGGTAATAAAATTAAAATGGCTTCTGGTAGGTGGGTTGGAACTATAGGGAAAGGGGTCCCCAAAGGGACCTCTATCCAGTTGCTCTAAAAAAATATTAGATATTCCTCAAAACTTAAACTTCGAAATTCCAAAAACCGGAAGTAGAGTAATATGTTGATTGTGGTCTCCAACCAACAATCCCCACCATTACTTAGTAGCGCCATCTAGTGGATGTGTCAAAAAGTGCTACAAATACCTATATTATGGACTAAATTGCCAACATGTCCCCATTAAATATAAAACAACATCAATTGGATGTTGTGGGGATCACAGAAAAGATATATAAAAACAAAAATTAGAAAGATGAACAAAAAACAATAATCAATAAATCTTTGAAAATAAAATTTGACTAATACAAGTCAAAATAATGTAGTGTAAAAATGACTAGTCAGAACTACCAGTGCCATACAAAAGATTTACAACAAATGGTTGTGTGTATATAACGTACACTATGGCCCTGTAGATACAGACGTCTAAATGCATTAAGAATTGTTGATAAACGCATTGACGTCAAATCACTCAACTTGGAGTTTTTGTTACTAACCAGAGATTTAATATTGTTAAGAAATGTAAGAATGGTTTATTTTATTCTGCTCATTTCATGTCTAGCTTCATATATGTATTAGGTATGGTGTGCATTCGTACAGTGTTTATGTCCGCATAGGCTGTTCAAATGTATAGGGCTTTTATGAACATGTATTGGTCCGCATGGATTGCCCGAATTATACAGCCTCTGCTGATCGCTCGCACTGTGGAGCGCATCCGGATGCCGGAAGTGTTTGTGGTGGTTTGGGTGACCCACAGTGTGCAGCGATCCATAGCGAGGCATGGTTTAGTTCTGGGATTATTTAAGGGAGGTGACGCAGCGCGCCGCCTGTGCCCCTGGAAGATGTGATGATGTCACGAAACGCGTAGGGCGGAGCCAGACGACGCGCTGACGTCACCCCTAAGCAAGTCGGATTCCAGCAGGACGGGTTTGTCCGAGCTCCGGTGGCCACGGAGCCGGACTTAAGGCTTTTTTATTCATCACGCTTTGTAAGTGTGCATTTTGTACTGTATTTTACTCAAATAAATCTTATCGGTTTTACACTATGTGAGCTCCTTCTATATTTTATGGGTATCCTTGCCATGGGTTCGTTGGTGTGGCTGATGATGAGATGACCTCTGGTGGACACCGTTGGCAGTTCCTATTTCTGGCTTATAAAGATTCCTGCTTGCTGTGATCCTCTGTGGTGGGGGGTCATGGCCATCTGGTAAGGAGCAACCCCTTCCATTTCTGGTGGTGGACCCTCCCTTGCTGTCACGGATTAACACCAATCATCACTTGGACTTTTTGTTGTTGTTTTTTTGCTGGTGATTTGGATTCACTATGATATCTTATTGATGCTTCACCTGATGGGACTTCTTTAGATCACTATCAAATGTTTTTGCACATTATTTCAGTTTTATTCATAATTTTTACATAAATATCTTTTCACTGTAGATTTTATGTTATGGTACACAGGTATTAGCGCAATCCCTTATTTTTTCCTATATTCACATCTCCAAAAAGGCAGGATGCCTTCCAGGGGATAGCTTAAGGGCAGCCACCCTATTGCATCACACCGCAGAGCTAAGCAGGTGCAGGGCGCTGCTGACTACCTGGATATTGTGAAAAGTTCTTTGGTGTGGGCCTTTTTTAACACGTGTGCAGCAGATCACACCGTTGCTGTTCGCAACTTATGTCTGAAGCGTATCAAGTGTGGCCAAAACAGCAGCCGCTTAGGCACCACATGCTTGACCAGACATATGATGACCTCCCATGCAGTTCACTGGCAAGAGCACTTAAAAGACCCACATCAAAGAACAAGGCGGACCTCTCCTTGCTCCTCATCAGCTGGGATCTCCAACCCCACTATACCTCCAGTCCTCTCAGAAACCTGCACTGAGAGGAATGAAGGTATAGAAATAGGTGTCCCAAGTACTTGCGGCCAATCTGCTACACCAACATCCAATTTTTGCAGGCAAATTTTCCTACCCCAGTTGCTAAACCGGCGAAAGAAATTCGGTCCCAGCCATCCACATGCTCAGCGTCTGAATGCTAGCTTGGCCACATTGCTAGCACTGCAACTGCTGCCTTTTCAGCTGGTAGACTCTGACCCCTTTTGTGAATTTGTGGAATGTGCAGTTCCTCAGTGGCAGGTTCCCAAACGCCATTTCTTTTCACGGAAGGCCATTCCGGCTCTCTACCAGCATGTGGAAGGCAATGTCTTGGCCTCGTTGGACAGGGCGGTCAGCAGTAAGGTGCATATTACCGCTGACTCATGGTCCAGCAGGCATGGACAGGGACGTTACCTTTCTTTCATGGCGCACTGGGTAACTCTGCTGGCAGCTGGGAAGGATGCAGGACAGGGTTCAGTATTGTTGGAGCTTGTTCCGCCACCATGCCTCCAAAACGCAAGTGGTGATTCTGGCACAGCTCTCTCCTCCACCCCCTCCTCTTCTTATTCCTCTATGGCCTCTTCCTGTGCAGATTTGTCCTCTGAACCAGCGGTGCTCCGTAAGCATTCAAGGGGCTACGCAAGCACTCAGGCAAAAAGATGCCATGCAGTGCTTCAGTTGGTCTGCTTAGGGGACAGAGAGCCACACTGGGGCAGAGATTCTGTCAGCTCTGCAGGGACAGGCTCAGAGGTGGTTGATACCACGCCAGCTTCAGCCAGGAATGGTTGTATGCGACAATGGCACCAACCTCCTCTGACAGGGACACTTGACCCATGTTCCCTGTTTGGCTCACATCCTGAATTTGGTGGTGCAGCAGTTCTTGAGCAGGTACCCGGGCTTACAGGATCCTCTGAGGCAGGCCGGGATAGTCTGTGGTTATTTCCACCAGTCATATAATGCCAGTGCTCGGCTGGCTGACCTTCAAAGGGAATGCAACCTGCCCAAGAACCGCCTCATTTGTGACATGCCCACCAGGTGGAACTCAACGTTGGCAATGCTGCAGCGGCTTCACATGCAGCAGAGGGCCATCAATGAGTACCTGTGTGAGTATGGCACCAGGACAGGGTCAGGGGAGCTTGGCTTTATTTTGCCACACCAGTGGCTACTGATCAAGGATGCATGCACTGTCCTGTCATGATTTGCCGAGGCCACAAGGATGGTGAGCAGTGACAGTGCATGCATCAGTGATACTGCCCTCTTGTCTTCCTGTTGGAGCACACGCTTCATGGAATAATGGACATGGCACTTGAGGCAGAACAGCGGGAGGAAGAGGAGGACTTTCTGACCTCTCAAGGCCCCCTTTATCCAGATAGTATTCCTGTGGGCCCGCCGATCAGACAGGAAGAAGAAGAGAAGGAGGATTGTGTCAGCATAGAGGTGGAGATAAAACAATCAGCATCAGCAGCTGTCTTCAAGGGATTGTTTTCAGTCCCCAGAAACCCATGGAGTTGTATGTGGCTGGGAGGAGGTGGTTGCGGATCATGTGATCCCTAGTGACCCAGAGGACTCAGGATCAGGGACAGAAAAATTTGGCCTTAGGGGGTGGTGGCGGTGGTCGCACAACACTGCAACCCCTCACAGATACGCTTGTTGAGCACAGGAACGAGCCCTGCTGTGAAATATTGCATCAAAAATTGTAATTACACGCCCCTGTTAAACAGGGGCAGAAAAATTGGGCCTTAGGCAGTGGTGGTGGTGCCCTGAACCAAAAATATTCTTAGAAGCTAAAATCATGAAGATTGAGGAGGAATAGGATAGTCACTCAGCATAATAGCATAATATATACTATACGGCCTGCCGTAATTGGGGAGATGGAGGCCCCCGGGGGGTGTATGTGGGGAGTAGGAGGATGTAATGGGGGGAGCAAAAAAATTGGGCCTTAGGTGTTGGTGGTACCAGAACACTGTAAGTCCTCACAGTTGCTTTTGGTGGGCGCTGGAACGGGCCCTGCAGTGAATTATTATATCAAAAATTGTAATTACATGCCCCTGTTGAACAGGGGCAGAAAAATTGGGCCTGTGGTGGTGGTGGTGCCACAACACTGTAAGCCCTCACGGTTACTCTTGATGGGTGCAGGAACGGGCCGTGCTGTGAAATATTATATCAAGAATTGTAATTACATGCCACTGTTAAACAGGGGCAGAAAAATTGGGCCTTTGGTGGTGGTGGTGCCACAACACTGTAAGCCCTCACAGTTACTCTTGGGGGGCGCAGGAACGGGCCCTGCGGTGAAATATTAGATCAAAAATTGTAATTACATGCCCCCGTTAGACAGGGGCAGAATAATTGGGTCTTAGGCAGTGGTGGTGGTGCCACAACAGTGTAACCCCTCACAGATTCTCTTGTTGAGTGCAGGAACGAGCCCTGCTGTGAAATATTAGAGCAAAAAATTTAATTACCATATTTATCAGTGTATAACACGCACCAGCGTATAACACGCACCCCAATTTAGGAGGGAATTTTAAGGAAAAAAAAACTTTTAGGAGGGAAGTTGAAGGGAAAAAAACTTACATTTAAATGCCCATCATTGCAGCCTTCTCAGTGCAGCCTTGCCCCAGTGCAGCCATGTCAGTGCAGCCATGTCAGTGCAGCCTTGTCAGTGCAGCCTTGTCAGTGCAGCCTTTTCAGTGCAGCCTTCCCCAGTGCAGCCTTGTCAGTGCAGCCTTCCCCAGTGCAGCCTTGTCAGTGCAGCCTTCCCCAGTGCAGCCTTGTCAGTGCAGCCTTCCCCAGTGCAGCCTTGCCCCAGTGCAGCCTTCGATCCTCTATCCCTGCCATCCTGGGCTTCAAAATCACCGACCGCGATTTGAAAATGGCACTGCCGGCGCCAAAATAAACAGAGCCGGTCCTCGGCTCTTCCCGGCGGCTCTCGTTCACTTTCGGCTCCACTCGTAGTCCCGAGCGGAGCTATGTGAACCTAGCCGAGTAGGTTCGGATAGCTCCGCTCGGGACTACGAGTGGAGCCGAAAGTGAACGAGAGCCGCCGAGAAGAGCCGAGGACTGGCTCTGTGTATTTCGGCGCTGGCGGCGCCATTTTCAAATCGCGAAATATAGGTTTCTTGCGAGCCACAAATGGACTAATGCCTCCAAGGAGTAAACTAATTAAGCTGCAAGCACTAAACCACGTTTCATTGCGTGTAATTTGATGCGTATATAGTAATTGTGCCCGCGCTAATATAATGTCACATATAAAAAAAAAATTTCACATAAAAAAGAGATGCCGTGTATAAATATTTAAATATAATAAATATATATGAAACCGTACATGTAAAATAAAGTGCAAATATTTATATATAATAATAAATCACCAGATGCATATAAAAAAGTGCAGTCGTGGTAATAATTATAGAAAGTGCAACGTGCTAAAATATAATTTGGGGATGGGTAGGACGGAGCTGTCAGCAGTGGAGGAGGATTTTACATGCCACATCGCACGCCATACGAATAGCTGCTTTCATTTTTTACCTGTACAGTTTGGTGCACTGTAGCACCCATCTAATGTGAGTACCCTCCGGGAGGACTTTTTTCATCCAATAAATGTCCTTGCTATATTACACTATGGAGTCCTTCTGTTTGTTTCTTCTATGAATGTGGATCTTGGCTTTACCTGTGAGGAGTGTTTTGCATCATTGTATCCTGAGTGAGCCCAGGAGTGGCCCCAATGCGTATTTTGACACCGTTTAATTACTGTGTCATACGATTAAAGGTGAGCGCAAGCACATGTGGGGTGTCACGGGAGAGCACATTTTGCTTGTTGTGATTCAGACACCCAAC
This sequence comes from Aquarana catesbeiana, assembly GCA_037953035.1. Lineage (NCBI taxonomy): Eukaryota > Metazoa > Chordata > Amphibia > Anura > Ranidae > Aquarana > Aquarana catesbeiana. The sequence goes on from JBBHAA010002452.1 coordinate 249,691, forward strand.
AGAAGAAGCATGATGAATAATACTTATTTTATGGACACTATTTATTCACGTTTGTTTTCTGTGATGTGCATTTGCTGATTAGGTTGAACACTTAAATGTCACAGGAAAGTGTTTGGCATTTATATTTTAGCATGTTGCACTCTCTATAATTATTACCACGACTGCACTTTTTTATATGCACCTGGTGATTTATTATTATATATAAATATTTGCACTTTATTTTACATGTACGGTTTCATATATATTTATTATATTTAAATATTTATACACGGCATCTCTTTTTTATGTGAAAATTTTTTTTTTATATGTGACATTATATTAGCGCGGCACATTTTCAAATCGCGGTCGGCAATTTTGAAGATGTGACAGCTTGGGATCGCAGGGGATCGGCGTATAACACGCACCTGCGATTTTCCCCTGATTTCAAGGGGAAAAAAGTGCGTGTTATACGCCGATAAATACGGTACATGCCCCGGCAGAAAAATTGGGCCTTAGGTGGTGGTGGTGGTGGCACAACGCTGTAAAGTCTCACAGATACTCTTATTGAGCGCAGGAACATGCCCTGCTGTAAAATATTAGATCAAAAATTTATATTACGCGCCCCTTTTAAACAGGGGCAGAAAAATTGGGCATTAGGCAGTGGTGGAGGTGCCACAACACTGTAACCCCTCCATGTTTTAGCAAAGCCTGTGAGCTATAAAAAGAGTGTATATTTATATAGATAGTCGAGATATAGAGAGCTTTTGGTTCCATTTAAAGGGCCAGAAGTTTGTTTTTACTTCGACAGGTAAACCAATAAAGCATGCCAAGTTAATTTGATCGGCTGTTTTCAGCCTTCCAGGTTCTTGCTGAGGTAGCCATATTAACTTTTACACATGGAAGCAGACCAGGCGACTTAGGATGCTGCATTACAGCCCTGGACACTTGATGGGTCTGTGCAACTCACAGATTCCACCCTAGTCCTGGCCCAGTATAGCTGGGATTAATAATTCAACTTTAAGGACCCCAGAACGAGAAGAACAAGTGGGCCACAGGGGGCAACTTCTTATGAAACAGGACTTTGGAAAAGGTGATCATTTATGTCTGCCAGCCACTCTTTTCCCTCCAGCTTGACAAATGGACCGTGTCATCAGTCACAAGCAGTTATGGCTGCCTTAGTAAATGAGCGTGGGATAGAGACAGGGTTCTCCACAGTTGTTTTTATAACATACCACTTCTTGTTTTACCTGTTACCAAAGGTGTTACCAAAAGCTGAACATCCCTTCCAGAGATTACAAAAACATATATCCAGATGCCCAAGTCAGGATCTTACAAGTATGCATTTTGTCTGTATGGACATGTTTTCTGGATGTCCAGTGGCAAATGCTACTGCAAAGGCCACAGTAAAAAGTGTTATCAGAAGTAGTTTGTAAGTACAGAGTGCCAGAAAGTACAGAGAGTAACAGAGGAAATCATTTTTATAGGGGAGTCCTTACTAGAAGTTTTGAGGTTTTATTTTTACACCCCTACTGTCTACAATGTAGCAGACAAAGCAGAGTAAGAAACTAGAAAACTTTTGCCTGAATGTTTTCTTATATTTTATGAAGCCCCTAAGGGGGATGTTGGACTCTCTCCCTATGGGATTTGGTTTGGGAGTGTGTTACTCACTTGCTTATATTTTGTCTCAGCAGCTGAAGTCCTCCATTCGGATCTCACAGAGAATGTTGCTGATCTTTTAAGGTTTTTGACAAACTAATTTATGTGTTTTCTCCCCAATTTCAGATCCTAAAAGTTTGTTAGGATCTAAAACTAAAGCCAGGTGACTTGTGGATTGTTAAGAGACATTTATATATAAGGAAATGTTTGGAGACTCAATATAGCATCTATTTCATGTACAGTTTTTGCAAAACTTGAAGGAAACGTCACCTGGATCCACACGAGACACTGCAAAAATGACTAAATTAAAGAAATCTCTGTGTTTGATTTGTTTCCGTCTTGTGATCACAGTCTAGGGTACTTTTTGATTCAATTACTTTAATTGTAAGGGATATATATATTTGAAAAGTAGTTTAGCCATGTTGAAGTCATATTTTGTCTTTTGTACGTTTTCCATTTTATGTAGAATTGTCTGTGTTTACATATGCTGATAAGTCAGCATGCCCACAATTCAGCTAGAAGGCCATTCTGGCCACAGGAATGTACAGCCAGTACTCTGTAAATATGTCTTATCAATCATTTGTTTGTTACAATGAAAAGTCATTCGGTAATGAAAAAGTTGCTCAGCTATTATTTTCTCCACAATGGAGTTTTTTTGCCTCTTTGGCCAGGACTACCTCCACCTAAGCATGTGGAGGTTCCAGGTTAAAGGTGATAGCAGGTGTGGTTAGTGATCAAAATATTAATCAAAAGAGGGGAGATTGTAATGGAAATTTGTAAGTTCTGTATATAATTGTATTGTATTTTGTATGTATTGCACACTGCCCTCACTGTGCACACAGCACTAATAATGTTTTCAGTAAATGTTTACATTATTTCGAGTCCTGATTAGAATTAGCCTGCCTATGTAACGCCCCTTGTTACCATAAACGTACAATTGTAATATTAATGTGATATCTACGTAATCATGTGTATAAAAACGTTCAATTGCCTCATAATAAAGCAGAACAGTTATTTGGAAAGATGCTGAGCATATCTTTTGTGTCTGTTCCCTACTGCAGTAGTTATTATTAAAGCGGAGTTCCACACAAAAATGGAACTTCTGCTTTTCGGAACCCTCCCCCCCTCCGGTGTCACATTTGGCACCTTTCAGGGGGGAGGGGGGTGCAGATACCTGTCTAAGACAGGTATTTGCACCCACTTCCGGCATAGACTCCCACGGGAGTCTATGCCTCTTCCTGTCCCTCCGTGCTGTCTCCTGGGAAACACACAGGTCCCAGGAGATAGCGGGGACCAGTTACGACACGCAGCGCGACTCGCGCATGCGCAGTAGGTAACCGGGAAGTGAAGCCGCAACGCTTCACTTCCTGATTCCCTCACCTAGGTTGGCGGTGGCAGCTGCCGAGAGTCAAGCGATTTATCGGCGTCGGCTGCCGACATCGCTGGATCCTGGGACAGGTAAGTGGCCATGTATTAAAAGTCAGCCGCTGCAGTATTTGTAGCTGCTGGCTTTTAATATTTTTTTTTTAGGTGGACTCCCTCTTTAATTTGGAACCACTAATCAATATGAGGATAGGAGTTGCCTATCATCGATTTTAACCAAGTCACCGTTTACACCCAACTGCCATCCGATCCGCCCAGGCAAAGGGGAACGGGTCCCCATACCTTTGTTTTTATTGGATCGGATTGCATTAAAATGAGTATTAACACATCAAAAATGCAACGCATTGGACTGTAAGGCATAATGAAAACAAAAAAAGAAAAATAATTAACCACTTGAAGACCAGACTTTTTCTGGCACTTTCTGTTCACATGTAACAATCTGTTTTTTTTTGCTAGAAATTTACATAGAACCCCCAAACATTATATATTTTTATAAAGCAGAGGCCTTAGAGAATAAATTGTTGGGTTTTACAATTTTTATGTCATATGTTATATGGTATTTGCACAGCGGTTTTTCAAATGCAATTTGTGGGAAAAAATACATATTTTTCAATTTTAATGCAAAAAAACACAGTACATAAGTCATTTTTTTTGTAAAATATAAAAGATGATCTTACGCCAAGTAAATAAATACCAAACATGGTAAACACACTTTAAAATTGTGAATGCCCGTGCAGCGGCTCCAAACAACATAAATTTTACTATCCATAGGCGATGCTTTAAATGCCTTTACAGGTTACCACTTTTTATCTACAGAGGAGGTCTAGTGCTAGAATTACTGCCCATGGTCTGACGTTGGCGCCAATATCTCACATGTGTGGGACAATCGCTGTTTGTGTGTGTGACCGACGCATGTGTTTACCTTTGTGCATTAGCATGGGGAGACGGGGGCACGTTAATTGTTTTTTTATAACTATTAATTTATTGTATTTTATTTATTTTTTACCTTTTTTTTATGTAAACATCCTTGTGACAGCAATAGGCATGTGACAAGGCATAGGGATAAGACCCTAAATCCCTCCTTTGCACTTGAAAGCATTCAAAATGCCAGGATCAGCGTTTTTGAATACTTTTGACGTTCAAAAAATGCTGCAGTTGGCAGCTAGGTAAACAGGAAGTGATTTATTTTTTTGCTTCCAGGTTGCCATAGCGATCTCGTCTTTGTATGGGTCCCCAGCCAGCCGGTGGATGTGCCGGCTGATAGTGTCCCAGTAGGACAGGATTGCCAGAAAGAGACGTGGGAGGGGGGACGTTCCCTCCCGCTGCTTGTAATAGCAACTGAGCGGCTAGTTAGCTGCTCCAGATGCTATTACAAGAGAGCCGACCGGAAGATTTCATTAGAGAAAAAAGTAAATAAAGAGAAAATAAAAAGATCCCTAATTGTGCAGAGGACCAGAGGTGGGGTGGAGAGGAGGGATGATGGCATAGAGGGTGAAGATCCGCTGGCCAACTCAGCAAACCAATTCCTCCTAATGACACAAACAAGTGTCTAGCAGCGGACATTATTATATACATATATGTACAGTATATTTAGATCAGAAGTCACCCCCTAGCGGATGAATTGGTTAACTGCAGATATCGCCACTCTAGGAAGGATGTAATCTTGTCAGCCTATGCTATCCTAATGAAAGAGCAGGTCTACAGAAAGTAATGTATATATAGGCTTCCCTGTGAGTACTGACAAAGAGTTCCAAGTTGCAGATCTAATGTTCTTTGCTAGCTAGTTGAAGCTCATTAACTGTGATCCGTTTGGTTGTAGATAAAGCATTAAATTGCTAGTGGTAAAGATTTAAGGTGTCTGAGCACAGTGTTCAAGCAATGCAGTAAAGTGTTCTTGGGGTAAAGATGTCTGTGTACAGTGTTCTGTAATAGTGGCAATGGATGGATAAAAGGTCGAGCAATTTGCCCTCTCACCAACGACTAAATCGATAGGATGTCTTACAGACAGGAACACGTACAGCGGCACTCAGGCAGCGGATCTGCCGTTTCGATCCTCCGAAGTGAAACTTGCCACACACCGACTGGCAGGCAACTGGAGTGGTGCTTGATGGATGTCAGACGAACAGCAAACAGAGCTAGGCCCCTCTCATCCGAGTTGGAATGTGGTATTCTGCGTGGTAGGCCGCAATCCCCTTTCACAACGATGGGATGGTGTCCACATGAGGGGGTCCAGGAAGCTGGGCCTAGTCTGCCCTGTACTTATTTAGTCTCTCCCACAATTCTCTTAGCTCTCTGCAGTGCAGCCTGGGAATTGCAGTCCTGTCACCTTAAAAGTCAGTCAGGCTGCTTTGTGCTGGGACTTCATATTCCACACTTCATTCTGCTGCTCCCTGATGATTTGCTCTCCACCTTTGCCAATAGGGAGGCAGGGGAAAGAGCAGAGTGGGAGGATACATTGTGTGTGAATGTCATTCTGCACACAGGGAAGCAAGAGGGTGAAAGGAGAAAGCCTTCGCAGGGGCTGACAGGTACGTCCATGCTTGTGTCAGTCTCCACTTGGAGGGAATAACAGGAGGTGCGGCATCCGCGGGTGGCAGAGCAGACCCCTGCTACATGGACAAAAGTGGACATGGATAGATGTGAATCTGCCCTAAAATATTAGCACAGCACTGCAGCCTGGCCGGGTGTCTGTATTGTGTGACAAAACAATTGATTGCTGTCCGTGATACTTTTTTATTTGCACTGAGGGTTTGTTCACATGTGAGGCAGGGATTGCCGCTCCTCTGAAAAGCAATCTGTGGGTTTGACAGGCATTGAGGTGGCAATATGTCACCTACTCACTGCCTGATGTAACCCTAAAATTGCCTTATTACCGCGCTGCCCCATAGAACTGCATTAGTTGTGTTTTGGCGGTACCTCCTACATCAAGCAACATGCTGTTTAAGTTTTGCCGTAGCATGCGTACAGAGATGAGAGGCTGTATAAAGGAGGGGAAGGTGTGTTGCGCTATCTTTTAAAGTGCATATAATTGCCTTCTAATTCATAGGTGAACACAATAAAAAATATCCAATAAATTAAATGTGAAATAAACATATAATAATAATTACATAATTCATTGTGTTGTATAATTTATAAGTGAATGAAAAATATCAAATAAATTATAATATCGAATATAAAATCTAATACAAAGCAATAGTCTTAAAATTCGTAAAGTCCATATATACCAATATCAAAATCTGCTCCATTTCGGAAACTAACAAATATAACAGTCGAACACTTTAAAACATGCTATGACTACCATCAGGGACAGCCACTCCTAGCAAATGAAGAGAGAGAAATCGGAATTCCGGCTTTAGAAACCGAGATTGAAAGGCTGGAAATATCCCTAGTTGAATTTGAGTTAAGAATCAAGGCAAGTCTGTACATCCTGGCCCCATTGACAACAGCAAATAGGCACCTAGGACTTTCTAAGTCAAGCCCTTGGTACGCCCCTAGTCTCAACTTACTTAAGAATAAAAGACAAATCTTTTTTGTTAAAAAAAAGAATAAAAGACGAATACTGGAAAGAAAGTGGCTTAAATCAAAACTTCCCCGGGACAAAATGGCGCATCGGGTCTATTGTCGAGGCTACACAAAGGCTGTAAAACGCCATAAAAGATCCTACTATAACGATCAAATAATGCAAGCCCCGAACAAGCCTCGGGAACTACCGTATATACTCGAGTATAAGCCGAGTTTTTCAGCACATTTTTTTGTGCTGAAAGTGCCCCCCTCGACTTATACTCGAGTCAAGCACTTTTCTGCAGCAAAAAAATTCATTTTCTGAACCGATTTTGGGGCCCTGTATCTCAGGGCCACTTGGTGCTAGGAACCCCAAAGTTGGAAAATGTCATTTTCTGCTGCAGAAAAGTGCTTGACATTTTCTGAACCGATTTTTGGGGCCCTGTATCTCGGGGCCACTTGGTGCTAGAAACCCCAGCTAGTTCCACTGGGTTTGCACACCAAATTTGGGGTTCCTACCACTAAGTGGCCCCGAAATACGGGGCCCCAAAATCGGTCCCCCCCCGTCCCCCCCCTCTTCCCCCCCCAATTATTCCCCCTGTGGACCTTTTTTCACTATTAACCATGTTATTATATATAAAAAACCCTGTTCCCAACATGTGTGCGTATTTATGCACTAGGTGTTAGTATGTTTGCAATATAAAATTGAACCTTTTCTGTGTCCATTTACATAATATATACGTTCTCATTTTCTCAGTGTCCATAATTATCAATTTTATATTTGTTTTTAATCTTATCTTTGCATATTGTCTTTAAAGCGACATTTTGTTTTTGAATGGATATGTATGTGTTTACATTCATGTTTCACATTAGATGCTTATGTACTAGGATTTATTTTGCCCATGGATGTGTATCTGTATATATATGTATATATACATGTTTTTTATGGATTCCTTTATGGGTGTATATATGCATATATGTATATTTCATATTAATATTGTTTTTAAATTTTTACCATTAATTTTTAATCAATTTTTAATTAATTAATTTTTATTCCACTCCTATATGAATTGTCTAGTATTGCCTCTAGTTGTAGTGTATTGTTCCTTTTCTCTCCCAAATGCACGTGCTATTTTTTCCTCATGTTATTATCTTTAGCCCCGCCCCCTCCAAGACTACAAAAACTACTGCCCTAGTGTCCGCCCCCCATGCTTGAGAAAGGAGTGCCGCTATTCTTACCACCAATAGCGAGCGAACTCAGAAACGCGTCGCACAGCTGTGACGTCACAGCCCAGCGCCGCGCTGTGCTTGCCCTCCAGGCCTCGTTTTGGCTCCCTGCACGGCCGCAGCTATCCCATCTCAAGGAGCCTTACGAGCCTTACTACACACCGCAGCACGCCCGGTGACCGGCTGTGGCGTCCTTACAGCCTTATCCCTGGAACCCGCAGACAGATGGACTGTGTCACCCCGAACTCATTCTAATCTTGAAGCGCCATCTGGACATCTGAGGGAGACCCTGCTGTGCCCAGTTATCCCACCCCATCCTCGCCAGGATCCGATGTGGGGTCAGCACTGTATGGACTTGCTGTGACTTGTAGTCCTCCATCTTCTCCCCTACCCAGAGACGTATTGGAACGCAACATTACAGTCTTCCATGTGAGTGGATATTGTTTGTTGAATAAATGATTGTTGATATATACTCAAAGGCGCCCCTTTTCCTTGTTTTATCTGTTCACATGTAACAATCTGTTTTTTTTGCTAGAAATTTACATAGAACCCCCAAACATTATATATTTTTATAAAGCAGAGGCCTTAGAGAATAAATTGTTGGGTTTTACAATTTTTATGTCATATGTTATATGGTATTTGCACAGCGGTTTTTCAAATGCAATTTGTGGGAAAAAATACATATTTTTCAATTTTAATGCAAAAAAACACAGTACATAAGTCATTTTTTTTGTAAAATATAAAAGATGATGTTACGCCAAGTAAATAAATACCAAACATGGTAAACACACTTTAAAATTGTGCATGCCCGTGCAGCGGCTCCAAACAACATAAATTTTACTATCCATAGGCGATGCTTTAAATGCCTTTACAGGTTACCACTTTATATCTACAGAGGAGGTCTAGTGCTAGAATTACTGCCCATGGTCTGACGTTGGCGCCAATATCTCACATGTGTGGGACAATCGCTGTTTGTGTGTGTGACTGACGCATGTGTTTACCTTTGTGCGTTAGCATGGGGAGACGGGGGCACGTTAATAGTTTTTTTATAACTATTAATTTATTGTATTTTATTTATTTTTTACCTTTTTTTTATGTAAACATCCTTGTGACAGCAATAGGCATGTGACAAGGCAAAGGGATAAGACCCTAAATCCCTCCTTTGCACTTGAAAGCATTCAAAATGCCAGGATCAGCGTTTTTGAAGACTTTTGATGTTCAAAAAATGCTGCAGTTGGCAGCTAGGTAAACAGGAAGTGATTTCATTTATTAGCTTCCAGGTTGCCATAGAGATCTCGTCTTTGTATGGGTCCCCAGCCAGCCGGTGGATGTGCCGGCTGATAGTGTCCCAGTAGGACAGGATTGCTAGAGAGAGACGTGGGAGGGGGGGCGTTCCCTCCCGCTGCTTGTAATAGCAACTGAGCGGCTAGTTAGCTGCTCCAGATGCTATTACAAGAGAGCCGACCGGAAGATTTCATTAGAGAAAAAAGTAAATAAAGAGAAAATAAAAAGATCCCTAATTGTGCAGAGGACCGGACGTGGGGTGGAGAGGAGGGATGATGGCATAGAGGGTGAAGATCCGCTGGCCAACTCAGCAAACCAATTCCTCCTAATGACACAAACAAGTGTCCAGCAGTGGACATTATTATATACATATATGTACAGTATATTTAGATCAGAAGTCACCCCCTAGATGAATTGGTTAACTGCAGATATCGCCACTCTAGGAAGGATGTAATCTTGTCAGTCTATGCTATCCTAATGAAAGAGCAGGTCTACAGAAAGTAATGTATATATAGGCTCCCTGTGATTACTGACAAACATTGCAGATCTGATGTTCTTTGCTAGCTAGTTGAAGCTCATTAACTGTAATCCGTTTGGTTGTAGATAAAGCATTAGATTGCTAGTGGTGAAGATTTAAGGTGTCTGAGCACAGTGTTCAAGCAATGCAGTAAAGTGTTCTTGGGGTAAAGATGTCTGTGTACAGTGTTCTGTAATAGTGGCAATGGATGGATAAAAGGTCGAGCAATTTGCCCTCTCACCAACGACTAAATCGATAGGATGTCTTACGGACAGGAACACGTACAGCGGCACTCAGGCAGCGGATCTGCCGTTTCGATCCTCCGAAGTGAAACTTGCCACACACCGACTAGCAGGCAACTGGAGTGGTGCTTGATGGATGTCAGATGAACAGCAAACAGAGCTAGGCCCCTCTCATCCGAGTTGGAATGTGGTATTCTGCGTGGTAGGCCGCAATCCCCTTTCACAACGATGGGATGGTGTCCACATGAGGGGGTCCAGGAAGCTGGGCCTAGTCTGCCCTGTACTTATTTAGTCTCTCCCACAATTCTCTTAGCTCTCTGCAGTGCAGCCTGGGAATTGCAGTCCTGTCACCTTGAAAGTCAGTCAGGCTGCTTTGTTCTGGGACTTCATATTCCACACTTCATTCTGCTGCTCCCTGATGATTTGCTCTCCACCTCTGCCAATAGGGAGGCAGGGGAAAGAGCAGAGTGGGAGGATGCCTTGTGTGTGAATGTCATTCTGCACACAGGGAAGCAAGAGGGTGAAAGGAGAAAGCCTTCGCAGGGGCTGACAGGTACGTCCATGCTTGTGTCAGTCTCCACTTGGAGGGAATAACAGGAGGTGCGGCAGCTGCGGGTGGCAGAGCAGACCCCCGCTACATGGACAAAAGTGTACATGGATAGATGTGAATCTGCCCTAAAATATTAGCACAGCACTGCAGCCTGGCCGGGTGTCTGTATTGTGTGACAAAACAATTGATTGCTGTCCGTGATACTTTTTTATTTGCACTGAGGGTTTGTTCACATGTGAGGCAGGGATTGCCGCTCCTCTGAAAAGCAATCTGTGGGTTTGACAGGCATTGAGGTGGCAATATGTCACCTACTCACTGCCTGATGTAACCCTAAAATTGCCTTATTACCGCGCTGCCCCATAGAACTGCATTAGTTGTGTTTTGGCGGTACCTCCTACATCAAGCAACATGCTGTTTAAGTTTTGCCGTAGCATGCGTACAGAGATGAGAGGCTGTATAAAGGAGGGGAAGGTGTGTTGCGCTATCTTTTAAAGTGCATATAATTGCCTTCTAATTCATAGGTGAATACAATAAAAAATATCCAATAAATTAAATGTGAAATAAACATATATTAATAATTACATAATTCATTGTGTTGTATAATTTATAATTGAATGAAAAATATCAAATAAATTATAATATCGAATATAAAATCTAATACAAAGCAATAGTCTTAAAATTCGTAAAGTCCATAAATACCAATATCAAAATCTGCTCCATTTCGGAAACTAACAAATATAACAGTCGAACACTTTAAAACATGCTATGAGTACCATCAGGGACAGCCACTCCTAGCAAATGAAGAGAGAGAAATCGGAATTCCGGCTTTAGAAACCGAGATTGAAAGGCTGGAAATATCCCTAGTTGAATTTGAGTTAAGAATCAAGGCAAGTCTGTACATCCTGGCCCCATTGACAACAGCAAATAGGCACCTAAGACTTTCTAAGTCAAGCCCTTGGTACGCCCCTAGTCTCAACTTACTTAAGAATAAAAGACAAATCTTTTTTGTTAAAAAAAAGAATAAAAGACGAATACTGGAAAGAAAGTGGCTTAAATCAAAACTTCCCCTGGACAAAATAGTGCATCGGGTCTATTGTCGAGGCTACACAAAGGCTGTAAAACACCATAAAAGATCCTACTATAATGATCAAATAATGCAAGCCCCGAACAAGCCTCGGGAACTACCGTGTATATACTCGAGTATAAGCCGAGTTTTTCCAGCACATTTTTTTGTGCTGAAAGTGCCCCCCTCGACTTATACTCGAGTCAAGCACTTTTCTGCAGCAAAAAAATTCATTTTCCGAACCAATTTTGGGGCCCTGTATCCCAGGGCCACTTGGTGCTAGGAACCTCAAAGTTGGTGTGCAAACCCAGTAGAACTGGTACCATAATAAGCTGGGGTTCCTAGCACCCAGTGGCCCCGAGATACGGGGCCCCAAAACCGGTTCGGAAAATGTAATTTTCTGCTGCAGAAAAGTGCTTGTCATTTTCTGCTGCAGAAAAGTGCTTGACATTTTCTGAACCGATTTTTGGGGCCCTGTATCTCGGGGCCACTTGGTGCTAGAAACCCCAGCTAGTTCCACTGGGTTTGCACACCAAATTTGGGGTTCCTAGCACTAAGTGGCCCCGAGATACGGGTCCCCAAAATAGGTCAACTGTGTCCATCTGGAGCAATGTCATTTCGGGACCCTTTGGGTCCAGAGACCCCAAATTTTGGCTGCTGCTAGGGGGCATCTAGGAACCCTTAACCGAGTTTGAAGTTCGGGGGACCTATGGCTGCAAATGAGCACAGTGAGGCATGCAAATGGGCACAGTGAGGCTGCAAATGGGCATTGTTGACCTTCTTTTCCACTTACAGTAGCTGTGCATTTCTCACCCTCGTCTTATACTCGGGTCAATACGTTTTTCCTATTTTTTTGTGGTAAATTAGGGCCTCGATTTATACTCGGATCGACTTATACTCGAGTATATACGGTATTCACATTAGTTAGGGATATATTTGAACCAAAAAAATTTTATTCTAAGATTGTCCCATCTATGGAATTATGCTCTGCGCTCCAGTCCTCGTTTGGGGAAAAAATTAAAAAAAAAATCCGTAACCAGGACAAAATCTTGCCTGATGACTTTGACCCTCCGGCACTAACAAGAGCTCCTCCAGCTTTTAGCTTATTTGCACCCACCTCAGTGGCAGAGATATCCAATATTATATCCAATCTTAAACTTTCTCAAGCTTTCCGAATGACATCTGTCCCCCATGGTTTATGAAGAAAAATGCAGATACATTGGCCCCAGAAATTACAAGGATAGCAAACCTATCTTTAAAAATAGGGGCTGTTCCAACACGACTGAAGCATGCCATTGTCTCCCCCTTTTTGAAGAAGAGCACACTCGACCCTTCTTTGGTCTCTAATTTCAGACCTATATCTCTTCTTCCCTTTCTGGCGAAGATCCTGGAGTAGGTCGTCTTTCAACAAATGCAAAGCTTCTTCGAGGGTAACGACCTGTTCCATGACTCCCAGTCAGGATTTAGGCCGGGATGTGGCACTGAACTGTCCGCACTCGATATATGGGAACGCATGTTAAGGGTAAAAGATGCAGGGGGGTTGGCAGCCTTGGTGCTGCTCGACCTCTCCCCAGCCTTTGACACTATCGACCATCAAATTCTGGGAGACCGCATGAAATACCTTTTTGGATGTAGTGGCACTGTCCTCCGCTGGATCAACTCCTTTCTCACGGACAGGACCCATCAAGTGCAGATGAACGCATGCAGCTCGCCAATTGAACCACTTCTCTGAAGAGTCCCACAGGGCTCGGCATTGTCGCCCCTGCTATTCAACTGCTATATGCGCCCACTCGCTGACATCGTTGCCACACACAAACTAGCATGCCAGATCTTCGCAGATGACACGTAGATCCTGGCTGACACTGATGATGGGCTAAATATGCACCTACAACTGAGAAATGGACTCCTTCACATACAAAAATGTGGACTTCTTCACATACCCCAGTTGAAGTCCATGCGGATGAAACGCGTCAGGTTTGATATGCCTGTCCAGCCACGATTTATGTAAGCGCTTGTTTTATCTGTTATTGCACCTGGTCCTTGTTTGCTTTAGGAGCCAGAGCGTTTTTTATTACCAAACTTTTAATAAAAGTTTTTTCGGAAGCTGATTCACACTATGTGGAAGCATTTTCTTCATTTTTCCATTTTGAGGGTTATATCCTCTCCGTGAAGACCCACAATTGGATTGCTATACAGTCCTGTTCCATGGAGACTATAAAACAGTGAGATTGGGTGAGAGTGACCGGTGAGTGCTTCTACCATTCCTCCATTGAGCCTGGATGCAGTGCCACATTCATCCCTTCCAGGATTACCAGCTCCAGTTACTCCTTAAGCCTGTCTGACTCTCAGCCGCTGGCTAGTGAGTCCATCGATTCCGGTAAGGGTATTTTTTACCTGTCTATATCTATACTACGAGCCCAGTTACCTTACTGCAATGAAGTTTGTCCCAGCCATGGGAGATCGATAGAATATGTCCTATTGTAGGCTATACTAGCCATTCTCCTATATATGTTACAAAGAACTCTTACTGAACTTTTTTTTTATCTATGTATTTTTTTCACTTTTTCTGATTATTGAGCACGTTTAGATTTGTGCACAGGTATGATTGCAACATCATTTACATGAGTGTATATTATACGGATATATTTTGTATTTCTGAGTTTTACACAATGACATATAGTTTATGTACTACGAAGTTTCTTTTATGCACAATTATAAATCTGATATACTAGATCGATTCACAAATACACAAGGAGCTTTGATGAGCTTGTATTATATGCGATTCACACACAACCAGTAGAGTTTTTGTTTCATCAAATACTTTATTGTGCATTTTCGACCTCCAGATGAACATTCTGGCTGGTCTTGCTCAATAACGAACATCACGTTCCTTTTAGTGCCACACTTTTTATGTTTAAAGAAAATTGCAAGCAACTCAGAATCAAGCTGCTCGCCTGGTCTCCGGATGCGCCAGAACAGACTACATCTCTCCGTGGTGGAAAAACTGCACTGGCTTCCTATCGCCAAGCGAGTACTATTCAAAGCAATGTGCTATATGTATAGGACACACTGGAAACTGGGCCCAACTTATCTGTCTGAATGGGCCTCTCACTATGTACAGTCAAGATCACTCCGATCGGCCAACTTACTTCTCACAGAACCGACAATCAGCAGACTAAAATTTACTGGTAACAGACGTCTGGTTACAAAGAGCAATGAGCTGTGGAACTCCCTTCCAGCGTCTCTAAGGTCCTCACCCTCCTTCCTGAGTTTGAGAAAGGGTTTAAAAACCTTCCTCTTTATCCAGGCCTATGGATAATCTGATGAAGAATAGGAATCGTGAAAAAAACATGGATTTTGTATGCTCTTTTTCCTCCCCCATCTGGAGGGTTAGCCCCTCCCCCTCCCCGTTTTTTCTCTGTTTTACTCTACCCCTTTCATATCAGGCACCCTAGGCTCCTTTTGTAACGTTCTATTGGAAATCTCAACTTGATTTTAGGGTCTCTGTGCGCCTAGATGCGCTCCTAAAAGAGCGCATTCGGCGCAGTACAAATCCCATATCAAATCAAATCAAGCCAAAAGAAGAATGAAAATCAGTCGCAATATAAGTGACAATATGGTATATATTGGAAAAACAAAGTGCTCCACTCGTGTGCTTCCTAGAATCTTTGTGCTTCAGGCGATCAACCAATTGTACTCCACCAGGAAAAAATAATAATCTTGTCTCTTGCCAAATGTTAAGACCTCATTACAAGGATTTACTGCGCCTTGGTGAATACAAACCTCTCACACTATTAAAAACAGTAATGTACTTACAAGCACAAAGAATAAACAGGCATTGAGCATATAAAATTGTCCAGCACCCCAGCGGGCATGCTGACATCACCGCTACAAACTCCTCCCTACGTGTTTTGTCCTAATGGATGTCGTCACTGGTGCAACAGAGATGAGTGGCTGTATGTATGTGTTTAGGTGGGCGTTTGGTGGGCCAGTACAACTGCCTGGTTTTACTGCCCCCCGGCTACACATGTGAATGAAGCTTAACAGGTACATTTTCGGGACAAGCTTTTGGGGTATAAACCCTTCTTCTTGATCCAAGCTAAAAATGTGGCTGCCAAGGCTTGTTTACACTGATGGGAGCCCTTACTGCCCCATGAAAAGCTGTCACTGTCTGTTTTAACCCTTAGCCCTCATGCACACAGGCTGTTAAAAAAACATTATGAAAACGCCAGTATCTCTGCAGTGATTTTTTTAAACTTTTTTCAGCTTTTTTCAGCGTTTTTGCAATAGCGGTTTTTAGCGTTTTTGAGCGTTTTTGAGCTTTTTTTTCAATGGATCAAAAACGCTAAAAAACGTTGGTGAAAGACGTTTTTGAGCGTTTTTCAGTGTTTTTACAGCTGAAAAACGTCTCTCAGAACACACTGGTCCTGGGTTTTTTTTACAGCTTAAAACACCTATGCCACTTGCAGCTCAAAAACGCCTAGGTGGGCATGAAGCCATAGACTAACATAGACAGGCCTTTTTAAGCTGAAAAAAAAAGCTCAAAAAAGCAGCTGTAAAAACATCCGTGTGCATGAGGGCTTAAAGCCTGCACCACCATATTACAACCTTAATTCGATTGGAGGGCAGTTGAGGTGGCCCTATTCACTTGAATGGGTCATATTTGGTGATAGTATGGACCGCCAAATGCAACATGGGGTATTATTTTAGCTGTGACATGTGTACAACCCCCTCGAGCCACTGTGTTAGCTTAATGGTGCTTGTGTTTGCATGTGTGAAGGAGCCCTTTAGTGCAAATACAGTATGATGGATGGACAGGGCTGAGTTATTTTGTTGCAGTGCACTGATTAAGCCACAATCACCTCATATATATTGTGTGAGGAACACCTCAGGATTTTACTTTCACTTTCTCTCCATTTATTTCTCAGTGTGCCCAACCTGTTCAGTCACACTCTACCTAGCAACTAGTGACAGTTTTGTGTATTCATTTTCCTATTGGACAGAGAGCCAACCTCATCCAATCAGCACAGAGCTTCCTGTACACAGATCTGACTCACAATGTGACTCCTCAAATCTCATCTGAAGTTGATGGTGTGTTTTGGACAGTCTTCCTGTATATATATCAACCCAGAGGATGGAGATGACACCCCTCATCCTGATCATTCTGGGGGTGTCAGGAAGGTATTGTGGTGAGTATTGGGGGGGGGGGGTTATGTGTTGTAGAATTGTATTGTGAAATATCCTGTAATATATTCCTTTATATCGGAGGAAACAGAGAGGATGTTACTGAAAGTGAAACTTGTCTGTCCTCACTGTGTAATGGAAATGTTCCTTTGTTATTTTGTCCGATAATAATGTACTCATATTTTATATATATATATATATATATATATATATATATATATATATATATATATATATATCTATAAATGTTGACGTGTTCAATACTTTTTCAATACTTCTTACCTGCTGTATGCCGTCTCCATACCATAAGAGGGCGGAAACGACGTCATAACGTCACTTCCGCCCATACGTCTTAAAGGTACATTTTTCTGTTGTCATTTTTTCAAATGACAATTTTTTTTTTTTTATTTTAGTGTAAATATGAGTTCTGAGGACTTCTTGACCCCAGATCTCATATTTAAGAGGTCCTGTCATGCTTTTATTCTATTACAAGGGATGTTTACATTCCTTGCAATAGTAATAAAAGTGACCCATTTAAAAAAAAAAAAAAACAGTGTAAAAATAAATAAAATCAAGTAAAATAAATAAGAAAAAGTGCCCCGTCCTGACGAGCTCACGCGCAGAAGCAAACGCATACGTGAGTAGCGCCAGCATATGAAAACGGTGGTCAAACCACACTTGTGAGGTATCATAGCGATCGGTAGAGTGAGAGCAATAATTCTAGCCCTAGACCTCCTCTGTAACTCGAAACATGCAACCTGTAGAATTTTTTAAACGTCGCCTATGGAGATTTTTGAGGGTAAACGTTTGACGCCATTCCACGAGCGGGCGCAATTTTGAAGCGTGACAAATTGGACTAACTCTAGTTGTCTTATTTTTTTATTCAAAAAAGTGAATTTCTCTTTCGTTTATTGACGGACACAGCACCTTTAATCTTGACCTTAGGGTTATATCGCCCCTTTAGGAGAGGACTAGGCAGAACATGTTAAAAACAGCAAAACTGCACAGTACCGCCCTGGGGGCGTCCTACTGGCTATAACTCCTCACACTGCATCCAGCAGCTCAGTTTTTTTCTGCCTAGTATAGGAGAAGGACCTGGCTCCCGGTGATACCATCGGTCCTGGGAATTTTTTCTTTTTTCTGCATTTTTGATTCCTGTGATCTACAATCAACAGCCGGGCTGGGTGACAGGCTGAATAATATAGATCCTGGTAGTCTCCCCAGCCTGGCCATCGAGCGTGTTCAGGCCCTAGCTACACGCTGGGTTGGCCACGACATGCCCCATCTGATCCAGGGGCGCCCGGTGAACTATATGCTCTGGGGCACACATATGACCGGGCTACTGCTGTCAGTGTCACAGTGTGCCATGACCGACAGCCACCCCGTACTGCTAGGGTGATGGGTCTGTCTGTGGAATGCATCCAGCAGTCCCTGCAGAAGGGGTAAGTATGGTTCCACCTGTTTCGGCAGGATGGAACAGCTTGGCGCAGCTGGGCATTTTTGGGAGGTTGACTAGGGGGTCTCTCACTCTTCCTTTCTTCTCTCCCTGTCCCTTCCCTCCTCCCCATGCTATGGGCCGCTGTGTGACTGGGCACATGGGGGTGTGGTGCATGTACCTGGCCGGGGGTCCTCCGGGGGGGTTCTGGGTCCTGGCAGGGGGCTGCGCTGGGTGTTGGGGGGTCCGCTCATCCTCTTCCCTGTTTAGGGGCCACTGTAGGGTGTTTGTGCTGTGTTTTAACATGTGGGGAGGCTGCTGCGCGCTCAGCGGCCATTTTCCTGGGGCCGTGGCCATTTTTTTTATAGCCACAGCCAGTCTTTTGCCTTTCAGCCATCTTCTCAGCGTTTTGCTGAGGCAGCGGCGGCCATTTTCTAGTAGCCTCAGGTAGTTTTGCCTCTAGCGCTGGGTGCTTGTTTCTTTCTAGAAGAGCGCGCTTTGCACACAGACACCTCGTGAATGACACAGGGTAGAGCGGACAGCAGCAGCACAGCACAGTACCTGGGTCAGGGTGGTGAGTCCTGTGGGGGGCCCCTCAGTCTGTGGCAGCTAGGAGGGTGGACATTTTGTGTGACTTGCCTTAGGTCCCTAAGTGGTGACAGGCGAGTGTGGGTCGGCATGGCGTCAGAAGCTGGCATTTTTTCCCCAGACATCCCTGTTATGGCAACCGGTTCCCCTGCACCTGCGGTGCCTATAGACGCTCTGTCTGGCGGTCCTGGAGTCATTTGTTGCCAGGGTGGAAGCGGTGTGCGGGTGCAAGGGGGGTAAAAAAACGGCCCCTCCCCCCACCGTCTTCTGGGGAAAGCTCTGATTCAGACTCGGGCCCCGCTGTGACTGGCGGCCTCTGTTCTGAAGTTTCAGAAGATGCAGACCAGGACCGTTTGGACAGTGAGGATGATTCTGTGTCCGGGTCAGCGCAGGAAAAGGCGCTTGTAGGAGCACTTATCACAGCGGTGCGGGATACCCTAAACATAGAGGATACGGTGGGGGCATCTACAGAGGTGTCGGTCCCTTTTGGGTCCCACAAGCCAGCCCGCACGGCTAAGGTGTTTCCCTACCGGACTTACTTTGATAAGTTCATTTACAAGGAATGGGAACATTCGGTGCGTTACCCCTTTGAGGAGAGTTTCCTGAAAAAATAGACATCTCCTCCGATTGTGGATCCCCCGGTATCCAGGTTAAATAAGGTAACCACAATTCTGGTGGAGGGGGTCCCCTACTTTTAAGGACCCTGCCGACAGGAGGGCCGAGGCGGTTGCCCGGTCTATGTTTACGGTAGTGGGGTCAGCATTGCGACCTGTGTTAGCCATGGCTCAGGTGTCCCAGATGCTTACCGAATGGGCTAAACTGTTGCACCGTGAGCTAGAGAAGCAGCAAGCTTCCCCGGTCTGCATGGAGCTGGCAGACCAGTTGGTGCATGGCCTTAAGTATGTCTGTGATGTGGCCTTAGATATGGCCCCCTTGCTCTCTAGAGCCTCGGTATCAGCTGTGGTGCTACGTCGCCTGATTTGGCTAAAATGCTGGTCTGCGGACCAGGCATCTAAGAAGGCGCTGGCGGATTTGCCCTTCCAGGGAGAAAGGCTGTTTAGAGCTTCGCTAGATGACATTATTAAAAATGTTACTGGGGGTAAGAGTACGTTGCTTCCACAATCCAGGAAGGGTAAGGAGCCACGTCGCAAGCAAGGACCCTCCTTTTCTGCTCAGAAGCGGATTTTTCGCCTGCCTGGGTCGGCAGGTAAGCGTTCCCAGCCCGACAAGGGGCCCGCTGAGGGACAAAAGCGTCCCTGGTTTCACAAGCCAAACAAACCTGCGAGCAAATCTGCTACCACATGAAGGTTCGCCTCTGCCCGACTCGCGGGTGGGGGGTCACCTTCGGGAATTTGCAGCTTGGTGGACCTCCCTGCTTTCCGACCTGTGGGTCTGCGAACTGGTTTCATCAGGATACAAGATAGTTTCTTTCTTGTCCGCCAAACAGATTTTTCCCCTCCAACCTTCATCTTCTTCCAGCTCGTCAGGAAGCCCTGTTCGGGGCAGTATAGGACCTGCTGCTGTGCGGGGTGATAGTACCTGTGCCGACGCCAGAAAGGTTTCAGGGGTTCTACTCCAATCTGTTTGTAGTCCCAAAGAAGGAAGGGGTCCGTCCGGTCCTGGATCTCAAGGCCCTTAACAGCTTTGTGAAAGTACAAAGGTTCAGGATGGAATCAGTTCGCTCCGTGGTCGCTGCACCCCATCAGGGGGATTTCCTGCCGTGCTTGGACATCAAGGTTTCTGCGATTTGCGGTCGGGGACGACCACTACCAATTCGTAGCTCTCCCTTTTGGTCTAGCTTCAACACCAAGGGTCTTCACTAGGGGTGCAACGGATCTAAAAAAAGCTCACGGTTTGGATCATTCCTCGGATCAGGAGTCACAGATCGGATCATTTTCAGATCAACAAAAAAAAATTAATTGAATTTACAAAAAACTGTGAAAATTCCACCACCATATAGTCCCCACTGTAATATCCACAATATCCCCATTGTAATATCCACAATCTCCCCCACTGTAATATCCACAATCTTCCCCACTGTAATATCCACGTCATCTCCCCCACTGCTGTAATATATTATCCACGTCATCTCCCCCACTGTAATATCCATGTCATCTCCCCACTGTAATATCCACGTAATCTCCCCCACTGTAATATGCACGTCATCTCCCCACTGTAATATCCAGGTTAATTTTCCACTGTAATATCTACGTCATCTCCCCCACTGTAATATCCGCATCTCCCCCGCTGTAATATCCACAATCTCCCCCACTGTAATATCCACATCTCCCCCACTGTAATATCCACATCTCCCCCATTGTAATATCCACATCTCCCCACATCTTCCCCACTAATATCCACATCTCCCACCACTGTAATATCCACATCTCCCCCCCACTGTAATATCCACATCTCCCCACATCTCCCCTACGATTGTCTGCTTGCTTGCAGTTGAGGCGGGTGATAATGACATCAGCGTGCCGCTCACCTAGGCCGCCGCCAGGTGTACCAAGATGGCCGCCGCTCCAGGGTTAGGCCGAAGCCGCTGCCTTTCCTAAGGCCGAGGCAGCGGAGTGCTCCACGGATCGCGTGTGTGCCGATCCAAACAGGTTGAACCGTTCGGATCATGGATCGGTAACGATCTGTTGCACCCCTAGTCTTCACCAAGGTGCTAGCCCCGATTCTGGCATTGCTACGGCAATGAGGGATCGCAATCGTGGGTTACCTGGACGACATCCTTCTGAGTGGCTTCCGCCTCAGAATTAAAGGAGGATGTGACGATCACCATACAAACCCTTCGGGAGTTTGGTTGGGTACTGAACCTCCAGAAGTCGGTGTTGGGGCCGACTCAATGCCTGGAGTACCTTGGCTTGCTTCTGGACTCCTCAGAGGCGAGAGTCTTTCTCCCTTCGGACAAGTTGCAGACTCTTCAGTCTGCGGTGAAGTTGTTGCTGTCCCGCAGGTGGTCATCGCTGCGGTTTTGCATCAGAGTCCTGGGTCTCAAAGTGGCTACCATGAGTCCTGGGTCTCATGGTAGCCACTTTCGAGGCGGTACCGTATGCTCAATTCCACACTCGAGTCTTGCAAAAAGAGATCCTTTCCAAATGGGACAAATCCCCGTTATCCCTGGATTGTCAAAGCTTGTCAGGGATTCCCTGCTCTGGTGGCTAAGGCCCCCGCCCTTCGGTCCAGGAAATCGTTCCTTCCTGTTCATTGGACGGGGATCACAACGGACGCCAGCCTGACCGGTTGGGGGGGAGTTTGGGGCGTACAGTCGGCCCAGGGTAGCTGGACACAAGAAGAATCCCGCCTGCCGATCAATGTGTTGGAGCTTCAGGCGATCAGGCGGTGCCTCTCCACATGGTCACAGAGGCTGCAGGGGCGTCAGGTCAGGATCCAGTCGGACAAAACCACGGCGGTGGCGTATGTCAACCATCAAGGAGGAACAAGGAGCTCGGTTGCAGCACTGGAGGTCACTCACATCCTGCGGTGGGCAGAGCGGCGCATGCCGACTCTATCGGCCGTGTACATTCTGAGTGTAGAAAGCTACCTAAGTCGTCAGATGCTGGACCAAGGGGAATGGTTGCTACATCCGGATGTATTTCAGCTCCTTTGCCTAAGGTGGGGCACGCCAGATGTGGATCTCTTGGTTTCCCGACTGAATCGGAAGGTACAGAGGTTTGTGGCCAGGTAAAAATATCCCTGGGCGGACGCGTCAGATGCGTTGGTGGCTCAATGGGGGCATTATCAGCTGATTTATGCCTTCCCCCCCACTCAAACTTCTACCACGTCTGCTTCGCAGAGTGGAGGCCGAGGGGATTCTGGTGATTCTGATTGCCCCAGATTGACCTTGGCGTCCTTGGTACGCCGACATAGTACGAATGGTGGCGGATGTTCCTTGGTGGCTGCCGATGCGAGAGGATCTTCTGTTGCAAGGTCCAATACTTCATCCTGCTTTACAGTCACTGGCTTTAACGGCATACCTGTCAGGTGCTAAGGGACCGAGGTCTGTCGGATTCGGTAATCTCCACTATGCTGAGGGCACAGAAGTCATCTTCTCAGAAGATTTATCAGCGGTAGGTGGAAGGCCTACATCTCCATGTGTGAGGAGATGGGGTGGCGTCCACGTACATATTCAGTTTCCAGGATCCTGCTGTTTTTGCAGCGAGGAGTGGATTAGAAACTTGCCTTAAGCACCATTAAGGGACAGAGATCAGCTTTGGCTGTCTTTTTTTCAGCGACCTTTGGTGACTCATTCCTTGGTGAGTACGTTTGTTCAGAGGGTTCGACCATCGCTGCCTGGGATTTGAATCTGGTGCTCTCGGTACTTCAGAAACCGCCGTTTGAATATGTTAGGGGGATCCCCTTGTTGACTATCTCTCATAAAGTAGTCTTTCTAGTGGCTATTACATCTGCAAGGTGGGTTTCTGAGTTGGTGGCCTTGTCTTGCAAGTCTCCCTACCTGATCCTCCACAAGGATAAGGCGGTGCTATGCCCGCAGCCTTCCTTTCTCCCTAAGGTTGTTTCGGCTTCTTATCTAAATGGGGACATTGTGCTTCCGTCCTTATGTCCTCAGCCGTCGCATCCCAAAGAGGTAGCTTTGCATTCCTTGGATGTGGTCCGGGCTCTGCGGGTGTACCTGTCTGCTACGGCTCCGTTTTGGAGGTCGGATTCACTGTTTGTATCGGTGGCTGGTCTGGAGAAGGGTCTGGGGGTCTCGTCGGCCACCATTTCTCGTTGGATTAGACAGATCGTGGTTCAGGCTTATGCCTTAAGGGGGTGGGCGCCCCCCTTTCCTGTCACTGCACATTCGACCAGGGCAATTGGTGCCTCCTGGGCTTTCCGATATCAAGCGTCCATTTCCCAGGTGTGTAAAGCGATGACCTGTTCGTCCGTTCACACTTAAATTTTACAAGGTTGATGTGAGCGCATCTTCGGATGCTTGCTTTGGCCGCAAGGTTTTGCAGGCAGTTGTTTAAGGTTGCAACTCCTCCATTGAGGAGCTCTAGTTGTTATGGGTGGAGTTATTTTCTTGCCACCCCTTGGTTTTTTTGACACTGCTTGGGGACGTCCCTAAGGTCAAGATTAAAGGTGCTGTGTCCGTCAGTGAACGAAAGAGAAAATAGGATTTTTCTACTCACCGTAAAATTCTTTTCTCTGAAGTTCATTGACAGACACAGCACCCACCCCTCCTATTTATGCTTGTACTGCTTTTGACGAACTGAGCTGCTGGATGCAGTGTGAGGGGTTATAGCCAGTGGAACCGCCCCCTGGGCGGTACTGTGCAGTTTTGCTGTTTTTAACCACTTGAGCCCCGGACCATTATGCTGCCTAAGGACCAGAGGTCTTTTTCCAATTTGGCACTGCGTCGCTTTAACTGCTAATTGCGCGGTTATGCAATGCTGTACCCAAACGAAATTTGCGTCCTTTTTTTCCCACAAATAGAGCTTTCTTTTGATGGTATTTGATCACTTCTGCAGTTTTTATTTTTTGCGCTATAAACGGAAAAAGACCGAAAATTTTGAAAAAAAATGATATTTTCTACTTTTTGTTATAAAAAAAATCCAATAAACTCAATTTTAGTCATACATTTAGGCCAAAATGTATTCGGCCACATGTCTTTGGTAAAAAAAATGTCAATAAGCGTATATTTATTGGTTTGCGCAAAAGTTATAGCGTCTACAAACTAGGGTACATTTTCTGGAATTTACACAGCTTTTAGTTTATGACTGCCTATGTCATTTCTTGAGGTGCTAAAATGGCAGGGCAGTACAAAACCCCCCCAAATGACCCCATTTTGGAAAGTAGACACCCCAAGGAAATTGCTGATAGGCATGTTGAACCCATTGAATATTTATTTTTTTTGTCCCAAGTGATTGAATAATGACAAAAAAAAAAAAAAAAAAAAATATTTACAAAAAGTTGTCACTAAATGATATATTGCTCACACAGGCCATGGGCCTATGTGGAATTGCACCCCAAAATATATTCAGCTACTTCTCCTGAGTATGGGGATACCACATGTGTGGGATTTTTTGGGAGCCTAGCCGCGTATGGGACCCCGAAAACCAATCACCGCCTTCAGGATTTCTAAGGGTGTAACTTTTTGATTTCACTCTTCACTGCCTATCACAGTTTCGGAGGCCATGGAATGCCCAGGTGGCACAACCCCCCCCCAAATGACCCCATTTTGGAAAGTAGACACCCCAAGCTATTTGCTGAGAGGCATATTGAGTCCATGGAATATTTTATATTTTGACACAAGTTGCGGGAAAGTGACACTTTTTTTTTTTTTTGCACAAAGTTGTCACTAAATGATATATTGCTCACACAGGCCATGGGCCTATGTGGAATTGCACCCCAAAATACATTTAGCTGCTTCTCCTGAGTATAGGGATACCACATGTGTGGGACTTTTTGGGAGCCTAGCCGCGTACGGGGCCCCGAAAACCAATCACCGCCTTCAGCGTTTTTAAGGGCGTGAATTTTTGATTTTACTCTTCACTGCCTAACACCGTTTCGGAGGCCATGGAATGCCCAGGTGGCACAAAACCCCCCCCAAATGACCCCATTTTGGAAAGTAGACACCCCAAGCTATTTGCTGAGAGGCATGGTGAGTATTTTGCAGCTCTCATTTGTTTTTGAAAATGAAGAAAGACAAGAAAAAACTTTTTTTTTTTTTCTTTTTTCAAATTTCAAAACTTTGTGACAAAAAGTGAGGTCTGCAAAATACTCACTATACCTCTCAGCAAATAGCTTGGGGTGTCTACTTTCCAAAATGGGGTCATTTGGGGGGGTTTTGTGCCACCTGGGCATTCCATGGCCTCCGAAACTGTGATAGGCAGTGAAGAGTGAAATCAAAAATTCACGCCCCTTAGAAAGCCTGAAGGCGGTGCTTGGTTTTCGGGGTCCCGTACACGGCTAGGCTCCCAAAAAGTCTCACACATATGGTATCCCCGTACTCAGGAGAAGCAGCAGAATGTATTTTGGGGTGTAATTTCACATATTCCCATGGCATGTTTGAGCAATATATCATTTAGTGACAACTTTGTGCAAAAAAAAAAAAAAAAAAAAAAAAAATTTGTCTCTTTCCCGCAACTTGTGTCGCAATATAAAATATTCCATGGACTCAACATGCCTCTCAGCAAATAGCTTGGGGTGTCTACTTTCCAAAATGGGGTCATTTGGGGGGGTTTTGAACTGTCCTGGCATTTTATGCACAACATTTAGAAGCTTATGTCACACATCACCCACTCTTCTAACCACTTGAAGACAAAGCCCTTTCTGACACTTATTTTTTACATGAAAAAGTTTTTTTTTTTTTTGCAAGAAAATTACTTTGAACCCCCAAACATTATATATTTTTTTAAAGCAAATGCCCTACAGATTAAAATGGTGGGTGTTTCATTTTTTTTTTTCACACAGTATTTGCGCAGCGATTTTTTCAAACGCATTTTTTGGGGAAAAAACACACTTTTTTAAATTTTAATGCACTAAAACACACTATATTGCCCAAATGTTTGATGAAATAAAAAAGATGATCTTAGACCGAGTACATGGATACCAAACATGACATGCTTTACAATTGCGCACAAACGTGCAGTGGCAACAAAATAAATACATTTTTAAAAGCCTTTAAAAGCCTTTACAGGTTACCACTTTAGATTTGCAGAGGAGGTCTACTGCAAAAATTACTGCCCTCGATCTGACCTTCGCGGCGATACCTCACATGCATGGTGCAATTGCTGTTTACGTTTGACGACAGACCGCCGCTTGCGTTCGCCTTAGCGCAAGAGCAGGGGGCGACAGGGGTGCTTTTTTTTTTTTTTTTTTTTTTTTTTCTTTATTATTTTTTTGCTTTTTTATCTTATTTTTAAACTGTTCCTTTCATTTTTTTTTTTTTTAAATCATTTTTATTGTTATCTCGGGGAATGTAAATATCCCCTATGATAGCAATAGGTAGTGACAGGTACTCTTTTTTGAAAAAATTGGGGTCTATTAGACCCTAGATCTCTCCTCTGCCCTCAAAGCATCTGACCACACCAAGATCGGTGTGATAAAATGCTTCCCCAATTTCCCAATGGCGCTATTTACATCCGGCGAAATCTAAGTCATGAAATGCTCGTAGCTTCCGGTTTCTTAGGCCATAGAGATGTTTGGAGCCACTCTTGTCTCTGATCAGCTCTATGGTCAGCTGGCTGAATCACCGGCTGCATTCTCAGGTTCCCTGTTGAGACAGGAGAGCCAGAGAAAAACACGGAAGACGGTGGGGGGGGCATTCCCTCCCACGGCTTGTAAAGGCAGTCTAGAGGCTAATTAGCCGCTAGGATTGCTTTTACATGAAAGCCGACCGCTGGCTGAAAAGAATGATACCAAGATGATACCTAAACCTGCAGGCATCATTCTGGTATAACCACTCAAAGTTGTGAATGGCGTACCTGAAGACAAAAAAATGGTTAACAATAAAGCACAGTAAACAGTAAAGTATAAATAATTACATACCTGAAAAACAAACATGATAAAACATAATAACAATAACAATAAAACACTGCAGAATAGAATACAGTAAAAAAAGAGCAGAACAATAGAGAGAGAGAACAATAAAACGACAACTATTTTTTTTTATTTTATATATATTTTTTTTTTTTTTTTTTTACACTTTTTTTGTAACTAACTTTTATAACTGTAACCGGTTCCAGGTTCGGGTCTCTCAAAATGCGATGGCATCTTGGGAGACCCTGTGAAAGTGTGCCTAGTCTGTGCAATGCTGTACCCTACGCTAATACTCAACTAGTGTATGGTAGCGTTCAAAACATTCACCAATGCAAAGACCAGGATTGTCAGGACAGGAGGGACAATAATAGCGGGTGTCACGCCTATATCCGCGTTTGCTGCAGACACAACATCTTTTTGGGGGGGTTCGTTGGGTAGGGGTACTCGGGAGCACATAAAAATGCCTCTCATGCAGCCGACTGCATTTCGTTGGGGGATGTGAATGGGGGAAGTACGGGCGCTGCAGAAGTGGTGGGTTCCCAATTAGGATTGGCGAATGCAGCAGGAAGGGCACTATGGGCACGACGGGCCTGTGTTTGTCTTTTTGGTGGCAGCGGGACACTACTTGTGCTTGCCACCTCACCAGCTTGAACTGCACTTATGGGACTCGCCACGTCACCAAGTGTTACTGCAGCGCTGGTTTGACTACGACCGGGGTGTACTAGGCCGCTGGTGCTTGCCAGTTCAATAAAAAGCTTCCAAAAAAACTGTTAGCGATCGCAGGGATCAGGCCTGACTCTGCGAACGCTGCAGTTATGCGTTTAGTGTTTTGTAAGTGACAGTGATCGATCGATACTGCACTTGGGTGGGCTGGACTGGGCCGGGCGGAGGGGCAAAACGCAGGTGCTAGCAGGTATCTGGGTTGATCCCGCTAACACTGCGTTTTTGGGAACCCTAAACTGCTGGGGACGCTAGTATAGATCTGATCTGATCGGATCAGATATTGATCCGTTCAGATACTATACCACTAAAGGAGGCGTATGCTGCGTGCGTGGGTGTTAGTGGTACTGGCGCTAACCTGACGCTGCCTGGGGCCGGTGCTTGCTAGTTCACCAAAATGCTACCAAAAAAACTGTTAGCGATCGCAGGGATCAGGCCTGACTCTGCGAACGCTGCAGTTATGCGTTTAGTGCCTTGTAAGTGTCAGTGATCGATCGATACTGCACTTGGGTGGGCTGGGCTGGGCCGGGCGGAGGGGCACAACGCAGGTGCTAGCAGGTATCTGGGCTGATCCCGCTAACACTGCGTTTTTGGGAACCCTAAACTGCTGGGGACGCTAGTATAGATCTGATCGGATCAGATATTGATCCGATCAGATACTATACCACTAAGGGAGGTGTACGGTGCGTGCGTGGGTGTTAGCGGTACTGGCGCTAACCTGACGCTGCCTGGTGCTTGCTTGCCAGTTCACCAAAATGCTACCAAAAAAACTGTTAGCGATCGCAGGGATCAGGCCTGACTCTGCGAACGCTGCAATTATGCGTTTAGTGTTTTGTAAGTGACAGTGATCGATCGATACTGCACTTGGGTGGGCTGGGCGGAGGGGCAAAACGCAGGTGCTAGCGGGTATCTGGGCTGATCCCGCTAACACTGTGTTTTTGGGAACCCTAAACTGCTGGGGACGCTAGTATAGATCTGATCGGATCAGATATTGATCCGATCAGATACTATACCACTAAGGGAGGCGCATGCTGCGTGCGTGGGTGTTAGCGGTACTGGCGCTAATCTGACGCTGCCTGGGGCGACGCATATCACCGCCGGGCGATCAGGGGGCTAAACCTTTATTAGGTAATAAACGGCGGGTGCCCTGACACTATAAAAAATAAACGAACTAACCAGCGTCACCCGTAACGGTTATACAGTGATCAGTGGTGAAAGGGTTAACTAGGGGGCAATCAAGGGGTTAAAACATTTATTAGGTAGTATATGGGGGTCCCTGTCACTATAAAACGCTGACGGCGAACCTAAATATTTACCTCACTAACTAGCGTCACCAGCGACACTAATACAGCGATCAGAAAAATGATCGCTTAGCGACACTGGTGACAGGGGGTGATCAAGGGGTTAAAACTTTATTAGGGGGGGGGTTAGGGGGGTACCCTAGACCTAAAGGGGGGTAATACTCACTGTCCCAACACTGTAACTGTCACAAACTGACACTATGCAGTAATCAGAAAAAAAAAAAAAAAAAAAAAAAACCTGCTGGTGTCAGTTTGTGACAGGGGGGGGTGATTGGGGGGGGGATCGGGGGGCGATCGGGGGGGGGATCGGGGTGTTTTGTGTGCCTGGCATGTTCTACTGTGTGTGTAGTGTGTTGTGCACTCACATTGATGTCTTCTCCCCTCGGCGCTGGAACGGAAACTACCGAGCCGAGGGGAGATGACATCATTTCCTTTGCTGCTGTTTAGCATACAGCAGCAAAGGAATGTTCCCATTGGCCGGCGGCGATCGCGAGGGGGGGGCCACGAACGGATGGCCTCCCCCTCATCTTGGATCGCCGGGGAACAGAACGGGACCGCTTCGGGCACCGGGGGGGGTCCGATTGGACCCCCCACCCGCGAGAGGCAAATCACGTACATGTACGTGATTTTGCCTGCCCGTGCCGCCTTGCCGACGTAAATCGGCGTTAGGCGGTCCTTAAGTGGTTAACATGTTCTGCCTAGTCCTCTCCTAAAGGGGCAATATAATCCTAAGGTCAAGATTAAAGGTGCTGTGTCCGTCAATGAACTTCAGAGAAAAGGATTTTACGGTGAATACAAAAATCCTATTTTTTTCCAAAAAAAGTGCGCTTTTAAGACCGCTGCTCAAATACGGTGTAGAAAAAAAGTATTGCAATGACCGCCATTTTATTCTCTAGGGTGTTAGAAAAAAAACAATATGTAATGTTTGGGGGTTCTAAGTAATTTTCTAGCAAAAAACCTGTTTTAAACATGTAAACACCAAAATCTCAAAACGAGGCTAGTCCTTAAGTGGTTAACTGACAAATGTGCGGTCGTGCGATCTTGCACCCAAACAAAATTGACGTCCTTTTTTTCCCACAAATAGAGCTTTATTTTGGTGGTATTTGGTCGCCTCTGCGGATTCAATTTTTTGTGCTATAAACAAAAAACAGCGACAATTTTGAAAAAAACACAATATTTTTTACTTTTTGCTATAATAAATATCCCCCAAAAATATATAAAAAACTATACTTTTCCTCAGTTTAGGCCGATATGTATTCTTCTACATATTTTTGGTAAAAAAAAACCCAATAAGCGTATATTGATTGGTTTGTGTAAAAGTTATAGCGTCTACAAAATAGGGATTCGTTTTACGGCATTTTTATTCCAATTTTTTTTTTTTTTACTAGTAATGGCGGCGATCTGCGATTTTTACCGGAACTACGACATTATAACGGACACGTCGGACAATTTTGACACATTTTTGGGACCATTGTCATTTATACAGCGATCAGTGCTATAAAAATGCATTGATTACTGTAAAAATGTCATTGGCAGGGAAGGGGTTAACACTAGGTGGCGATCAAGGGGTTAATTGTGTTCCCTAGTTTGTGTTCTAACTGAAGTCGGGAGGGGACTGTGTAGGGGAGAATACAGATCGCTGTTCATACTCTGTATGAACAGACGATCTGTCTCTTCTCCCCTCAGAGAACCAGAAACTGTGCTTACACACACAGATCAGGATTCTCGGTGTGCCCCAAGCGATCGCAGGAGCCCGGCGGTGATCGTGACCGATGGGCATTCGCATCGGCTCCGTGTGTGTGTTTTGGTTTTCTTTCGCTCTTTGCGTTCCCTTGTTATTTCCTCGCTGTTACCATGCAGTCCCCTTTGCATCTTTTGGTTCTTCCATCAGCATGAGCCTAATACCACATAACAAAGACCCCTGCACCATCAGGTAAAGGCCACCTTTCGGTAAGTAAGAAGATGCAGGAAAAAAGAGTGCATGATGCCCTGACAAGCGTGCCTTCTTGTCTATTTCAGCCCTAGCCGCTCGTACTCCCGCTCTAGGAGGTCCAGAGAACCTCTGGATCATCAGGAAGTTTCCAGGGCAGAAAGTGACTCCTGCAGTCCTGACAGACCCCAGTACAAGGGACGCAAATGTACGCTTAGGTGAAAGCACACAGCTTCTCCTCCAAGGGCTCAGCGCCCGAAAGGCAAATGTCGGTCAGTGGAGATAACCCCATGCAAGGAAAGCTAATTTGCAACAACTGCTTCAGACAGCTTGCAGGAGACCAGGAGTATGAGAGTCAGCGGATGTCAACCTTGCTCAAGAAAGTAGTCCATGACTCCCTGGCAGAGTTTTTTTGGACGTCTCAGCAGGGCCGGTGCTACCACTAGGCAAACTAGGCAACCGCCTAGGGCGCACTGCTTCTTAGGGCGCCCAGCCACTGGTGTTCCTGCTCTCTTTTCTCTGCAGAAAGCAACTAGGTCTCAGCAGCAGCGGGGAGGACTGTGTCTGTGTCCCAACTCCCAAATTAATGGAAAAAGAAAACATTCATTGATGGGCACTGGTGAGGCTGCATTGGATGGGTGCTGGTGAGGCTGCATTGGATGGGTGCTGGTGAGTCTGCATTTGATGGGCACTGGTGAGGCTGCATTTGATGGGCGCTGGTGAGGCTGCGTTTGATGGGCGTTGGTGAGGCTGCATTTGATGGGCTCTGGTAGGCTGCGTTTGATGGGCGCTGGTGAGGCTGCGTTTGATGGGCACTGGTGAGGCTGCGTTTGATGGGCGCTGGTGAGGCTGCGTTTGATGGGCGCTGATGAGGCTGCATTTGATGGGCTCTGGTAGGCTGCGTTTGATGGGCGCTGGTGAGGCTGCGTTTGATAGGCACTGGTGAGGCTGCGTTTGATGGGCACTGGTGAGGTTTCATTTGATGGGCACTGGTGAGGCTGCATTTGATGGGCACTGGTGAGGCTGCATTTGATGAGCGCTGGTAGGCTGCATTTGATGGGCACTAGTGAGGCTGCATTTGATGGGCACTAGTGAGGCTGCATTTGATGGGCACTGGTGAGGCTGCATTTGATGGGCGCTGGTAGACTGCATTTGTTTGCCTCCACACCAGCCGTATGATTGCACAATTGACCTTCAACCTGGTGCCACTCCCCCTCGTGGCCAGGTTTACCCTTTGTCGGTCTTGGAGGATAAAGCCATGGAGGAGTATGTTGCAGACGCACTTTCTCTGGGTTTCATCCGCAAATCCTCATCTCCTGCTGGTGCTGGTTTCTTCTTTGTGAAGAAGAGGAGCGGTGAACTGAGACCATGTATTGACTATAGGGGTCTCAATCATTTCACGATTAAGAATGCCTACTTGATCCCGTTGATTACAGAGTTATTTGACCGCATCAAGAGAGCAACGGTTTTCACTAAGCTTGATCTGAGAGGGGCTTACAATCTCGTGAGGATTAAGGAGGGCGACGAGTGGAAAACTGTGTTTAATACCAGAACAGGCCATTATGAGTATCTCATAATGCCTTTTGGCCTTTGTAACGCCCGGCAGTTTTCCAGGAATTTATTAATGATGTCCTCCGAGATTTGTTGCAGTTATGTGTGGTGGTTTATCTCGATGATATCCTCATATTTTCCAAGTCCCTGGAGAGCCACCACACAGATGTCTGTCGTGTGCTTCAGAAATTAAGAGAGAACAATCTCTATTGTAAACTGGAGAAGTGTGAG
Organism: Aquarana catesbeiana; assembly: GCA_037953035.1. Classification (NCBI taxonomy): domain Eukaryota; kingdom Metazoa; phylum Chordata; class Amphibia; order Anura; family Ranidae; genus Aquarana; species Aquarana catesbeiana. The sequence goes on from JBBHAA010002452.1 coordinate 282,526, forward strand.
TTCCATCGGGAACAGGTTAAATTCCCGGGCTGTCATTTCCACTGCTGGTTTTTCGATCCAGAGAAACTTTTGGCAGTCCTACAGTGGCCTCAACCCGTGGGGTTACGTCCTCTGAAGCGTTTCCTGGGTTTTGCCAACTATTATCAGAAGTTTATTCGTAATTATCTGGTCAAGCCCCTGACCGATATGACCAGAAAGAAGGTAACCCACAGAGTTGGTCTCCGGAGTCCATTAAGGCCTTTGAAAGTCTCAAGGCTGCCTTTGTTTCTGCTCCTGTGTTGGCACATCCTGATCCTACGTTACCTTTTATTCTTGAGGTTGATGCTTCTAAGACTGGTGTTGGCGCCCTTCTGTCTCAACGTCCTACCTCTGAGAGTGCTATGCATCTTTGTGGCTACTTTTCCAAGAAATTGTCACCTGCCGAGTGCAATTACGAGATTGGTGACAGAGAGCTGTTGGCAATCATTTTAGCTCTGAAAGAATGGAGACATCTCCTCGAAGGCAACACTGTAAAGGTTCTCATTCTCACTGACCATAAGAATCTCACATTCTTGTCTGAGGCTAAATGCCTCTCTCCCAGAAGGGCGCAATGGGCTATCTTCTTGTCAAGTTTCAATTACATTGTCTCATTCTTACCCGTTATTATGAATGTAAGGGCTGACGCCTTGTCACGACAATTTTCCTCCACTTCCAAGTTGGAGTCAGTTCCGGTTCCTATGATTCCTCCTGATCGTATTCTGGCTACGGTTTGCACCAGTCTTACTTCTCCTTTGGGTGACAAAATTCTTGCTGCTCAGGTCGATGCTCCTCCTGAGAAACCTTTTGACCGCTGCTTTGTCCCAGAGTGTCTCCGTACTGCCGTGCTCCAGACTTCCCAAGGCAGCTGGCCACCCTGGGAAGAATCAACTCGTTTGGGCCATTACCCAACAATTCTGGTGGCCTAGTCTACGTGCTGATGTAACTGCCTTCATAGCTGCCTGTTCTGTGTGTGCTCAGAGTAATAGGGCGTACACACGGTCGGACTTTGTTCCGACATTCCGACAACAAAATCCTAGGATTTTTTCCGACTGATGTTGGCTCAAACTTGTTTTGTCTACACACGGTCGCACAAAGTTGTCAGAAAATCCGATCGTTCTAAACGCGGTGACGTAAAACACGTACGTCGGGACTATAAATGGGGCAGTGGCCAATAGCTTTCATCTCTTTATTTATTCTGAGCATGCGTGGCACTTTGTCCGTCGGATTTGTGTACACACAATCGGAATTTCCGACAACGGATTTTGTTGTCGGAAAATTTTATCTCCTGCTCTCCAACTTTGTGTGTCGGAAAATCCAATGGAAAATGTCCGATGGAGCCCACACATGGTCGGAATTTCCGACAACACGCTCCGATCGGACATTTTCCATCGGAAAATCCGACCGTGTGTACGGGGCATAAGACTCCACAACACCTTCCAGTGGGCCTCCTACAACCCATACCCATTGGAGAGAGGCCCTGGATCCACCTGTCTATGAATTTCATTGTGGAGTTGCCCAACTCTCAAGGCAACACAGTTATCCTTATGGTAGTTGACCGGTTCTCAAAGATGTGTCATTGTATTCCACTTAAGAATTTGCCCACTTCTAAGGAACTGGCTTCCATTTTTGCTCGGGAGATCTTTCGCTTACATGGGCTACCCAAGGTGATTGTCTCGGACAGGGGTAGTCAATTTGTGTCCCGGTTCAGGCGAGCCTTTTGTGCACAGCTGGGAATTCAGCTTGCTTTCTGCTCTGTGTATCACCCGCAGTCTAATGGGGCCGCTGAATGAGCCAATCAGTCCTTGGAGCAATTCCTACGTTGCTATATTTCTGACCATCACAACAACTGGTCAGACCTATTACCATGGGCAGAGTTTGCTCACAACAGTGCCTTGAATTCTTCTTCCCGATTTATCTCCGGTGAATTATGGTTTCCAACCTTCCATGTTGCCTGACTCGTTTGTTCCGCAGAGTATTCCTGCACTAGAGGAGCATCTCCGTGGTCTTCGTTCCACTTGGGTACAAGTCCAGGAGGCTTTACGTCATGCCAATGATAGGTACAGACTCCATGCTGACCGCAGGCGCCTGCCTGCGCCTGCCTGCGCCTTCCTACCAGGTTGGGGACAGGATCTGGCTGTCATCTTGCAATCTCTGACTTCGTGTTCCCTCACTGAAGTTCGCACCTTGGTTTATTGGGCCTTTCTTTGCTGGATTAACCCAGTGGCTTACGCGTTGGACCTTCCTCCTAGTATGCGCAAATGAGTTTCATGTCTCCTTATTGAAACCATTGGTGTGCAACCGCTTTACCATCTCGGTGCCACGTCCTCACACTATACAGGTTGAGAACCATGAGGAGTATGAGGTGCAATCCATTGTTGACTCCCGTAGGTTCCGTGAGCGCAAACAGTACCTGGTGCATTGGAAGGGGTACGGTCCGAAGGAACACTCCTGGGTTTCATCCTCGGACGTACATGCTCCTGCCTTCCTCCATGATTTCCATAGACGTTTTCCCCTCAAGCCCGGTGGTCCCCCAAGGGGGAGGGGTCATTGAGGAGGGGGGTACTGTCAGGGCTGGCTCAGGCCTTCCTTCTGTGAGCTGGCCGTTCAGCTGTCCGCTATTTGCCAGCTTTCATCAGTTCCGGTCTGTGAAAGATTTACAGGCTTTTACTCGCCACTCTTCCTGATCCAGAAAAAAACGGGGGGCTTCAGACCAGTGATCGACCTTAAGAAGCTGAACCTATTTATCTGGGTAGAGCGATTTCATGATGGAGTATCTCCACACCATAATCTAGATAATTCAACCAAAAGACTGGATGATTTCGGTGGATTTACAGGATGCCTACCTGCATAACCCAATTCTTCAGTCATACCAACAGTTCCTCAGGTTCTCCATGGGAGACAGGCATTACCAATTTGTCTGCCTTCCTTTCGGCCTATTTAGTTCTCCTCAAACCTTCACCAAGGTTCTGATTGCAGCCTTGGCCCCACTGAGGGAGAAAGGGCTCAGAGTCCATCATTTCTTGGATGATATCATCCTCCTGGCCCAGGACCAAGACCTTTTGCGGATGAAGAAGGAGCTCCTGCTGTCCACCTTATGGTCATTCGGCTGGATAGTCAACTATCAAAAAAGCCAGCTGGAACCTACACAGAATATGGTCTACTTAGGGGCATAGTTCACTATTCAGGTGGCCACAGTTTCTTTGCCTCTTCAGAAACTCCTCAAAATCAGGGAAAAGTTCCAACAGGCATTGGCTGCACCAGTGATGTCAGCATCCCAGTGCATGAGTCTTCTCGGGACAATGGCTTCATGTATCCTGATGATCCCCTGGGGTCACTGGAAACTCAGAGTTTTCCAACAGGGCTTCCTGATACAATGGAAGAGGGTTTGTCTAGCCCAGCCAATTGCGATCACCAGCCAGATGTGCCAAAGTCTCTGGTGGACGAGACAAGAAATGCTAGTACAGCATTGTCCATTAGGGCGGCACCCATGGATCATTGTTACCACAGATACCAGAGCAGCAGGGTGGGGCACCACCTGCGAACAACTCAAGATCCAGGGCAGATGGGAATTTTTCACTTAGGGCCTAGTTTCCACTATTCTGGAACTTCGAGCAGCATTCATGGCGTTAGCCACCTTGCTGCCTCACATACAGGGTCGCCCAGTCCTGCTCCATCTTGACAACATGGCAGCAGTGTCCTACATACAGCGACAAGGCGGGACGCACAGCCAATCCCTCTTGAGAGAGGTGGAACAACAATATCTCCCAGATTTGAGTTCCATATATCTTCCAGGCTGTCAGAACTTGGAAGCAGATCGCCTATCAAGACAATTCAAGGATTCAAGGAAGTTTACATACCCCAGTTCTTAATACCATGTATTGCACCCTTTAACATCAATGACAGCTTGAAGTCTTTTGTGGTATTTGTGGATGAGGCTCTTTATCTTCTTAGATGGTAAAGCTGCCCATTCCTCTTGGCAAAAAGGCTCCAGTTCCTGTAAATTCTTGGGCTGTCTTGCATGAACTGCACGTTTGAGATCTCCCCAGAGTGGATCAATGATATTGAGGTCAGGAGACTGAGATGGCCACTCCAGAATCTTCACTTTATTCTGCTGTGGCCAATGACAGGTCGACTTGGCCTTGTGTTTTGGATCATTGTCATGTTGGAATATCCAAGTACGTTCCATGTGCAGCTTCCTGGCTGATGAATGCAAATGTTCCTCCAGTATTTTTTGATAATATACTGCATTCATCTTGCCATCAATTTTGACCAAATTTCCTGTGCCTTTGTAGCTCACACATCCCCCAAAACATCAGCAATCCAACTCTGTGTGTTCACAGTAGGAAAGGTGTACCTTTCATCATAGGCCTTGTTGACTCCTCTCCAAAAGTAGTGTTTATGGTTGTGGCCAAAAAGCTAAATTTTGGTCTCATCATTCCAAATGACTTTGTGCCAGAAGGTTTGAGGCTTGTCTCTACGCTGTTTGGCGCATTGTAAGCGGGATACTTTGTGGCATTTGTGTAGTAATGGCTTTCTTCTGGCGACTTGACCAGACAGCCCATCTTTCTTCAAGTGCTTCCTTATTGTGCATCTTGAAACAGCCAAACCACATGTTTTCAGAGAGTCCTGTATTTCACCTGAAGTTATTTGTGAGTTTTTCTTTGCATCCCGAACAATTTTCCTGGTAGTTGTGGCTAAAATTTTTGTTGGTCTACCTGACCATGGTTTGGTTTCAACAGAACCCCTCATTTTCCACTTCTTGATTAGAGTTTGAACACTGCTGATTGGCATTCCCAATTCCTTGGATATCTTTTTATATCCCTTTCCTGTTTAATACAGTTCAACTACCTTTTCCTGCAGATCCTTTGACAATTCTTTTGCTTTCCCCATGACTCAGAATCCAGAAATGTCAGTGCAGCACTGGATGGAAGATGCAAGGGTCTGTCAGGAGTCCAGAAACTCATTGACCTTTTATACACACACACTAATTACAAGCAAACAGTTCACAGGTGAGGATGATTACCTTTAACCACTTGCTTACTGGACACTTAAACCCCGCCTCCTGCCCAGACCAATTTTCAGCTTTCAGCGTTGACACACTTTGAATGACAATTGCGCTGTCATAGAACACTGTACCCAAAGTAATTTTTTATCATTTTGTTTACACAATTAGAGCTTTTTTGGTGGTATTTAATCACAGCTAGGGTTTTTATTTTTTGCCAAACAAACAAAAAAGATCGAAAAATTTTGGGAAAAAAAAAATGTTTCATAGTTTGTTATAAAATTTTGCAAACAGGTAATTTTTCTCCTTCATTGATATGCGCTGATGAGGCGGCACTGGTGGGCACTGATAGGCTGCACTGATAGGCACTGATAAGGCGGCACTGATGGGACAGATAAGGCAGTACTGATGACCACTGATAAGATGGCACTGATGGGCCCTGGTGGGTGGCACTGATGGATGGCACTGATGGGCACTGATAGGTACCACTGATGGGCGGCACTGATGGGCACTGGTAGGTGACACTGATGGGCACTGGTAGGTGACACTGATGGGCAGCACTGTTAGTGAGGCACTGATTGTGGGCACTGATAGGTGGCACTGTGGGCACTGATGGGTGGCACTATGGGCACTGATGGGTGGCACTGTGGGCACTGCAGGGGGCGCACAGGCCGCTCGGGCATGGGAAGACGTCAATAGCCGTACTCACGGCAAAGTAGGTCCATGCTGTAGCCGTCATTCGACTATAGCACAGATCTGAACAAGTTAATAGCCATTCAAACCCCTTTGTGTCAACTTGTGTGCATGTTATCGGGCCAAAATCACCAGGGTATATAAACTTTTTTGATCAAGGTAATTTGCTTGGTTTCTGTTGTCATTATGTTTTAAAAAGAGTAAACAGTTGATTGATAATAAATGGCTTCAGCCAAACACTAACTTGAGTGAAAGAAAAGTTTTTGTGTTATTCATATTCTCTGAAAAATGGCCAAGAAATCGTAAATTCTTCCGGGGTATGTAAACTTATGAGCACAACTGTATATTATGTGATGAACGACTCAGGGTTTAATCTATTACCCAGCGCTCCCAACCTGTTCAGTCTCCCTCTGCCTGACAACTAGTGACACTCTGTGTATTCATTTTCCTATTGGACAGACGGCCAACCTCATCCAATCAGCACAGAGCTTCCTGTACACAGATCTAACTCACAGTGTGACTTCATAGCTGCTCTGAAGTTGATGGTGTTGTGTTCTGGATATTCTCCGTATAGATCATCCCCAGAAGATGGAGATGACACCCCTCATCCTGATCATTCTGGGGGTGTCAGGAGGGTATTGTGGTGAGTATGGGGGGGGGGGGTTATGTGTTGTAGAATTGTGAAATATCCTGTAATATATTCCTTTATATCGGAGGAAACAGAGAGGACGTTACTGAAAGTGAAACTATTCTGTCCTCGCTGTGCAATGTAAATGTTCCTTCATCATTTTGACGGATAATGTACTCATATTACATATATAATGTGTATATATATATATATATATATATATATATATATATATATATATATATATATGTATACAGTGGTGTATTTAGGTTTTGTGCTGCCCTAGGCCTGACTAAACTCGTGCACCCCCTTGTGCCATCCCCGCAGTCAGAGACTGCAGGCATGGCACAAGGGACAGTCAGAGACTGCGAGCATGGCACAAGGGACGGTCAGAGACTGCGAGCATGGCACAAGGGATGCTCAGAGACTGCGAGCATGGCATAAGGGACGGTCAGACTGTGGGCACCCACTACGCTGGTCCTGGGCCTGCAGATGGGAAAGTGGAGCCCAGGAGACATTGCGGCGGTGGGGGGTGTGGAACATTCAGGCAGCAAAGGTCTAGGAAACACACATTAGAGGTTAATTATAAGGGACACAAAAACTAAAATAAATTACCTCATTTTGTGGTAAAATATAAAAGCCGACGTTGCACAGATTAACTAGATACCCAACATATCAAACCTTAAATTTGCATCTTCCCCATGAAATGGTGACAAACTTCAGTACCCTATATTTTCCATAGATAACGCCTTAAAAGCCCTCTATAAATCATAAGTTTAGTGTTACAAAGGACGTCTGGTGCTAGAATTATTGCTCTCATTCTGGCGTGCGCAGTGATATGTAACGTGTATTGCAATCAATGTTTTCAGGCATAGGGATCCGCTGTGTGCGTTTACATTTGTACATGCGTATATGTGGAGGTGGGGACGGCCTACATTTTTTTGGGGGGGGGGTTTATGTTCATGAGTGTACTTTTGTTTTTTTACAATTAACCTTTTTTTTCCCTCTTGAAATAGCGGACAAAAAGTCCCCTATGTGATTATTTTTGTGGTTTAAAAGACCCTGCATGTCTCCCCTGTGCTTCACTGAATGTAATACAATGCACATCGCAATGCATTACATTCAATCCCAGCCTTGCTGGCTGAGGAAACTGTTGAGGTGTGTCCGCTCTCCTTCCTCCCCTCTTCCCAGCTGCACCCACTACCCTGGTCCTGTGCCTACAGATGGGCAAGCGGAGCCCAGGAGACATCGCGGCGGTGGGGGTGTGGAACATTCAGGAGGCAGCTTAGGCGCCAGGATTCAATTTCTTGTCGCCATAGCAATCTGGCGCCTGGGGGATGTTGAGCCCTAATATATATTGTAGCAGAGTGACCCAGTGCTACTGTTTAAAATGGTGGTTTATCCCAGATTTTGGGGGAAGCAAGAACATTAATGGCACAGGTCTGTGTTGGCTTCATATGAGAGCCAGAGATGGAGCTCAGAGCCCTACCCTCCTAAAGGGGGATTAGTGTGTAAAGTGCTGCTATGCATCAAAGATGTCCAGGTCGAGACAGAGAAAGTCCCGAGCCTGAGAGAAAGTCTATGAGAGACAGAGGCACAGGTAAGAACCGATGAAGGAACATTCGTATGAAAATTCTCACGAAAATTCTCGTACGACAAAGGCTTTTTTTGTTTATTGTTTCTGATCAGGAGCAGTCTTTCTTTTCTGACTTTTCCAGACGAAAACGGTACATATTACAGGACACATTAAACGAATATCGTTCGTTCTGTTCCCATATAAGAAATTTTGGAGTTTGTCCCTTCTAGAATTTTCGTACGAAAATTCGGGATCGGCTGTCGAAAGTTGAGTACACACTATACGAAAATCGTACGGAAATTCTTTGGACGAAAATGTTCGCCCGATTTTCTTATAGTGTGTACGAGTCTTAAGGAAGACGCAGAGTTGAGGTGCAGCATCTGTACATAAACACCGGGATGTTTTTCATGGTCAGGAGGACCAAAAAGGTACTAAAGTTCAGGAGGGACCCGGAACAGCCACAACAGATAAGTAGTGTTGCGTGTCAGAAGTTCAGTGTACTTGATAATGGTTTGAAAAGGCTCAGTATTGCTGACAATGAGAGGATGAGGAGGACACATGCGTTTGGCAGTGCTCAAGCGGAGCCGCAAGTTGTGTCTCTGAGGTAGAGGTCCCTTTAATTGTCTTTAATTGTCTCTGCCTCTCAAGCCTTAGTGAATGAGCCCCTTCACATTTTTAGTAAGGGAAGAGTCCCTAAAGTTCTGTGTTAAGTTGTGGGGTGTATAGAAATTCCTGAGATGTTATTGGAAATCTTGGATCAGTTGAAAACCCTTAAAGCGTTTGTTAACCCAAAAAAATAAAAATAAAGTTCCTGATCCTTTAACCACTTCAGTACCAGGCACTTTCACCCCTTCCTGCCCAGGACAACTTTGAGCTTCCAGAGCGGTCACACTTTGAATGACAATTGCACCGTCATACAACACTGTACCCAAAATACATTTTTTTTATAATTTTCTTCCCACAAATAGAGCTTTCTTTTTGTGGTATTTGATCACCTCTGCGGTTTTTATTTTTTGCTAAACAAACTAAAAAAGTCTGACATTTTTGAAAAAAAAAAGGTTTTCTTTGTTTCTGTTATAAAATTTTGTTTTCTCCTTCACTGATGGGCACTGATGAGTCGGCACTGATGGGCATTGATAAGGTGGCACTGATGGACACTGATGAGGAGGCACTGATATGTAGAATTGATGGGCACTGATAGGCGGCATTGATATGCAGCACTGATTGGCACTGAGAGGTGCCACTGATATGCATCTCTGATGGACACTGACAGCCGGCACTGACAGGTGGCATTGATGGACACTAATAGATGGCACTGATTGGGCAGCACTGATTGGGCAGGTACTGACAGGTGTTAATGCTGGGCACTGATTGGCCCTGTGATGGACATTGATTGGCACTATGGTGGGCACTGATTTGCACTGTGGTGGGCACTGATTGGCAAATTTTTGGGCACTGGCAGGGGGCTATGATGGGGCACTGACTGGGCACCAATTGGCAGCTTTGGGTACATTAAATTGTGGGCTGTGCTGTTAATCAATGTGCTGATTATCAGCACAGACCCCCCTCTGACAGGAAGAGCTGCCGATCGGCTCTCCCTGTCAGCGCAAACCGAGAAATGCCGTTTACCGGCACTTCCTGGTTCATGCGATGATCAGCTGTGATTGGTCACAGCTGATCACGTGGTAAGAAGCCTCTGTCAGAGGCTTCTTATCATAGTCGGAGATGCGGCGTATCAGACTGACACGCCACACTCGCTAACGCCGCGCTGCCCTCCCCCGCGGGCGCGCGCTGGCATGTTATCCTGCTGGACGTCATATGACACCCAGTCAGGATAACAGAACCACTTCCCGGAAGTCAATCTGTTACAGGCCGGGCGGAAAGTGGTTAAAGCATTATATACAGCACAGCGCTTGTGCTGTGTTGTTTGGCCCCCTGTATCACCTGAAATACCTGTTTGATCCTGCCAGTTTCTACCCTCCCATCTGTACACTGACCACGATATATCAGGGCTGCAGAGGTCTGACACCGTAGTCAGAGTACGTGCCTCCGTCATAGGCTGCTATCTGCAGCTTTCCTCTGTCTCCCTCCCCTCCCTGTCTGTCATCTCTCCCTATCGCTGATCTGCTCCTCTCCCCACTGCTTCAAAACTGATCTGTATATCTTCCCCTCTTTCAGATAAAAAGCTTCATCCTAGTGCTTGTGCTTTATAAAAAAAAAGATTTCTACCTGTTTTAACAGTGTCTTCCAGCGATCACATGACTCCTGGCTCTCTGCTCCTCTCCCCCTCTCCTCCCTGGCTGACGTCAGCAGGGGAATCTCAGTCCCGTCCACTGGAGATATCACACAGGGAGAGCAGACTGGAGTCATCTTATCGCTGTTAAAACAGGTAGAATTTTTTTATTTATTTTTATTAAGCACAGACACTAGGATACAGCTTTTTATCTGACAGAGGGGATGAAATAAAGATGAGATAGTGGCTTAACAACCACTTTAAGCTGTATACCTGCGTGTGTCCACCACAGAAGGGTGGCCTGGTACTGCGTAGTACCAATCAGTGGAGACAGGTGGTACAGGCGGTGTTAAGCCATGTTGATTAAGGTTGGTATTAGTTACTTGTGTGGAAAGTGATTTCACATCTCTCGGCGAGAGTTCTCCCAGCAGCAGTTGTGTGCAGAAGGCGTTCAGGGGAACTGCTAGAGAAATCAGAAATGATAGGAAATAATAACAGTATTTTTCTTCCACTGACATCAATGTGCACACAAAATTTCACATTTATTTAATAGAGGGGCCAAGGGACATGCTAGAAAGCAAAAAAAAGGCAAAAGAAAGAAGAAAGGGTCTAACCATATACAATGGGTATAGAAAAGAATCACCACCTTTAAAATCACATTTTGTTTCTTTGCAGCCGGAAATGAAGACAGACACATTTTTTGTTTTATCCAGCTTTATTTACCAGTGTACCTTGTAACATCCAAGTGAAAGATAAAACACCAATATGTCAGAATAAAAAAAAAAGCAAAAACAGATCACTAAGTTGGAAAAAGGATCACACCCCTTATGTCAGTATTTTGTTGAACCACATTATACTTTAATTCCAGCCTTTAGTCTGTTGGGGTATGTCTCTACTAACTTTGCACAACTAGACTTTGCAATATTTGCCCACTCTTCTTTGCAGAACTGCTCCAGTTCAGTTAAATGTGATGGTGACCTTTTGTTGTCAATTTGTATGCAATCAGGCAGGCCCTTGCACTACATGGTTTTGGTAAATCTGAAGACAAAAATCAGCAGAAAATCTGATAGTGTGTATGGGGCTTAAGTGTGGGCCCTGACTAGGCCATGCAAGGACATTCACCTTTTTCTCCTTCAGCCACTGTGTGGTCATTCTTGCTGTGTGCTTTGGGTCATTGCCCTGTTGGAAGGTAAACCTTCTTCCCATTAACAACTTTCTCTGCAGCAGGGACTGGAGCACTTGTCAGGATACAAGGAAAATGGATTGGGCAAAACACCATCACATTCATGAGGAAAATCTGCTGCCCTCTGCTAGAAAGTTGTCAATGGGAAGAAGGTTTACCTTCCAACATGACAATGACCCAAAGCACACAGCAAAAATGACCACACATTGGCTGAAGGAGAAAAAGGTGAATGTCCTTGCATGGCCTAGTCAGAGCCCAGAATTAAGCTGGATACACATTATTACATTTTTGTTGTTCAACTTCCTTTCAGACTTACCTTCAACTATGTAGTGCAAGGACCTGCCTGATTGCATATAAATTGAAAGTGTTTTAAGTTTGACTTCATGTTATATGTTTTTGGTAAATCTAAAGGAAAGTTGCACAAGAAAATTGTATAAAAGCTGTTTGTAGCCAGCCTAAAACCCCATTGAAAATCTGTGGAGTGACTTGAAAACTTCAGTCCACAAACAGCCAGCATAAAATGTAACTGAACTTGAACAGTTCTGGAAAGAAATTTGGGCAAATATTGCAAAGTCTAGATGTGCAAAGTTGGTAGAGACAAATTCAACAGACTAAAGGCTGTAATTAAAGCAAAAGGTGTTCAACAAAATACTGACATAAGGGGGTGATCCTTTTTCCAACTCAGTGATTCTGTTTTTTTTTAATTTTTTGTTATTTTTTTCTAACATGTCGGTGTTATATCTTTTACTTGGATGTTATAAATTGCACTAGTAAATACAGCTGGCTAAAACAAAAACTGACTCTGTCTTCATTTCAGGCTGCAAAGCAACAAAATGTGATTATTTTAAAGGGGCTGATTCTTTTCGATACCCAGTGTAAATCTGTCTGTGGCTAACAATGTATTCCACACCACATATATGTCTACATAGAGTATAAGGCCCCTGAAAACACATATTATTTACCTCTGAGTATTGGCAAGGATTATAAACTGTGTGTTGGCAATAGCAGGGCCCAATCAAGATGAAATAAATGGCCGAGTGGAAGCCCAAAAGTTTTAATTGATGAACTTGAGCCCAAGTTCATGTAGATAGAGGTGTTGTCCTATAATATGAAACAATAAAGCATATATATATATTACCTTGGGGGGTCACCTGTATTGCACCATCGCATGATCTGTGGCACGTGGAGATCTGAGTACGTTTTGAATACATCACCATTGAAGATCTTGTACAAGCATTATTATTCATGTGCAGGACTATTCATATGCCTAATATTTATTTGCATATAGTTCCTTTTAATATATTGTATACATGAATTGTGTGGCACTTAGCACTTTATAGGTGTTTGTCACATGGCACTCTTTGGAATTTGTTTCCGCATATGATGCATGTTTAAGCAATTGTGGTTTATGTTTATGCACCAAATTTATATATATTTATATATTTATTAATATTATTAATTTTGTGATTTTTTACTAATTAATATTGGATATGTTTTCACATTTATTTTGGTGTCACCGTATGGGTACACACAGCACATTTTAGTGCATCACTTATTAATTTGTTGTTATATTGAATTTATTTATTAGTGTTTATTACACTTTCACATATACATATTTTGATACACTGCTGGTCGTGTCATCATATGGGCACACCCAGCACACTCTAGCGCATCACTTTATTTATTACTGAAGAAATGACACTTTGCTACAATGTAAAGTAGTGAGTGTACAGCTTGTATAACAATGTAAATTTGCTGTCCCCTCAAAATAACTCAACACACAGCCATTAATGTCAGCCTGTCAGTGCTCAGACCATACGCCGCACACTGCAAGAAATTGGTCTGCATGGCTGTCATCCCAGATGGAAGCCTCTTCTAAAGATGATGCAAAAGAAAACCCGCAAACAGTTTGCTGAAGACAAGCAGACTAAGGACATGGATTACTGGAACCATGTCCTGTGGTCTGATGAGACCAAGATAAGCTTTTTTGATTCAGATGGTGTCAAGTGTGTGTGATGGCAACCAGGTGAGGAGTACAAAGACAAGTGTGTCTTGTCTACAGTCAAGCATGGTGGTGGGAGTGTCATGGTCTGGGGCTGCATGAGTGCTGCCGGCACTGGGGAGCTACAGTTCATTGAGGGAATTATGAATGCCAACATGTACTGTGACATACTGAAGCAGAGCATGATCCCCTTCCTTTGGAGACTGGGCCTTAGGGCAGTATTCTAACATGATAACGACCCCAAACACACCTCCAAGATGACCACTGCCTTGCTAAAGAAGCTGAGGGTAAAGGTGATGGACTGGCCAAGCATGTCTCCAGACCTAAACCCTATTGAGCATCTGTGGGGCATCCTCAAACAGAAGGTGGAGGAGGGCAAGGTCTCTAACATCCACCAGCTCCGTGATGTCGTCAAGGAGGAGTGGAAGAGGACTCCAATAACAATCTCTGAAGCTCTGGTGAACTCAATGCCCAAGATGGTTAAGGCAGTGCTGGAAAATAATGGTGGCCACACAAAATATTGACACTTTGGGCCCAATTCGGACATTTTCACTTAGGGGTGTACTTACTTTTGTTGCCAGCGGTTTAGACATTAATGGCTGTGTGTTGAGTTTTTTTGAGGGGACAGCAAATTTACACTGTTATACAAGCTACTTACATTGTAGCAAAGTGTCATTTCTTCAGTGTTGTCACATGAAAAGATATAATAAAATATTTACAAAAATGTGAGGGGTGTACTCACTTTTGTGAGATACTGTATATTCAAAAGTCAATATATTCCAAGAAACTCTCATATGGTCCGCCTTCCATGCTGTAGCAGATATTCATGCTAATCCATCTCAGGGAACTGCACATCTCCCTATGTTATTTAAACAACGCCAACCATTGAATACATGGCTAAAGAGGTCCCCATAGCAGCCCCTCTGTGGTTTAACCCTTTCATGACTAAGCCTATTTTTGAAATTTGGTGTTTACAAGTTAAAATCCGTATTTTTTGCTAGAAAATTACTTAGAACCCCCAAACATTATATATATATTTTTTTAGAAGAGAATCTAGAGAATAAAATGGCAATTGTTGCAATATTTTTTAGCACACGGTATTTGTGCAGCGGTGTTTTAAACGCAAATTTTTGGAAAAGTGACAATTTCATGAATTTTAAAAAATCCAAACAGTAAAGTTACCCCAATTTTTTTGTATAATGTGAAAGATGATGTTACGCCGAGTAAATAGATACCAAACATGTCACCCTTTATAATTGCACGCACTCGTGGAATGGCGACGAACTACGGTACCTATGAATTTCCATAGGCGACGCTTTAAAAAATTTTTACGGTTACCAGGTTTGAGCTACAGAGGAGGTCTAGGGCTAGAATTATTGCTCTCGCTCTGACGATCGCGGCGATACCTCACATGTGTGGTTTGAACACCGTTTACATATGCGGGCGCGACTTCCGTATGCGTTTTCTTCGCTGCGCGAGCTCGCGGGGACAGGGGCACTTTAAAAATTTTTTTTTTTTTTTTTTATTTATTTTATTTATTTTTGTACTTTTATAAATCGTGTTTTAAATTTTTTTTTTTTTTTTTTACTTTTATTGCTGTCACAAGCAATGTAAACATCCCTTGTGACAGTAATACGTGGTGACAGGTACTCTTTATGGAGGGATCGGGGGTCTAAAAGACCCCCCATCCCTCCTTTACACTTCAAAGTATTCAGATCGCCGAAAACGGCGATTCTGAATACTGTGTACTTTTTTAAATTCGGCGCCATTGGCAGCCGAGTAAACGGGAAGTGACGTCATGACGTCGCTTCCGTGTTTACAACAAGAAGGCTGGAACGAAGCCGCTCGCAGCTTCGTTCCAGTCCGCCCCCAACCGCCGAAGGCAGCCGAACGGACACCGGGACTCCCGATTGCACGGGAGGCCCGGTAACAGCGGCGGGAGGCGGCGGGAGGGGGGGGGTGTCCCCTCCCGCTCCTCCGGTATAACAACCGAGCGGCTTTTAGCCGCATCGGTTGTTATATATGGGTAGCCGATCGCCCGCTGAAAACAACGGTACCGGGATGATGCCTGCAGCTGCGGGCATCATCCCGGTATAACCCCTGAAAGCCGAGTACGCATATGTGCGTACGGTCGGCGGGAAGGGGTTAATACATGATTCTAGTAAGGCATGTGAGACAGAAGTACTCAAGCTGTCCTCACATCAATGTCAAAGGATAAGGAAGACGTCTAAGCCCAGGGATAGGACGCTGTCCCTAAAAAGCCCCCCCAATTGGCCACAGGTAGTGGTTTAAAAATGGCCGTAGTGTCGTCAGATGGCCAGTGCGGATGTGCCCAAGCATGCCCACTCCACACAGCAGCAGTGCTCCTCAAGGAGTGGGTAGGGCGGTATTCTGTGGCCAATTGGGGGGGCCTTATAGGGACAGCCCCCTACCCCTGGGTTTAGACTTCTTCCTGTCACCACTAGAGAGGCTTCAGTCTACATTCGGTCTTTCTTCAGGGTTTGCGGGTTGCAGCCACTTGAATGGTCGAGCTGTGATGAAGTCACTTCTACGCATGTGCGCAGGAGTCTCGGCTATGGCACACAGCTCTGAAGGAACGCCAAAGGTATTCCGTTCCTTCAGAGCTCATGCGCTGGTGACATCACCGGCTGTTGCTCGCTAGAATATCTCCTAAACAGGGCATGCTTAGGAGATATTCATTTTACCTACAGGTATGCTTTATTACAAGATTACCTGTAGGTAAAAAAAAAAAAGAGAGTTTAGTGCCACTTTAATACTAAAACTCCCAAAACATGATATAGTTTCTGAAAGCAGAGACACTGGAGAATAAAATAGTGGTAGATCCAATATTTTGTCACTATAAAAAAAAGGATTTTTAATACAGAAATGTTGGCTTACTGAAAAGTATGTCCATGTACAGTATAGTATGCACTCAATACTTTGTCGGGGCTTGTTTTGCATGAATTACTGCATCAATGCAGCATGGCATGGAGGCGATCAGCCTGTGGCACTGCTGAGGTGTTATGGTAGCCCAGGTTTCTTTGATAGTGGCCTTCAGCTCGTCTGCATTGTTGGGTCTGGTGTGTCTCATCTTCCTCTTGACAATACCCCACAGATTCTCTAGGGGTGGTTGTCAAGAACTCTACTCAAGAATTTCCTGGTAGAAGGCTGTGCTGACTTTGGACTTGATAAAACACAGTGGACCAACACCAGCAGATGACATGGCTCCCCCAAATCATCACAGACTGTGCAAAAATGTTGCATTTAATTTGGAAATTAAGGTCCCAGAGTCTGGAGGAAGAGTGGAGAGGCACAGAATACAAGTTGCATAAGGTCCAGTGTGAAGTTTCCACAGTCAGTGATGATTTGGGAGCCATGTCATCTGCTTGTGTTGGTCCTCTGTGTTTTATCAGGTCCAAAGTCAGTGCAGCCCTCTACCAGGAAATTCTAGAGCACTTCATGCTTCCATCTGTTCACCAGCTTTATGGTGATGCTGATATCATTTTCCAGCAGCACCTGCCCACACTGCCAAAAATACCAATACCTGGTTTAATAATCATGGTATCACTATGCTTGATTGGCCAGCAAACTCGCCTGACCTAAACCCCATAGAGAATCTGTGGGGTATTGTCTAGAGGAAGATGAGAGACACCAGACCCAACAATGCAGGGGAGCTGAAGGCCTCTATCAAAGAAACCCGGGCTTCCATACACCTCAGCAGTACCACAAGCTGATCGCCTCCATGCCACGTTGCATTGGCTATACAATACTCAGTGCTTTAATTTCTGTTATGACATCAAGTGCCCCATGATTATATGTTTTTCTGGGGGGGGTAGTGCCCCATCATTGGTGTTCCGGGGGGTGGGTGGAATAGTGCCCCATTGGTTTTCCTGGGAGGGGGGTGGGTATAGTGCAACCATTGGTGTTCCTGGGAGGGGGTATGGTGCCCCATTGGTTTTCCTGGGAGGGGGAATAGTGCCTCATTGTTGTTCCTGGGGGGGGATAATGCCCCATCATTGGTGTTTTTGGGTCAAATAGTACCCCATCATTGGTGTTCTTGGGTGGAATAGTACCCCATCATTGGTCTTCCCCGGAGGAATAGTGCCCCATCATTGGTGCAAATAAATGAAAAAATGGCATATTACCTTTTTTTTATAATTTTATTTGATCGAAAAAAATAATTGGCCAACTAATCGATTATGAAAATATCAATAATCATTAGTTGCAGCCCTAGTCTTATGTAATATTCTAATTTTCTGAGATACTGAATTTGGGGTTTTCACTAGCTGTAAGCCATAATCATCAAAATTAAAAGGGGCGGCACAGTGGTGTAGTGGGTAGCACTCTCGCCTAGCAGTAAAAAGGGTCGCTGGTTCGTATCCCAACCATGACACTACCTGCCTGGAGTTTGCATGTTCTCCCTGTTCCTGCGTGGGTTTCCTCCCACACTCCAAAAACATGCTGGTAGATTAATTGGCTTCTGTCCAAAATTGGCCCTAATATATGAATGGGGACCTTGGATTGAGGGTAGGGAATGATGTGAGTGTGGGATATACAGGGTTAGGGATAATTGTAGACACCCACACTCACTCAGGTTGAACTGGATGGACTGGTGTCTTTATTCAACCTTACTAACTATGTAACTATATGTAAAAGAAAGAAATGCTTGAAATGTATCACTTTCTGAATTGAATTACTGAAATAAATGACCTTTTTGATGACATTCTAATTTTATGAGATGCTCCTGTATTTATGGTGTCTACTATACCTGGGCATTAGGTAACCGGCAGGTTCACTTCTTTCTTTTTGTAATTTTTTGGCAGTGAGCGCAATTTTTTTTCTTCTATTCCTTATTTAACAGATGTAGTGCAGTCAGTTTTTTTTCATGTAAGCACCCCAAGTTTACATTTATATGTGGGTGTAAAGAGCTCAACATTTGGGGGGTTTAAGTACTTGGTTGTAACTTTATTTTCTTTACACTTTTTTTTTCACTAAACTTTATACTACTATACTACAATAAACTTTTTTATCACATAGGGGACCAAAAGCCCACTATGTGATACTATTTTGTTGTGGCAGGTTCTTGTTGATGAGACATCAGGGTTCTTCTAGACCCCTGATGGCTTACCTGCCTGTCTTTTGAAGGTAATGGAGTACAGATAGTGTTCCAGTAGTTTCATCTCCTGGGCCACATCAGCATCGAGGGAAAGTGACAACTGAACCCTGAAGTCATGTAATACAAGTTGCCTCCGGGTTCTTACTAGGTTGAGGAGATCAGTGAATGGGCATTTGCTGGACTGCCTTCCTGCTACCCAGTGTGACCCATTATGCCTGCAGATGGGATTCTGGAGCCAGGGAAACATTAAGAGGGCACATAAAAGGGAGAGGACAAATGTACTGGGGGGGGGAAAGTGAATGGTACAGCTGATGATCACTTTCATCTGACAGCCGACATTTGTCTTGTCACATTTACACACATTCTTGGCTGCAGCAGCTGGGAGTGTGTGTTAACCCCCTGCAACTGCTGACCTATGGCGCTGATTCTGCCCGCTATTCCTAATCACCCAAATGTGAATGGGGCCTCAGAGAAGAGCTAAATTTACAGAGGAAGCTGCCTCCTCGACTGTCTGTACACAGGTGCTTACTGCTGCTGTCAATGAGCAGTTTGTACAGGTGCCATTAAGGGACACCATACATAAGCAGAGGATACCATGTAGCAGGATCCACTGAGGGGGAGAATAAACTGCAGCCACTTCCTGGTGTCAACACGTCAGGCTGCCAGTATTTCAGGTGACTGGCACAGCAAAAAATGCCACTGGCCACAGGCAGGGTGCTGGTGGGTTGCATGTTGGAGACCAGGGCTTTAAATTTTGACCTGCTGGGAGTTTTTCTGCAGACTTGCAAAAAAAAGGAAAAATACACTTTAAAGCATAAATAAATCTTCAAAAAATAGCCCCTAAGAGCTTTTAGCCATATTGTGCCAGTATGCATCTCATATTCCCACATCATGGCAGACTTACCTTGCAAGTGTCAGCGCTCCAGTCCTTCATGGTTACTTCCATCTTCTCCTAGTTCTCCTTCTGGGCATGGGCTCTTCAACTGCTTAATTGGCTGGGATTATGTAACTTCTTCTTGATTTCATTGGAGTTAAAGTGATCGAAAACCCTCACCTTGTAAAATAACCCATTCAGTTTAAAATAGGAATGAAAGGCAACATTTTTGTGTATAGATATAAACAAAAGGGCATTAAAAACACTTTTTCCCTTTTTATAAGCGATCACATTCCCTCTGTTCTCAGCTGCATAAGAGATGGGGGAGGAGAAACAGCAGTCACACTGAGCTTCTAAGTCAGGGGTCTCAAACTGGCGGCCCTCCAGCTGTTGCAAAATTACAAGTCCCATCATCCCTCTGCCTGTAGGAGTCATGTTTGTAACTGTTAGCCTTGCAATGCGTCATGACTTGTAGTTTCGCAATAGCTAGAGGGCCGCCAGTTTGGGACCCCTGTTCTAAGTGAATAGCTGTGCAAGGGGGGGGGTGTCCGGACAAGTCTGATCATTGGAGAAGAGCACACTGAGTTTCCAGCATAGCTAGAGAACTGACCATTCTTTGCTCTCATGCTTAGTGTGGTCAGTTTTTAATAGGAAAGCAGAGGAACTGACAGGAACACCAGGGATTTCACACAAAGGAAGCAATACAAAGAGAACAGGAGACTTTCTCATAAATGTACATGGTACAGCAGGCACATATCAGAAATATGAAATGTTGGGTTTTACATATTCTTTAAAGGGGATGTAAACCCTCGTGTTTTTTCACCTTAATGCATCCTGTGCATTAAGGTGAAATAACACTTGTCAGTGACCGGCCCCTCAGCCCCCCTCCGCTTTACTTACCTGAGCCCTGGAATTTCACCCGGCGGAGACACGCTCTTCCTCTGCCCAGGGTTTTCGGCACTTGAGTGGATAGATCGATAACAGCGCAGTCATTGGCTCCCACTGCTGTCAATCAAATCCAATGATCCGGGGGCGGGGCCGAGGCCAGCATTCGTGTCTATAGACACCAAATACTGGACTCGGGAGAGCGCCCTCAAGGTAACACCCCAAAGAGAGCGCTTCTCCTAGAGGGTTGTCTGATGCAGGGAGGAGCCGCGAGATCCGCCGTGGGACCCCAGAAGACGGTGTTCGGGGCCACTCTGTGCAAAATGAACTGCACAGTGGAGGTAAGTATGATATGTTTGTTATTTAAAAAAAAAACGCGAACCTTTAAAATCACTTTAAGTCCTCTTGACACAAAGTCATACCATAAATGTTTGCTGAGCTGCAAAAAAGGTGTAAATATTCTCTCACTTTTTTCTGTGTTCATCTTGCAGCTCATTTGGAATTTGTGTATTTCAGGGAATATTCTGTGGAAATTCTGAAATAAATGTATTATTTGTAGTAGGGTGGGGCTGTTGGAATGTATCAATAAGTTAGAGGAGCTCCAGGCTCCCCCCAAAAAATACTGTAGCTGCTGACTTTTAATAATAGGGCACTTACCTGTCCAGGCATCCAGCGGTGTCCTCACCCGAGCTGATTCTTCAATTGGCTATCGGGTGGAGGCGCCGCCATCTTGACTGAGGGAAACCGGCAGTGGAGTCTTGCGGCTTCACAGCTGGTTTCCTACTGCGCAGGCATGATGCACGCTGCAATTTGTGAATGGGCTGCATTATTTTGGGACCTGTGAAGTGTCCCAGAAGGATGTGGGGGGAAGGAGGAAGGGGGCTGAGCTTCCATCTCAGTTCACCACGGCAAACTTAGCTGGAAGTGGGAGCAGGTACCTGTCAAAACTAGGTACCCGATCCCCCCTTCCCCTTAGAAGGCTCCAAACTTTGCAGGGGGGGTTAGGCAGACTTTTGGGTGGAGCTCTGCTTTAATGATCTGCACATCTCAGCATGTCTTGGTGCAGTATATTCTGAAAAACAATTTAGCTTTACTATCACTAGTATAATGTTCCTCTCCTATTGTATAGAATCAGGTTGTCATTGTTCAGTATACACTGTGCTGTGTAATGTGTGATTTAGTAATGATGACCAATCTGTATGTATATATAACACTGTATATCTCTCTATCAGACAGTCACTCTCTGCGGTATTATAGCACTGCAGTCTCCTCTCCGGGATCCGGACTCCCTGTGTTCTCTGTGGTCGGATATGTTGATGATCGGGAGATAGCAAATTATAACAGTGACACCCGGCAGCGTCTTCCCAAGACTGAGTGGATGAAGAAACTGGGATCTGATTACTGGGAGGTACAGACACAAATAGGTCGGAACAATGAGGCTGGTGGCAAGCTCAGAGTACAGACAGCAATGAGACGATTCAACCAGACTGGAGGTGAGACGATTCTTACACATTTATTTATTAAAGGGGTTGTAAACCCTCACGTTTTTTCACCTCAATGCATTCTATGCATGGGCACTCGAGAAGAGGAGGAGCCAGGAGCGCCGCTAAGGGACCCCAGAAGAGGAGGATTGGGGCCACTCTGTGCAAAACCAAGTGCACAGAGGAGGTAAGTATACCATGTTTGTTTAATAAAAAAATTAAAATGTACATATCCTTTAAACAAAATAAATAGAACACTGCTGACACTGTTTTGGGTAAAGCAGATTGTGATCATAATGTTGTCACTTTACAATACAATTACATAAACAGTGATAACAATAAGACATTAATTATAACAGTGCTGTGTATCTCAGTGCTGGAGGATGGGATCTGTCAGGTTTATGATGACCTTGTATTAAAAGATTCAGATGATTTTCTTTCCAATCAACATCCTCCCACAATAATTACCACGGGATCCAGCTGACCCCCTCATACTCCTCCTTATTTGCCTCTAATTATTACCCATTGCTACACTTTATATCTTCCCTAAGGCTACATTCACATTTTAGGGTTTGAATTGCGGGCAGATTTTCAGCGATTTCAAAGCGGCGATGTGTGAATGACAAATCGCGGGATCTCACATTTAAGATGGCATTCATCTTAATTACACCTAAAATCTCAGTGCCGGTTTGCCACGATTGTCGTGCGATAAATCGCGCTGCAATTGCGGCAATCCACATTGCGTGAAGTATGTCGCCCAAAAGTAGCTCCTGAACTTTTTTTGGGTGACAAGACTTAGACAGCAGACTGGAGTGTGGCCTGGTCTTCTGTGGCCAAATGCTTGTTTAATACAGCCACCTTGCAGGCGGCATATAAGGTTCTCCTACATTGGTATTGGGTCCCTGCTTACATTGCTAATGCCAATCCATCGTACAGTGACCACTGTTTCCGGGGTTGTGGCCATCGGGGTGACATTATACATATATGGTGGAAATGTCCTAGACTAAATGGCTTCTGGTCCCGGGTATTTGGCCTCCTATTCACGTTGTTTCACCTGCCCATACCAAAAGATGCCAAGTTTGCCTTACTACACTGTCCAATTTCAGGCCTGTTCAGTTATCAGCGGAAACTTGCCTCCAACCTATTTCTGTCAGCCAAAAGAATGATTGCCAATCCCTGGAAAAAAAAACACCGGTCCCCTTCTAGGGGGTGAAAGATAACATGACTGTGTTGATGCTTAATGAACAGATGTTGAGCCTCCTCAATGACACTCATGCCAAGTTCCTCAAAATTTGGGAACCATGGCTGTCATATGAATTGGGAAAGTGTAGACGTGGTGCTATTTCTTCTTTTGTCTAATTGTGAAATAGGAGTGTTACACCCCCTGCCTGTTGGTCACAAAGTGTATTTAGAAGAAATATATATAGGTACAAAACTTCAAAACAGATATGCCCAACTGCCTTATTGCAACCTCTGGTGCAATGAACCACTAATGTGTTACACCCCCTGGGGTGCAAAATATAAAAATATATATATATAAAAAAGGTGTCACACCTTCTGTCTGTTGATTACAGAGTGTATTACAAAAATGGGTGCTAAACATCAGACAGGTGTAACTAACTTGATAAAAACACCTGAACATATTAAAAAAATACGGGGGTTTGGTCACACTATATGGTCATATAGTGCTGAGCCCACTTACTGCGACAAAGTACCCCAAATTAGTGGGTCCTACTCTAGTAATAGAATGGAAGATCCTTTGTCTCAACTATGGGAGCCAAACTCCTCTATGTGGGAGAACTAAAGGGGATACATCCTATGCACTGGTGGCCACTAAATAAGAGGTAATGAGGAGGGGGAGGGGTGCTCCAGCCCAAAAAACCTGGTCAGGGTCTATTACAATATACAAAAACATATTTGGGGGCACAACCTACAATGCGTTTAAATTCAAGATGGTGCTGCTATAAGACCTACAAACAGTACAAAATATATTACAGCGCACACATTCAAGAATTACATTTCCTGCAAGGCTAGTTAAAAACACATATTCAAAAAATACGGGGGTTTGGTCACACTATATGGTCATTACCTCATTACCTCTTATTTAGTGGCCACCAGTGTATAGGATGTATCCCCTTCAGTTCTCCCACATAGAGGAGTTTAGCTCCCATGGTTGAGACAAAGGATCTTCCATTCTATTACTAGGGTAGGACCCACTATCTCGGGGTACTTTGTCGCAGTAAGTGGGCTTAGCACTATATAACCATACTTGCCTCTGGTTTTTGATACAGAGGGTCAATCACATTGATCACTTTGCACACACAGGTAATAGAGAACTTTTATTTCTCCATAACTTTAGTTCACGGTATAGATCAGGTTTTGGTTTGCATACCTCAGAGGGTGTAACACACCAGGTGGGTACATTACACCAGAGGGTGTAGCACGGCAGTTAGTTACACATGTCTGATGTTTAGCACCCATTTTTGGAATACACTCTGTAATCAACAGGCAGAAGGTGTGACACCTTTTTTATATATACATTTTTTATATTTTGCACCCCAGGGGGTGTAACACATTAGTGGTTCATTACACCAGAGGTTACAATAAGGCAGTTGGGCATATCTGTTTTGAAGTTTTGCGCCTATATATATTTCTTCTAAATATACTTTGTGACCAACAGGCAGGGGGTGTAACACTCCTATTTCACAATTAGATAAAAGGAGAAATAGCGCCACGTCTACTCTTTCCCAATTCACCTTGTGCTCCACCTAAGTGGTAGTAATTTGTAGAGGCAGCAATTCTCTCCTTTGGAGCATCAGGGCATTTTTTCTGCCCATTCATATTATTAATATTATCCTATCTCTTTTATTCCCATACTGTGTTTGTGGATTCCGTGGCGCAGTATCGCCTACGTTTTTCATGGCTGTCATATGCCTACCCTCCCCCCACCTAGCTTAGGCCGCCTGTGATGGATGGTCCAGATGTTCTCGGACCCTTCTTTTTTCCCCATCTCTTGGTCTCTATCCTTCTGGCCTCCCTTTCTTTCCTAGACTTCCCTATTCTTTCTCTAGCTCCCTACATGGTAGGTGAGCAACCTCCCTCCCTCTAGCTTCACCTCTCTGTCTAACTTGCTTCTGTTTTTCGCTCCTCTATCCTTTTCAGTTTAGTTTAGGCTGTACAATGCACCACCTTTTGGAACTTGAAGGGCCTCAGGGGTGTCCCGTAGTTGTGGTGAACTGCTCTAGGACCCCTTGGTCCTGACAATATCATTAACACTTATGCTCTGTACACACAGTCGGACTTTCCGACGGAATATGTGCGATCGGAGCTTGTTGGAAATTCCGATTGTGTGTGGGCTCCATCAGACTTTTTCCATCGGAATTTCTGACACACAAACTTTGAGAGCAGGCTATAAAATTTTCCGACAACAAAATCCATTCGCGGAAATTCCGACCGTGTGTGGACAATTCCGACACACAAAGTGCCACACAAGCTCAGAATAAATTAAAGTGGGGTTCCACCCCAAAAAAAAAAATCTTTAAAATAATAAAAAAAAAACATTTGGATATATTTTTTTTACTTACCTCTAAATGCCTGTTGCTAGGGGGTCCCTCGTAGTCTGCCTCTTCCAGTGCCTGGGCTGGTGACATCACTTCCCCCTCGGCACAGGAAGGGCTCAGCTCTGCTCCCTCC
This sequence comes from Aquarana catesbeiana, assembly GCA_037953035.1. NCBI lineage: Eukaryota > Metazoa > Chordata > Amphibia > Anura > Ranidae > Aquarana > Aquarana catesbeiana. Next base: position 307,910 of record JBBHAA010002452.1, read on the forward strand.
CTCCTGTCAATCATCTGGGACCCTTTACAGGTCCCAGGTGACTGAGCGGCCAATCACGGCGCGTGGCGCCGCTCGCGCATGCGCAGTGGGTGCCAGGCTGTGAAGCCACAGCCCAGCGCCCACAGTTGCAATTCCGGCGCCGCTGAACAGAGGCGGAGATGAGCGGGGCTTTGATCCCCTCCATCGCTGGACCCTGGGACAGGTAAGTGTCCAATTAAAAGTCAGCAGCTGCAGTATTTGTAGCTGCTGACTTTTAATTTTTTTTTTGACTGGACCTCGGGTGGAACTCCTCTTTAAGAGACGAAAGCTATTGGCTACTGCCCCGTTTATAGTCCCGAACGTGTTTTATGTCACCGTGTTCAGAACGATCTGATTTTCTGACAACGTTGTGCGACCGTATGTATGCAAGACAAGTTTGAGCAAACATCCATCAGAAGTAAATCCATGGATTTTGTTGTCAGAATGTCCAATTAATGTCCGACCGTGTGTACGGGGCATTATACTTACTGCTATTGTGTTAGCTCCCATTTTTTTCTGTTTGTGTCACCTTTTTTTGGCCTTTCTTGTGAGCTAAGACCTGTTTCAACCTCAATGCTAGCACCTGCGTGGGTGGAACCTAATAAAAATGATCTAAACAGAAAAAATTCAGATGATTTATGAACTATGCTATAAGACTGGCAGAATCCTTGTTGCTTTCCATGGGAGGTGCTATATTTGTATTTACACATTATACTTTAGTGGTAGATGGTTACAGAATGGCACAATTTAGTCAGACTGTAAAAAGTCTCCTGTGTAACACAGACACACATACACAAGGATGGGAGAGACAACTGAGTGTGTGCGATTAGAAGACTCGTTTGGTTGTGGGGCAAACTGATCTGTTCAGTAGATGGCATTGGTATTGACTGATCAGTTGTAGCAGTAACAATTATGAAGCCTCTTATACAGTACAGGGGACCTGGGGCAATATATTCATACTATGTTCATACTAATCTTACTGAGAGCTGACATGAAAAAACGAAAACTTGCTGTGGTATAAAGAAATGACATCTGAGGATTGATTAAACAGGACAATGGTGTTGCAGGACATTGGGCATAGCAGTGCATAGCATGTAGACATCAAATTTGCTTTGGTAGGCACTAGGGATGAGCTTCGAGTTCGACTCGAACAATGGCTGTTCGCAAGTTCGCAGAACAGCGAACAATTTGGGGTGTTCGCGGCAAATTCAAATGCCGCGGAACACCCTTTAAAAGTCTATGGGAGAAATCAAAAGTGCTAATTTTAAAGGCTAATATGCAAGTTATTGTCATAAAAATTGTTTGGGGACCTGGGTCCTGCCCCAGGGGACATGGATCAATGCAAAAAAAAGTTTTAAAAACGGACGTTTTTTTCAGGAGCAGTGATTTTTATAATGCTTAAAGTCAAACAATAAAAGTGAAATATCCATTTAAATTTCGTACCTGGGGGTTGTCTATAGTATGCCTGTAAAGGGGCGCATGTTTCCTGTGTTTAGAACAATCTGACAGCAAAATGACATTTTGAAGGAAAAACCCATTTAAAACTACCCGCGGCTATTGCATTGCCGACAATACACATAGAAGTTCATTGATAAAAACGGCATGGGAATTCCCCAAAGGGAAACCCCGAACCAAAATTAAAAAAAAAAAAATGACATGGGAGTCCCCCTAAATTCCATACCAGGCCCTTCAGGTCTGGTATGGATATTAAGGGGAACCCCGGCCAAAATTAAAAAAAAATGATGTGGGGTTCCCCCTAAATTCCATACCAGACCCTTCAGGTCTGGTATGGATTTTAAGGGGAACCCCACGCCAAAAAAAAAAAACGGCGTGGGGTCCCCTCAAAAATCCATACCAGACCCTTATCCGAGCACACAACCTGGCAGGCCGCAGGAAAAGAGGGGGGGACGAGAGTACGCCCCCCCTCCTGAACCGTACCAGGCCACATGCCCTCAACATTGGGAGGGTGCTTTGGGGTAGCCCCCCAAAACACCTTGTCCCCATGTTGATGAGGACAAGGGCCTCATCCCCACAACCCTGGCCGGTGGTTATGGGGGTCTGCGGGTGGGGGGCTTATCGGAATCTGGAAGCCCCCTTTAACAAGAGGACCCCCAGATCCCGTCCCCCCCCTGTGTGAAATGGTAAGGGGGTACTTACCCCTACCATTTCACTAAAAAACTGTCAAAAATGTTAAAAATTACAAGAGACAGTTTTTGACAATTCCTTTATTTAAATGCTTCTTCTTTCTTCTATCTTCCTTCATCTTCTGGTTCTTCTGGCTCTTCTGATTCTTCCTCCGGCATTCTCGTCCAGCATCTCCTCCGCGGCGTCTTCTATCTACTTCTCCTCGGGCCGCTTCGCACCCATGGCATGGGGGGAGGCTCCCGCTCTTCTCTTCTTCTTTTCTTCTCTTCTTCTCTTCTTCATTTTCTTCTCCGGGCCGCTCCGCACCCATGCTGGCATGGTGGGAGGCTCCCGCTGTGTGACGGCGCTCCTCGTCTGACAGTTCTTAAATAACGGGGGACGGGGCCACCCGGTGACCCCGCCCCCCTCTGACGCACGGTGACTTGACGGGACTTCCCTGTGACATCACGGGGAATGCCACAGGGAAGTCCCGTCATGTCCCATACGTCAGAGGGGGGCGGGGTCACCGGGTGGCCCCGTCCCCCGTTATTTAAGAACTGTCAGACGAGGAGCGCCGTCACACAGCGGGAGCCTGCCTCCATGCCAGCATGGGTGCAGAGCGGCCCGGAGAAGAAAATAAAGAAGAAAAGAAGAGTGGGAGCCTCCCCCCCATGCCATGGGTGCGGAGCAGCCCGAGGAGAAGAAGATAGAAGACGCCGTGGAGGAGATGCTGGACGAGAACGCCGGAGGAAGAACCAGAAGATGAAGGAAGATAGAAGAAAGAAGAAGCATTTAAATAAAGGAATTGTCAAAAACTGTCTCTTGTCATTTTTAACATTTTTGACAGTTTTTTAGTGAAATGGTAGGGGTAAGTACCCCCTTACCATTTCACACAGGGGAGGGGCCGGGATCTGGGGGTCCCCTTGTTAAAGGGGGCTTCCAGATTCCGATAAGCCCACATCCCGCAGACCCCCACAACCACCGGCCAGGGTTGTGGGGATGAGGCCCTTGTCCTCATCAACATGGGGACAAGGTGTTTTGGGGGGCTACCCCAAAGCACCCTCCCAATGTTGAGGGCATGTGGCCTGGTACGGTTCAGGAGGGGGGGCCGCACCCTCGTCCCCCCTCTTTTCCTGCGGCCTGCCAGGTTGCATGCTCGGATAAGGGTCTGGTATGGATTTTTGGGGGGACCCCGCGCCGTTTTTTTTTTTTTTTTTTTTGGCGCGGGGTTCCTCTTAAAATCCATACCAGACCTGAAGGGCCTGAAGGGTCTGGTATGGAATTTAGGGGGAACCCCACGTCATTTTTTTTTAAATTTTGGCCGGGGTTCCCCTTAATATCCATACCAGACCTGAAGGGCCTGGTATGGAATTTAGGGGGACTCCCACGTAATTTTTCTTTTTTAATTTTGGTTCGGGGTTCCCCTTTGGGGAATTCCCATGCCGTTTTTATCAATGAACTTCTATGTGTATTGTCGGCAATGCAATAGCCGCGGGTAGTTTTAAATGTGTTTTAACCTTCAAAATGTCATTTTTCTCTCAGACTGTTCTAAACACAGGAAACATGTGCCCCTTTACAGGCATACTATAGTTACCCCCCAGGTACGAAATTTAAAGGGATATTACACTTTTTTTGTTTGACTTTAAGCATTATTAAAATCACTGCTCCTGAAAAATCGTTTTTAAAACTTTTTTTTGCATTGATCCATGTCCCCTGGGGCAGGACCCAGGTCCCCAAACACTTTTTATGACAATAACTTGCATATTAGCCTTTAAAATGAGCACTTTTGATTATTCATGTTCGTGTCCCATAGACTTTAACGGTGTTCGTGTTCAAACGAACTTTTTTCCTGTTCGCATGTTCTGGTGCGAACCGAACAGGGGGGTGTTCGGCTCATCCCTAGTAGGCACCACCCCCAGTGGATATGACAGTGATGGCACCCTAGGACATACCGTGTTTCCCCGAAAATAAGCCCGGGTCTTATAATAATTTTGTCAGTAAAAGACACAGTAGGGCTTATTTTCGGGGTAGGTCTTACCATGTAATGTGCTGTCTTCTCTCTCCCTCTCTCTCCCTGCCTGACAGGAATCGCCAGTGTGAACCAAGGTAAAATGCTTGTAAAATCTTATAATCCACTCTATTACAGTAGTATATAATGTACAATGTGTGTGTTTCTGTAATATAATTGTGCCAAATACCTTCATTATAGCGCCGCTCTGTGCTTCTGTGATCTGTCGGAGCTTTCTTCCCCACAATTATATTACAGAAACACACACATTGTACATTTTATTCTACTGTATTAGAGTGGATTATAGGATTTTACAAGCATTTTATACTAGGGCTTATTTTCGGCCCTGCTGGAAAATAATACTAGATCATATTTTCGGGGTACGTCTTATTTTCAGGGAAACACGGTACCTATGTGTCCTTGGAATAAATCCAGTCCTGCTGGTCACTGCAGTATGCACACTGACACCAGACACTAACACCACAGTGTGCACAATCCCCCCTCTGTGTCCACACTTGTGCAATGTGTGATGCGACTTTGGAGACTAAAGTCGCATGACAAGCTGCACCCCATGCTTTTTAAACACAATCGTTCAAATATGTGTGACTTTAAAAAGGTTCCTGCACTACGTTGGTCTCACTTTCATGAGACTTGAGTGCCATAAACTGCAATTTAAACCCTCAAAAGTATAATCTGAATGTTATACATGCGGCAGCTGTGCAACAGTTGTCCATCATCGTTGGTTAAAGCCAAAGTTGCATCAAAGTTGCACTCCAAATTGCACGACTTTGGAGTCACACAAATGCAGTCTTACATGCCAGCGATTTGCCTACTACAGCTGGTTTATGCCTGTGCCACTCTTTGTTTATCCCCCATTGAACATATGTAAACTGTGCAAACAGGTGGTGTTCCACATTGACAGAGATGTTAAAGCCTGCTTCCTGAATCCAGTACAATATAGTACTGATTGTGTATCTCAGGGGTCTTCAAACTACAGCCCTCCAGTTGTTCAGGAACTACAATTCCCATCATGCCTTGTCATGTCTGTGAATGTCAGAGTTTTACAATGCTTCATGAGACGTGTAGTTCCACAACAGCTGGAGGGCCGTAGTTTGGTGAACCCTAGTGTATCTGATGACATGTTTCCTGCTGTGTCAGTACAGTACTGATTGTGTCTGTGAGCATGGGTTTTTTTTGGGGTTAGTAGGGTTATGATTTTGTCTATGTGGCATTTGTTTTTTATCAGACATTTGTTTTTAATTAAATTATTTTAAATACAATTGACTAATTTCTTTATGTTTATGTGAAAGAGTGCATGTGTGTGTGTTGGGGAGGGAGTTATCCTCAAAACAGTGGATGGAGGGAATAAGGTAGCTGACCTGAGGCAGAAATCCAACCCTGGTTACCAGATTCTCATTACAGGGACCGGGGAGAAAAAGCCACACCCTGACTTATGAAATACACTTTCTGCTATTTTCTCCTGCTGCACAAAATTGTTTCTTTCTCATATTAAGTGTTAAAATCTGAATTAAACTCTTGTAAATCACTGGCACATTCAGAACTAAAGATGGACAGAGATGGATCGAAATTTGCATAGTTGCCAACATTGTAAAAAATTGTATAGGAAGACTTTTTGTCTGTAGGCGGAGTCTTATTATAATTAGGGGTCAGGGGGTTTAAGGCGTGGTGTAGAGGGAAAAGGAAAATGCGGCTCGCGAAGCGCACTGCAGCGGAAAATGGCCGGGGTATAAACTAAATAGTGGGCATGGGTCAAGGGAGTGTGGTCCGAGTTTGAGATGAAAGAAGGATGGAGGGAGAAAGAAAGAAATAGGGAGGGAAGGAGAGAGAAGGAAGGAAAGAAAGAGGGATGGAGGGAAAGCAGGAATACACAACAATAGAAATATGTGTATTCCATAAAGTTTAACAGTCAATAAAGGTACTCCAAACACCTGGTGTTGGCGCTTCAATCATCCCGGCACCATGGTTTTTATGCTGTCAGGATGATTGAAGCGTATTATTTCTATTATTACATTGTAATATAAAATGAAATCGTTCAACTCACCATAATGCAGAATCAGTGGGAGCCCTGAGCGTGTCACCTGCCACGTCGCTGCCACCAGATGCCATCAGGTGTCCCCAGCAGAGTCCCTCCTTACATCAGGCATTTCCAGCGGAGTGCCTCCTTACATCAGGAGTCCCCAGCGGAGTGCCTCCTTACATCAGACGTCCCCAGCGGAGTGCCTCCTTACATCAGGCTTCCCCAGCAGAGTGCCTCCTTACATCAGGCGTCCCCAGCCGAGTGCCTCCTTACATCAGGCACCCCCAGCGGAGTGCCTCCTTACATCAGGTGCCCCCAGCGGAGTGCCTTCTTACATCAGGTGCCCACAGCGGAGTGCCTCCTTACATCAGGTGTCCCCAGCGGAGTGCCTCCTTACATCGGGCTTCTCCAGCAGAGTGCCTCCTTACATCAGGCGTCCCCAGCGGAGTGCCTCCTTACATCAGGCTTCCCCAGCAGAGTGCCTCCTTACATCAGGTGTCCCCAGCCGAGTGCCCCCTTACATCAGGCACCCCCAGTGGAGTGCCTCCTTACATCAGGTGCCCCCAGCGGAGTGCCTTCTTACATCAGGTGCCCACAGCGGAGTGCCTCCTTACATCAGGTGTCCCCAGCGGAGTGCCTCCTTACATCGGGCTTCTCCAGCAGAGTGCCTCCTTACATCAGGCTTCCCCAGCGGAGTGCCTCCTTACGTCAGGCTTCCCCGGCGGAGTGCCTCCTTACATCGGGCTTCCCCAGCGGAGTGCATCCTAACATCAGGCTTCCCCAGCGGAGTGCCTACCTACATCAGGCATTTGCAGCGGAGTGCCTCCTTACATCAGGCTTCCCTAGCGGAGTGCCTCCTTCCATCAGGTGTTTGCAGCAGAGTGCCTCCTTACATCAGGTGTCCCCAGCGGAGTGCCTCCTTACATCAGGCATTTGCAGTGGAGTGCCTCCTTACATCAGGCGTCCCCAGCGGAGTGCCTCCTTACATCAGGCGTCCCCAGCGGAGTGCCTCCTTACATCAGGCGTCCCCAGCGGAGTGCCTCCTTACATCAGGCGCCCCCAGCAGACTGCCTCCTTACATCAGGTGCCCCCAGCGGAGTGCCTTCTTACATCAGGTGCCCCCAACGGAGTGCCTCCTTACATCGGGGTTCCCCAGCAGAGTGCCTCCTTACATCAGGCTTCCCCAGCGGAGTGCCTTCTTATGTCAGGCTTCCCCAGTGGAGTTCTTCCTTACATCAGGTGTCCCCAGTGGAGTGCCTCCTTACATCAGGTGTCCCCAGTGGAGTGCCTCCTTACATCAGGCATTTGCAGCGGAGTGCCTCCTTACATCAGGCGTACCACAGCGCTAATCACAAGCAGTGAGATATTTCCCGGTCTGCAGCTGCAGAGATCAGGAAAAGTCTCACTGCCTGTGATTAGCGGTGTGCAGTGTTGGCTTCCTGGCGGGATCAGGCATGTGGGATTCTGAACACACCCGAGCCCATCTCTACACCACAACCCAGTGGTGTGAACTGGGCACATAAGGAGACAAGGCATTTTGCTGGAATATCCACCCCATGCAGTCCCATCACATCTTGTGTGAATGAACCCTTAAACATTCATTCAGTTTTTTTTCCAGACGAAAAATATTACGATAAATTAAGAAAATGTCCATCCAGATGAGCAGCTCCTGGGAGGCATCATTGTTACCAGGAAACAAAAAGTACAAAATATGAACACCACTTGTGCACAATGTCTGTGTATCAGGAAATCTATAGAGGTTTCCTACATATAGTGGTCTCATTTGGGGGGTCCTCCCAGGAGTCATATGACAGACTCCAGACCAGGTGATGAAGACAAGGCTATGAACACACAGGACTGATCATTTCTTAGGGCTTTTTCTTATGTGGCAGTTTCTACAGCCCTCTGAACTGCGATCTGTGGTAAATCACTTTCCAGAGGCTGGTGGAGCAGCTGCAGTGCCATTCATTCAAAAGGTGATACTGCCGCTTTCTGAAATGTCCCTTACACATACCATACATGTTTCACGCTCTGGGGTCCTTCATCCTGTGATGTGACATCATTTTACTTATAATATATATTTTTTAATCTTGATTACTGTAATGATTTATCAGCTTTATCATCATCACTACACCAGTGTTCCTCACCACATAACATCACTTCCTCTGATCCCGGGTCACATCTTCCTCTTCTCTCTGCAGGGATCCATTCCTTCCAGTGGATGTCCGGCTGTGAGCTGAGAGATGACGGCACCACTGAGGGGTATATGCAGTACGGATATGATGGGAGAGAATTCATGTATCTGGACACACAGAGAGGGATCTTTATCCCGACCATGAATGAGGCTCAGATCACCACACAGAGATGGAACAGTCCGGAGATGAGAGAGGGGGAGAGATACAAGAATTATCTGGAGAATGAATGTATAGAATGGCTGAAGAAACACATCAACAATGGGAGAGAAGATCTGGAGAAGAGAGGTGACTACATATACTGAGTGTGCATATATGTGTGTGTGTATGTGTGTGTGTGTGTGTGTGTGTGTGTATGTATATATATATATATACATATATATATATATATATATATATATATATATATATATATATATATATATATATATATATATATAGTGTAGGATCTATAAATTATTTTGGACATACACGGTGTTTACTGTGTAGAGTGATAACATTCAATGTACATATAGTGGAGTGTATAAACAAGTGTGTATAGTGTGATAGGTAAATAATGTTTACTGTGTAGAGTCATAACATACAGTGGTGTTTATAAGTAGTTTCATAAAGTGTGTGTGTGTATATATATATATGTGTGTATGTACAGTATATGTTTGTGTATATATATATGCACTCTACACTAGTTACTGTACATACAACATACTGAGTATACCCACTTCAGCTCCAGGCCTTTTTTTGACACTTTTATTTACATGTAAAAATCTGTATTTTTTGCTAGAAAATTTGTTAACCACTTGCTGGCCACCCCATGTACATATACGTCCTAAGTTTGGCGGCGGATATCGTTGTTATGGCAGGAGCTAGCTGCCATAACCCTGGTATCCCAGTTTTTGTGCAGTGGTCAGCTACAAGATAAAAGTGGTCTCTGCGGCAGATTCCCCCTCCCGCCGCGATCCGGTGCCCTCCGCCGCTTACCGGAGCCGTCGGCAGCGGCGGAGGCGATCGCGTCTATCCCCTAGCTGTGCATGGAGATGAGTGAGGGGAAGATGGCGCCCACTCATCTCCATGACACTGCAGGGCGGAAGCGACGTCAAAACGTCACTTCTGTCCATACGTCTTAAAGCCACATTTTTTTTCAATGTCATTTTTTTTAAATGACTTTTTTTTTTTTATTGCATTTTAGTGTAAATATGAGATCTGAGGTCTTTTTGACCCCAAATCTCATATTTAAGAGGTCCTGTCATGCTTTTTTCTATTACAAGAGATGTTTAAATTCCTTGTAATAGGAATAAAAGTGACACAATTTTTTTTTTAAACCGTGTAAAAATAAATAAAATCATGTAAAATAAATAAGAAAAATAAAATAATTTTTTTAAAACACCCCGTCCCGACGAGCTCACGCGCAGAAACTAACGCATACGTGAGTAGCGCCCGCATATGAAAACGGTGGTCAAACCACACATGTGAGGTATCCCGCGATCATTAGAGCGAGAGCAATAATTCTAGACCTCCTCTGTAATGCAAAACATGTAACCTGTAGAAATTTTAAAATGTCGCCTATGGAGATTTTTGAGGGTAAAAGTTTGACGCCATTCCACGAGCGGGCGCAATTTTGAAGAGTGACATGTTGGGTATCAATTTACTCAGCGTAACATTATCTTTCACAATATAAAAAAAATTGGGCTAACTTTACTGTTGTCTTATTTTTTTTTTTTAAAAAGTGATTTTTTTCAAAAAAAAAGCACGCTTTTAAGACTGCTGTGCAAATACGGTGTGAAAAAAAGTATTGCAATGACCGCCATTTTATTGTCTAGGGTGTTAGAAAAAAAAACATATATAATGTTTGGGGGTTCTAAGTAATTTTCTAGCTAATCTAGTTAGTTTTTTGCACAGCGGTTTTTCAAATGCATTTTTAATTTTTTGGGGAAAAAATACACTTAAAATTTTATTGCAAAAAAACACAATACGTAACCCATTTTTTTGTAAGAACTAAAAGAGATTATGCCGAGTAAATAGATACCAAACATGTCATGCTTTAACCACTTCAGCCCCAGAAGAATTTACCCCCTTCCTGACCAGAGCACTTTTTGCGATTCGGCACTGCGTCGCTTTAACTGACAATTGCGCGGTCGTGCGTTGTGGCTCCCAAACAAAATTTATGTCCTTTTTCCCCACAAATAGAACTTTCTTTTGGGTGTATTTGATCAATCCTGCGGTGTTTTTTTTTTGTGCTATAAACAAAAAAAGAGCGACAATTTTGAAAAAAACTAATTTTTTACATTTTGCTATAATAAATATCCCCCAAAATTATATAAAAATTTTTTTTCCCTCAGTTTAGGTCGATACGTATTCTTCTACATACTTTTGGTAAAAAAAAATCACAATAAGTGTTTATTGATTGGTTTGCGCAAAAGTTATAGCGTTTACAAAATAGGGGATAGTTTTATGGCATTTTTATTAATTTTTTTCTTTTACTAGTAATGGCGACAATCAGCGATTTTTATCGTGACTGCGACATTATGGCGGACACATCAGAGATTTTTGGGACCATTGTCATTTATACAGCAATCAGTGCTATACAAATGCACTGCTTCCTGTGTAAATGACACTGGTAGTGAAGGGGTTAACCACTAGGGGGCAATGTAGGGGTTAAGTGTGTCCTGGGGAGTGATTCTAACTGTGGGGGGAGGGGCAGTGTGTGACACATCACTGATCTCTGCTCCTGATCACAAGGAGCAGAGATCAGTGACACTGTCACTAGGCAGAACGGGGAGATGCTTGTTTACATTAGCATCTCCCCGTTCTTCCTCCCCGTGAGACGATCGTGGGTATCCCCGTGGACATTGAGTCCGCGGGACCCGAATCACGGAGCTTGCCGTGAGCCGCCTCTTAAAGGACAACGTACAGGTATGTTAGTTTGCTTGTACGTGCCATTCTGCTGCAGTATATCTGCGTGAGGCAATCGGAAAGCGGTTAAAATTGTGCACGCCCGTGCCATGGCAACAAACGACATAAATTTTACTATCCTTAGGGGATGCTTTAAAAGCCTTTACAGGTTACCAATTTAGATTTATAGAGGAGGTCTAGTGCTAGAATTACTGCCCACGAGCTGACATTCACGGCAATACCTCATGTGTGGGACGATCGCTGTTTGCATACATGCGGGACCGATGCACACGTTCATCTTTGCGCACTAGCACAGGGGGGGGTGCACTTTAGCCACTTTCTGACCGACACACACCGATATACCTCGGCAGAATGGCACCGTTGCGCAAATGGGCGTACTTACCCGTACGTCCCTCGCGCCTGCAGACAGGGGGCGCGCGCATATCCTCCCACCTTGCTGAGGCGATTGGATTAGTTACAGAACCGATCAGTCTTCAGGTCCAGGCCAATGATTTCTGGCCTGGACCTGCTAATCGGTTCTGGCGAATGAAATGCTTCCCCTGCCGGTGAATTGTAAACATGGGCAGAGGAAGGTTGAAGAAGCCCATAGTGCCCTTCCCGCTGCATATGCCAATCCTAATTGGGAGCCCTCCACTTCTGCAGCACCCGTACGTCCCCCATTCACTGGCAAACCTGGAATTCAGGTGGAAACAGTTGATTTTACGTCACTTGATTTTTATTCACTGTTCACGGAAGATCTCGCTAGATCTCCCCAGCAAGCGTGCCAGATATGGGGTCAAGATGTACTAGCTCTGTGACAGAGCCACAGGCTATACATATAGTTTCATGGTTTATGAGGGAAAAGATAGTCATGTGGAGCCGGAGAACTTTCCAGACTACATAGGGAGCGCTGGTAAGATTGTGTGGGACTTGGTGTCACCCTTATTCGGAAAGGGGTACCACTTGTATGTGGACAATTATTACATGAGCATGCCACTTTTTAATTACCTCTTTGATCAATAAATTGGCGCATGTGGCACCGGGCAATCTAATCGCCGGGGCTTCCCCCAACGGCCTCGTGTCGTATGTAAAAAGCAATTGCACCATGCATGTGAGGTGTCACCGCGAACATCAGATCGAGGGCAGTAACTTTAGCAGTAGACCTCCTCTGTAAATCCAAAGTGGTAACCTGTAAAGCCTTTGAAAGGCTTTTAAAAATGTATATAGTTTGTCGCCGCTGCATGGTTGTGCGCATTTTTAAAACATGTCGTGTTTGGTATCTATGCACTCGGCATAAGATCATCTTTTATATTCTACCAAACATTTGGGCAATATAGTGTGTTTTAGTGCATTAAGATTCAAAAAAGTGTTTTTTTTTTTTCCCCAAAAAATTGCGTTTTAAAAATAGCTACTCAAATATTGTGTGAAAAAAAAAATTGCAACACCCACCATTTAAATTTGTAGGGCCTTTGCTTTAAAAAATATAAAATATTTGGGGGTTCAAAGAAATTTTCTAGCAAAAAAAAAATATTTTTTAAAATAAAAAATAGTGTCAGAAAGGGCTTTGTCTTCAAGTGGTTAGAAGAGTGGGTGATGTGTGACATAAGCTTCTAAATGTTGTGCATAAAATGCCAGGACAGTTCAAAACCCCCCCAAATGACCCCTTTTTGGAAAGTAGACACCCCAAGCTATTTGCTGAGAGGCATGTTGAGTCCATGGAATATTTTATATTTTGCCACAAATTTCGGGAAAATTAAAATGTATTTTTTATTTTTTTACACAAAGTTGTCACTAAATGATATATTGCTCACACATGCCATTGGAGAATGTGAAATTACACCCCAAAATACATTCTGCTGCTTCTCCTGAGTATGGGGATACCACATGTGTGAGACTTTTTGGGAGCCTAGCCGTGTACAGGACCCCAAAAACCAATTACCGCCTTCAGGATTTCTAAAGGACACACAGAACTGCAGCTTGGCTCGGGTTCCCCTATAGCAAGCTGCTGGACTGTGGGGGCACTCAACAGGGGGAGGGGCCAGGAATAGAGCAGAGGCACCCAAGAAGAGGAGGATCGGGGCTGCTCTGTGCAAATCCATGGGCACTCACAATGCAAATCAGTGCCACGTCCCGAAATAGTACAACATTTTTTAGAGATCAAATATATGGACTTTAAAGGCACATACACATTGACAAACTAGTTTTATTCAAAAAAATAATAATACCATACTTTATTTCATAAACATCATCATAAAATTTTATACAAAATATCAAATATGATTAAATATAAAAAAAGCACAACACAGCACTATATATCCTAGGCATTGTGTATAATACCACACACCAGGAGACTTCTCTAGGTATAACCCATGTACTTCAAGTTCCTCCAGGTACTAGGAATATAACCATGGTTTAGCCCTACATGTTTTGTGACATAGTCGCTTCCTCAGGGGCAATAGTGTGATTGTTGATGCGTTTACTCCAAAGGTTGGAGGAAAAGAAGGGGAAACCTACACCCAGAGGCGGCTCTAGGCTTTGTGAGGCCTTAGGCAAAACTTGGACATGAGGTCCTACTCGTGCCCATAATGGGAAAAATAATTCATGCGATAAAAAATAACGGTGTGCCCCCCCCACAGCACTGCCAACTTCCCTCCTCTGCTCTCCCGCTGACTGCTGGGGGGGATATTCAGGATGGAGGTGGGAAAAAGGGGACATTTACCAGCCCCTATCTTTACTAAAAGAACCCAGTGAGTGATCGGTACTGATCACTTACTGGAGTTCATTCATAACTGAAGCACAATAAATTATGTTTACTATTCTTTAGTTTATGAATTAACAGAAGCCTCTGTCTCCTGTTCATTCATCTGCAGTGCAGCTGAGGTTATAGAGAAAGGAACTGGGGATTGTGTTTCCTCAGTCCCTTTTTCTGTCCCAATAGTGAGACTTCAGGGGTCCGTTTAGACCCTTGATTTCTCACTAAAGAAACCAAAAGGGGTGCGGAGTGTATGGAGGTGGGTAGTATGTACATGAGAGGGGTGCGGAGTGTATGGTGGTAGGTGGTATGTACATGAGAGGGGTGTGGAGTGTATGGCGGTGGGTGGTATGTACATGAGAGGGGTGCGGAGTGTATGGCAGTGGGTGATATGTACAGAAGAGGGGTGTGGAGTGTATGGAGGTGGGTGGTATGTACATGAGAGGGGTGTGGAGTGTATGGCAGTGGGCGATATGTACATGAGAGGGGTGTGGAGTGTATGGCAGTGGGCGATATGTACAGAAGAGGGATGTGGAGTGTATGGCGGTGGGTGGTATGTACAGAAGAGGGGTGTGGAGTGTATGGAGGTGGGTGGTATGTACATGAGAGGGGTGTGGAGTGTATGGCAGTGGGCGATATGTACATGAGAGGGGTGTGGAGTGTATGGCAGTGGGCGATATGTACAGAAGAGGGATGTGGAGTGTATGGCGGTGGGTGGTATGTACATGAGAGGGGTGCGGAGTGTATGGCGGTGGGTGATATGCACAGAAGAGGGGTGTGGAGTGTATGGAGGTGGGTGATATGTACATGAGAGGGGTGTGGAGTGTATGGAGGTGGGTAATATGTACATGAGATGGGTGTGGAATGTATGGGAGGTGGGCAGTATCAAATACACCACTGGTCACTGATGCATTAGTGACCAGTGGCAGTTAATTAAACCCTTTGTGCTGCATTTGTGACACCAGTATCAGTGTTTATGAACCCTTTCATGCTGCACCAAATAGGTGTTAATTAACACTGACACTGGTGTCACTAATGCAGCACAAAGGGGTTAATTAACTGCCACTGGTCACCAATGCATCAGTGACCAGTGGCAGTACATTAACCCCCTTCATGCTGCATATTAAAAATACCATTGTAAATAAACCCCCCCAAAGAGTTAATCACTTCAGGCAGATAACACAGCAAAGCCACTGTGACAACACTGCCTTAGGTAAGGTTTTTAGCCTCTGAAAACTTACTTGCACTTTTGCACGGTGCTTCACTGGCTCCTCGCAGGTCTTTGCAGCAGCAATCTCCTCTGCCTTTTCATCCCGCCTCCCGGCCTGTGAATGACATCACGCCGGGCGGGACTAGGAAGCTCCTGTCGGGCGGAGATCACTCCGCCTGACGGGGAAGACAGTGAATGCATCGGTTCAGTTGGACTTGTCATATCACTAAGCATCCTTGCACGGTCGCACCGCCCTGCTGTAACCATAACCCAGACATTATAGCGGCGGCCGGTGGGTGTCACGGCTGTCTGCTGCGGCATTTACTAAGCGCATGTTTACGAGGCCTCCCCTGCCCCCAGGCCAAGTCCGCCCCTACCTCCTGGCGGGTTCAGCAGCGGCCAGCATATCCGCCTCCACCTCCTTGGCGATCCTTTACCAGTCCGGCCCGCTCACCCTGCCAGCTGACCAGGGACATTCCCTCCCATTCTCCCACGCACAAATCAGGCAAACTAGGCGGCTGGGAGCGCGGGGCCTTAGGCGACTGCCTTTTTTGCCTAATTAGAGAGCCGCCTCTGCCTACACCAGACTGAGATGTAAATCCCTGTGCGAGTGCGGGGGAGCATTCAGAGAATAAAATTCAAAGACTCTAATATCCCTCTACTTTTAATAATGGCAAATGTGGCGTTTCCAATGCAGGGGAGGCCAAAAATCAGGTTCCACTGTATATTGGTATATGTAGTATGTGACTCAGATGATAGATAATGTTACATTGTATCATGTGTATGGTTGTTTACACATGGACCATGCCCATCCCCTCTGACTCTTATGGAATGTCAGTGCAGCTCTGAAAAGGGGCCCTGCGAATTGAATTTCAGAAGTCGGCTCCTCAGAGAGGGAAGGAGAAAGGCACGATGAGGTGGACACAGCTACACACATACACACGACTAAACGCACACAATTTTTATCTCACGTACATAACTTTCAATGTTGACATTATTTCACATTCTGTATTTCAATATTTTTATGCTCTTTTATTATGAAATCACTTTGAGTTTTTTCACAAGAACTGGAAGGACTTTCTATTTTGATATTTTCTCACCAATATAGGTTTACAGAATATCATAAGAATATCTCAGATTCTTTATAAATCCTTCATGTCTCACCTGCCCTAAACTGAAGCTTATCGATCACAGGTCATTCTCCATTAGCCAGAGTGGAGATCAGTGAATGGATGTTTACTGATATACTTCCATTTCACACTCTGTACCCACTATGCTGTTTCGGGGTCCACAGGTGGGACAGCAGAGCCCCAGTTACATGATGGGGGCAATCAGGGGAGGGGATGGTACCTACAGTTGCAATAAAAAAGTATGTGAACCCTTTTGGAATGATATGGATTTCTGCACAAATTGGTCATAAAATGTGATCTGATCTTCATCTAAGTCACAGCAATAGACAATCACAGTCTGCTTAAACTAATAACACACAAAGAATTAAATGTTACCATGTTTTTATTGAACACACCATGTAAACATTCACAATGTAGGTGCAAAAAGTATGTGAACCCCTAGACTAATGAGATCTCCAAGAGCTAATTGGAGTGAGGTGTCAGCCAACTGGAGTCCAATCAATGAGATGAGATTGGAGGTGTTGGTTACAGCTGCCCTATAAAAAACACACACCAGTTCTGGGTTTGCTTTTCGCAAGAAGCATTGCCTGATGTGAATGATGCCTCGCACAGAAGAGCTGTCAGAAGACCTACGATTAAGAATTGTTGATTTGCATAAAGCTGGAAAGGGTTATGAAAGTATCTCCAAAAGCCTTGCTGTTCATCAGTCCATGGTAAAAATTGTCTATAAATGGAGAAAGTTCAGCACTGTTACTACTCTCCCTAGGAGTGGGCGTCCTGTAAAGATGACTGCAAGAGCACAGCGCAGACTGCTCAGTGAGGTGAAGAAGAATCCTAGAGTGTCAGCTAAAGACTTACAAAAGTCTCTGGCATATGCTAGCATCCCTGTTAGCGAATCTACGATACGTAAAACACTAAACAAGAATGGATTTCATGGGAGGATACCAGAGGAAGCCACTGCTGTCCAAAAAAAACATTGCTGCATGTTTACAGTTTGCACAAGAGCACCTGAATGTTCCACAGCAGTACTGGCAAAATATTCTGTGGACAGATGAAACCAAAGTTGATTTGTTTGAAGAAACACACAACACTATGTGTGGAGAAAAAGAGGCACAGCACACCAACATCAAAACCTCATCCCAACTGTGAAGTATGGTGGTGGGGGCATCATGGTTTGGGGCTGCTTTGCTGCATCAGGGCCAGGACGGATTGCTATCATCGAAGGAAAAATGAATTCCCAAGTTTATCAAGACATTTTGCAGGAGAACTTAAGGCCATCTGTCCACCAGCTGAAGCTCAACAGAAGATGGGTGTTGCAACAGGACAACGACACAAAGCATAGAAGTAAATCAACAACATAATGGCTTAAACAGAAGAAAATACACCTTCTGGAGTGGCCCAGTCAGAGTATTGACCTCAACCCGATTGAGATGCTGTGGCATGACCTCAAGAAAGCGATTCACACCAGACATCCCAAGAATATTGCTGAACTGAAACCGTTCTGTAAAGAGGAATGGTCAAGAATTACTCCTGACCGTTGTGCACGTCTCATTTGCAACTACAGGAAATGTTTAGTTGAAGTTATTGCTGCCAAAGGAGGTTCAACCAGTTATTAAATCCAAGGGTTCTCATACTTTTTCCACCTGCACTGTGAATGTTTACATGGTGTGTTCAATAAAAACATGGTGACATTTAATTCTTTGTGTGTTATTAGTTTAAGCAGACTGATTGTCTATTGTTGTGACTTAGATGAAGATCAGATCACATTTTATGACCAATTTGTGCAGAAATCCATATCATTCCAAAAGGGTTCACATACTTTTTATTGCAACTGTATGTCGAGTGATCACTACCACCGGAATACCCATCACCAGCTGAAAAGATATAAACACAGCAGCTGGGAGGGTGTTTAACTACTTGCCGACCAGCCGTGGCAGTTTCACATGTTACATCGCTTCGCCCTGTGGCCACTAGGGGCGCGCGTGCACCTGCTGCTCACCCTGGAGCCAATGCGAGTTCCTGGCAGTCGCGATCACCGCCGGGCTCCCGTGATTGCTGGTGACACACCGAGAACCGGGATCTGTGTGTGTAAACACAGTTTCTGGTTCTCTGAGGGGAGAACAGACAGATCGTCTGTTCATACAAAGTATGAACAACAATATGTCATCACTCCTAGACAGTCCCCTCCCCCTTCAGCTAGAAAACAGAGAGGGAACACATTTAACCCCTTAATCGCCCCCTAATGTTAACCCCTTCCCTGCCAGTGACATTTTTACAGTAATCAGTGCATTTTTATAGCACTGATCGCTGTATAAATGTCATTGGAGCCAAAAATGGGTCAAAAGTGTCCGATGTGTCCACCATAATGTCGCAGATCACCGCCAATACTAGTAAAAAAAAATTAATAATAAAAATGCCATAAAACTATCCCCTTTTTTGTAGATACTATAACTTTTGTGCAAACCAATCAATATACGCTTATTGCAATTTTTTTTACCAAAAGTATGTAGAAGAATACATATCGGCCTAAACTGAGGAAAAAAATGTTTTTTTTAATATATTTTTGGGGGATGTTTGTTATAGCAAAAAGTAAAAAAATATTGCGTTCTTTTCAAAATCGTCACTCTTTTTTTGTTCATATCGCAAAAAATAAAAACTGCAGAGATCAAATACCACCAAAAGAAAGCTCTATTTGTGGGAAAAAAAGGACGTCAATTTTGTTTGGCTGCAACACCACACGACCGCGCAATTGTCAGTTAAATTGACGCAGTGCTGAAAAAGTGCTCTCGTCGGGTAGGGTGTAAAATCTTCCGGGGCTGAAGCAGTTAAAACCCTGCTCTACCAGCTGCTGTTTATCAATGGCAATAGTAGACAAGTGCTAAATTGCGCTTCTGTATCATGTGAAAATCTTTGTCAGTGATATTGGCCCGTTCACACTACATGCAGTGT
Source organism: Aquarana catesbeiana (assembly GCA_037953035.1). Lineage (NCBI taxonomy): Eukaryota > Metazoa > Chordata > Amphibia > Anura > Ranidae > Aquarana > Aquarana catesbeiana. Next base: position 327,220 of record JBBHAA010002452.1, read on the forward strand.
TTTTCTTTCTGCATTAAAAACACATGGAAAGTAGGTTATATGGCCTCCAATGACATAGTTCACACCAGTGCAGTGAGTTACAGTTTCAGAAAAAAAAGTACAAAATGCGCGTTTTTCTGGCATAGAACTGTACTAGAAGTGGTAAAAAGCATATAAAAAATGCACCAAAAACGCTCGGGACTCCAGTACAGTGACAAAAAACAGGAAAAAAGAATCTGAAATGCACCAGGAAATGCATCAAAAATGTTCATGCAGAAACGCATCCGGAATTTATCTGGGGGACATTTCTGTGGTGTGAATGGGCACTAAATCAGCTTCATTACCACCTGTGGAAGAACGTTCGTTTCCAGGATTCCAGGTAAAGGAGTGGAACATATAAGGGCCAATTCACACTGTGTGCAGTGACAGACATTTTAGCACATAGTAAACTTTCTGTCACCCCCAGGGACAAATAGGAAACAAATGTGCTGCAATAAAATGTAGACCTGCTGCATTTTATCGCAGCCCAAATCGCACTGCAATGTCAGGCAGCGCATCACACCTCCTGACATTGCATTAAATGAAATAAAGCTGTACATGTGTGAATTTCCCCTAAAAAATAACCTGTTGCACAGCCAACTGAAAGGCATCCTAATACAGTATGTGTGTCAGTATAACTTTTTATTTTGTTATTTTAGTTTGTTTTAGGCACAAAAGCTAAAAAAAAGGAAAATTTTATTCCATGATCACTTTTATCATCCTATTTATACCATTGCTATCTATGTCTGAATATGGGGAAACCTGAAAATGGTGAAGCTTTGTTCTGCCAATCCTAATCTTCCCATGCATGTATTTTTTTCTTTTACTGAAAGTTAACTTTTTTCTAATTGTTTTTATGTATGTTAAAACAAAATTCTCAATAAAATAGCACGGGGCACATTAGTCAAGCAAATGAGTGATACAATTAGTTGTACATCAGTGTAAATTGTCATCTGTTGCCATGCATTGTGGTACATTACAATGCTCATTCAATATTAATGGGCTGATACACACAGCAATGTTTGTGAATTTGGAGCTGACTGCATTTTATCACAGAGTAATGCTGGCCATACACTATACAAAAAATCGGTCGAACCCATTTTCCAAAAACAAACATTCGGCTGTGAGAGCAAACAATGGTACCATCATGTATTGACCGATAAATCGTTCAGTGGACATATATTAATCTATTTTTTGTTTGTTTTTTTATTACATATACCTAGTGCAAACAGTTCGGACGGGAAACACATTAACCTTTCAATTTATCGTTCGTTCGGCTTGTCGTTCGGCTTGTCCTTCGTTTTTTCGGCTCAAAAACGGCCCAACGATTACAGATTTTGTGCCCATTAACTGGCCAAAAAACGAACAAACTGGCCAAATGACCGAATTTCGGCCGATTTTTCACATAGTGTATGGCCAGCAGAGCACTCTGGTATGTTGCGGTGCACATGGATTTTGAGTTGTGTAGGAATTCTATTCATAATGAATGACACCATTACTAAAATGCAAGTGTTATAAATGGGCCCCGGGGCTTCAGAACAGACTCTGCTACTTTGAAATCATAGCTGTAAAACATAGAGAACTGCCAACCTCACTCCTAACATTATCACTATCACTGGGAATGACTGGGAACTCTGGGAGTTCTATATTCTGGAGATCATCATATATATCCAACATCATCTCACAGGAGGAACATTGATTACATTTATCAGTAGATCACATATATTATTTTTCTCTTTCTCTCTCTCAGTGCGCCCAGAGGTGAAGGTGTGGGGTCATCGTCAGTCGGATGATGTGACAAGACTTCAGTGCCTGGTGTACGGGTTTCACCCCCGACCTGTGGATGTGAAGTGGGTGAGGAATGGGGAGGATGATGTTCCTTCAGATGAAATGAGTCCAATTCTCCCCCATCCTGATGGCACCTATCAGATCAGAGTCAGTGTGGAAGTGCCAACAAGGGAGGGAGACACTTACTCCTGTCATGTGGACCACAGCAGTCTGGGTGATGAGACTCTCCGTGTGATATGGGGTGAGTATGGAGAACCTCTACTGTCCATACACTGTAGGAATGTTATGCTAAAAATGTAAATGTCATGTTATAAGCATAAGAGAAAATGGGTGGGACAACGTTTTCCTCATGTAGGCTGTGTTTGTGTTAATGAACAACTGATAATGAGTATGCCAAAAGACAAAACCAGCAATGTCATTATATCATATACAAAGTATTCAGTGGAAAGACATTTGAGTTTGGGGCAGATTTTTCTAGCTCTGTGACTAGTAGCCAATGAGCTGTTCAGGTTTGTGATTCAGTTACAATGAAAGATCTGCCTGTGTATGGTGATCTTTTGAGTAACTCCAGGAACCCCATGTAATTCGGACTTGGTAGCTACTGCATTATGTGTTGTAATTATCACTGATCAGATCAACAGATGGAGCGCTGTCCCGGTAAACAGTTCAAACTGTGAAAGTAAAGTAACAGACACTTTGGTAAAACAATCCTTTGTTCTAAAACAATGTATCATTGTAACATTAGCCCTCGCAGGAGGATGAGAGTGTACCCGTAGGACACTAAAACTCACAACTTCTGTGAAAGCCTCCACTGTGCCCGATGGAATGAAAGGTTGCCTTGGACCCTGGAGCTCCTGGGGCGGGCAGGAAGCCCGATGGATGCTGGCCCCGATCCCGGACCTAGATAGAATTATGCAGGACTGGTCTCCAACGGTGAGAGAGAGTCATCAGGAGCAGGCGGAAGGTGCTCCACTGCAAAGACTGCACCTGAGAAAAAAGTAGTAGAAACCCAAGGCAGACTGGAGCCGGTCTTGTGGTAGCAGGGCAGGGCTTAGATGCGCCGGAGATGAAACAAAGGGAATGTTGAGGCTCAATCAAGGTGGACTACTTGTTTCGGGGATTAACCCCTTCATCGGGTCACCTTTGGGGGTTAATTCCCAAAACATTTTGACCACCTTGATTGAGCCTCAACATTTCCTTTGTTTCATCTCCTGCACATCTAAGCCCTGCCCTGCTGCCACGTGACCGGCTCCAGTCCACCGGGCTTTCTACTGCTTTTTGCAGTGGAGCACCTTCCGCCTGCTCCTGATGACTCTCTCCCACCGTTGGAGACCAGTCCTGCATAATCCCATCTAGGTCTGGGATCAGAGCCAGCATCCATTGGGCTTCTTGCCCACCCCCAAGAGCTTCAGGGTCCAAGGCATCCTTTCATTCCATTGGGCAGAGTGGAGGATATCACGGAAGTTGCGAGTTATAGTGTCCTACGGGCACACTCATCTTCCTGCAAGGGCTAATGTTACAATGGATACATTGTTTCTGAACAACGGATTGTTTTAATGAAGTGTTTGTTACTTCAAACTTTCACTCTGCTTGAACTGTTTACGGGGACAGCGTTCCATCTGTTGATCTGTTTTATGTTTTCTCATTTGGTCCTATGAGTTTGGTGAGCAGCAGATGGTTTTAACCCCTCATATTTACATGGCTTTTGGACACATCAATGCGCCTGGCTCTTTTGTTGTTAATTATCACTGATCCTTATCTGAGAATAAAAAGCAATATATTGTCCCTGATACTTTAATTTTTATAGCGAGTATTTCATCTATGTTCTGTTCTATAATGTCACCAATGGCAGTATGTATTCTTTGTCATGCAACTATACATTTAAAGAGTTAGTTCATCCAAAACTGATATGTTTAAGAGGTAAATGGAAAATGATGCAATAAATTTTCTTTTTATTACATCACCTGGGCAATAAAATAGAAACCTCCTAATCTTGGTGCTTTTGATCACCTATGACAAATGATATTTGCACTGACTTTTCAAATTATTTGTAGCTTTCTAACATAGACATCCATGTGTCTAAAGCCTGCCATAGATGGATTGCAATTTGGTTGGCTCAGCAGGTACCTGCTGAATTTTGATCCATCTATGGGCTGGCTGGTTGTACTGAAGTTGATCTATAAGTTGACTTCAGTATAGCCAGCCCATTTGGTTTTTTTATATGCAATCACTGCTGGTGGCTGATCACATGGTTGAAGGAAAGAAAATTGCATAATGTATGTCCAGCCTTAGAATGATGGGAGACTCTTCTATACAGGATGCATTTCTCCTCCATACAGCCTTAGTTTTTACAGTTTGTACATTGAGCCGGAATTCATTAGGGCAAACAGTAGGGTTGATTTACTAAAACTGGAGAGCGCAAAATCTGGTGCAGCTGTGCATAGAAACCAATCTGCTTCCAGGTTTTTTGTCAAAGCGTAATTGAACAAGATGAAGTTAGAAGCCGAGTGGCTACCATGCACAGCTGCACCCGATTTTGCACTCCCCAGTTTTAGTAAATCAAACCCAATGTGTGTCATTCACTTACAGTCCAATGTTGATGCTCCGTTGCACATTTTAAATGCTTTCAAGTGTTTACAAAGAGCGGTGGAGGAGCCTGTATATATTTGTCTGCTTATACAACATATGGCAGGCAGGTCAGACTGGTGTTTATGTGCCACATACATTCCTTCAATTGTGGCATCGCATTTTGCTAGATCATTTGCGCTAACTTTCATTATAAGGGAACAAGAAGGAAGCGCCACCTAAGTGCAATAAGTTAAGTAGGATTTTAATGACACAACAATTAATGCACTTACAGGAAGGTGAATAAAATCAGGCTCATCTGTGCTTTGGGCACAAGGTGCAGTCCGGTCACTGGTCCATCCTATTCCACGGGGAGGCAATCGTGAGAGACAAGATTTACAGTCTTTTCAGGAAACAGGAAATACAAAGGCTCATCTGTGTGGTTCGTAGGGAAGCCTCAGATCTGGATCCATTTTTCTAGAGGCCTGTAGAAGGAGCAGTTGACTCCGAGCGCATAGCCTGCCTATCCAACCCTTCTCACTCTGTGGAGTCCTCCCCCGGAAGCGATCCCATGACCCGTGACCTCAGCCCCAGCTTCTTCCTGATGGCCACAGGATCTGCTCCAGGCTGAGCAGCAACAACGACTGCAGTTTCCCATCTCGGATCCGGATCTAAAGCTTCCCTACAGACCACTGACACACAGATGAGCCTTTGTATTTCCTTTGTATTTCCACAGGTGGCACTGATGGACACTCAAAGGTGGCACTGATGGGCACTGATAGGCGACACTGATGGTCACTGAAAGGCGGCACTGATGGGGCACTGATAGGCTTTGCTCATGGGTGTCATTGATAGGCAGCACTGATAGGCGACACTGATGGGCACTGAAAGGCGGCACTGATGGGCACGGATGGTCACTGATAGTTGGCGCTGATGGAGACTGTTAGATGGCACTGATAGGCATCACTGATAAGGAGGCACTGGCAGGCATTAGTGATGGGCACTGATTGGCATCAATTGTGGGCACTGATTGGAATGCCTGGTGGCCATGGGTGGCATACATGGTGGTCACAAATGGTGGGCTTACCTGGTGGCATCCTGGGTGGGCATCCTTGGGGGTGGGGGGGCTGCTCTGATAATCAATCAGCGAAGACCCCCCTGTCAGAGGAGCAGACGATCGGCCTTCCTCTACTCGCGCCTGACAGACACGAGTGAGGAAATGCCAATACATGGCTTTTCCTGTTTGCACAGTGATCAGCTGTGATTAGACACAGCTGATCATGCGGTAGAGTTTCTGTCAGAGACTCTTTACCTAGATCGGAGTTGCGTTGTGTCCGGCTGACACGCCGCACCACTGATCACCGCGATGCGCGCCCGCGCTGGCTCATTATCCTGATCACGTCATATGACGTCCGGTCAGGATAACTAAACCAATTTGCGCATGTCATATTGCTATATGGCGGGTGGGAAGTGGTTAAGGATTTCAGTTGAATTAGAGCTTAGCCAATCTTCAGTTGATAACAGTTATGCCCCGTACACACGGTCGGACTTTGTTCGGACATTCCGACAACAAAATCCTAGGATTTTTTCCGACGGATGTTGGCTCAAACTTGTCTTGCATACACACGGTCACACAAAGTTGTTGGAAAATCCGATCGTTCTGAACGCGGTGACGTAAAACACGTACGTCGGGACTATAAACGGGGCAGTGGCCAAAAGCTTTCATCTCTTTATTTATTCTGAGCATGCGTGGCACTTTGTCCGTCGGATTTGTGTACACATGATCGGAATTTCCGACAGCGGATTTTGTTGTCGGAAAATTTTATATCCTGCTCTCAAACTTTGTGTGTCGGAAAATCCGATGGAAAATGTCCGATGGAGCCCACACACAGTCGGAATTTCCGACAACACACTCCGATCGGACATTTTCCATCGGAAAATCTGACCGTGTGTACGGGGCATTACACAAAATATTGTCAGTTGAAATTATTACCATAATGTAATTACTGTACTGTTAGTAGACTTAAAGTGCTTGTAAACCCTTATATGTGCTCAGTGAAGTGACTGGACTGAAGTGATACACAGAGGTTAAACAAATACTCCCACATAAGTTGTACCTGTGTATCTGTGGTCTTCTCCTCTCTACACCTGTTCAGAGTCCAGAATTTATAAAGCTTATCTGTGTTGTGATAAAAAATGGGGGGGGGGAGGTGAAGTTACACACTTTAGAGCTCAGTGAGGAAAGCTGTTTGGATGGAATGGACACACACCCTTTGCAATGCCCACAGGAACAGCACTGAGGCTGTCAATCACAGGTTGTGTGCTGGAGCTCCCTCCCCTGTCATCTTTTTTCTTTTGGTGTCAGGAAAACTTGTCAAAAGTGACACTTAGTGCTCTTAATTTAAGTGAGACAAGTACACACTATAGAGGGATATACTTTGTTCATTTTTCATATCTGAGGTTTACAACCACTTTAATTTGGCTCCTTGAAGTCTTATTCCACTCAGTTTAGCCCATTATTTCATTTCACAAGCCAAGCTGTTGTACCCCATTATTGTTTTGTGATATTTGTTGTTGTACCTCATAATTACACTGTGATATGATTGTTGCACTGCAGACTGTAAATTTTCCAACAAAAAATCCTCCATCAACATAATATACATTTGTCTTCTGGTCCATCTATTGTACACCTGAAAGAAAAGAAACGCCCAACATCTACATGGGCTTTGTGTTACTCAATTCCAACCATCTGGTACTGACCATCATTAGCGTTTTATTGTCCCATTCTTATAATTATGTTAAAATGCAGATCAAGTATAGAGATGGAGTTTATTCATGTCTCTGTTTATGGAGTATCATTCATTATTCAGCTAGCAGTGGTTGGCAACCAGGGCTTGGGTTTCCTTTTTCTGATTGTTGAGTGTTGTCTTGGGGGGTTCATCACCAGTGGAGATGGGAACCCAGCACAGGGATTTTTTTGTAACCATGAACAACATATACTATATAAAGATAAAGATCGGGTAAGTTATTCGACCTACTGACTTGGAAAAGTGAAATATCCATTTGAACAGTCTTACTTTTTATAGAAAATCACCCCTCTGTGTGTTGTAGGAAGAAGTCTGCCTGTATATTTTTATGTAGAATATTCATGTAGCATCTCTGCTGGAACCCTCTGACAATATAGTAATGTGCTTCTATGTAATCAGGTGAAGCTGGGGCTACATTGAGAAAATTCTCAGAACTTACATGTCATGTTTGTGTTTCCCCCTCAGATCCCAATGCAAATTCTAAGGACAATATGCCTATAATCATATGTATTGTTGTTGTAATGCTGATTGTCGCTTCTGTTATTGGATTCCTCATATACCGGAAGAGATGTACAGGTGAGAAGATTCCCACATGTTACCACACCAGAGCTCTATTATCTATGATCAGTTGGAAGCAAATAAATAATTTCTCTACTGGGTAAAAAAAATATGCTGCACAGAGGGGCTATTCATGAAGGCTTTAAAGGACCCCCATTTAATTTTTTGTCAGTATATTATTACAGAGTATAAACATACAGGCTATGGTGAGGAGAGACTAAAGGAATCCAAAAGTCCTCCTTGGGGATATGGGTTTGTCAGTTTCCCTTGTATCTTGTAACTGATGGCCTTTCTTCACACAAAAACCTCATCTGTTTTGTTATTATATCTAGGTATAATTAAAGATTTTACAAAAAATTAGCAGAGTAAAGCCTTCTTAGAACATTCTCATTCCATCCCATTGTGAGACAGAGGACAGAACCAAGCAACTCCTTCCTTTATAACCCATCAGCCAGATGTACATAACTGTTGGTGTATAGTCTAATATTATAGTCATTTATTTTAAACTGCATACCTCTGTTTCAGGAGTTTTGGTCATCATTAGTGCAGTGCATGGAAACCATGGCTTCTATGGAGTAGGACTTGGGACCCTACAAGACAATTTAGCAGTTTGGAATAAATGGTTCTATTATATTGAGCCATGAGCCCTGTGTTAGGACAGATTGAGGTCTATTTATTGGAAAAAATGTATGTTTAATGACAACTTGTACAGAGGAAGTCTTCATTACAAGGCAGCCATATTCATCCAAAGCTGGGTGGGTGGGTGAAAGGTGAACACTTTGCAGAGTCAAGTGAACTTGAGTAAAATTAAAGTAGAACTATAGGCATTTTTTTATTTTGGATAGACTAAGGGAAGGTCATAACCCCTGTCAATTTATTTTTTGCTATCTGTGTCTCATTGGGGAGAATTCCCTTCCCTTCCTGTCCCATAGCCAAACAGGACATGAGAGGGAATCCCTAGGGGACCCCCAGGTCATCAGAACTAGTTTCCCCATTGGAAATTTTACCTTCTATTACTTCTCAGGGTACAACCCAAAATGTGAGATTTTTTTTTACGTTCACTGATAATGGCAAACAGGATAAATAGAGAGGGTAAATCTTTCTAATCCGGACACAGACAGCAATAAAAACTGACAGGCATTCTAATCCCTTTCCCCTCTATCCAAAACTAAAGAAAAAAGTTTTATATTTTAGTTATACTTTAATGGCTAGAATCCATAGATTGTAAAATAAAAGTATAATCTATCTATCTATCTATCTATCTATCTATCTATCTATCTATCTATCTATCTATCTATCTATCTATCTATCTGTCTCTCGTGCTTGGCTTAAATGAGTACACCCCTTTTGAAAAGTAAAATTGTAATCAATATCTCAATGAACACAAGAACAATTTCTAAACTTTTGACAAAACTGAGTTTTATAGAACATGTGTTTAGGTCATTACATGGAAGTAAGGTTAATTATCCAACTTAGATTACAAAATCTTCAGTTTTACTCAAATTAGCTGATGCAAAAATGAATACACCCCACAACAAAAACTACTACATCTCGTATTTTGTATGACCTCCATGATTTGTAAGGACAGACAAGTTGGCGACATATTGCAACATCTATCTTTTTCCATTCTTCAAGAATTAGCATTTTTAGAGCCTGGATGCTGGATGGAGAGTGATGCTCAACTTGTCTCTTCAGAATTCCCCATAAGTGTTCGATGGGGTTCAGATCAGGAGACATACTTGGCCACTGAATCACTTTCACCCTGTTCTTCAGAAATGCAACCGTGGCCTTTGATCATTGTCATGTTGGAAAAGTGCACGACGACCAGGGGCACGGAGTGATGGTAGCATCTTCTCTTTCAATATGGAGCCGTACATCTGTGAATTCATGATACCATCAATGAAATGACGCTCCCCGGCAGCACTCATACAGCCACACAGGACACTGTCACCACCATTTTTCACTGTAGGCACCATGTATTTTTCTTTGTACTCCTCACCTTTGTGATGCCATACAGATTTGAAGCCATCAGTTCTAAAAACATTTATCTTGGTCTCATCACACCAGTAGTCCCAGTAGTCTTCTTTTTTAGCATGGGCCCTGGCAAATTCTAGGCAGGCTTTTTGTGCATTGGCTTTAGGAGAGGCTTCCTTCGTGGACAACACCCATGCACGCCATTCCTCTGCAGTGTACACCGCATTGTGTCACAGGAAACAATCAGCCCAGTTTGGCTTTTCTACTTCTTTAGCTAACGGTAGTGAACTTCCATGGTGATTTTCTTCAACCCTTCCCATCAGAAGACGCTCCTGTCGAGGTGTTAACTTCCGTGGACAGCCTGGATGTCTCTGTGAGATGGTTTCAGTTCCATCTTTGTTCCATTTTTTGTATCACTATTGCTACAGTATTCTGACTGATAAGTAAAACTTTGCTGATCTTCTTGTAGCCTTCACCTTTCTTGTGTAAATAAATTGTTTTCTTTCTCAGGCCTTGTGACATTTCTCTTCCATGTGGTGCCATTGCAGACAGCATGAAACGGGAAGGTGTTTTCTTTGTTAACCGCTTGCCGACCGGCGCACGCCAATGTACATCGGCAGAGCGGCACGGCTGGGCAAATGGGCGTACCTGTACGTCCATTTGAATTTCCCACCGTGCCCGTGCGTGCACGCTGCCGGCGGCGCGCGCCGGCCGGGAGCTCCGTGAGTCGGGTCGCGGGTCCCGCGGACTCAATCGCCGCTGGGATACCCGCGATCGCCTCACGGAGCAGATGAACGGGGAGATGCCGTTGTAAACAGCATCTCCCCGTTCTGCCTAGTGACAAGTGTCACTCGATCTCTGCTCCCTGTCATTGGAGCAGAGATCAGTGACGTCACTCACACAGCCCATCCCCCTACAGTTAGTAATCACTCCCTAGGTCACACTTAACCCCTCCCCACCCCCTAGTGGTTAACCCCTTCACTGCCAGTGTCATTTACACAGTAATCAGTGCATTTTTAATCGCACTGATCGCTGTATAAATGACAATGGTCCCAAAAATGTGTCAAAAATGTCCGACATGTCCGCCATAACGTCGCAGTCACAATAAAAATCGCTGATCGCCGCCATTACTAGTAAAAAAAAAATTATTAATAAAAATGCCATAAAACTATCCCCTATTTATTAAACACTATAACGTTTGCGCAAACCAATTAATAAACGCTTATTGCGATTTTTTTTACCAAAAATATGTAGAAGAATACGATCGGCCTAAACTGAAGAAAAAAAATGTTTTTTTTATATATTTTTGGGGGATATTTATTATAGCAAAATGTAAAAAATAATGCGTTTTTTTCAAAATTGTCGCTCTTATTTTGTTTATAGCGCAAAAAATAAAAATCGCAGAGGCCATCAAATACCACCAAAAGAAAGCTCTATTTGTGGGAAAAAAAGGACGTCAATTTTGTTTGGGAGCCATGTCGCACGACCGCGCAATTGTCAGTTAAAGCGATGCAGTGCCGAATCGCAAAAAACGCTCTGGTCAGGAAGGGGGTAAATCCTTCCGGGGCTGAAGTGGTTAAGCAACGCCCTTTTATAATCACCTGTCTGCTGGACACCTGTTTAATGAATAATTAGACTCACCTGTAGTTAAATTCTTATTAGGCTGGGTTCACACTGGTCCGACAAACGCTCCGACATTGGGAGCTCATGTCGCATGACGTGTGAAATGTAATGTTTCCCTATGGGAGCCGTCCTAACTGGTCCGACACAAGTCGTTCCGACTTTAGAAATGCTCCCTGTACTACTTTGGTCCGACTTTGATCCTACTTCAGCCTATTGACTATCATTGAAGTCGGATCAAAGTCGGATTGCTGTCTTGCATGATCCGACTTCGGCATGCGACTTGTGCTCAGATGTTCTTGAGGGGGAACTCCGCGCCAAATTTTAAATAAAAATCCGGCATGGGTTCCCCCTCCAAGAGCATACCAGGCCCTTGGGTCTGGTATGGACCTTGAGGGGAACCCCCTACGCCGAAAAAACGGCGTGGGGGGTCCCCCCCAATCCATACCAGACCCTTATCCGAGCACGCAGCCCGGCCGGACAGGAATGGGGGTGGGGACGGGCGAGCGCCCCCCCCCTCCTGAACCGTACCAGGCCGCATGCCCCCAACATGGGGGGTTGTTGCCTTGGGGGAGGGGGGCGCGCTGCGGCCCCCCCACCCCAAAGCACCTTGTCCCCATGTTGATGAGGACAAGGGCCTCTTCCCGACAACCCTGGCCGTTGGTTGTCGGGGTCTGCGGGCGGGGGGCTTATCGGAATCCGGGAGCCCCCTTTAATAAGGGGGCCCCCAGATCCCGGCCCCCCACCCTATGTGAATTGAGTATGGGGTACATGGTACCCCTACTCATTCACCTAGGGAAAAAGTGTCAATTTAAAAAAAAAACACTACACAGATTTTTAAAGTATTTTATTAGACAGCTCCGGGGGTCTTCTTCCGACTTCGGGGGTCTCTCCGGTTCTTCTCCGCGCTCTCCGGGTCTTCTGCCGGGCTCCTCCGCTCTCTTCTGCTCTTTTGCCGCTCTTTTGCTTAAGCAGAGGAGTCCGGTCTTCAGTCTTCGGTCTTCTGCCCTCTTCTCTTCTCCTGATGTTGACACGACGCTCTCTCCGGCTAGAATGCTCTCTGTGCGCTCTGCTCTGACTTATATAGGCGGTGACCCCGCCCCCTTATCCCGTCACAGTCCCTGGGCATGCTGGGACTGTGACGTTTTAGGGGGCGTGGTCATCACCCGATGACCACGCCCCCCATATGCCGTCATAGTCCCAGCATGCCCAGGGACTGTGACGGGATAAGGGGACGGGGTCACCGCCTATATAAGTCAGAGCAGAGCGCACAGAGAGCATTCTAGCCGGAGAGAGCGTCGTGTCAACATCAGGAGAAGAGAAGAGGGCAGAAGACCGAAGACTGAAGACCGGACTCCTCTGCTTAAGCAAAAGAGCGGCAAAAGAGCAGAAGAGAGCGGAGGAGCCCGGCAGAAGACCCGGAGAGCGCGGAGAAGAACCGGAGAGACCCCCGAAGTCGGAAGAAGACCCCCGGAGCTGTCTAATAAAATACTTTAAAAATCTGTGTAGTGTTTTTTTTTTAAATTGACACTTTTTCCCTAGGTGAATGAGTAGGGGTACCATGTACCCCATACTCAATTCACATAGGGTGGGGGGCCGGGATCTGGGGGCCCCCTTATTAAAGGGGGCTCCCGGATTCCGATAAGCCCCCCGCCCGCAGACCCCGACAACCAACGGCCAGGGTTGTCGGGAAGAGGCCCTTGTCCTCATCAACATGGGGACAAGGTGCTTTGGGGTGGGGGGGCCGCAGCGCGCCCCCCTCCCCCAAGGCAACAACCCCCCATGTTGAGGGCATGCGGCCTGGTACGGTTCAGGAGGGGGGGGCGCTCGCCCGTCCCCACCCCCATTCCTGTCCGGCCGGGCTGCGTGCTCGGATAAGGGTCTGGTATGGATTGGGGGGGTCCCCCCACGCCGTTTTTTCGGCGTAGGGGGTTCCCCTCAAGGTCCATACCAGACCCAAGGGCCTGGTATGCTCTTGGAGGGGGAACCCATGCCGGATTTTTATTTAAAATTTGGCGCGGAGTTCCCCCTAAAGATTCATACCAAACACAGTGTCGGGCATTGGCGGGGATCCAAGTCGGATCCCCGTTCATTGAAAGTCGGACACATGCCGGCTTCATGTCGCAGGGCAAAGTCGGATCCAAAGTAGGACGGCTGTCGTGTCGCACCAGTGTGAACCCAGCCTTAATTAGGATTTTGTTGTCTAAAATTTAGCTTTGCTCTTAAGACTTTCATTGGGGTGTATTCATTTTTGCAACATGGTCTTGAATGAATTTGTTAGGAAAAACACTTTTTTGTGTGTGAAAATTACAAAAATCTTGGTTACAATCAATGGCCCACATTTGTTGGAGTATTTTGTACTATAGTGTCCCATAGAAAATGTTGATTATGAAAGGAAAGTAAAGGTTTTCTGACAAATCTGTTGGGGTGTACTCATTTACTGTATACTGAGAACTGTATATATTGTAATTTTTCCCTGCATGAAAATACTTCTTGCAGTCCAGTTTTGGGTGGAGAAATAAGGCTGGGTTTGGGACATTGTATACTCTATGCATGTTAGAGACGTGTAGGTGGGACGGGCAATGTAGAGTCAGGTATGGGTGGTCATTAGAACTGAAACTTATGACATGCATGTCAACATGTCTCCCGGAAACCTGGGAGTTAAATTGCTCATACTGACACTAAGCATTAAACGGAGAAAACATTTATTGTCAGATTTAGATGAAGACATATACCTGACTAATTTTTATTTTATTTATTAAGAGAACAAATCATTTCCGGGTTCTGGTCCCTAATCGATTCATCTCTGTTTATTTTAGGGAAGAAGCCTGCTAATCCTAACACTTATGTTCAAGCTCCCAGTAAGTAACATTGTGTGTCATGTCCCGTCATGTCATGTCATGTGACTGATCTATAGAAATAATTTGAATTGACCTGATAGATTTGGTACATAGCAGCAGTTGTCAACTAATTAGGTATAGTGGACCTCAGCTGCAGCCCTGACATCACCAAAGCACCGCATATAATGTTTATGTAATACTACAGAAGATTGTGTGTGGACATACCACAGGAGATGTCAGACTGTGAACATGCTACAGGTATGGTTGGTGATTGGAGGAATGGTGCAGGGGGGCAGACAGAGTCTGGGAACATGTTACAAAGGACCGCTCGAGATCACTTCCATTGCAATTCCTTCACAAATCAATGCTCACCCAACTAACTGCTGGGGTAGGAGGGTCATACAACAAGTGCCAAAGGGCTGGATGTGGTCATTGAGGTGTATGTAGGGAACCAGGGGTATAGAGACTGTTACTCTTGTAAAGAGTCTATTATGTTATCAGTTTTAGCTTTATTGGTCAAGTATATACAACATACAAAGATTTGTCTTAAGGTTTAGAGCAGAGGTGTCCAACCTTTTGACCTTCCTGGGCCACAGTGAGCCGCAGGTTGGACACCCCTAGTTTAGATGTTTAAAATGGTTCTCAGTGTACTTTACATATAGATAAACAATTATGCATATGTGTGCACCTGCCCACACACAAATATGTACAGTATACTTACTCAAACCATTGACAACTATACAATATGCAAGTCTTATGCTGGCCTTACATCTGTACAATTTTATTTGATCGTTCATATGAGAAAGTATAAAAATCACTTGTCCGACTATTCAGTGGTGCCTTCATGGACTTCACTAATTGTGAAGGAATAGGGGCAAACTGACCATTCGGGCTCTCGGGCACTGCCCGAGGGCCCCTAGGCCACTAGGGGGCCCCATCAGGGTTGCCAGTCTCAGTAAAACCAGGGACAGTATGTAAAAATCTGTGTTTTTTTACATCTGTCCCTTAGATGTCCCTTACCAACATCATTTTGGTCTAAAAATCCTGAGATTATAGCTTCCCCGCCTCTCCAGTACCTCATCAGCCAATAGTAATACACTGTACACGCCCCCTTCTCCAGCGCAGCTTATTTGTCTGTAGCAGAGGAGATGCCGACTGCTGGAGGAGAGGAGAGGGAGGAGGGGACACTGCTGCCTGATAGAAGGTAAGCTAACTGGCCCCAGCTAAATTAATTCTTGTCAGTGGCTTACCCTGGTGAGCAGGAGGGAGGATGTGTTTCCTCTAGCAGGGCTCCTCCTGTCTCTGAGGCTATTAGATCGTTTTTCTGTGTAATAAGTGCACTGCTCCTGGAGGAAGGAATTTCTGAATATCTCCCCCAATCTCTGCTACATCTCTCTACTGATTACCTGCCCACCAGTACACAGGCACAGTCTCCTCCTCTCCTATATTACCACTTAATGTGTCTGTGAGCTGCTGGGGCACTACAAGTACCAGCATGCCAGGAGATGGGGGCAGCAGCAGTGTGTTCCATCAAGATGATTTCTAGATGGAAAGTGCTGGTGTGTGTGTGTATATGTATGTGTATACTGTGTGTGTATATATACTGTGTGCATGTCGGTGTATACTGTGCATGTGTCGGTATGTATGTATACTGTGTGTGTGTATGTGTATACGTAGGGTTGCCACCCGTAGTGGATTGACCCAGACAGTATGGTTTTGGCAACTTGTGCCGGGTTTTTGTCCCCTGGAAACCCAGGCACTCACAACATATATCCAGCGCCTCTGTGTCCTGGTTTGTCCCATCCTTCGCCCCGTAGCTCTGTGTTTACTATGGGGCAGGTAGTGTCGGCGGCTGTGCGCCTATCTGCTCCTCTCCTACACTTGTCTGTGTAAGAGCGCCTCCTCACCTCATGGAGCCTCGTCCTCTTCCTGCTCCACCACAGCTGGGGAGACAAGATATTGAGGTGACCGGGGAGCCCGAGACCTCCTCCGCACAGCGAGAACTCAAAGGTATGATCACAGCCACTCTCCTCTGTCAGCCCTCCTCCTCTCTGTCAGCCCCCCTCTCCTCTGTCAGCCCCCCCTCCTCTGTCATCCGCCCTCATCTCCGTCAGCCCTCCTTCCTCTTTGTCAGCTCCCCCTCCTCTGTCGCCCCCCTCCTCTGTCATCCGCCCTCATCTCCGTCAGCCCTCCTTCCTCTCTGTCAGCCCCCCCTCCTCTCTGTCAACCTCTTCCTCTCCCCTTTCCCCCTCCTCTCTGTCAGTCCCCCCTCCCCTGTCCCCACTTCCTCTCTGTCAGCCCCCCTTCCTCTCTGTCAGTCCCCCTTCCTCTCTGTCAGTCCCCCCTCCCCTGTCCCCTCTTCCTCTCTGTCAGCCCCCCCTTCCTCTCATTCAGTCCCCCCTCCTCTCTGTCAGACCCCCTCCTCTCCCTTGTTCCCCCCATACTACATCAGGAGACCTCCCCCACCTCCCAAAATTACACTGGGAGGCTCCCCACCAAACATTACACACTACATATACACTATATTGTACATGACACACGCCTGCCCTATATTGTACATTACACACACTTGCATTATATTGCACATTACACACACCTGCACTATATACACTATATTGTACATTGCACATGCCTGCACTATATACACTATATTGTACATTACACAAGCCTGCACTATATACACTATATTGTACATTACATACGCCTGCACTATATACACTATATTGTACATTACACACCTCCACTATATGCAGTTGGCTACACCCACTGTTCATCGCTGCGCGTGCCGCATTACTACTCCCCTAGGACACACAGAGGTGTCCCAGGTATTTTACAATCTCATAGTGTATGCTACAAAAAAAATGCCAAGTCCCGCTGAAGTGTTCGGGTTTGGGTCGAAGAAAAGGTGGCAACCCTATGTGTACTGCATGTGCAGGCCCGGACTGGCCATAGGGAACACCGGGCATTTGGCCGGTGGGTCGGGGCCGCCGGGCTCAACCTCGGGGCCACAGTCCAATGCCTGTGGATGGCCGGGCCGCACAGTGGGAGGTAAGCGGAGACCGCGGCCTGGAGAGGGTTAACACAGGCCGCGGTCGCCGCTCACCTCCCGCTATGCGGCTGTGCCGGTGTCTCCTCTCCAGGCTCTCCTGCCCTGCTGATGATGTCATCTATCAGTGGGGGCGGGAGGGGCCGGAGATCTGTACACTAAACAGCCTGGGCAGCAGGTCGGATCCAATTAAAACACTGATCGTTGTCCGCAGCCGGCAATAGCTAGGCAACAGGGGACGCTGCCAGGGCTGGGGCCGCCGATGTCATGGAAACGTATGATGTCAGGAGACCCCGCCCACCTAGGCAGATTACGTCCATTCAAAAAACCAAGGGGAGTGAAGGAGACAGTTAACGTTAGAAGTGAAGCCATCAGATCGGGAGTGCATACAAGGAAAGGAGACACAGAAGGTAAACGAGAAAAGGCAAAACAAGGAGTAATGGAGGACACAGGAAAGTGTAAATTAGATAAAGATGAATAGAGGCAAGAAGGGGGAAGAAGAGGGGAAGGAGGGAAGAAGAACAGATAGAAAAAACGGGGGATATATAAAGAGAAAAGGAGAAAGAGTGAGAAAAAAGAAACAGAAAAAAAGAGACAAAGGAGAGGAAAATAAGAAAAAAATACAAGTGAAAAATAGATAAAGATAGAGAAATGAGAATAGGAAAAATGAAGAAATGAGTGGGAAAAGGAGACAAATTAAGAGGATAAGGTGCAACTGAGAAAAATGTTGGAAAATAAACTGAAAAAAAAAACAAGTAAAGGAAATTACCCAAGTAAGAAAAAAAAAATAAAGTGTGGAAAAATAAATTTAAATAAAAATAAAATAAAAATAAAAAATAATGAAAAGAAAAGAAAAAAGGAGAAATAAAAAATAAAAGATGAAAATAAAAGAACACAAAGAATATTAGGAATAAGGAAATTTTACCTTCTATTACTTCTCAGGGGAAAACCCAAAATGTGAGATTTTCTTTTACATTCACCTTCACTGATAATGGCAAACAGGATAAATAGGGCAAATCTTTCTAATCCGGACACAGACAGCAATAAAAACTGACAGGTGTTCTAATCCCTTTCCCCTCTATCCAAAACTTAAGAAAAAAGTTTTTCATTTTAGATATACTTTAATGGCTAGAATACATAGATTGTAAAAAAAAGTATAATAATCTGACTATCTATCTATCTATCTATCTATCTATCTATCTATCTATCTATCTATCTATCTATCTATCTATCTATCTATCTATCTATCTATCTATCTATCTATCTATCGTGCTCGGCATAAATGAGTACACCCCTTTTGAAAAGTAAAATTTTAATCAATATCTCAATGAACACAAGAATAATTTCTAAACTTTTGACAAAACTAAGTTTTACTAGATTAGATTACATCTAGTATTTTGTATGACCTCCATTAATTGTAAGGACAGCACCAAGTCTTCTAGGCATGGAATGAACAAGTTGGCGACATATTGCAACATCTATCTTTTTCCATTCTTCAAGAATTAGCTTTTTTAGAGCCTGGATGCTGGATGGAGATTGATGCTCAACTTGTCTCTTCAGAATTCCCCATAAGTGTTCGATGGGGTTCAGATCAGGAGACATACTTGGCCACTGAATCACTTTCACCCTGTTCTTCAGAAATGCAACTGTGGCCTTTGATCATTGTCATGTTGGAAAAGTGCACGACGACCAGGGGCACGGAGTGATGGTAGCATCTTCTCTTTCAATATGGAGCAGTACATCTGTGAATTCATGATACCTTCAATGAAATGCAGCTCCCCGACACCGGCAGCACTCATACAGCCCCACAGAAGGACACTGTCACCACCATCTTTCACTGTAGGCACCATGCATTTTCTTTGTACTCCTCACCTTTGTGACGCCATACAGTTTTGAAGCCATCAGTTTCAAAAACATTTATCTTGGTCTCATCACACCAGTAGTCCCAGTAGTCTTCTTTTTCAGCATGGGCCCTGGCAAATTCTAGGCAGGCTTTTTGTGCATGGGCTTTAGGAGACGCTTCTTTCGTGGACAACACCCATGCATGCCATTCCTCTGCAGTGTACACCGTATTGTGTCACAGGAAACAGTCACCCCAGTTTGGCTTTTCTACTTACTTTCTTTACTTGCATGGTGATTCTCTTCAACCCTTCCCATCAGAAGACGCTCCTGTCGAGGTGTTAACTTCCGTGGACAGCCTGGATGTCTCTGTGAGATGATTTCAGTTCCATCTTTGTTACATTTTTGTATCACTATTGCTACAGTATTCTGACTGATAAGTAAAACTTTGCTGATCTTCTTGTAGCCTTCAATTTCCTTGTGTAAATAAATTGTTTTCTTTCTCAGGCCTTGTGACATTTCTCTTCCATGTGGTGCCATTGCAGACAGCATGAAGCGGGAAGAGGATTTCTTTGTTAAGCAACGCCCTTTTATAATCACCTGTCTGCTGGACACCTGTTTATTGAATAATTTGACTCACCTGTAGTTGAATTTTTGTTAATTGGGATTTTGTTGTCTAAAATTTAGCTTTGCTCTTAAGACTTTCATTGGGGTTTATTCATTTTTGCAACATGGTCTTGAATTAATTTGTTAGGAAAAACACTTTTTTGTGTGTGAAAATTACAAAAATCTTGGTTGCAATCAATGGCCCGCATTTGTTGGAGTATTTCATAGTATAGTGTCCCATAGAAAATGTTGATTATGAAAGGAAAGTAAAGGTTTTCTGACAAATCTGTTGGGGTGTACTCATTTACTGTATACTGAGAACTGTATATATTGTAATTTTTCTCTGCATGAAATTACTTCTTGCAGTCCAGTTTTGGGTGGAGAAAGAAGGCTGGGTTTGGGACATTGTGTACTCTATGCATGTTAGAGACGTGTAGTTGGGATGGGCAATGAATAGTCAGGTATGGGTGGCCATTAGAACTGCAACTTTTGACATGCATGTCAACATGTCTCTCGGAAACCTGGGAGTTAAATTATTCATACTGACACTGTAAGCATTAAACTGAGAAAACATTTATTGTCAGATTTAGATGAAGACATATACCTGACTAATTTTTATTTTATTTATTAAGAGAACAAATAATTTCCTGGTTTTGGTCCCTAATCGATTCATCTCTGTTTATTTTAGTGATGGCGCCTGCTAATCCTAACAATTATGTTCCAGCTCCCAGTAAGTAACATTGTGTGTCATGTCATGTGACTGATCTATAGAAATTATTTGAATTGGCCTGATAGATTTGGTACAGAGCAGCAGTTCTCAACTAATTAGGTATTGTGGACCTCAGCTGCAGCCCTGACATCAACAAATCACCGCACATAATGTTTATGTAATACTACAGAAGATTGTGTGTGGACATACCACAGGAGATGTCAGACTGTGAACATGCTACAGGTATGGTTGGTGATTGGAGGAATGGTGCAGGGGGGCAGACGGAGTCTGGGAACATGTTACAAAGGACCACTCGAGATCACTTTCATTGCAATTCCTTCACAAATTAATGCTCATCCAACTAACTGCTGGGGTAGGAGGGTCATACAACAAGTGCCAAAGGGCTGGATGTGGCCATTGAAGTGTAGGTAGGTGAAGTAAATTGGTATAATAAATATTATTGTACCTATGTATTAACTTGTCTATTCCCCTAGTTAGCTAGTCTATTAAAACTCTGACCACATTGTGATTGATATCACAATAATACAAGGTTAGCTATGAAACCACGCACACGGCTTAACCACTTCAGCCCCGGAAGGATTTACCCCCTTCCTGACCAGAGCACTTTTTACAATTCGGCACTGCGTCGCTTTAACTGCTAATTGCGCGGTCATGCAATGCTCTACCCAAACGAAATTTGCGTCCTTTTCTTCCCACAAATAGAGCTTTCTTTTGATGATATTTGATCACCTCTGCCGTTTTTATTTTTTGCGCTATAAACTGAAAAAGACTGAAAATTTTGAAAAAAAATGATATTTTCTACTTTTTGTTATAAAAAAAATCCAATAAACTAAATTTTAGTCATACATTTAGGCCAAAATGTATTCGACCACATGTCTCTGGTAAAAAAAATGTCAATAAGCGTATATTTATTGGTTTGCGCAAAAGTTATAGCGTCTACAAACTAGGGTACATTTTCTGGAATTTACACAGCTTTTAGTTTCTGACTGCCTATGTCATTTCTTGAGGTGCTAAAATGGCAGGGCAGTACAAACCCCCCCCAAATGACCCCATTTTGGAAAGTAGACACCCCAAGGAAATTGCTGAGAGGCATGTTGAGCCCATTGAATATTTATTTTTTTTGTCCCAAGTGATTGAATAATGACAAAAAAAAGAAAAAAAAAAAAAATTACAAAAAGTTGTCACTAAATGATATATTGCTCACACAGGCCATGGGCCTATGTGGAATTGCACCCCAAAATACATTCAGCTGCTTCTCCTGAGTACGGCGATACCACATGTGTGGGACTTTTTGGGAGCCTAGCTGCGTACGGGGCCCCGAAAACCCAGCACCACCTTCAGGATTTCTAAGGGCATACATTTTTGATTTTACTCCTCACTACCTATCACAGTTTTGAAGGCCATAAAATGCCAAGATGGCACAAACCCCCCCCAAATGACCCCATTTTGGAAAGTAGACACCCCAAGCTATTTGCTGAGAGGCATGGTGAGTATTTTGCAGCTCTCATTTGTTTTTGAAAATGAAGAAAGACCAGAAAAAAATTTTTTTTTTTCTTTTTTCAATTTTCAAAACTTTGTGACAAAAAGTGAGGTCTGCAAAATACTCACTATACCTCTCAGCAAATAGCTTGGGGTGTCTACTTTCCAAAATGGGGTAATTTGGGGGGGTTTGTGCCACCTGGGCATTCCATGGCCTCCGAAACTGTGATAGGTAGTGAGGAGTGAAATCAAAAATTTACGGCCTTAGAAAGCCTGAAGGCGGTGCTTGGTTTTTGGGGTCCCGTGCGCGGCTAGGCTCCCAAAAAGTCCCACACATGTGGTATCCCCGTACTCAGGAGAAGCAACAGAATTTATTTTGGGGTGTAATTTCACATATTCCCATGGCATGTTTGAGCAATATAACATTTAGTGACAACTTTGTGCAAAAAAAAAAAAAAAAAAATTGTCTCTTTCCCGCAACTTGTGTCACAATATAAAATATTCCATGGACTCGACATGCCTCTCAGCAAATAGCTTGGGGTGTCTACTTTCCAAAATGGGGTCATTTGGGGGGGGGTTTGAACTGTCCTGGCATTTTATGCACAACATTTAGAAGCTTATGTCACACATCACCCACTCTTCTAACCACTTGAAGACAAAGCCCTTTCTGACACTTTTTGATTACATGAAAAAATTATTTTTTTTTGCAAGAAAATTACTTTGAACCCCCAAAAACATTATATATTATTTTAAAGCAATTGCCCTACAGATTAAAATGGTGGGTGTTTCATTTTTTTTTTTTTCACACAGTATTTGCGCAGCGATTTTCAAACGCATTTTTTGGGGAAAAAACACACTTTTTTAAATTTTAATGCACTAAAACACACTATATTGCCCAAATGTTTGATGAAATAAAAAAGATGATCTTAGGCCGAGTACATGGATACCAAACATGACATGCTTTAAAATTGCGCACAAACGTGCAGTGGCAACAAAATTACTACATTTTTAAAAGCCTTTACAGGTTACCACTTTAGATTTACAGAGGAGGTCTACTGCTAAAATTACTGCCCTCGATCTGACCTTCGCGGTGATACCTCACATGCATGGTGCAATTGCTGTTTACGTTTGACGCCAGACCGCCGCTTGCGTTCGCCTTAGCGCGAGAGCAGGGGGCGACAGGGGTGCTTTTTTTTTATTTATTTTTTTTATTTATTTTTGCTTTTTTATCTTATTTTTAAACTGTTCCTTTCATTTTTTTTTTTTAAATCATTTTTATTGTTATCTCAGGGAATGTAAATATCCCCTATGATAGCAATAGGTAGTGACAGGTACTCTTTTTTGAAAAAATTGGGGTCTATTAGACCCTAGATCTCTCCTCTGCCCTCAAAGCATCTGACCACACCAAGGTCGGTGTGATAAAATGCTTCCCCAATTTCCCAATGGCGCTATTTACATCCGGCGAAATCTAAGTCATAAAATGCTCGTAGCTTCCGGTTTCTTAGGCCATAGAGATGTTTGGAGCCACTCTGGTCTCTGATCAGCTCTATGGTCAGCTGGCTGAATCACCGGCTGCATTCTCAGGTTCCCTGTTGAGACAGGAGAGCCAGAGAAAAACATGGAAGACGGTGGTGGGGGGGGGGCATTCCCTCCCACTGCTTGTAAAAGCAGTCTAGAGGCTAATTAGCTGCTAGGATTGCTTTTACATGAAAGCCGACCGCTGGCTAAAAAGAATGATACCAAGATGATACCTAAACCTGCAGGCATCATTCTGGTATAACCACTCAAAGTCGTGAATGGCGTACCTGAAGACAAAAAAATGGTTAACAATAAAGCACAGTAAACGGTAAAGTATAAATAATTACATACCTGAAAAGCAAACATGATAAAACATAATAACAATAAAACATTGCAGAATAGAATACAGTAAAAAAGAGCAGAACAATAGAGAGAGAATAGAGAGAGAGAACAATAAAACGACAACTATTTTTTTTTATTTTTGTTTGTGTTTTTTTTTTTTTTACACTTTTTTTTTGTAACTAACTTTTATAACTGTAACCGGTTCCAGGTTCGAGTCTCTCAAAATGCGATGGCATCTTGGGAGACCCTGTGAAAGTGTGCCTAGTCTGTGCAATGCTGTACGCTACGCTAATACTCAACTAGTGCATGGTAGCGTTCAAAACATTCACCAAGTGTTACTGCAGTGCTGGTTTGACTATGACCGGGGTGTACTACGCTGCTGGTGCTTGCCAGTTCACCAAAACGCTACAAAGAAAAGTGTCAGTGATCGATCGATACTGCACTTGGGTGGGCTGAACTGGGCTGGGCCGGGCGGAGGGGCAAAACGCAGGTGCTAGCAGGTATCTGGGCTGATCCCGCTAACACTGCGTTTTTGGGAACCCTAAACTGCTGGGGACGCTAGTATAGATCTGATCGGATCAGATATTGATGCGTTCAGATACTATACCACTAAGGGAGGTGTACGGTGCGTGTACGGTGCGTGCGTGGGTGTTCGCGGTACTGGCGCTAATCTGACGCTGCCTAGGGCGACGCATATCACCGCCGGGCGATCAGGGGGCTAAACCTTTATTCGGTAATAAACGGCGGGTGCCCTGACACCATAAAAAATAAACGAACTAACCAGCGTCACCCGTAACGGTTATACGGTGATCAGTGGTGAAAGGGTTAACTAGGGGGCCATCAAGGGGTTAAAACATTTATTAGATAGTATATGGGGGTCCCTGTCGCTATAAAACACTGACGGCGAACCTAAATATTTACGTCCCTAACTACCGTCACCAGCGACACTAATACAGCGATCAGAAAAATGATCGCTTAGCGACACTGGCGACAGGGGGTGATCAAGGGGTTAAAACTTTATTAGGGGGGTAAGGGGGGTACCCTAGACCTACAGGGGGCTAAACCTTTATTCGGTAATAAACGGCGGGTGCCCTGACACTATAAAAAATAAACGAACTAACCAGCGTCACCCGTAACGGTTATACGGTGATCAGTGGTGAAAGGGTTAACTAGGGGGCAATCAAGGGGTTAAAACATTTATTAGGTAGTATATGGGGGTCCCTGTCGCTATAAAACACTGACGGCGAACCTAAATATTTACGTCCCTAACTAGCGTCACCAGCGACACTAATACAGCGATCAGAAAAATGATCGCTTAGCGACACTGGTGAGGGGGGGTGATCAAGGGGTTAAAACTTTATTAGGGGGGTAAGGGGGGTACCCTAGACCTACAGGGGGGTAATACTAACTGTCCCACCACTGCTAACTGTCACAAACTGACACTATGCAGTAATCAGGAAAAAAAAAAAAAAAAAAAAAAACCTGCTTGGTGTCAGTTTGTGACAGGGGGGGGGTGATTGGGGGGGATCGGGGGGCGATCGGGGGGGGATCGGGGGTGTAATGTATGCCTGGCATGTTCTACTGTGTTGTGTGTGAGTGTTGGTGCACTTACATGTCATCTCTCCTCGGCGCTGGAACGGAAACTGCCAGACCGAGGAGAGATGACATCACATCCTCTGCCTCTGTGTACTATACAGAGGCAGGGGATGTTTCTCATTGGCTGGGAGCGATCGCGAGGGGGGGGCCACGATCGGATGGCCTCCCCCTCATCTGTCATCGCTCCCAACCAAATGCCGACCGCAGCTGGCACCGGGGGGGGGTCCGATCGGACCCCCCACCCGCGGGAAGGCAATCACGTTTCAGGTACGTGATTTTGCCTGCCCGTGCCGCTCTGCTCACGTATATAGGCGTGAGGCGGTCGGCAAGTGGTTAATAACAAAGTGTTATTTATTTCCCAAGAAGATAGGAATACACTAACACAAAATACTAAATAGATGTTACAAACATATATCAACAAAATACATCATATCAGAATATCAAAGATACTTATTACAAGGCTCTCTGCAAGGCTTTGTATCATGAGGCTAGGCTCAGATGTTGAAGAGAGGGCCATCGCCATGAGGCTTAGGCCCAAGCCAGGATCCAAAGGAGAAAGGGATTATTTCTCTTCTGTGTGCCCTTTTTACTCACATTCACACCCACTCGTAGCCACCCCCACTTCCCTCCTGTCCAATGAGGTATTGTCAAGCGGTAGTCCTTCTAATATTTGTCCATTCTCCAGGAAGCATGTTGTATTGTCCACTAGGAGGCAGCGTTTGTCCATGAATCGCCACTGTCCGACCTGGGTCAAATCTTCATAGACATCTTGGCCTTTGATCTTCTGTAGCTCAACCCATCAGTCATCTTGCCAGCAGTGGCTCTCTTTGAAGCTTGTAATCAAACATATCACACCAGGTGGGCTTGAGCCAAGCCCTTGCTATTCTGATGTGCTACAAAGCTTTGATGTGTAACTGGTTACTTTCCAACTTGGGGCCATCTGCCTGTATCAGCCAGGGAATGAAATACCATAAATATGATATTAAATCATGTTGAATTCCAACAGTATGGAACCAGGGGTATAGAGACTGTTACTCTTGTAAAGAGTCTATTATGTTATCAGTTTTAGCTTTATTGGTCAAGTGTATACAACATACAAAGATTTGTCTTAACCACATGACCACTGGGCACTTAAACCCCCTTCCTAACCAGACCAATTTTCAGCTTTTGGTGCTCTCACATTTTGAATGACAATTACTCAGCCATGCAACACTGTATCTATATGAAATTTTTGTCCTTTTTTTCACACAAATAGAGCTTTCTTTTGGTGGTATTTAATCACCGCTGGTATTTTTTGCGCCGTAAAAGAAAAAAGACAGAAAAATCTGTAAAAAAATACATTTTTCTTCATTTCTGTTATAATATTTTGCAAATTAGTAATTTTTCTTCATATATTTTGGCCAAAATTTATACCGCTACATATCTTTGGTAAAAATAACCCAAATCGGTGGATATTATTTGGTCTTTTTGAAAGTTATAGAGTCCAAAAGCTATGGTGCGAATATCTGCAAATTGATCACACCTGAAGTACTGACGGCCTATCTAATTTCTTGAGACCCTAACATGCCAGAAAAGTATAAATACCCCCCAAATTACCCCTTTTTGGAAAGAAGACATTCCAAGGTATTTAGAAAGATGCATGGTGAGTTTTTTGAAGTTGTCATTTTTTCCCACAATTCTTTGTAAAACCAAGGTTTTTTTTTACTTGTTTTTTTCCCACAAAATTGTCATATTAGCAGGGTATTTCTCACAGACCGCATATGCATACCACAAATTACACCCCAAAACACATTCTGCTATTGCTCCCGAGTACGGCGATACCACATGTGTGAGACTTTTACACAGCGTGGCCACATACAGAGGCCCAACATGAACGGAGCACCTTCAGGCGTTCTGGAGCACCCAGGCCAATTCTGACATTTCTCTCCTACATGTAAAAATCATCATTTATTAGCTAGAAAATTACATAGAACCCCAAAACATTATATATGTTTTTTTAGCAAAGACCCTAGAGAATACAATGGCGGTCTTTGCAACTTTTTATCTCGCACGGTATTTGCGCAGCAATTTTTTTAACGCTTTTTTTTTGGAAAAAAAACTGTTTTGTGCTTTACAAAAACCAAAACAGTAAAGTTAGCCCAATGTTTTTGCATAATGTGAAAGATGAAGTTACGCCGAATAAATAGATACCCAACATGTCACCCTTCAAAATTGCATGCGCTTGTGGAATGGCGCCAAACTTTGCTACTCAAAAATCCCCATAGGCGATGCTTTAAAATTTTTTACTGGTTACATGTTTTGAGTTACAGAGGAGGTCTAGGGCCAAAATTATTGCTCTCGCTCTACCGATCGCAGTGATACCTCACATATGTGGTTTGAACACCGTTTTCATATGTGGGTGGGACTTACCTATGCGTTCGCTTCTGCATGCGAGCACACAGGGACAGGGGCGCTTTAAAAATGTTTTATTTTTTTTTATTGTTCATTTTACTTTATTTATTTTAGTTTGATGCTTTTTTCCAAAAAAAAATAAATTTTGACCACTTTTATTCCTATTACAAGGAATGTAAACATCCCTTGTAATAGGAATATGGCATGACAGGTCCTCTTTACAGTGAGATATTAGGGCCAATAAGACCCCACATCTCACCTCTAGGCTGGGAAGCCTGAAATAAAATAAAAAAAAACGATCCTGGCTTCGATCGTAGCTGTGAGTCGGCAGAAGCGCGGGAGGGGGGGGGACATCCCCTCTCGCCTCCCGTAAGAACGATCAAGCAGTGGAACAGCCGCTATGATCGTTCTTATGGTGTAGGGAATCGCCGGCTGAAAAAGCTGATATCTGAATGATGCCTGTAGCTGCAGGCATCATTCAGATATCCCCGCACAAATTCAAGGACGTTGTATGACGGCCGGCGGGCGGAAAGTGGTTAAAACGCATTTTTTTTTTTTAACACAAAGTTGTGCATTTATACAATATTTCTACCACATTACATGTACATACCAAAAATGACATCCCAAAATAGATTCTCCTACTACTCCTGAGTACGGCGATATCACATGTGTGAGACTTCCACAGCCTGGCCACATACAGGGGCCGAGTACAGCCGAGCATGGCTCAGCATGGCAGGGTATGGCTGGGTATAGCGGGGTATTGCAGAGTATGGCGTGGTATTGTGGAGTATGGCGTGGTATTGTGGAGTATGGCGTGGTATTGTGGAGTATGGCGGGGTATTGCGGAGTATGGCGGGGTATTGCGGAGTATGGCGGGGTATTGCGGAGTATGGCGGGGTATTGCGGAGTATGGCGGGGTATTGCGGAGTATGGCGGAGTATGGCGGAGTATGGCGGGGTATTGTGGAGTATGGCGGGCTATTGTGGAGTATGGCGGGCTATTGTGGAGTATGGCGGGGTATTGCGGAGTATGGCGGGGTATTGTGGGATATTGCAGAGTATGGCGGGGTATGGCAGAGTATGGCGGGGTATTGCGGAGTATGGCGGGGTATTGCGGAGTATGGCGGGGTATTGCGGAGTATGGCGGGGTATTGCGGAGTATGGCGGGGTATTGCGGAGTATGGCGGGGTATTGCGGAGTATGGCGGGGTATTGCGGAGTATGGCGGGTTATTGCGGAGTATGGCGGGGTATTGCGGAGTATTGTGGAGTATGGCGGGGTATGGCAGGGTAATGCGGGGTATTGCAGAGTATTGTGGGGGTATTGCAGGGTAATGTGGGGCTTTGCAGAGTATTATGGGGGTATTGCAGAGTAATGTGGGCTTTGCAGAGTATTATGGGGGTATTGCAGAGTATTATGGGGATATTGCAGAGTAATGTGGGCTTTGCATAGTATTGCACAGCAGAAGGGATGGCTGAGCATGGATGGATGGCTGGATGTCTCTGTGCAGCGCTGTGGGCACTACACATCCAGCCCACAGTGCTGCAGCCATCCATCCATCTCCCTCTCCTCCACAGTGTACCGATCGGTACACAGGAGGGGAGGAGAGGAACCGGTGTCATCAGATGATGCCGGTCTGTTTACATGTGATCACGCCATCAAATGATCATAGTCCATAGGGTGCTAAACCATTAGCATTAGACAGATAACATATACCATACAACATAAAAGTGCACCTCTGCCCAATTAGTGCAAATATATATCAGTTAATTGGTAATTAATGATCATAGTCCATAAAGTGATAAATCTCTTCAACACCAGTGTTCAAAATTCCCTTCAAGAAAACTGTGATTGGGGTGCTCTCAGATGGTCTTAGTGACTTTTGTGCTCCCCCTCAAGGGTCCCCACTCACCGAATCCAGCAACCCCAGAAGGGGCAAATAGCAGGTAGAGGTAGAGGAAGAGGAAATGTTGCTGGAAGTTGCAGCAGAGGAGGGAGCCACTATGAATATATCCTAACCAACAACACGGAGAGTGGGGACCATCCTGCATGCCCTATACGATCGTGGTGGAGAGGAGATCGCAGTTGAGATACTTCATGCTATTTGCTCCTTCTGGGGTTGCTGGATTCGGTGAGTGGGGACCCTTGAGGGGGAGCACAAAAGTCACTAAGACCATCTGAGAGCAACCCAATCACAGTTTTCTTGAAGGGAATTTTGAACACTGGTTTTGAAGAGATTTATCACTTTATGGACTATGATCATAAATTACCAATTAACTGATATATATTTGCACTAATTGGGCAGAGGTGCACTTTTATGTTGTATGGTATATGTTATCTGTCTAATGCTAATGGTTTAGCACCCTATGGACTATGTTCATTTTTTATATATCATAAATCAATTTGTATATATACATATATATATTTGCACTAATGAGGCAGAGGTGCACTTTTATACTCTAAGTTAAATCACTATCATTTATGGTGGCATTCTAGTGAAGACCTACCACAGTTGTAGGTGTTTAGTCTACACACCCCCACTTGGTGTGTTCACGTGTTTTTTATGTTTTTTTATGTTTTTTGTGGTTTTGTATAACTATACCACTGGAGATGTTATTTGTTTAAATAATAATTAATGTTTGGTGGTACCGTGCACCACCAATAGGGGTTACAGGTGGGGGTATTAACTGCTTTAGAAATTTGGTATAGTTCACACTAGTACACTAGGACACTCAGGGATCACACATACCCCCCCCCCCCCAAACACTATACCATCCCATATAATCCTACAGGAAGCGCCATACCCCATTATAAACTTGAAGTACTTTGTGGAGGATCCTCAGGGAGGCTCCTTTAGGGGGGCTGCACACCTCAATCTTCTGTCCTAAGCGCAGCCTTCATACATACTCATATGTGTGCACCTGCCCACACACAAATATGTACAGTATACTTACAACCATAGACAACAATACAATATGCAAGTCTTATGCTGGCCTTACATCTGTACAATTCTATTTGATCGTTCATATGAGAAAGTATAAAAATCACTTGTCTGACTATTCAGTGGCGCCTTCATGGACTTCACTAATTGTGAAGGACTTTTAGTTTGAGTACCATATCAATGTCTCAATTTTTGTAGAACAACATTCTACTTCTGAGTTCCAAATTAACTTTGACATGTGCATGCGCATAAGACTAGTTTATGCTTTTTCTTGGCTGGGAGTGAATACAGCTATTAGAAATTGTTCATTCTTGTTAGATTTGACAACATTTTCCATCCTTGTCCTTGATTTTTTTTAGCTTGCTTTGGTTGAAAGTAATTGTCAAACTGCTTGAAACTGGTATACATATGCTAATACTATACAAGCAATGTCTCACTGTGAGAGCTGTAAAAATTGAAAAGTTGAAGTAGTGCAGACAGTATAGAAAAATCAACAACAACAAAAATGACCCAATGGACTTTTAAGGGAACCCACACAATATTTTATAGTTACTTAGTTAAAATTTCAAGTTAAAAATATAGCGAGTATAAATCAACCATGAAATAGCATGCAGAGGGTACGGTACACTCCCAGCATCGTATACTGTGTAGTCATATAGATATTATAGCATACATTAAATGTCAAGCAGTAATAAATAGAACAGATCAGCTGGGCAAAGCTGACCCCACACCAGTAGAATTTAATTTAAAACTTCGTTTTTTGGAATATTCATTCAATGTTCTTATGGTTAGTGGGGTCAAATAGATAATCATTTCCTACCGTAGTGACAAGAAAAAGGAGCAGGAAATGAATATGGTTTTTCATTCAAGACAATCATACATATTGCAATGAAACTGATTAATACGTTAGGGCTTTTGAATGAAGTTATTTGACTCAATTATGGGCAGAAACAATGTTCTGATGAATGATATTTCAGAATTTCTGCATGAATGTTTGGAAAAAGATGTTTATGACTTTGACAGCTTGAGAAGAGGAAACTGTTCTTAATTCTGTTTATCCTAAGATCTGATGGTCTCTGCAGTGGACACAGTACTGTAGAGTATGGTGAGAGGGGACAGAGTCAGTGGCGTATCACCCATGTGTGCTGTATGGTTGCCACCTCATCCCTTTAAACCCGAACACATATTAATTACACAGGTTCTGTGGCTGATTAAGGTGGTAATTAAACTCACTTGGTGCTTTATCTTCATTTAATTAGCCTCAGAACCTGTGTAATTCAAAGGTATTTGGGTTTAAAGGGAAGAGGTGGCAACTCTAGTGTGCGGTACACACAAGCCCAAAGAAGGGGGGCCCACTGTGCCCTGACAAATAAAACAAACCCATCAAGAAGCTGCCCTGATTTCCAAAATGCCCCTCTCCACTCCTATGTGCCTTCCCCCAGCACTGATCCTTTATAGCTCCCCTGCAGCTGCAGGCTTCCCCTCCTTTTCCCTCCTGCCAGCTTTGAGTTCTGCAAGGGAGCCACAGGGAATTTATTTCTAGATTCCCCACACCAATCCAAGACCCCCTTGTACTGCGCCCCCCATCACTGATCCACCATGCCCCCTCCCTGTAGAGCTTTTGGTTGGTTTCCTCTCCTCCCCCTCCCGCTGCCTACAGCTGCTGCTGCTGAGGCGGGAGATCACTGCTGTGTTCAGGATGGAGAGGAGGAGCTGGTAAACATGTTTACCATCCTCTTCCAGAATGAACACAGTGAGCAATCAGTAATGATTGCTCCTGTGTTAATTCATCACTCAAGCATAGTAAAGTCGTGTTTACTATGCTTCACCTTGTGAATGAATAGGAGCTTTTGTACAGAGACTTCTATTCATTAATATACAGTGCAGCTGGGGCTGCAGAGAAAGGGAATAAGGACTGTATGCTCTCAGTCCTTTTCTCTGTCTCAAAAAAAGAGACATCGGGTCTGTTTAGACCCCTGATGTTTCACCAAAGCCTCTCCCCCAAAAAAGTTAAAAATATTAAAAAAACAACTGCAAAAAACAAATAAAAAAACATAGCAAGGCCTTGTTCATATGGGGCATACTACAGCATACCTCCATGCAAGGCCATGCTGACAGCAGATGAATCATGGTTATTAAGGACTTGTCGGCCTCCCGCTCCTTCAATGAATTCATCGGATCAATTCAATATTTTTGGTTTGATTTAAATACTTCTGAAAATTTTGAATCCTTTCAAAAACAAATTAACAAAACTAAACTAAACCAATTTTGTTACGAATGCAGCAAAACAAAATCAGTAACTTAATGAATTGATCCAAAACTAAACAAATTTTTACATTCTGCACATGTATAGTGATTATTTATAATTATCTGGTATACTCAGTCTTCTAATGAGAAAAGTTGCAGGGTCTGCATCCCTAAGTAAGTAACCCATAGGGAGTATCCAACCACAGCTGAAATTCTTGTTGCAGGAGGGTGCTTACATTTCAACTTGTAGACTAATAGACTTCTGGGAAAGTCAGGGAGCCAATCACACAAGCAGAAAATGGTATACAGATGTCTCCAGGGTGCCATCATTTTATAGAAAAGTCTCTCCATGAATGAGCACACAGAGATGTCCGTCCTTCAGAGGTCACAGGTCAGATGAACATTGCAGAAGAAAGGAAAAGTATTTTAATTGTGAAATAATTTTAAAAAATTTGAAGCACCATCAGCCTTTACGATATAACACTTTATGATCAACCATTTCCCCTTATTCCATACATGGTGGAATGGATGTCAGTCACTTTTCTGCTGTCCTCTTAATGTTTTCTGATTGGTTAATTGCTGTGTAAAAGTGTTCACTCGTATCTATATGGGATGAAACTAACCATAATCATCACTTCCTCTCTGCAGGCAATGATGGGAATTCTTCTACAGTAACTCATCCAACAGCTGAATGTGAGTCCCTGAATCTCATTACTTGTCTGCTTTGTATTCCTAGTACAAGTTCATGTCTCCTATCTATACATATAAGTATCTTTGTATTATGTGTTGTGTATACTGGTGTTCAAACTTGACTTAATGGTTACAGGCTTTTCATATTGGTTATGTCCCAGGCACTAAAGCTTGCCATACACAGAGTGAGTTTTGGCCAATTCATCAGGAATTCCCTCAATGGGTGGCCCCGTTGGACGATCCTCGACTGAACAGTTGAACAGCGCTAGCATTCAATCAGAAGCAGACACTGTTCAGGTATTAGGAAACAAAAAAGCTTAGGGGGAAAGGAATCCTCTACTATAGTATATGGGACTCTAATGGCCGTGGAGTTGTCAGTGAAGAAACATATAAATTCACTTGTGTATAAAAAGATTTACATCTTAATTATACACAACATTTAAAAACAGTTGTTTAATCAAATGATCATGCAGCTTTTTGTTTAAAAACATTCCAACAGTGGTAAAACGTCCACCATGTTAAGCAGATTTACAAAGTTGATATACATAATTCCAGATATTTTGTTCCAACGCGTTTCACTGAGTATGCTTGCTTCCTCAGGGAACTTCTATGTATATCTGGAAAAATCATCATTCCAACAATATGTTACAATATTCACAGAATGAAAAATACTAATTTGATCTTATATAACCTTGAAAACAAAGAAGCTCACCAACAATATCCACAATTGAGTATATTCTTGTCTGCATCAGTTCCAACAAAAAAGAGAAGCCGCACTTGTTGGCCACCTAACCCCTGACTCAAGCACAGGGGGCGGCCAAAATGGGCATTGGACCACCCAAGGGGAACACCAGTGGGCCTGATTATGACCCACCACAACAGCTGAAAGTATAGCCAAAAATATTAACTTAACTCAACATTGCCTGCGACAGGGCGAAGACCCAAATATGCAGCATACTAGTATATGGCTACATATCCCAACAATGTATATAAATATATATTATATATACATATCAATTCAACCCCCCTGGGGCTATCCTGCAGGACACGTAATAGACACCATCATACCAAATACATCCGAATTAACCCACACCAACCCTAACGCCACCATACCACCTGACCCTAAACAACCAACATGAACTGGTATATATTAATATGCATTGTTCAGGTATTTTGCCTGCTGTCAGAATACAATTTTCTACAATGGAATATTAGTCTATCAATGCTGTGCAGCATTGATGGAGGAATCGGTTCAGCTTGCATCAATATGTATATGGCCAACCTGAAGCTGGCCATACACTACTCCATTTTTGAATGAAGATTTGTATGAAAATTCTCAGTGCATTCGAAGATAAGATGGAATGTCGTTCGAAAGCTCTACAAAATATCTGCTTTTAACATTTGATTTTGTAGTGAATGGACTTTCTTGAATGAAAACCTCATGCACTGTTAAAAATGTGTGCATTGGAGAAAAATTCTCCTTCCTGCTCCTTTGAATTTTCTCATCACTGTGGTCAAAAACAATTGCTGATTTGGACACACTAACCATAATAAAATGGAACAAATGTTCTTTAACTGCATACCGCCTACTCACAGTAGATTTAGTATGAGCAGGTGGCACAGTCAGGCACTGCAGTGTGCCCGTACATCGTGGTGTACTTCCTGTTCTTTTGCCGTGCATGCATGTGCCCCCTGTTTGGCCATGCTGTGATTTTCCACAGCATGAGTTTGTCAGCAGGATACAGCCAATCATTATGAATGTATACCTGTTGATCGACTGTGGCCAATCACAGCACAGATCTGTGTGTTTGTAGACACAGGCTCTGCCTGGATTTCTCCCTACTGCTCAGAAATGTAAGTTGGGGTGCCTTGATGTGGCCACTACAGCTTACACTTTTGTCTGCAAATGTGTGCAACTAAACCCTTTCTTTTTAAAGTGAACTGTTAAGACAGGGTCAGTTTGGTTTTATTGCAGGCTAGCTGATAAGTGAGCTGGGAATTATTGTTTGTTTTTGATTTTAGAGATCCAACCAGATCAGTAAGTAAAAGCAGCCCACATACACTTGCATACACTTAGTTAGGCACACAGTTAACCCCTTGATTGCCCTCTGATCATCCTGTCACCCAGCCAGTGCCATTAGTACAGTCTACTATTTTATTTATACAGAAAAGAAACATTAGCATAATCAGATATTACCAAATATAACATAGTGATGTTACAAATACAGTGTTGCCAGTCTACGAAGATAATTAATGCAAAAAGTAGAGGTGGTAACAATTGACATACACATGCTATCAAGGTATTAAGGCAAATCCTAGGATAGAAAAAGTTAGAGAAAAGAAAAGAGACATAAGATAATACAGATACATTACCTAGACAGCCCTTATGTGACCATGTTTCATCTAGACCGTGAGCGTAAGAGAGCGAGCATCCCTGGCAGCTTTGGTTTTTATGTTCCCTCTCTACCCATCCCTACCAATCAAACCCCTGGACCACTTTTATTGGTTCAGAAGTGGCATTGAATCCTGATTGGCTGAAATTCAAGTCTAGTTAGTCATCATGCTTCTCACATAAGCATTAGACTCTCTTTGTTGCCCCGCTGTCTGAAACATGATTACCTTCTTTAAGTCTATCTCTTGATTTAACCCCTTCCCGCCGACCGTACGCACATATGCGTACTCGGCTTTCCGGGGTTATACCGGGATGATGCCCGCAGCTGCAGGCATCATCCCGGTACCGTTGTTTTCAGCGGGCGATCGGCTACCCGAGTATAACAACCGATGCGGCTAAAAGCCGCTCGGTTGTTATACCAGAGGAGCGGGAGGGGAAATCCCCCCCCCTCCCGCCACCTCCCGCCGCTGTTACCGGGCCTCCCGTGCGATCGGGAGGCCCGGTGTCCAATCGTGACTCTTCGGCGGCTGGGGGCGGGCTGGAACGAAGCTGTGAGCAGCTTCATTCCAGCCTCCTTGTTGTAAACGCGGAAGCGACGTCATGAGGTCACTTCCCGTTTACTCGGCTGCCAATGGCGCCGAATTTAAAAAAGTACACAGTATTCAGAATCGCCGTTTTTGCCGATCTGAATACTTTGAAGTGTAAAGGAGGGATGGGGGGTCTTTTAGACCCCCCCATCCCTCCATAAAGAGTACCTGTCACCACCTATTACTGTCACAAGGGCTGTTTACATTGCTTGTGACAGCAATAAAAGTAAAAAAAAAAAAAAAAATTTAAACACAATTTATAAATTTACAATTTATAAAAGTACAAAAATAAAAATAAAAAATAAATTTTTTTTAAAGTGCCCCTGTCCCCGCGAGCTCGCGCAGCGAAGAAAACGCATACGGAAGTCGCGCCCGCATATGTAAACGGTGTTCAAACCACACATGTGAGGTATCGCCGCGATCGTCAGAGTGAGAGCAATAATTCTAGCCCTAGACCTCCTCTGTAGCTCAAACCTGGTAACCGTAAAAATTTTTTAAAGCATCGCCTATGGAAATTCATAGGTACCGTAGTTCATCGCCATTCCACGAGTGCGTGCAATTATAAAGGGTGACATGTTTGGTATCTATTTACTCGGCGTAACATCATCTTTCACATTATACAAA
Source organism: Aquarana catesbeiana (assembly GCA_037953035.1). Classification (NCBI taxonomy): domain Eukaryota; kingdom Metazoa; phylum Chordata; class Amphibia; order Anura; family Ranidae; genus Aquarana; species Aquarana catesbeiana. The sequence goes on from JBBHAA010002452.1 coordinate 364,416, forward strand.
AAAATTGGGGTAACTTTACTGTTTGGATTTTTTAAAATTCATGAAAGTGTCACTTTTCCAAAAATTTGCGTTTAAAACACCGCTGCACAAATACCGTGTGATAAAAAATATTGCAACAATCGCCATTTTATTGTCTAGATTCTCTTCTAAAAAAAATATATATAATGTTTGGGGGTTCTAAGTAATTTTCTAGCAAAAAATACGGATTTTAACTTGTAAACACCAAATTTCAAAAATAGGCTTAGTCATGAAAGGGTTAAAACAGTCAGCCCTCTTTGTTCTTAGCATAAATTAGCATTTCAAGGACTTATGATCAGGTGGAGTCACAATGTTTGCTCCTCACCCCAAGGACAATAGTGTAACTTATTTACTATGCAGACAACAGACCAAAAAACATTGGTCTTTTGAGATACAGAAAACAGTAGCTAGGCCCACCTCTCATGATTAAACCCAAAAATATATTAAGTGCACACAATATATATATATATATATATATATATATATATATATACAGTGGGAACGGAAAGTTTTCCTTGTCAAAAGAAGTTTATTGAGTATACAATATTATAAAGATACATAAAGTAAGTTTACAAGGATCTATAAAGTAAGCTCATTGTTTTACAGTAGGGTTTATATAGGTAAACATCATGAAATTTCAAATATTAAACATTGGGTTCACGTAAACCTAAATTAAAGATATATATCATTTCCTTAGTTACTTTTGTAGGTATTTAAATGATTTATTCCTACTATACATATTGTTTACAAGTAGAGTGTATATAGGTCAAATAAATTCTGATAATGAGCTTCAATCGTAAGGTGGAGAAAAGGAAAGAGAAAGAAGAAAAAGGGTAGAAAGGTAGAGGTATGGTCCACAAGGTTGTCCCGCTCGTCAGTTTATTATTCTTTTTAGTTCTCTTTGAAGCCTTAGAATGGGTGTCTCTGTAAGTCATTTAATCTGTTACCATGGCAACAGGACAGAGTCATTGAAGTTTGACAGGAACTGTTGTTTTATCCAAGGATGCCAACGTTTTTCAAATTTTGGAATTTGATTTTGATCGATGGCTACCATCTTAGCATGGGACATTGTATTATTCATTCTGTGAATTGTTTCTGCTAGTACCAATGTAGGAGATTTCCATGCCTTGGCCACTGTTTGTTTTGCAGCCGTTATTAGTTGGATCATAAGTTTGAATTGAGAGAGTGTTAACCATTCCGGTTTTAGATTAAGTAAAGTTAAATATGGATCTGGTTGTATTATTTTTTTAAATATTTTAGATGCAATCACGAAGACTTCCTTCCAGAAGGTTTGGATTACTGGGCACGTCCACCATATGTGTAAATGTGTGCCTATTTCTGGGCATCCTCGAAAACAAAGTGCTGAGGTATTAGGTGAATATTTTGCCACTCTAGCGGGTACAAGGTACCAGCGAGTTAGGACTTTATAATTTGTCTCCAGTGCTAAGATGTTGGGTGAAGATGACTTAGATGTGAGCCATATATTAGACCAGTCCGTGTCTTCTAAAGTTCGTCCCAGGTCCTCCTCCCACCTCTGAACGTAAGAGGGTCTATTAAGATTTGCTACTCCATATAATTGATTATAAAGTGATGAAATTGTACCTTTAGCAAATGGATCTTTTGTACAGATTGATTCAAAAATGGATAATTGGGATAATGATGTATCCCCCTTTAGGAATGGTGTATAGAAATTTTTGATTTGGAGATATCTAAATATCTCAGAGTTTGGTAGATCATATTTTTCTCTAAGCGATGGGAATGAAAGGAATGATTTAGATGCTATGAAGTCATTTAGTGTCTGAATGCCTGATATTGTCCAAGCTTTAAAAGAATTTGGGTAGATCCATGCTGGATAAAAGGCCGGATTTCTGATAAAAGAAAGGAGAGGATTGTGTGGAGATTGTAACTGATATTTGGTTTTTAGTTTATCCCAGAGAGATAAGAAGTGTTTAGTTATGGGATTATGAATTTTAATGCGGTCTTTAGGATCAAGCATAATAAATTTGATATTAATAGAGGGTCATTTTCTGAAGCCTCTATAAATACCCATAATGGGATTTCCTGTTTTGCATGGTATTTGGACAGACTGGCCAAATGTGCTGCTCTGTAGTAGTTAGTAAAATTAGGGTATCCCAGGCCTCCTTTATTTTTGGGAAGATGTAGTGTGTGTATAGGTATACATGGTTTCGAAGAGCCCCATATAAACGAAGTTGCTCTTTTTTGTACTATTCTCAAAAAATAGGAAGGAATTGGAATAGGGAGGACTCTGAATAGATAAAGCAATTTGGGTAGAATAGTCATTTTGATTGCATTAATCTTCCCTATTCAGGATAAAGGAAGTTACGACCATTGTTTTATTAGATTTGTGATCTGTCTTAATACAGGAGGATAATTGGTTGAGAATAAGTCAGAATGAGATGCTGTTAAATGAATTCCAAGATATAGGATTGATTTTTCTGCCCATGTGAATGGGAGTGCAGCCCTAGCCGGGATCAATTCCATGTTTGTGAGTGAAATATGAAGCACTAGGCATTTCTTAGGATTAATCATAAGGCCGGATAGGGCTGCAAATCCATCAAGAGCTGGTATTAAGTTAGGACCAGAGACCTGTGGTGATGATAGAAAAAGTAATATATCGTCTGCAAATATACATAATTTGTGTGTAATACCTCCTACTTCAATGCCAGTTATAGTTTGGTTTGTTCTGATGTATTGGGCCATGGGTTCGAGTATAAGGGCAAATAATAAGGGAGATAATGGGCAACCCTGTCGGGTACCTCTTTCGATATTAAAGGCTTCAGATTTGTATCCAGCATATTTTATATAGGCTTTGGGTTTATTATATAATGCTTTGATCCATGTTAAAAAGTGGGGTCCAAAACCCCATTTTTGTAATGAATATTGCATATATTGCCAGGATACTGTGTCAAATGCCCTCTTAATATCGAGAGATAGAAAACATAAAGGGATTTTCCGTTTTTTAGCAATATGTGCCAATAACACTGCCCTGCGTATATTATCGCCTGCCTGTCTATTTGGCATGAAGCCTACTTGATCTCTATGTATTAATTTTCCTATAATGCTATTGAGGCATTTTGCTATTATTTTTGCTAATAATTTAATATCGAGGTTTAACAGAGAGATAGGCTGATAATTCACACAGGAAGTATCATCAGAAAGGGGTTTTGGGATCATACAAACAATTGCCATTAGTGTTTCTTGCCGAAAAGAATGTCCATCTAGAAGTTTGTTAAAAGTTTCAGTGAGAATGGGAGAGAGTATTTCTGAGAATGTTTTATAGTATAAAGCCGAGTAGCCGTCTGGGCCTGGTCTTTTGTTAAGTTTTAGGTCTTTTATGGCGTTAGCAACTTCATCTATAGTTATAGGCTCATCCAAACTGCTTTTTTGATTCTGAGATAACTCAGGTACGGTTATTTTTGAGAAGAAGGATTCAGCCTCTGTAGGATTAAATTCATTGTTTGTCTTCTATAAAGTTGCGAGATGTGAGTGAAATTTATGGACTATTTTAACTGGATTACAAGTGTAAACATTTTTTGATAATTTCAAACGTATTGGTTTGAAAGATTTGTTAGTTGAATTTAATGCCCGAGCCAAATATGTACCTGGTTTGTTCGTATTCATGTAGAAATTGTGTTTAGAGCGTTTGAGGGATTTATCAACTGACTCAGTGAGAAATAGATCATATTCCAATCTAGATTTTTCCAGATGAGATTTTGTACTCTGAGATGGATTATCTTGGAATGATATGTAGGCTGCATTAAAATTGAGTTCTAGTTTTTTTGCTAGATTTTTGCGTTCCCGTTTAAATAGTGCCATTTGTCTTTGTATTGTACCACGCAAGACAGGCTTATGAGCTTCCCACAGTGTTATTGGGGAGATGTCTGTTGTATTATTAATTGATATGTATTCCTTTAAAGCTTGTTCAATGGCCATCTGATGTAGTGGGTGTTTGAGCATTATGTCCGGTAAGTACCACGTTGGGTCATGCGCTTTTGGTATGGCTGAGGCTATAGTAGTGTATACTGCATTATGGTCAGACCACGGAATCGGAATTATATCTGATGCAATAATTTCTGGTATCATTCCTATTGTTAGAAAAATATGATCTATTCTGGTGAAGGTTTGATGAGGGTGCGAGAAATAAGTGAATTTCTTTTTCATTGGGTTACTTTCTCTCCACGAATCTACCAGATTGTATTTGGAAAGAAGTTGAGAAAAAGGTAATCTAGAGGTTATTTTGGATGGTGTAAAAGGTGATTTATCTAGAAATGGGAGGAGGACCTGGTTCGAATCCCCACACATTATCACTGTTCCTATTTTGTGTGTATTAATCACTTGTAATATATGTGAGAGGAATGGTGTAGGTTGTTTGTTAGGAGCGTAGTAGGAAATCACTGTGATTGCTGTATCCATTATATAACCCATGAGTATCAAGTATCTACCTTCTGGGTCTTTAATTTCTGATGATAAGGTGAATGGTGTGGATCGGTGAAATGCAATTAGAGTTCCCCTTTGTTTGGTACAGGCAGAAGCCGTGTAAATTTGTTTATAAAAAGGAGAAATATATTTTGGAGTAGAATCTTTGGTGAAGTGTGTTTCTTGGAGGCATACTATGTGAGCCTTCTTGTTATGAAAAGTACGGAAGGCTTTGGTCCTTTTTTGAGGGACATTTATTCCCTGAACATTCAGGGAAAGTATATTCAGTGGTGCCATGGCAACAGATCAAATAGTTTTGACTTACTTTTTGTTATGCAGAGCTGACTGCGCAGATCAACCTGTGTGGACTGAAGAGATGAATAGATAGAAAAGAAACCAGTGAATTCTGGAGTAAAGAGTAAACAAAAAACATATGAGATTAAATGATACATTGTATAAATTATTTTTTGCAAGTAATCACAATTTACCCGTGAAAGAGAGTTTATATCTCTCTCAGGGGAATAAGTGCCTTTGTCACACTCCCACATAATATGGTTGGGAGAATGAGGAGGGCTAATGGGGGTACACGGATCTTCCACTTACAGGAGAGAAGTGCTATGTCAAAAGACATCAAAATGATGTTTCATTAATTGGAGTGCAGAATATAGTTTTTGTTGAAATTATTTATTCCAGCGTGGTTGTATATGGTTAGTCTTGCCCTAGGCTAAATAATTCAGTTAGAAAGGTACTGCTAATAACTTTGGTATTGATGAAGATAGTTTGAATTATTTTGGGATTTTAACCCTTTTAGAGTAAACAATTACATATTTTATTCATATGTAACTGTTTAGATATGTTAACTCATAAAATTGAGGTTGTATTGCTTCAGATTAGAATAAACAAAAACATAATTCTAGGAACTAGTTAGGTAATAATATTATTGTTTTAAGAAAAGAAAGAAAAAGCCTCCATTACTTCTGGATTATTGAACATATTTGTCCTAAAAAGTAATAAAAAGTAATATTGTTATTACCTGATAATATATAACTGAACAAGAATTTCCTTATTTTACTTATATATTCTAAGGCTATATGAATCAGAAGTAATAAGAAATATAACTGGAATGTAACATGATCCCACACAGTGTGTGACTATCAGAATGCAGTTACATTCAGTTATAAATATAGGTTTTTTTATAGAGAACCATCTCTTAGTATAATAAATGAGGAGATATCAGGAATTAGGATGTCAGTCCATTGAATCTTCTTGGTCCATGGATGATGTGGCATAACGGCCTCTTTTGTGAAAATGATGATTCCCATTTTGTTCTGAAATTTTCTGGGTGCTGCCTGAAGGTGAAGATGATGCCATTCTTCTGCGTGTGGGAGAGTTGCTGCTTGTGGGTTCTGTCAGATTTAATTTTAAAAGGGTTTGTTGTAGTTCATCTGCTGATCTGCTTCTGTAAATTGTACCTTGGTAGTTAAATCTGACTGAAAAGGGGAAGCCCCATTGATACATAATGTTGTGGCATTGCAGTTCCATTAGTTGGGGTTTCATGGATCGTCTTTTAGTAATAGTAAGTTGGGATAGGTCAGCAAAAATTTGATAATTGTGTCCTTGAAAATTAAGTTCCTTTTTTTCTCTTGCAGCAATTAGTATTTGTTCTTTCGTTCTGTAATAATGAAATTTTGTGATTATATCACGTGGGGGTCCATCTTTCTTTTTGGCTGTGAGGGCTCTGTGTACTCTGTCCAGTTCTAAACGTTCAATAGGGATATCTGGCTTTAGTTCTTGTAATAGAGCAGTAATAGTAGATTGCAGGTCTGTCACAGTTTCAGGTATTCCCCTTATGCGCAAGTTTGAACGTCTGGCTCTATTTTCGTAATCTTCGAGCTTAGTTTGAAGTATTAAATTCTCTTCTTTTAATTGTTCCAATTCTGTTATATTTACTTGGGTTGTAATTTCAATTTCATCCATTTTTATTTCTAAGGCTGCAGTGCGGTTTCCCAGCTCTCTTATTTCTTTGGTTAGGCTGTTTGTTATTTGGTCTGAGGTTTGTTTTAAAGCCTTATGAAGCATCTTTTCAAATTGTAATAATATTACTGGGGATGCTGAGGAGGCTTGTGGAGAAGTTTGTGAGAGGATTTGTTCTGTATCTGACTCAAATGGAGAGTCTTGCTGTGACATTTTCTGTCTGTGAGAGCGCCCTGATGCTGTATATTGTGAGGTGACTGGAGCTGCTTCAGCTGCAGTGAGTGCCTGTGAGCTCTTTGTGAGGTGATTTTTATTTCTGCCACGGTTTCCTCCCAGTACCATATTTCCTGCCCAAACTTTCACAGTTTGTTCCCTGGGGCAAAAAGGTTCAAATGGATACCTTTTGAGCCTGCAGGCTCCGCTTTGTCCTTCTCTTCTCTCCTCAGCGGTGCAGAGCTCTAACAATGCATGTCTGCTCTGCTAGGCTCCGCCCATCTCCCCCCGGAACGGAAAGTTTTCAGACCCCCTTAAATTTTTCACTTTTTGTTATATTGCAGTCATTTGCTAAAATCATTTAAGTTCATTTTTTTCCTCATTAATATACACACAGCACCCCATATTGACAGAAAAACACAGAATTGTTGACATTTTTGCAGATTTATTAAAAAAGAAAAACTGAAATATCACATGGTCCTAAGTATTCAGACCCTTTGCTCAGTATTTAGTAGAAGCACCCTTTTGATCTAATACAGCCATGAGTCTTTTTGGGAAAGATGCAACAAGTTTTCACACCTCGATTAGGGGATCCTCTGCCATTCTTCCTTGCAGATCCTCTCCAGTTCTGTCAGGTTGGATGGTAAATGTTGGTGGACAGCCATTTTAAGTTCTCTCCAGAGATGCTCATTGGGTTTAAGTCAGGGCTCTGGCTGGGCCATTCAAGAACAGTCACTGTGTTGTTGTGAAGCCGCTCCTTCGTTATTTTAGCTGTGTGCTTAGGGTCATTGTCTTGTTGGAAGGTAAACCTTCGGCCCAGTCTGAGGTCCTGAGCACTCTGGAGAAGGTTTTCATCCAGGATATCCCTGTACTTGGCCGCATTCATCTTTCCCTCAATTGCAACCAGTCGTCCTGTCCCTGCAGCTGAAAAACACCCCCACAGCATGATGTTGCCACCACCATGCTTCACTGTTGGGACTGTATTGGACAGGTGATGAGCAGTGCCTGGTTTTCTCCACACATACCGCTTAGAATTAAGGCCAAATAGTTCTATCTTGGTCTCATCAGACCAGAGATTCTTATTTCTCACCATCTTGGAGTCCTTCAGGTGTTTTTTTAGCAAACTCCATGCGTGCTTTCATGTGTCTTGCACTGAGGAGAGGCTTCCATTGGGCCACTCTGCCATAAAGCCCCGACTGGTGGAGGGCTGCAGTGATGGTTGACTTTCTACAACTTTCTCCCATCTCCCGACTGCATTTCTGGAGCTCAGCCGCAGTGATCTTTGGGTTCTTCTTTACCTCTCTCACCAAGGCTCTTCTCCCCCGATAGCTCAGTTTGGCTGGACAGCCAGCTCTAGGAAGGGTTCTGGTCATCCCAAATGTCTTCCATTTAAGGATTATGGAGGCCACTGTGCTCTTATGAACCTTAAGTGCAGCAGAAATTTTTTTGTAACCTTGGCCAGATCTGTGCCTTGCCACAATTCTGTCTCTGAGCTCTTCAGGCAGTTCCTGTGACCTCATGATTCTCATTTGCTCTGACATGCACTGTGAGCTGTAAGGTCTTATATAGACAGGTGTGTGGCTTTCCTAATCAAGTCCAATCAGTATAATCAAACACAGCTGGACTCAAATGAAGGTGTAGAACCATCTCAAGGATGAGCAGAAGAAATGGACAGCACCTGAGTTAAATATGAGTGTCACAGCAAAGGGTCTGAATACTTAGGACCATGTGATATTTCAGTTTTTCTTTTTTAATAAATCTGCAAAAATGTCAACAGTTCTGTGTTTTTCTGTCAATATGGGGTGCTGTGTGTACAATAATGAGGAAAAAATGAACTTAAAGCGGAAGTAAACCCATCCATAAAACAGTTCCATTTCCGGCACGTGCCGGAAATGTAACACTCCCATTGGTTGTGCTCTCAACTAAACTGTCAAACCATCCAATGACTGGTGTCATAACTGATCACATGTGCAGCATCGTGGCAGTTGTAGATTAAACAGAGGCTAAGATGGCAGCTTCCCTGGCTGAAAACGATAGGAGAGTTTATTTACACTTTAAATGATTTTAGCAAATGGCTGCAATATAACAAAGAGTGAAAAATTGAAGGGGGTCTGAATACTTTCCATCCCCACTGTGTATATATATTATATATATAATATATATATATATATATAATATATATATATATATATATATATATATATATATATATATATATATATATATATATATAAAACGGGGCATGGTCATTTAATTAGAAAGTCCTCACAACGGTTACCTTGAAGCTCCTTGATATACTGTAAATATAAATTTTTACATCAGCCAGCACTGCACAGCGCTAATCACACACAGTGAGTCATTTCCCGATCCGCGGCTGCACAGATCAGGAAATGTCTCACTGCCTTTGATTAGCGCTGTGCAGTGCTGGCATCCTGGTGGGCTTGGGGATGCCTGAGCCCATCCTTAGTGGTAAATGACAGCCCACTCCCTCCTTCCTCCAGGACCTTTGCCTATCCGGTATGTCCATTAAATCCAAGCTTACCAATACCGGAGCATGATCCGAGACAGTGATTGATTTCACTTCCACCTTTGATAGACCCTCTAAAAGCTGGTGATCTAGAAAGACATAATCAGTTCTCGAATAAGGGGAGTGTACTTGAGAATAATATGTGAAGTCCCTCCCCCTAGGATGCATAATTCTTTACATCTCCACTAATTGCTGCTGTTATAATTTTTGTTTGACAGCTTTAAGAGCGGAGGGATATAGGTTGGGTATCCAGGGTTGGATCAAGCACAAACTTAAAATCTTCTGCCATAACCACTTTCCCCTCCCTAAAATTTTCTAACTTATGCCACGTACACACAAGTGGATTTTCCGTCAGAAAAATCTTGGATGGTTTTTCCAACGGAATTCCGCTCAAGCTTGTCTTGCATACACACGGTCACACAAAAGTTCTCTGAACTTTCGTCCGCCAAGAACGCGGTGACGTACAACAGCACGACAAGCCTAGAAAATGAAGTTCAATGCATCCGAGCATGCGCCAAATTGTTTCCGAGCATGAGTAGGAATTTTGCACGTCAGAATTGCATACAGACGAATGCATTTTCGGATAGGAACTTTTCCCGACTGAAAAGTAGAGAACCTGCCCTCAATCTTTTGCTGGCTGGAATTCTGCCAGCAAAAGACCGACGGAGCATACACACGGTCGCATTTTCTGACAAAAAGCTCTCATCAGAGTTTTGCTGGCGGCATTTCCGATGTGTGTACGGGGCATCACTCAATATCTTTCTCAAAAAAAGACAAGGGTGAGTATTAGGCAGTAAACATTAACAAATGTATACTCATTATTAAACAGGGATCCCTCAATAAATGGGTACCTTCCTTTAGGGGCAGACTCCAGTGCTTTTAAAGTAAATGGTGTTTTCCTGTCAAAATGTATTGCTATTCCTTTGGATCTCCTATTAGGAGAGTATCCATGATAACAAACTGGAAAACCCTTTGAGCTTAGGCTACTTTCACACTGAGGCGTGCGGGCGCTGGCGGTACAGCGGTGCTAAATATAGCGCCGCTTTACCTACGTTTTAGCGGGGCGGTTTTTACCCCCATGCTAGCGGCTGAAGAAGGGTTAAAACCGCCCGCAAATCGCCGCTGCAGCACCGCTTTGCAGCGGTGCTTTGCAGGCAGGTTCAGAGCGCTCCCCCATTGTTTTCAATGGGAAGGTACGCTGTAGGAGCAGTAAATACACCGCTCCTACAGCGCTCCAAAGATGAGGCTTGCAGGACTTTTTAGACCGCCCCGCAAGCGCACCGCTCCAGTGTGATAGCCCTCGGGGCTTTCACATTGGATTGCATTGAGCGGCTCTTTAAGGGCGCTTTCCAGGCGCTATTTTTAGCACTTTAGGCACCTGCAAAGTGCCTCAGTGTGAAAGGAGCCTTAGTCCAACCCTGGAAGACCACTTAAGGTGAGTTTCTTGCAAAAAAACAATGTTTGATGACCAGCTTTTCAGTTCCTACGTTAGGGCTTTTGAATGAAGTTATTTGACTCAATTATGGCCAGAAACAATGTTCTGATGAATAATATTTGAGAATTTCTGCATGAATGTTTGGAAAAAAATGTTCATGACTTTGACAGCTTGAGAGGAGGAAACTGTTCTTAATTCTGTTTATCCTAAGATCTGAAGGTCTCTGCAGTGGACACAGTACTGTAGAGTATGGTGAGAGGGGACAGAGTCAGTGGTGTATCACCCATGTGTGTGGTGCGCACAAGCCCAAGGAAGGGGGGGCACTGTGCCCTGACAAATAAAATACACACATCAATAAGCTGCCCCGAGCTCCAAAATGCCCCTCTCCACTCCTATGTGCCTTTCCCCCAGCACTGATCCTCTGTGGCTCCCCTGCAGCTGCAGGCTTCCCCTTTTCCCTCTTGTCAGCTTTGAGTGCTGCAAGGGAGCCACAAGGAATTTATTTCTAGATTCCCCACACCCATCCAAGACCCCCCTTGTACTGCGCCCCCTCCCTGCAGCGCTTTTGGTTGTTTTCCTCTCCTCCCCCTCCCACTGCCTACAGCTGCTGCTGCTGAGGCTGGAGATCAGTGTTGTGTTTAGGATGGAGAGGAGGAGCTGGTGTTTACTATCCCCTTCCAGAATGAACACAGTGAGCAATCAGTACTGATTGCTCCTGTGTTAATTCATCACTGAAGCATAGTAAAGTAGTGTTTACTATGCGTCACCTTGTGAATGAATAGGAGCTTCTGTACAGAGACCTCTATTCATTAATATGCAGTGCAGCTGTGGCTGCAGAGAAAGGGAATAAGAACTGTATGCCCTCAGTCCTTTTCCTTGTCTCAAAAAAAGAGACATCAGGGGTATGTTTAGGCCCCTGATGTTTCGCCAAAGCCCCTCCCCCCAAAAAAGTTAAAAATATAACAAAACTGTATAAAATAAATAAACAGCATGGCCTTGTTCATATGGGGCATACTACAGAGTACCCCCATGCATGGCCATGCTGACAGCAGATGAATCATGGTTATTAAGGACTTGTCAGTTTCCCGTTCCTTCAATTAATTCATCGGATCAATTCAATATTTTTTACTTTACTCATACTTCTGAAAATTTTGAATCCTTTCAAAAACAAATTAACAAATGTTACGAATGCAGCAAAACAAAATCAGTAACTAAATGAATTAATCTGAAACTAAGCAAAGTTTTACATTCTGCACATGTATAGTGATTATTTATTATAATTATCTGGTATACTCAGTCTTCTAATGAGAAAAGTTGCAGGGTCTGCATCCTTTAGAAGTAATTAACCCTTAGGGAGTATCCCACCACAGCTGAAATTCTTGTTGCGGGAGGGTGCTTATATTTCGACTTGTAGACTTGTAGACTTCTGAGAAAATCAAGGAGCCAATCACACAAGCAGAAAATGGTATACAGATATCTCCAGGGTGCCATCATTTTATAGAAAAGTCTCTCCATGAATGAGCCTACAGAGATGTCCGTCCTTCAGAGGTCACAGGTCAGATGAACATTGCAGAAGAAAGGAAAAGTATTTTAGTTATGAAATAATTTAAAAACATTTGAGGCACCATCAGCCTTTACGATATAACACTTTATGATCAACCATTTCCCCTTATTCCATACATGGTGGAATGGATGTCAGTCACTTTTCTGCTGTCCTCTTAATGTTTTCTGATTGGTTAATTGCTGTGTAAAAGTGTTCACTCGTATCTATATGGGTTGAAACTAACCATAGTCATGACTTCCTATCTGCAGGCAACGAAGAGAATTCTTCTACAGTAATTCATCCAACAGCTGAATGTGAGTCCCTGAATCTCATTACTTGTCTGCTTTGTATTCCTAGTATAAGTTCATGTCTCCTGTCTATACATATAAGTATCTTTGTATTATGTGTTGTGTATACTGGTGTTCAAACTTGACTTCATGGTTACAGGCTTTTCATATTGGTTATGTCTCAGGCACTAAAGCTTGCCATACACAGAGTGAGTTTTGGCCAATTCATCAGGAATTCCCTCAATGGGTGGCCCTGTTGGACGATCCTCGACTGAACAGTTGAACAGCGCTAGCATTCAATCAGAAGCAGACACTGTTCAGGTATTAGGAAACAAAAAAGCTTAGGGGGAAAGGAATCCTCTACTATAGTATATGGGACTCTAATGGCCATGGAGTTGTCAGTGAAGAAACATATAAATTCACTTGTGTATAAAAAGATTTACAACTTAATTATACACAACATTTGAAAACAGTTGTTTGATCAAATGATCATGCAGATTTTTGTTTAAAAACATTCCAACATTGGTAAAACATCCACTATGTTAAGCAGATTTACAAAGTTGATATACATAATTCCAGATATTTTGTTCCAACGCGTTTCACTGAGTATGCTTGCTTCCTCAGGGAACTTCTATGTATATCTGGAAAAATCATCATTCCAACAATATGTTATTCAATATTCACAGAATGAAAAATGCTGATTTGATCTCATATAACCTTGAAAACAAAGAAGCTCACAAACAATATCTACAATTGAGTATATTATTGTCTGCTGCAGTTCCAACAAAAAAGAGAAGCTGCACTTGTTGGCCACCTAACCCCTGACTCACGCCAAAACGGGCATTGGACCACCCAAGGGGAACACCAGTGGGCCCGATTCTGACCCACCACAACAGCTGAAAGTATAGCCAAAAATAATAACTTAACTCAACATTGCCTGCGACAGGGCAAAGACCCAAATATGCAGCATACTAGTATATGGCTGCATATCCCAAGAATGTATATAAATATATTATATATACATATCAAGTCAACCCCCCTGGGGCTATCCTGCAGGACACGTAATAGACACCATCATACCAAATACATCCGAATGAACCCACACCAACCCTAACGCCACCATACCACCTGACCCTAAACAACCAACATGAACTGGTATATATTTATATGCATTGTTCGAGTATTTTGCCTGCTGTCAGAATACAATTTTCTACAATGGAATATTAGTCTATCAATGCTGTGCAGCATTGATGGAGGAATCGGTTCAGCTTGCATCTATATGTATATGGCCAACCTGAAGCTGGCCATACACTACTCACATTTGAATGAAGATTTGTATGAAAATTCAAGTGCATTCAATGATAAGATGGAATGTCGTTCGAAAGCTCTACAAAATATCGGCTTTTAACATTTGATTTTGTAAGGAATGGACTTTCTTGAATGAAAACCTCATGCACTGTTAAAAATGTGTGCATTGGAGAAAAATTCTCCTTCCTGCTCCTTTGAATTTTCTCATCACTGTGGTCAAAAACAATTGTTGATTTGGACACACAAACCATAAAACAAATGGAACAAATGTTCTTTAACCGCATACCGCCCACTCACAGTAGATTTAGCATGAGCAGGTGGCACAGTCAGGCACCGCAGTGTGCCCGTACATCATGGTGTACTTCCTTTTTTTTACGTGCATTCATGTGCCCCCTGTTTGGCCATGCTGTGATTGTCCACAGCATGAGTTTGTCAGCAGGATACAGCCAATCATTATGACTGTATGTCTGCTGATTGGCTGTGGCCAGCCACAGCACAGATCTGTGTGCTTGTAAACACAGGCTCTGCCTGGATTTCTCTCTACTGCTCAGAAATGTAAGTTGGGGCACCTTAATGTGGCCACTACAGCTTAACTTAACACAACTTTTGCAACTTAACCCCTTTTTTTAAACGTGAACTGTTAGGACAGGGTCAGTTTGGTTTTATTGCAGGCTAGCTGGTAAGTGAGCTGGGAATTATTGTTTATATGAAGAAAATGCGCCGCGCCTAGGGGTGTATCTGAGTAACTGTAAATCTGAGTACAAATCACAAATAATATAGCATGCAAATCAAATAGAGCCTAAAGCTCTGATCACTTACTAAGATCACCTGTTGTGTGAATCTTAGCATGCAAATCAAATAGAGCCTAAAGCTCTGATCACTTACTAAGATCACCTGTTGTGTGAATCTTAGCATGCAAATCAAATAGAGCCTAAAGTTCTGATCACTTACTAAGATCACTTGTTGTGCGAATCTTATGACCATGCACACTAAAAATTAGCTTTTCTCTTTTATATGGTCTGATGTGAGTGGAGCCATAAAGAATCTAGTGTGGGAATCAGCTGTACCTAATACTGAGCCCAGGGGTGGCTCCAAAAGCGTGTATTGACACAATTAAAACCTGTGTCACACGCTCCAAGGTGAGCGCAATCACATTGGGGGTCACCAAGGCACTTCACAGCACGTTTTCTTTGGGCACATTTGATTCAAAACCGGAACTTTTTCTTTGAACCATCACCATTACACTGACTTTTATTTGAACTTGGTCACTTTACGTTACTGGATTGGAAGATTTTTTCACGATTGTGATTTGAACACTTTTATTCGGGCGATTATAGTTTTGATTCTTCCACGCATGTGATTGATTTATTCTGTTTGTGTTTTAAGAATATATAGATATTGTTTTATTTTATTTTATTTTTCTTTTATTTTAATCACAGTGGATCTATATATGTGTAACATTTTTTAGTATGTACACCTTATTAGGAATGATTTTATTTTAATTACTGTGGATTATATATTTATCACATTACGGTTTTCTATGCACATTGCACTTTGTGATTTATTGCACTAGATATTTTTTTAGTGTGCATGGTCATAAGATTCACACAACAGGTGATCTTAGTAAGTGATCAGAGCTTTAGGCTCTATTTGATTTGCATGCTATATTATTTTTGATTTGTACTCAGATTTACAGTTACTCAGATACACCCCTAGGCGCGGCGCATTTTCTTCATATACCATTTATCGCACGGTCATGAATACGTGATCTGCGTTTGCAGCCGGGTAGCTATTTGGTTGAATTTCCATTAAGGCACTGGATGATTGTGGCTCGCAAGATTTTTTCCATAATTTTGGAAATTATTGTTTGTTTTTGATTTTAGAGATCCAACCAGATCAGTAAGTAAAAGCAGCCCACATACACTTGCATACACTTAGTTAGGCAAACAGTTAACCCCTTGATTGCCCTATGATCATCCTGTCACCCAGCCAGTGCCATTACTACAGTCTACTAATTTATTTATACAGAAAAGAAACGTTAGCATAATCGGATTACCAAATATAACATAGTGATGTTACAAATACAGTGTTGCCAGTCTATAAAGATAATTATTGCAAAAAGGAGAGGTGGTTACAATTGACATACACATGCTATCAAGGTAATAAGGCAAATCCTAGGATAGAAAATTTAGAGAAAAGAAAAGAGACATAACGTAATACTGATACATTACCTCGACAGCCCTTATGTGACCATGTTTCATCTAGACCGTGAGCCTAATGCCACGTACACACGAGCGGACCTTACGGCGGACTTTGCCTGGCGGACTGGATTTTGTTGGACAATTCGATCGTGTGTGGGCTCCAGCGGACTTTGCTCAAAAGTTGGACGGACTTAGATTTGAAACTTGTTTAAAATGTATCCGTTGAAATCGAGTCCGGTCGAAAAGTCCGCCGTCTGTAAGCTAGTTCGACGGACAAAAAGCCACGCTAGGGCAGCTATTGGCTACTGGCTATGAACTTCCTTGTTTTAGTCCGGTCGTACGTCATCACGTACGAATTCGACGGACTTTGGTGGATTGTGTGTAGGCAAGTCCGTTCATTCAGAAAGTCCGTCGTAAAGTACGTCGAAAAATCCGCCGGGCAAAGTCCGCCGTAAAGTCTGCTCGTGTGTACGCGGCATTAGAGAGCGAGCATCCCTGGCAGCTTTGGTTTTTATGTTCCATCCTGATTGGCAGAAATTCAAGTCTACTTAGTCATCATGCTTCTCACATAAGCATTAGACTCTCTTTGTTGCCTCGCTGTCTGAAACATGATTACCTTTGTTAAGTCTATCTCTTGATTTAAAACAGTCAGCCCTCTTTGATCTTAGCATAAATTAGCATTTCAAGGACCTATGATCAGGTGGAGTCACAATGTCTGCTCCTCACCCCAAGGACAATAGTGTAACTTATTTACTATACAGACAACAGACCAAAAGACGTTGGAATTTGAGATACAGAAAACAGTAACTAGGCCCACCTCTCATGATTAAACCCAAAAATAAATTAAGTACACATGTTCCTATAAAAAAAAATATATATATATATATATATATATATATATATATATATATATACATACATACATACATACATACATACATACATACATACATACATATACATATACATATACACACACACACACACACACACACACACACACACACACACACACACATACATAAAAGCACTAATCACATACAGTGAGTCATTTCCCGATCGGCGGCTGCACAGATAAGGAAATGTCTCACTGCCTTTGATTAGCGCTGTGCAGTGCCGGCTTCCTGGCGGGCTCAGGGATGCTTGAGGCCATCCTTAGTGGTAAATGACAGCCCACTCCCTCCCTCCTGCAGGACCTTTGCCTATCCGGTATGTCCATTAAATCCAAGCTTACCAATACCGGAGCATGATCCGAGAGGGTGATTGATTTCACTTCCACCTTTGATAGACCCTCTAAAAGCTGGTGATCTAGAAAGACATAATCAATTCTCGAGTAAGAGGAGTGTACTTGAGAATAATCTGTGAAGTCCCTCCTCCTAGGATGCATAATTCTCCACGTCTCCACTAATTGGTGCTGTTATAATTTTTGTTTGACAGTTTTAAGGTTTTTCCACTCAGAGCGGAGGGATATAGGTTGGGTATCCAGGGTTGGATCAAGCACAAAATTAAAATCTTCTGCCATAACCACTTCCCCCTCCCTAAAATTTTCTAACTTGTGCCATGTACACACAAGCGGATTTTCGGTCTGAAAAATCTTGGATGGTTTTTCCAACGGAATTCCGCTCAAGCTTGGCTTGCATACACACGGTCACACAAAAGTTCTCTTAACTTTCGACCGTCAAGAACGCGGTGACGTACAACACTACGAGGAGCCTAGAAAATGAAGTTCAATGCTTCCGAGCATGCGTCAAATTGTTTCTAGTAAAGTAATCAGTACTGATTGCTCCTGTGTTAATTCATCACTGAAGCATAGTAAAGTAGTGTTTACTCTGCGTCACCTTGTGAATGAATATGAGCTTCTGTATAGAGACTTCTATTCATTAATATGCAGTGCAGCTGGGGCTGCAGAGAAAGGGAATAAGGACTGTATGCCCTCAGTCCTTTTCCTTGTCTCAAAAAAAGAGACATCAGGGGTATGTTTAGGCCCCTGATGTTTCATCAAAGCCCCTCCCCCCAAAAAAGTAAAAAATATTTAAAAAAAATGTAAAAAATAAATAAAAAAACAACATGGCCTTGTTCATATGGGACATACTACAGAGTACCTCCATGCAAGGCCATGCTGACAGCAGATGAATCATGGTTATTAAAGCGGAGTTCCACCCAAAAATGGAACTTCCGCTCATCGGATTCCTCCCCCCCTCCGGTGTCACAGTTTGCACCTTTCAGGGGGGGAGGGGGGTGCAGATACCTGTCTAAGACAGGTATCTGCACCCACTTCCAGGAATAGACTCCCGCGGGAGTCACGCCCCCTCCCGCACTCCCCCGCTGTCTCCTGGGAAAGACACAGGTCCCAGGAGATAGTGGGGACCATTAAGAAAGCGCAGCATGACTCACGCATGCGCAGTAGGGAATCGGGAAGTGAAGCCGCAATGCTTCACTTTCTGATTCCCTCACTGAGAATGGCGGTGGCAGGACCCGAGGATCAAGGGACGGTTCGGTCTCGGGTGCTGACATCGCTGGACCCTGGGACAGGTGAGTGACCTTATTTTAAAAGTCAGCAGCTGCAGTATTTGCAGTTGCTGACATCTAAAAAAAAAATTTTTGGTGGGACTCCCGCTTTAAGGACTTGTCGGCCTCCCACTCCTTCAATGACTTCATTGGATCAATTCAATATTTTTGATTTGATTTAAATACTTCTGAAAATTTGAATCCTTTCAAAAACAATCTAGCAAAACTAAAATAAACCAATTTTGTTACGAATGCAGCAAAACAAAATTAGTAACTTAATGATTTGATCCGAAACTAAACACATTTTTACATTCTGCACATTAGGGATGAGCTTCGAGTTCGAGTCGAACTCATGTTCGACTTGAACATTGGCTGTTCGCAAGTTTGCCGAACAGCGAACAATTTGGGGTGTTCGCGGCAAATTCGAATGCCGCAGAACACCCTTTAAAAGTCTATGGGAGAAATCAAAAGTGCTAATTTTAAAGGCTTATATGCAATTTATTGTCATAAAAAGTGTTTGGGGACCCAGGTCCTGCCCCAGGGGACATGGATCAATGCAAAAAAAAGTTTTAAAAACGGCCGTTTTATCAGGAGCAGTGATTTTAATAATGCTTAAGGTCAAACAATAAAAGTGTAATATCCCTTTAAATTTTGTACCTGGGGGTGTCTATAGTATGCCTGTAAAGGGGCGCATGTTTCCCGTGTTTAGAACAGTCTGACAGCAAAATGACATTTCGAAGGAAAAATTCCATTTAAAACTACCCGCGGCTATTGCATTGCCGACAATACACATAGAAGTTCATTGATAAAAACGGCATGGGAATTCAACACAGGGAAACCCCATCCCAAAATTTAAAAAAAAAATGACGTGGGAGTCCCCCTAAATTCCATACCAGGCCCTTCAGGTCTGGTATGGATTTTAAGGGGAACCCCGCGCCAAGAAAAAAAAAAAACGACGTGGGGTCCCCCCAAAAATCCATACCAGACCCTTATCCGAGCACGCAACCTGGCAGGCCACAGGAAAAGAGGGGGGATGAGAGTGCGGCCCCCCCTCCTGAACCGTACCAGGCCACATGCCCTCAACATTGGGAGGGTGCTTTGGGGTAGCCCCCCAAAACACCTTGCCCCCATGTTGATGAGGACAAGGGCCTCATCCCCACAACCCTGGCCGGTGGTTGTGGGAGTCTGCGGGCGGGGGGCTTATCGGAATATGGAAGCCCCCTTTAACAAGGGAACCCCCAGATCCCACCCCCCCCCTGTGTGAAATGGTAAGGGGGTACTTACCCCTACCATTTCACTAAAAAACTGTCAAAAATGTTAAAAATGACAAGAGACAGTTTTTGACAATTCCTTTATTTAAATGCTTCTTCTTTTTTTTATCTTCCTTCATCTTCTTCTGGCTCTTCTGGTTCTTCCTCCGGCGTTCTCATCCAGCATCTCTTCCGCGGCGTCTTCTATCTTCTTCTCCCCGGGCCGCTCCGCACCCATGGCATGGGGGGAGGCTCCCGCTCTTCTCTTCATCTTCATCCTCTTCTCTTCTTCTCTTCTTCATTTTCTTCTCCGGGCCGCTCCGCATCCATGCTGGCATGGAGGGAGGCTCCCGCTGTGTGACGGCGTCTCCTCGTCTGACGGTTCTTAAATAACGGGGGGTGGGGCCACCCGGTGACCCTGCCCCCTCTGACGCACAGGACATGACGGGACTTCCCTGTGGCTTTCACCATGACGTCACAGGGAAGTCCCATCAAGTCACCGTGCATCAGAGGTGGCCCCGCCCCCCATTATTTAAGAACCATCAGACGAGGAGACTCCGTCACACAGCGGGAGCCTCCCTCCATGCCAGCATGGGTGCGGAGCGGCCCGGAGAAGAAAATGAAGAAGAGAAGAAGGAAGAAGAGAAGAAGATGAAGAGAAGAGTGGGAGCCTCCCTCCATCCCATGGGTGCAGAGCGGCCCGAGGAGAAGAAGATAGAAGACGCCGCTTAGGAGATGCTGGACGAGAACGCCAGAGGAAGAACCAGAAGAGCCAGAAGAAGAAGAAGATGAGATGAAGGAAGATAGAAGAAAGAAGAAGCATTTAAATAAAGGAAGCTTCAAAAACTGTCTCTTGTCATTTTTAACATTTTTGACAGTTTTTTAGTGAAATGGTAGGGGTAAGTACCCCCTTACCATTTCACACAGGGGGGGCCGGGATCTGGGGGTCCCCTTGTTAAAGGGGGCTTCCAGATTCCGATGAGCCCCCCGCCCGCATTCCCCCACAACCACCGGCCAGGGTTGTGGGGATGAGGCCCTTGTCCTCATCAACATGGGGACAAGGTGTTTTGGGGGGCTACCCCAAAGCACCCTCCCAATGTTTAGGGGATGTGGCCTGGTACGGTTCAGGAGGGGGGGCGCACTCTCATCCCCCCCTCTTTTCCTGTGGCCTGCCAGGTTGCGTTCTCGGATAAGGGTCTGGTATGGATTTTTGGGGGGACCCCACGCCGTTTTTTTTTTTGGCGCGGGGTTCCCCTTAAAATCCATACCAGACCAGGTCTGGTATGGAATTTAGGGGGAACCCCATGTCATTTTTTTTTAAATTTTGGGCGGGGTTCCCCTTAATATCCATACCAGACCTGAAGGGCCTGGTATGGAATTTAGGGGGACTCCCACGTCATTTTTTTTTTTTTAATTTTGGTTCGGGGTTCCCCTGTGTTGAATTCCCATGCCATTTTTATCAATGAACTTCTATGTGTATTGTCGGCAATGCAATAGCCGCGGGTAGTTTTAAATGGAATTTTTCCTTCGAAATGTCATTTTGCTGTCAGACTGTTCTAAATACGGGAAACATGCACCCCTTTACAGGCATACTATAGACACCCCTCAGGTATGAAATTTAAAGGGATATTACACTTTTATTGTTTGACTTTAAGCATTATTAAAATCACTGCTCCTGAAAAAACGGCCGTTTTTAAAACTTTTTTTGCATTGATTCATGTCCCCTGGGGCAGGACCCAGATCCCCAAACACTTTTTATGACAATAACTTGCATATAAGCCTTTAAAATTAGCACTTTTGATTATTCATGTTCGTGTCCCATAGACTTTAACGGTGTTCGCGTGTTCGAGCGAACTTTTTTCCTGTTTGCATGTTCTGGTGCGAACCGAACAGGGGGGTGTTCGGCTCATCCCTACTGCACATGTATAGTGATTATTTATTATAATTATCTGGTATACTCAGTCTTCTAATGAGAAAAGTTGCAGGGTCTGCATCCCTTTGGAAGTAATTAACCCTTAGGGCTCTTTCTCACAGGGCGGATCAGTGATGATCCGCCCCGTGAACACCCGCTTGCTCAGCGGGGATCGCTCCGCCGATCCCCGCTGAGCAGGAAGATGACAGGTCCATCGCTGCTCACTGTGCAGTGATGGACCTGTCAGAGCGCCACTCTCCCCTATGGGGGGATCGGATGATGACGGACCGTAGTGTCTGTCTTCACCCGATCCGATCCGAAAACGGATGGAAAAGTAGGGTTTTCCACCGTTACACTTTTCGGATCGGAGCGGGTCAGATGTCAGCGGACATGTCACCGCTGACATCCGACGCTCCATAGGGATACATGTATGTCCGTTTTTCATCCGAAAATGGAAGGATGAAAAACGGACATAAGGATCCCTCGTGTGAAAGAGGCCTTAGGGAGTATCCCACCACAGCTGAAATTCTTGTTGCAGGAGGGTCCTTACATTTCGACTTGTAGACTTGTAGACTTCTGTGAAAATCAAGGAGCCAATCACACAAGCAGAAAATGGTATACAGAATGTCTCCAGGTTGCCATCATTTTATAGAAAAGTCTCTCCATGAATGAGCCTACAGAGATGTCCGTCCTTCAGAGGTCACAGGTCAGATGAACATTGCAGAAGAAAGGAAAAGTATTTTAGCTATGAAATAATAAAAAAAGATTTGAGACACCATCAGCCTTTACAATATAACACTTTATGATCAACCATTTCCCCTTATTCCATACATGGTGGAATGGATGTCAGTCACTTTTCTGCTGTCCTCTTAATGTTTTCTGATTGGTTAATTGCTGTGTGAAAGTGGGCACTCATATCTATATGGGATGAAACTAACCATAATCATCACTTCCTCTCTGCAGACAACGAAGAAATTCTTCTAACTCATCCAACAGCTGAATGTGAGTCCCTCAATCTCATTACTTGTCTGCTTTGTATTCCTAGTACAAGTTCATGTCTCCTGTCTATACATATAAGTATCTTTGTATTATGTGTTGTGTATACTTGTGTTCAAACTTGACTTCATGGTTACAGGCTTTTCATATTAGTTACCGTATATACTCGAGTATAAGTCGAATTTTTCAGCACATTTTTTTGTGCTGAAAGTGCCCCCCTCGACTTATACTCGAGTCAAGCACTTTTCTGCAGCAAAAAATATAATTTTCCAAACTGAATTTGGGGCCTCGTATCTCAGGGCCACTTGGTGCTAGGAACCCCAAATTTGGTCTGCAAACCCAGTGGAACTGGTACCACAACATATCCAAAGCTGAAGTTCCTAGCACTAAGTGGCCCTGAGATAACGGCCCCAAAATCGGTTCAGAAAATGTCATACTCTGCTGCAGAAAAGTGCTTGACATTTTCTGAACCGAGTTTGGGGCCCCATATCTCAGGGCCACTTGGTGCTAGCAACCCCAAATTTGGTGTGCAAACCCAGTGGACCTGGTACCATAACATATCCAAAGCTAGGGTTCCTAGCTCCAAGTGGTCCTGAGATACGGGGCCCCAAAACCAGTTCGGAAAATGTCATTCTCTGCTGCAGAAAAGTGCTCTACATTTTCTGAACTGATTTTTGGGGCCCTGTATCTCGGGGCCACTTGGTGCTAGAAACCCCAGCTTTGAAAATTTTATGGTGCTAGTTCCGCTGGGTTTGCACACCAAATTTGGGGTTCCTAGCACTAAGTGGCCCCGAGATACGGGGCCCCAAATTCGGTCAACTGTGTCCATCTGCAGCAATGTCATTTCGGGACCCTTTGGGTTCAGAGACCCCAAATTTTGGCTGCAGCTAGGGGGCATCTAGGAACCCTTAACTACCGAGTTTGAAGTTCGGGGGACCTATGGCTGCAAATGGGCACAGTGAGGCATGCAAATGGGCACAGTGATGCTGCAAATGGGCATTGTTGACCCTCTTTTCCACTTACAGTAGCTGTGCATTTCTCACCCTCGTCTTATACTCGGGTCAATACGTTTTTCCCATTTTTTTGTGGTAAATTAGGGCCTCGACTTATACTCGGAACGACTTATACTCGAGTATATACGGTATGTCCCTGGCACTAAAGCTTGCCATACACAGAGTGAGTTTTGGCCAGTTCATCAGGAATTCCCTCAATGGGTGGCCCTGTTGGACGATCCTCGACTGAACAGTTGAACAGCGCCTGCATTCAATCAGAAGCAGACACTGTTCAGGTATTAGGAAACAAAAAAGCTTAGGGGGAAAGGAATCCTCTACTATAGTATATGGGACTCTAATGGCCATGGAGTTGTCAGTGAAGAAACACATACATTCACTTGTGTATAAAAAGATTTACAACTTCATTATACACATTTAAAAACAGTTGTTTGATCAAATGATCATGCAGCTTTTTGTTTAAAAACATTTCAACATTGGTAAAACATCCACCATGTTAAGCAGATTTACAAAGTTGATATACAAACACAAACGCATTTCACTGAGTATGCTTGCTTCCTCAGGGAACTTCTATGTATATCTGGAAAAATCATCATTGCAACAATATGTTAAAAAGAAAAAGAAGATGTCCCCCGTGGGGTTTTAAAGCAGCAAAAAATTATGAAAATAGGTTGTTACTTGAAAAAGTTTTTTTATTAATGGAACGTAACCATAATGGTTAAAATAGGAGCTGTGCTACAGGAGATAACACAAATGAAGCTGGCACAAGTATTATACAATAATCAAGCGCTAAATAGGGTGATAATCCTGACGCGTTTCGACCCCGTTGGGTCATCTTCAGAGGATTGAGGCGCTGTGACAAAATTTGCATATTAGAGTTCATGGATATGACCAAAAAAAATATAATATAATATATATATGTTTAACAGTATAATTACCAATCACATTGTGTTTGAGCAGTTTCTCCTGAGCTTATGGTTCTCCGACGTCTCCCCCACCGGGTCCCGACAAGAGTCCCCGGCCGTCCACCACGTCAACAGGGGAAAAGGGGGGGGTTTAATCGTCCATGCGTTTCTTACAAGGAGTCACACCAAGTGGATATTTCCCAAAGCTGGGGAGGAGTGTGGGGGCAAGCGAGCGAGACCTGCAGCCAAAGCATCAAACAACAGACAACTGTACCATCAGTGCGTTCGGTATAGCACGGATAGAGATATATGTATCATGTGTCATTTTTTGAAAAAAGAGAGATAACTCTGTAATTTATTTAATTAAATATTTGTTGGATGTTGTCTGTGCTTATTAGGGTCAGCGATGTAAGAATATTCCCATAGTGGTGATGGTAACAAAAGGGGGGGAGGGGAAGGGGTTAACAAGGGTAAGTAGGACTGCATATAGATATCAGTATATCAGAGTATGTAATGTAATAGGTAAATAATGGTGTCTATGTGTTGGCCGTGAAACAAGTGACGAAGTAGGGTGAGAATATAGGAATGTAAAGAAAAAGGCAAGTGTGGGGAGAACATGTGAGGAAAGAAGGGGACGGGCAGACTAGTAGGGGGAAAAAAAAAAAAAAAACAGGGGAAAGGAGGGGATGGGAGAGAAAGAACGGGAAGGAGGGGGGGATGGTTAAGGGGAGAATGGGAAAAAAAGATCAGGGAGTGAAGGAAAAAAGGCTTAAGAGAAAAAGATCCAGGGGAAAAAAAAAAGGAACAGATAGGTGAAGTGTGAGGATAGTGCAGGTGGGGTGATGCATGTGAGTGGAAGGGAAGCATGGGGGTGGGGGAAATGCATTTCCCCACCCCCATGCTTCCCTTCCACTCACATGCATCACCCCACCTGCACTATCCTCACACTTCACCTATCTGTTCCCTTTTTTTTCCCCTGGATCTTTTTCTCTTAAGCCTTTTTTCCTTCACTCCCTGATCTTTTTTTCCCATTCTCCCCTTAACCATCCCCCCCTCCTTCCCGTTCTTTCTCTCCCATCCCCTCCTTTCCCCTGTTTTTTTTTTTTATTTTTTTTTTTTTTTCCCCTACTAGTCTGCCCGTCCCCTTCTTTCCTCACATGTTCTCCCCACACTTGCCTTTTTCTTTACATTCCTATATTCTCACCCTACTTCGTCACTTGTTTCACGGCCAACACATAGACACCAT
Organism: Aquarana catesbeiana; assembly: GCA_037953035.1. NCBI lineage: Eukaryota > Metazoa > Chordata > Amphibia > Anura > Ranidae > Aquarana > Aquarana catesbeiana. The sequence continues at coordinate 390,186 of JBBHAA010002452.1, forward strand.
TATTTACCTATTACATTACATACTCTGATATACTGATATCTATATGCAGTCCTACTTACCCTTGTTAACCCCTTCCCCTCCCCCCCTTTTGTTACCATCACCACTATGGGAATATTCTTACATCGCTGACCCTAATAAGCACAGACAACATCCAACAAATATTTAATTAAATAAATTACAGAGTTATCTCTCTTTTTTCAAAAAATGACACATGATACATATATCTCTATCCGTGCTATACCGAACGCACTGATGGTACAGTTGTCTGTTGTTTGATGCTTTGGCTGCAGGTCTCGCTCGCTTGCCCCCACACTCCTCCCCAGCTTTGGGAAATATCCACTTGGTGTGACTCCTTGTAAGAAACGCATGGACGATTAAACCCCCCCTTTTCCCCTGTTGACGTGGTGGACGGCCGGGGACTCTTGTCGGGACCCGGTGGGGGAGACGTCGGAGAACCATAAGCTCAGGAGAAACTGCTCAAACACAATGTGATTGGTAATTATACTGTTAAACATATATATATTATATTATATTTTTTTTGGTCATATCCATGAACTCTAATATGCAAATTTTGTCACAGCGCCTCAATCCTCTGAAGATGACCCAACGGGGTCGAAACGCGTCAGGATTATCACCCTATTTAGCGCTTGATTATTGTATAATACTTGTGCCAGCTTCATTTGTGTTATCTCCTGTAGCACAGCTCCTATTTTAACCATTATGGTTACGTTCCATTAATAAAAAAACTTTTTCAAGTAACAACCTATTTTCATAATTTTTTGCTGCTTTAAAACCCCACGGGGGACATCTTCTTTTTCTTTTTGACATTAATCGGGGTGTGCAGCACTTTATATCTTCTCAGTATGTGTCTCTCCCCTTTTCTGCAACAATATGTTATTCAATATTGACAGAATGAAAAATACTAATTTGATCTTATATAACCTTGAAAACAAAGAAGCTCACCAACAATATCCACAATTGAGCATATTATTGTCTGCTGCAGTTCCAACAAAAAAGAGAAGCCGCACTTGTTGGCCACCTAACCCCTGACTCAAGCACAGGGGGCGGCCAAGACAGGCAGTGGACCACTCAAGGGGAACACCAGTGGGCCCGATTCTGACCCACCACAACAGCTGAAAGTATAGCCAAAAATAATAACTCAACTCAACATTGCCTGCGACAGGGCGAAGACCCAAATATGCAGCATACTAGTTTATGGCTGTATATATATATATATATATATATATATATATATATATCAAGTCAACCCCCTTGGGGCTATCCTGCAGTTGAATGAACATTTGTAAGAATATTTGTATGAAAATTCTCAGTGCATTCAATGATAAGATGGAATGTTGTTCAAAAGCTCTACAAAGTTTCTGCTTTTAACATTTGATTTTTGTAGTGAATGGACTTCCTTGAATGAAAACCTCATGCAGTGTTAAAAATGTGTGCATTGGAGAAAAATTCTCCTTCCTGCTCCTTTGAATTTTCTCATCACTGTGGTCAAAAACAATTGTTGATTTGGACACACTAACCATAAAACAAATGGAACAAATGTTCTTTAACCGCATACCGCCCACTCACAGTTGATTTACTATGAGCAGGTGGCGCAGTCAGGCACCGCAGTGTGCCCGTACATCGTGGTGTACTTCCTGTTTTTTTTTTACATGCATGCATGTGCCCCCTGTTTGGCCATGCTGTGATTGTCCACAGCATGAGAACAAAAAGCGAATGTAGGTGTGGCGCTGCTCTAGTATAGTACAATTATAGTGGTAGGTCACCCTTCTGTACCTTATATGATGACCTGACATAGATGTAGGGACTAGATATGTTAAGTTGTATATACTGTCTTGCAAGAGTTTAGGATATTGTGTGTGTGAATCTAAAACATACAGTTTGGTGCTAAAAATAAATTATAGGCAATCAAACTTATTTAAAACATGGTATGTGGACAAATGAATAAACTTACACTTAATAGAAGTATGAGGCCCGATATGTGATATAACCTTAGGAGCCCGATTTGTATTTGCTTTCCATTGTACTACACCCTCTGGTGGTTGTTTTGCCAAATTATTATAAAATGGTGTAGCTTACTTCTCTTGGGTGTTCTTCTGAGTAGAAATGGTTAAATATGCAAATAGAAATCACAGTTTTATATCACATGCCTTTACGCCTAAACTAAAAGTGGAAAAAAGTGTTTGCTGGTTGCAAGTATATAAATACTTATAAATAAAGTGCCTTGTGCTAAATTAAATTGTAAGTGAAAAGTTGATTTTTAGTAACATTCAGTGAAAATCACAATCCTATATCATATATATATATATATATATATATACCGGTATATCAGATACTATTGCATTATAACTCCCAAGTGCAAAAAATGTGCTGATAATAAAGTGACTCGTGCTTTAAAATTTAAACAAAGTGACTTGTGCTTCATAAACCCAGTACTTGTTGGAAAAGACAATATATGCGTTTTTTAAATATGAAAAGTCTTTTTAGATATAGTTCAAAGGGTTAGGTCCTCATTGAAAAGTAATGTTGTTTTATTTTTAAACCACTTCTTGTCTTGTCCAGGTGCTGGCTTTGTGATGGTGCTTCTAAACCGTGCTCTTATTATTATTATTATTATTATTATTATTATTATACGAGATTTATATAGCGCCAACAGTTTACTCAGCGCTTTACAATGTATAAGGGGGACAACACAATTACAGTACAGTTCAATACAAAAGGTACAGGAGGGCCCTGCTCATAGAGCTTACATTCTAAAGGGAGGGGGTGGTGGTACAAAAGGTAATAGCTGCAAAGAATGATTTGATGGGGGTGGCTCAGGGACAGTTATGTGGGTGTGGGATAGGCTTCCCTGAATAAATGGGTTTTCAAGGGTCTCCTAAAGGTGTACAGGGTAGGGGCTGATATTATTATTATTATTAGCTGTTATTATGCTTGCACTCACCGGATCAGAACACCCCTGCAGGGGTATAGGCAGTGACAGTGTCTGCCACTGTGTAGCAGCCCTGGATGTCCCCGGTCCGTGCTTTAAATGTTGGTTTAGGGCTTAGAATATGTTCACCATAAAAGAGAGGGAATGTCCATAGTGTGTAACCATTTAAAAAGCTTTATTATGACATATATAGATCGTACTCACATTTTAAAAGATATTGGTAAGCGTAGAATGATAAGATCCGTAGCAATCGGCTTGTGATCGTCTCATTGGAGGTGACGCAAGACGTTCATAGGACATGCCCTACGCGTTTCATCATTGGACCTCTGCTGGGGCATCCATCTTGCTACACCTCCCCTGTTTAAATAGTATATTGTGTGCTTAATGCGGTTGCACAATATTTTTCTCAGTGGCCATTTTGGAGTGGATATTATAGACCGGAGTCCAGAGCGCTCGGAAATTTAACCAATGTAACTTTCCAATGAGAATATGTGAAGTCCCCTCCCCCTAGGATGCATAATTCTCCACGTCTCCACTAATTGCTGCTGTTATAATTTTTGTTTGACAGTTTTAAGGTTTTTCCACTCAGAGCGGAGGGATATAGGTTGGGTATTCAGGGTTGGATCAAGCACAAAATTAAAATCTTCTGCCATAACCACTTCCCCATCCCTAAAATTTTCTAACTTGTGCCACGTACACACAAGCGGATTTTCGGTCTGAAAAATCTTGGATGGTTTTTCTGACGGAATTCCGCTCAAGCTTGGCTTGCATACACACAGTCACACAAAAGTTCTCTTAACTTTCGACCGTCAATAACGCGGTGACGTACAACACTACGAGGAGCCTAGAAAATGAAGTTCAATGCTTCCGAGCATGCGTCAAATTGTTTCTAGTAAAGTAATCAGTACTGATTGCTCCTGTGTTAATTCATCACTGAAGCATAGTAAAGTAGTGTTTACTCTGCGTCACCTTGTGAATGAATATGAGCTTCTGTACAGAGACTTCTATTCATTAATATGCAGTGCAGCTGGGGCTGCAGAGAAAGGGAATAAGGACTGTATGCCCTCAGTCCTTTTCCTTGTCTCAAAAAAAGAGACATCAGGGGTATGTTTAGGCCCCTGATGTTTCACCAAAGCCCCTCCCCCCAAAAAAGTTAAAAATATTAAAAAAAACTGTAAAAAATAAATAAAAAAACAGCATGGCCTTGTTCATATGGGACATACTACAGCGTACCTCCATGCAAGGCCATGCTGACAGCAGATGAATCATGGTTATTAAAGTGGAGTTCCACCCAAAAGTGGAACTTCCGCTCATCGGATTCCTCCCCCCTCCGGTGTCACAGTTTGCACCTTTCAGGGGGGAGGGGGGTGCAGATGCCTGTCTAAGACAGGTATCTGCACCCACTTCCAGGAATAGACTCCCGCGGGAGTCACGCCCCCTCCCGCTGTCTCCTGGGAAAGACACAGGTCCCAGGAGATAGTGGGGACCATTGAGAAAGCGCAGCACGACTCGTGCATGCACAGTAGGGAATCGGGAAGTGAAGCCGCAACGCTCCACTTTCTGATTCCCTCACTGAGAATGGCGGCGGCAGCACCCGAGGATCAAGGGACGGTTCGGTCTCAGGTGCTGACATCGCTGGACCCTGGGACAGGTGAGTGACCTTATTTTAAAAGTCAGCAGCTGTAGTATTTGCAGCTGCTGACATCTAAAAAAAAATTTTTCATGGGACTCCCGCTTTAAGGACTTGTCGGCCTCCCACTCCTTCAATGACTTCATTGGATCAATTCAATATTTTTGATTTGATTTAAATACTTCTGAAAATTTGAATCCTTTCAAAAACAAATTAGCAAAACTAAACTAAACCAATTTTGTTACGAATGCAGCAAAACAAAATTAGTAACTTAATGAATTGATCCGAAACTAAACACATTTTTACATTCTGCATCGTCTCATTGGAGGTGACACAAGACGTTCATAGGACACGCCCTAAGCGTTTCATCATTGGACCTCTGCTGGGGCATCCATCTTGCTACACCTCCCTTGTTTAAATAGTATATTGTGTGCTTAATGCGGTTGCGCAATATTTTTCTCAGTGGCCATTTTGGAGTGGATATTATAGACCGGAGTCCAGAGCGCTCGGCAATTTAACCAATGTAACTTTCCAATGAGAATATGTGAGAATATGTGAAGTCCCTCTCCCTAGGATGCTTCGAGTTCGAGTCGAACTCATGTTCGACTCGAACATTGGCTTTTCACAAGTTCGCCGGACAGCGAACAATTTGGGGTGTTCGCGGCAAATTCGAATGCCGCAGAACACCCTTTAAAAGTCTATGGGAGAAATCAAAAGTGCTAATTTTAAAGGCTTATATGCAATTTATTGTTATAAAAAGTGTTTGGGGACCCAGGTCCTGCCCCAGGGGACATGGATCAATGCAAAAAAAAAGTTTTAAAAACGGCCGTTTTTTCAGGAGCAGTGATTTTAATAATGCTTAAAGTCAAACAATAAAAGTGTAATATCCCTTTAAATTTTGTACCTGGGGGGTGTCTATAGTATGCCTGTAAAGGGGCGCATGTTTCCCGTGTTTAGAACAGTCTGACAGCAAAATGACATTTCGAAGGAAAAATTCAATTTAAAACTACCCGCGGCTATTGCATTGCTGACAATACACACAGAAGTTCATTGATAAAAACGGCATGGGAATTCAACACAGGGAAACCCCATCCAAAATTTTTTAAAAAAATGACGTGGGAGTCCCCCTAAATTCCATACCAGGCCCTTCAGGTCTGGTATGGATATTAAGGGGAACCCCGGCCAAAATTTAAAAAAAATTGACGTGGGGTTCCCCTAAATTCCATACCAGAAGGGGAACCCCACGCCAAGAAAAAAAAACGGCGTGGGGTCCCCCCAAAAATCCATACCAGACCCTTATCCGAGCACGCAACCTGGCAGGCCGCAGGAAAAGAGGGGGGATGAGAGTGCGGCCCCCCTCCTGAACTGTACCAGGCCACATGCCCTCAACATTGGGAGGGTGCTTTGGGGTAGCCCCCCAAAACACCTTGTCCCCATGTTGATGAGGACAAGGGCCTCATCCCCACAACCCTGGCCGGTTTTTGTGGGGGGTCTGTGGGCGGGGGGCTTATCAGGGAACACCCAGATCCCGGCCCCCCCCTGTGTGAAATGGTAAGGGGGTACTTACCCCTACCATTTCACTAAAAAACTGTCAAAAATGTTAAAAATGACAAGAGACAGTTTTTGACAATTCCTTTATTTAAATGCTTCTTCTTTTTTCTATCTTCCTTCATCTTCTTCTGGCTCTTCTGGTTCTTCCTCCGGCGTTCTCGTCCAGCATCTCCTCCGCGGCGTCTTCTATCTTCTTCTCCTCGGGCCGCTCCGCACCCATGGCATGGGGGGAGGCTCCCGCTCTTCTCTTCATCTTCATCCTCTTCTCTTCTTCCTTCTTCTCTTCTTCATTTTCTTCTCCGGGCCGCTCCGCATCCATGCTGGCATGGAGGGAGGCTCCCGCTGTGTGACGGCGTCTCCTCGTCTGACAGTTCTTAAATAATGGGGGGGCGGGGCCACACGGTGACCCCGCCCCCTCTGACGCACGGGACATGACGGGACTTCCCTGTGGCATTCACCATGACGTCACAGGGAAGTCCCATCAAGTCACCGTGCGTCAGAGGGGGGTGGGGTCACCGGGTGGCCCCGCCCCCCGTTATTTAAGAACCGTCAGACGAGGAGACTCCATCACACAGCGGGAGCCTCCCTCCATGCCAGCATGGGTGCGGAGCGGCCCAGAGAAGAAAATGAAGAAGGAAGAAGAGAAGAGGATGAAGAAGAAGATGAAGAGAAGAGCGGGAGCCTCCCTCCATCCCATGGGTACAGAGCGGCCTGAGGAGAAGAAGATAGAAGACGCCACGGAGGAGATGCTGGACGAGAGCGCCAGAGGAAGAACCAGAAGAAGAAGAAGAAGGAAGATAGAAGAAAGAAGAAGCATTTAAATAAAGGAATTGTCAAAAACTGTCTCTTGTCATTTTTAACATTTTTGACAGTTTTTTAGTGAAATGGTAGGGGTAAGTACCCCCTTACCATTTCACACAGGGGGGGGGCGGGATCTGGGGGTCCCCTTGTTAAAGGGGGCTTCCAGATTCCGATGAGCCCCCCGCCCGCATTCCCCCACAACCACCGGCCAGGGTTGTGGGGATGAGGCCCTTGTCCTCATCAACATGGGGACAAGGTGTTTTGGGGGGCTACCCCAAAGCACCCTCCCAATGTTTAGGGCATGTGGCCTGGTACGGTTCAGGAGGGGGGGCGCACTCTCGCCCCCCCTCTTTTCCTGCGGCCTGCCAGGTTGCGTTCTCGGATAAGGGTCTGGTATGGATTTTTGGGGGGACCCCACGCCGTTTTTTTTTTTGGTGCGGGGTTCCCCTTAAAATCCATACCAGACCTGAAGGGCCTGGTATGGAATTTAGGGGGACTCCCGCGTCTTTTTTTTTTTAAATTTTGGTTCGGGGTTCCCCTGTGTTGAATTCCCATGCCATTTTTATCAATGAACTTCTATGTGTATTGTCGGCAGTGCAATAGCCGCAGGTAGTTTTAAATGGAATTTTTCCTTTCTAAAAGGCATACTATAGACACCCCCCAGGTACGAAATTTAAAGGGATATTACACTTTTATTTTTTGACTTTAAGCATTATTAAAATCACTGCTCCTGAAAAAACGGCCGTTTTTAAAACTTTTTTTGCATTGTTTCATGTCCCCTGGGGCAGGACCCAGGTCCCCAAACACTTTTTATGACAATAACTTGCATATAAGCCTTTAAAATTAGCACTTTTGATTATTCATGTTCGTGTCCCATAGACTTTAACGGTGTTCGCGTGTTCGAGTGAACTTTTTTCCTGTTTGCATGTTCTGGTGCGAACTGAACAGGGGGGTGTTCGGCTCATCCCTACTGCACATGTATAGTGATTATTTATTATAATTATCTGGTATACTCAGTCTTCTAATGAGAAAAGTTGCAGGGTCTGCATCCCTTTGGAAGTAATTAACCCTTAGGGCTCTTTCTCACAGGGCGGATCAGTGATGATCCGCCCCGTGAACACCCGCTTGCTCAGCGGGGATCGCTCCGCCGATCCCCGCTGAGCAGGAAGATGACAGGTCCATCACTGCTCACTGTGCAGCGACAGACCTGTCAGAGCGCCACTCTCCCCTATGGGGGGATCGGATGATGACGGACCGTAGTGTCTGTCTTCCCCCCGATCCGATAACGGATGGAAAAGTAGGGTTTTCCACCGTTACACTTTTCGGATCGGAGCGGGTCAGATGTCAGCGGACATGTCACCGCTGACATCCGACGCTCCATAGGGATACATGTATGTCCGTTTTTCATCCGAAAATGGAAGGATGAAAAACGGACATACGGATCCCTCGTGTGAAAGAGGCCTTAAGGAGTATCCCACCACAGCTGAAATTCTTGTTGCAGGAGGGTCCTTACATTTCGACTTGTAGACTTCTGTGAAAATCAAGGAGCCAATCACACAAGCAGAAAATGGTATACAGAATGTCTCCAGGTTGCCATCATTTTATAGAAAAGTCTCTCCATGAATGAGCCTACAGAGATGTCCGTCCTTCAGAGGTCACAGGTCAGATGAACATTGCAGAAGAAAGGAAAAGTATTTTAGTTATGAAATAATAAAAAAAGATTTGAGACACCATCAGCCTTTACAATATAACACTTTATGATCAACCATTTCCCCTTATTCCATACATGGTGGAATGGATGTCAGTCACTTTTCTGCTGTCCTCTTAATGTTTTCTGATTGGTTAATTGCTGTGTGAAAGTGGGCACTCATATCTATATGGGATGAAACTAACCATAATCATCACCTTCTCTCTGCAGACAATGAAGAAATTCTTCTAACTCATCCAACAGCTGAATGTGAGTCCCTCAATCTCATTACCCGGTTGTCTGCTTTGTATTCCTAGTACAAGTTCATGTCTCCTGTCTATACATATAAGTATCTTTGTATTATGTGTTGTGTATACTTGTGTTCAAACTTGACTTCATGGTTACAGGCTTTTCATATTAGTTACCGTATATACTCGAGTATAAGTAAAATTTTTTAGCACTTTTTTTGTGCTGAAAGTGCCCCCCTCGACTTATACTCGAGTCAAGCACTTTTCTGCAGCAAAAAATATCATTTTCCGAACCGACTTTGGGGCCCCGTATCTCAGGGCCACTTGGTGCTAAGAACCCCAAATTTGGTCTGCAAACCCAGTGGAACTGGTACCACAACATATCCAAAGCTGAAGTTCCTGGCTCTAAGTGGCCCTGAGATACGGGGCCCCAAAATCGGTTCAGAAAATGTCATTCTCTGCTGCAGAAAAGTGCTTGACATTTTCTGAACCGAGTTTGGGGCCCAATATCTCAGGGCCACTTGGTGCTAGAAACCCCAGCTTTGGAAATTTTATGGTGCTAGTTCCACTGGGTTTGCACACCAAATTTGGGATTCCTAGCACTAAGTGGCCCCGAGATACGGGGCCCCAAATTCGGTCAACTGTGTCCATCTGCAGCAATGTCATTTCGGGACCCTTTGGGTTCAGAGACCCCAAATTTTGGCTGCAGCTAGGGGGCATCTAGGAACCCTTAACTACCAAGTTTGAAGTTCGGGGACCTATGGCTGCAAATGGGCACAGTGAGGCATGCAAATGGGCATGTGATGCTGCAAATGGGCATTGTTGACCCTCTTTTCCACTTACAGTAGCTGTGCATTTCTCACCCTCGTCTTATACTCGGGTCAATAAGTTTTTCCCATTTTTTTTGTGGTAAATTAGGGCCTCGACTTATACTCGGAATGACTTATACTCGAGTATATATGGTATGTCCCTGGCACTAAAGCTTGCCATACACAGAGTGAGTTTTGGCCAGTTCATCAGGAATTCCCTCAATGGGTGGCCCTGTTGGACGATCCTCGACTGAACAGTTGAACAGCGCCTGCATTCAATCAGAAGCAGACACTGTTCAGGTATTAGGAAACAAAAAAGCTTAGGGGGAAAGGAATCCTCTACTATAGTATATGGGACTCTAATGGCCATGGAGTTGTCAGTGAAGAAACACATAAATTCACTTGTGTATAAAAAGATTTACAACTTAATTATACACATTTAAAAACAGTTGTTTGATCAAATGATCATGCAGCTTTTTGTTTAAAAACATTCCAACATTGGTAAAACATCCACCATGTTAAGCAGATTTACAAAGTTGATATACAAACACAAACGCATTTCACTGAGTATGCTTGCTTCCTCAGGGAACTTCTATGTATATCTGGAAAAATCATCATTGCAACAATATGTTATTCAATATTGACAGAATGAAAAATACTAATTTGATCTTATATAACCTTGAAAACAAAGAAGCTCACCAACAATATCCACAATTGAGCATATTATTGTCTGCTGCAGTTCCAACAAAAAAAGAGAAGCCGCACTTATTGGCCACCTAACCCCTGACTCAAGCACAGGGGGCGGCCAAGACAGGCAGTGGACCACCCAAGGGGAACACCAGTGGGCCCGATTCTGACCCACCACAACAGCTGAAAGTATAGCCAAAAATAATAACTCAACTCAACATTGCCTGCGACTGGGCGAAGACCCAAATATGCAGCATACTAGTTTATGGCTGCATATCCCAACAATGTATATATATATATATATATATATATATATATATCAAGTCAACCCCCTTGGGGCTATCCTGCAGTTGAATGAACATTTGTAAGAAGATTTGTATGAAAATTCTCAGTGCATTCAATGATAAGATGGAATGTCGTTCAAAAGCTCTACAAAGTTTCTGCTTTTAACATTTGATTTTTGTAGTGAATGGACTTCCTTGAATGAAAACCTCATGCACTGTTAAAAATGTGTGCATTGGAGAAAAATTCTCCTTCCTGCTCCTTTGAATTTTCTCATCACTGTGGTCAAAAACAATTTGTTGATTTGGACACACTAACACTTTTTTTTTACATGCATGCATGTGCCCCCTGTTTGGCCATGCTGTGATTGTCCACAGCATGAGAACAAAAAGTGAATGTAGGTGTGGCTCTGCTCTAGTATAGTACAATTACAGTGGTAGGTAACCCTTCTGTACCTTATATGATGACCTGACATAGATGTAGGGACTAGATATGTTAAGTTGTATATACTGTCTTGCAAGAGTTTAGGATATTGTGTGTGTGAATCTAAAACATACAGTTTGGTGCTAAAAATAAATTATAGGCAATCAAACTTATTCAAAACATGGTATGTGGACAAATGAATAAACTTACACTTAATAGAAGTATGAGACCTGATATGTGATATAACCTTAGGAGCCCGATATGTATTTGGTTTCCATTGTACTACACCCTCTGGTGGTTGTTTTGCCAAATTATTATAAAATGGTGTAGATTACTTCTCTTGGGTGTTCTTCTGAGTAGAAATGGTTAAATATGCAAATAGAAATCACAGTTTTATATCACATGCCTTTACGCCTAAACTAAAAGTGGAAAAAAAAGTGTTTGCTGGTTGCAAGTATATAAATACTTATAAATAAAGTGCCTTGTGCTAAATTAAATTGTAAGTGAAAAGTTGATTTTTAGTAACATTCAGTGAAAATCACAATCGTATGTATGTATGTATGTATGTATGTATGTATGTATGTATATGATACTATTGCATTATAACTCCCAATTGCAAAAAATGTGCTGATAATAAAGTGACTTGTGCTTCATAAACCCAGTACTTGTTGGAAAAGACAATATATGCGTTTTTTAAATATGAAAAGTCTTTTTAGATATAGTTCAAAGGGTTAGGTCCTCATTGGAAAGTAATGTTGTTTTATTTTTAAACCACTTCTTGTCCAGGTGCTGGCTTTGAGATGGTGCTTCTAAACCGTGCTCTTATTATGCTCGCACTCACCGGATCAGAACACCCCTGCAGGGGTATAGGCAGTCACAGTGTCTGCCACTGTGTAGCAGCCCTGGATGTCCCCGGTCCGTGCTTTAAATGTTGGTTTAACAGCTTAGAATATGTTCACCATAAAAGAGAGGGAATGTCCATAGTGTGTAACCGTTTAAAAAGCTTTATTATGACATATATATCGTACTCACATTTTAAAAGATATTGGTAAGCGTAAAATGATAAGATCCGTAGCAATCGGCTTGTGATCGTCTCATTGGAGGTGACGCAAGACGTTCATAGGACACGCCCTACGCGTTTCATCATTGGACCTCTGCTGGGGCATCCATCTTGCTACACCTCCCTTGTTTAAATAGTATATTGTGTGCTTAATGCGGTTGCGCAATATTTTTCTCAGTGGCCATTTTGGAGTGGATATTATAGACCGGAGTCCAGAGCGCTCAGCAATGTAACCTAATTACGGCTAGGACCCTTCAGTCTTACCCCGTATGTGAAAATGAGGGCTGTTATCCACATACGGGAAAAGACTGACGGGTCGTAGCCGTAATTAGGTTACATTGCCGAGCGCTCTGGACTCCGGTCTATAATATCCACTCCAAAATGGCCACTGAGAAAAATATCGCGCAACCGCATTAAGCACACAATATACTATTTAAACAAGGGAGGTGTAGCAAGATGGATGCCTCAGCAGATTTCCAATGACGAAACGCGTAGGGCGTGTCCTATGAACGTCTTGCGTCACCTCCAATGAAACGATCACAAGCCGATTGCTACGGATCTTATCATTTTACGCTTACCAATATCTTTTAAAATGTGAGTACGATCTATATATGTCATAATAAAGCTTTTTAAACGGTTTCACACTATGGACATTCCCTCTCTTTTATGGTGAACATATTCTTTTTTTTTTTCTTTTTTTTTTTTCTTTTTTTTTGCCACGTCAGTCAACTTTAACCAGAGACTGCTTTCAGGTTAGTATTCATATATGTCTCTTATCTAGTCACATCATTGTGGCCTTCCGTGGTTATCCCCTTTTTTTTTTTTATTTATTTATTTATTAATATAATATAAGGTACGTACTACAATTTGCATTTTAATATCTACCGTCCCGAAGAGCGGGACTTATAATTTGCATCTTGTATCACAGGGCCTATTGGCCACATTACCCAACATTACCGTTGTGCATGTTTATGTATTCTACGTTCCTTACGCTTAACTAATCCTTACCCCCCCCCCCAAAACCCTCCCTCATTGACCACCCCATAGTACCTGGGCACGCCTGGTGGGCAACGACAGATCTGTGCATTGTTCTTTCTAATCTCTAAGTTACACCTGGCATAGCTATGCCTCAATGCTAGGGGCAAAGACTCTCTCAGCGCACAAGTAGTACTGCTTGTGGGCACGGCATTGCTTGGACCCATGGATTCCACAACCTCGCGAACTTGTTATAATTACCGGCCCTAGTATAAAACGTCCTTTCACTCCAAACTGTGGAATTGACTGTTCTAATCCAATTTTCCAAAGTCGGGGGAGTTTTTGATTGCCATAGCTGGGCAATTAGTTTCCTAGCCTGGAACAAACATCTGGCTACCGCCACCGCTGTGTACCTGTCTCTCAATCCTATATCAACTTGACCGAGCACACAGGTCTTAGGGTCAAGCACTAAATTAATTTTAAACGTTGTGTTTATTTTCCTTAAAATCTCAGACCAGTATCTGACTAGCTTGGGGCACCGCCATATCATGTGGATTAGATTACCTGTTCTTCTGCATCTAGGGCACTCATCGTTAATTCTGCGACCAAACATAAAATGCTTCCTTGGGGTATAGTAAGATCTATGTAGCAGCATCAGATGGGAAGCCATTTGTGAGGGAGAGACCGACACCTCCGTTCCAAATTCCAGAATCTTTTTCCACTCAGCGTCCGTTATCTCCCCCACATCAGCTGCCCACCTGTCCCTACCCCCCAAAGAGCCTACCTGCGTATTAGTCCGCTTTATCAATTGGGTGTATAACTCTGAGATTAGCCCCTTGGGAGTCTCTGATTTAATTGTTGAGTGCAGCAGCGGAATCTTACACCATGTGGGGGGTTGCCTATCAAACTGCTTGCTCAAGGCATGACTAATCTGTAGATAGGTATAGAATGTGCGATTTGGTATCCCGTACTCACACTTCAATTCCTCGAAAGATTTCAAGATATCCCCCTCATATAACTGTATCAGCCGACTTATCCCGCACCTGCCCCACAACCTGTTGATATCTACAGATAGTAATTCCTGCAAGTTCTTGTTGTTCCAGATTGGTGAGTGTTCTGAAGTTCCTTTATAACCCATTATTCGCTTGGTTGTCTGCCATACCCTAGTAATCAGTTTAAGAGTCGGGATCTCTCGTTGTAATGACTCTGCTTCCAGTGCTTCCACCAATGAGCTATGTGGGCAACCCTGCAGAGCAATTAGGGCGCTCCTGCTTCCCCCTCCGTCTGTAGCACATCCGCCCAATTGTTGTAGCTGGGCTGCCAGAAAATAGGTAAAAGGGTGGGGAACCCCCAGTCCCCCCTCGGTGGTAGGACACTGCAGTTTTTGTAGGCCTATCCTAGCCTGCCCTTTTTTCCATATTAATTTCCCAAAAAGAGATTGAATTTTTTGGAACCACTTCTCTCCAATCCAAACTGGGGAGTTGTGGAGCAAATATAGCAGCTGGGGTGGCCAAACCATTTTAATCAGATTGGCCCGGCCCGCCACAGACAGGGGGAGTCTACTCCAAATATCGCATTTCTTTTTGAATTTTTGCAGGAGGGGGACCAGGTTATCCACAATAAATGCACTGGGGTCTCTGGATAGCACAACGCCGAGATATTTCATTTTCTCCATGACTTTTAGTTGGGGCATGCTCGCCGGGATCTGGTTGACCAATGGATCAACCGTCAGGAGCGACGATTTCTCCCAGTTAATGGTTAACCCTGAGAACTTTCCAAAGTCCTCTACTAGGTGTATGATCTTCTCCAATGAGGAAGCCGTGTCCCCAAGAAAAAATAGGACATCATCCGCAAAAAGCGCTATTCGCTCTTCCTCCCCTCTCCTAAGGAATCCCTGCAATTCAGGTGATGATCGCACCGCTCCCGCTAATGGCTCCATGGCTAAAACATACAGCAAGGGTGACAGAGGGCACCCCTGCCTCGTCCCTCTTTCGAGGGAAAAGCTTTCCGAATAATCATTGTTTAGCTTAAGTCTTGCCCTGGGATTTCTGTAGAGAATCTTTAACCAGCCAATAAATACAGGACCAAATCCGAGCCTCTCAAGTACCCACCAAAGGTATTCCCACTCTAGGCTATCAAAAGCCTTGGCAGTGTCCAAGGACAGTATGGCTCTAGACCCTGCGTTCTCGGTCGGCACCTGGACATTCAGATAGGCCCTTCTGATATTAATACTGGTAGACCGACCGGGAATAAACCCAGATTGATCTGGGTGTACCAGGTTTGCGATGCATTTGTTCAGTCTAGTTGCAAGCACCCTTGCAACAATTTTAGCATCTGAGCACAACAGTGATATCGGTCTGTATGAGGTGACTTCCAGTTGATCTTTCCCCTCTTTTGGGATCATTATTATATCAGCTTCTGACATTGATAAAGGCAGTCGACCATCCTTGAACGACTGTTCCAATACCCTTAAGAGCTCCGGGAGCAGCACTTCCCCATACTTTCTGTAAATCTCCAATGGCAAGCCATCCGGGCCGGGAGATTTCTGAGCTGACATCTCCGTGACAGCCGCTTGCAGCTCCCCCAGAGTCAGGGGGGACTCCATCGCGCTCCTTTCCCCCTCCGATAGAACAGGCAACTCCACCCCCTCTATAAACCTGTCCATACTACAACGGTCCGACCCTCGACGCGACCTATACAGGTCTCTATAAAACGCAGAGAAGGTCTCTAGGACCTTGGCGGGATCAGAAGTTATCTCTCCAGCCAATGTCCTAATCGAGGAAATGGCCGATGGAGATAAATTAGACTTCGTTATAAGTGCAAGCGTCCGGCCTACTTTCTCCCCTTCACCAAAATAATTTTGTTTCTGGAAGAGTCTTTTATTCTCTGCTTTTCTGTTAATTACCTCTCTGTACTCCTGTTGTCGATTGAGCCAGATCGCCTGCCTTTCAGGAGTTGGATCCGCCACATATTGCGCCTCTGCTTCCATAGCTTCCCTGCTGGCCCTCACTTCCCATTCCTTTGACTTTTTCTTTATTTTGACAACCTGTTGGTGTAGTAAGCCCCTGAGAAATGCTTTTAGGGCATCCCACACTACCCCCTCAGGTGCAGTACCTGAGTTAAATGTTATAAATTCTTTTAATTTGGGGGTTACTTCTTCTGGGCAGCTTATCAAATCCAACCAGAGCGGTTTTATTGTCCACCGTTTCCGGCCAATTCTAGTATTTAAATTCAGGGTCAAAATCAAGGGAGAATGATCTGAGATTCCCCTCGGCTTGTACTCTATGTTCCTTACTAATTGCAAGGCCTCATAATTACCTAACACCATGTCTAAGCGCGAAAGGGTAGAGTGCGTCACTAAATGACAGGAATACTGCCGGACATTTGGGTTGTGAGATCTCCATAGGTCGCACCACCCTATCTCTCTTAGGAGTTGACCTAAACGTCCCTCTGGTAATCTCTCTGGGCGATTCACTGGAGGGAATCGGTCCAATTTATTGTCCAAGACAGTATTAAAGTCTCCCACCAAAATTATAGGTACATCATCCTTGTTATCCATGAATTCCAGCAGATCCGCAATGGACTCTGTTTTAAACGGAGGCGGAACATAAATGTTTGCTAGGACTAGTGGTCTGTTTTCCACAACACAGCTCAAGAATACATAGCGACCCAGCGCGTCTATCCTGGCTTCTCTGCAGGAGAATGAAATACCCCTACCCACCAATATGCTCACCCCTCTTGAATATGAGGTATAGACAGAATGATATTGCTCCTGAAATTTATAGTTCCGAGCATATAGTTTGGTGTCATTGGTGAGATGGGTTTCCTGCAGACAAGCCAGTTCCACGCCATACGCCTCCATCGCCAAGAACACCGCTGCCCTTTTAGCCGGGTCGCTCATACCCCTAACATTCCAGGATCCAATTTTTAGCGTTTTTAAGGACATCTAGCTAGGATAGAAAATAAAAAGAAAGAGAAAAAAAATACCAGAGAAAAAGAAAAACCAAAGCCTTTGTGAATAAGTGACTACAAAACAGACCAATTCAATAAGTGTGCTAGTCAAGATAAAAAAGGAAAAAAGAAAAGAGGGTGGAGAGGTATAGGGAACTCCCGTATCCGGAGATCCCTCTCTCTCCACTCTACATCCCCTGATTGCAAATTCAAAAACACGTGCACCAGTATGCATTACCTTTGTGAGCCCCCCCTCTTAACTATATGAAATTTACAAGCACCCCTTTGCCCAACCCTATGTCTCAGTACAAGCTCCCCTTCCCCCCCTCGCACCTCCCCATTTCGTGATCCCCCCTCTTGCCTAATTAGGCTAGCCCTGGGGGCTGCACTTGTGACCTGATTTTTCCCCCCTCCCAACCATTCAAAGAACAACTCCCCTCTCGTGGAAGAACAAAATACGCTGTGACTCACAATCACACTCCCACCCCCCTCCCACCGCCCTCCTCCAGACTTTCAAAATAGTATTTAGAACATTCAAAAACTGTGTAAACACATCATTTGTTCGTACTTCCATCTATCACACCCCCCCTCACCCCCCCCCGTGTCCACTGCTGTTTACTCTAAGAAAAACAAAATATTAACACAAGAAAAAGGAAGGGAAAAAAAAAAAATATATATATATAATTTTACCATTTTCTCCCTTCCTTTCCTAGTCTAACTGCCCTTTATTCCACCCCTAACTCAATAAATCCTTTTTATTATCTTCCAGCCATTTTGTTGCCCCTGTTGTTGTATCAAAAAAATGGGTAGTCCCTAGGGCAATGATGCGCAGGCGAGCGGGCATACTCCAATTTATAATTCCGCAATTTACGCTTAATGTCCCTGAATTCAGCCCTTCGTTTTTGGAGGTCTGGGGAATAGTCGGGAAAGAATAAAATCTTAGTTCCGTTGTACAGAATATCCCCCAATTCTCTGGCCCTGCGCATCAGGGTCACCTTATCCCTGTAGTTGATAAACTTCATAATTATTGGTCTAGGGTATCCCCCTGATGGTGGGGCCCTACTTGGCACTCTATGAGCTCTTTCAATAGCAAAAAGATGGGAGAAGGTGTCCACCCCGAATATTCCCCTGAACCAATTCTCAAAAAACTCCTCGGGGCGGGGGCCCTCGGACCGCTCCGGTAGTCCTACCACCCTTATATTATTTCTGCGGGACCTGTTTTCCATTTCCTCGATTTTAGCGCTGTGCAGACCCATCTGCGCTTTTAAGGCCTTAAGCTCTCGTTTTAATGGGATTAGATCGTCCTCGGCCTGGCTTACTCTCTCCTCTAATGTTGTTGTTCTAGCGATAGTTCTTTGTAATTCTTGGCTTACTATTATCAACTCTTCCTTTAACCCAGTTAACTGGGCGCACAAATCTGTTAGGGAGGCCTTACAGGAGTTGACAGCGCATAAAACATCTTTCAGTGTAGGTTCCGCTTCTACTGGTGCGTTGTAGACAGTAGCATTATTGGTCACTAGTCCTGCGGGCACCCCCTCTGAGCTTTTGCTACTCGCTGTTTTTGTTGCGTGCGTTATCGCTGGTCCTTTTCCTAGGCTCTTCCTGTCCCCTGTCTGTGGTCTGTCCTGCTGGTGCTGGATATTTTTGGATGGAGATGTGGTGGAGGTGGAGGGGTGCGCAAATTTTTCAAGTTTAGCCGCTGCTGCCGCTGCTGCCAGATTTCCCTTCTCTTTTGAGGTGCGGGTCATTAGGGAGCTAGAGTTCTCCTGTGGCTGCATCTCTTCACCTTTTTTCCTAGTCATCTTCTAATTATATTAGTCCAAGGGATATATTGAAAGATTTAACCGTGCGCAGAATTTATGCTCCCTCTCTCCTCTCCTCTTTACCCTTCCTTCCCGCACTCACGCTACCACCCCCCCCCCTTATCCCGCCACCTACCTCCTCACACCGCACTCGGTAACATCACAGACCTAGCAATATCTTCCAGGCGGGTATTTAGGTAGACAACCAACCAAAGATCGACCAATAGAACTGCCCTGTTAATACTCTGGGCTACAACCCCCTCCCCCAACACAGCCCTCCGCCAGCCAACAGAGGAATATTATCGCTGAGATAGAGAAAAAAAAAAGAAAAAAAAAAACACAGGAGTCCGTATAAAAAACTGTCTTTGTCTTCGCCCCCCCTTACCGCGGTGGTATCCCGCCCCGCGGAAGGTAGGTGGGAGTGATCCGCTTTTTAATGGGCACAGTAGGTGGCAGTTGTAATAGCAGTAGGAATAGTTGACAGGCAGTGCCTTGGTGTTACTCACATATTGAAGCTCCTGGCGATGGCTCTAGCTCCACAGTACTTGTGTACACGCTGTACACACGCTGTCTCAGCCGCCTCCTCCCGTTGATGGCTGGATCGTTGCCCGGGCGACCACTCAGGCAAGGAGCAGAGAGCCCGACCCCCCTCTCTCCACCCCGGGGGCACGAGTCTCGTCCTCTCCCAGGCGGCGGTGTCTCCGTCCACGCGTCGCGCTCCAGCTCAGACAAGCGGGGGGGAGCCAAGCAGCCAGGTAGGTATGCCGCAGGGGGAGAGAGCTCACGCAGACAGACTCCGGGCGCAAGTCTCGGCAGATAGACACGGAGGCATCGGGCTGGGGGAAGCTCGTGCTCACCTCCACTCACTCCAACATCCAGCCACACGTCCGGTCACGCCCCATGGTGAACATATTCTAAGCCGTTAAACCAACATTTAAAGCACAGATCGGGGACATCCAGGGCTGTTACACAGTGGCAGACACTGACTGCCTATACCCCTGCAGGGGTGTTCTGATCCGGTGAGTGCGAGCATAATAAGAGCACAGTTTAGAAGCACCATCACAGAGCCAGCATCTGGACAAGAAGTGGTTTAAAAATAAAACATTACTTTCCAATGAGGACCTAACCCTTTAAACTATATCTAAAAATATATGAAAAAAATGCGCCGTGCCTAGGGGTGTAACTGAATAACTGTAAATCTAAGTACAAATCATAGATAATAAAGCGTGCAAATCAAATAGAGCCTAAAGCTCTGATCACTTACTAAGATCACCTGCTGTGTGAATCCTAAAGCTCTGATCACTTACTAAGATCACCTGCTGTGTGAATCCTATGACCAAACACTAAAAAATATCTAGTGCAATAAATCACAAAGTGCAATGTGCATAGAAAAACGTAATAAGATAAATATACAACCCACAGTGATTAAAATATAATCATTCCTAATAAGGTGTATATGCTAAAAAATGTTACACATATGTAGATCCACTGTGATTAAAATGAAAAAAGAAAAAAAAAAAATTAAATAAAACAATATATATATTCGTAAAACACAAACAGAGTAAATCAATCACATGCGTGGGCGAATTGAAACTATAATCACCCTAATAAAGGTGTTCAAATCACATCCCTTGAAAAAATCTTCCAATCCAGTAACATAAAGTGACCAAGTTCAAATAAAAGTCAGTGTAATGGTGATGGTTCAAAGAAAAAGTTCAGGTTTTAAATCAAACGTGCCCAAAGAAAAACATGCTGTGAAGTGCCTTGGTGACCCCCAATGTGATTGCGCTCATTTTTTCCATAATTATATCTAAAAATACTTTTCATATTTAAAAAAACACATATATTGTCTTTTCCAACAAGTACTGGGTTTATGAAGCACGAGTCACTTTATTATCAGCACATTTTTTTGCAATTGGGAGTTATAATGCAATAGTATCTGATAGATATATAGATATATAGGATTGTGATTTTCACTGAATGTTACTAAAAATCAACTTTTCACTTACAATTTAATTTAGCACAAGGCACTTTATTTATAAGTATTTATATACTTGCAACCAGCAAACACTTTTTTCCACTTTTAGTTTAGGCGTAAAGGTATGTGATATAAAACTGATTTCTATTTGCATATTTAACCATTCCTACTCAGAAGAACACCCAAGAGAAGTAATTACACCATTTTATAATAATTTGGCAAAACAACCACCAGAGGGTGTAGTACAATGGAAAGCAAATACAAATCGGGCTCCTAAGGTTATATCACATATCGGGCCTCATACTTCTATTAAATGTAAGTTTATTCATTTGTCCACATACCATGTTTTGAATAAGTTTGATTGCCTATAATTTATTTTTAGCACCAAACTGTATGTTTTAGATTCACACACACAATATCCTAAACTCTTGCAAGACAGTATATACAACTTAACATATCTAGTCCCTACATCTATGTCAGGTCATCATATAAGGTACAGAAGGTTGACCTACCACTATAATTGTACTATACTAGAGCAGCGCCACACCTACATTCGCTTTTTGTTCTCATTTCAGTATTTTTTCACCTAGGTGGAATCATACGTGTAGAGGCAGCAGCTCTTCATATATTTTAAAAGTACCCCTATCCACAGCGCGGATTCAATCTACACATCCTGTCCACAGCATGAATTTGTCAGCAGGATACAGCCAATCATTATGACTGTATACCTGCTGATCGGCTGTGGCCAATCACAGCACAGATCTGTGTGTTTGTAGACACAGGCTCTGCCTGCATTTCTCTCTACTGCTCAGAAATGTAAGTTGGGGTGCCTTGACGTGGCCACTGCAGCTTACACTTTTGTCTGCAAATGTGTGCAACTAAACCCCTTCTTTTTAACGTGAACTGTTAGGACAGGGTCAGTTTGGGTATTATTGCAGGCTAGCTGGTAAGTGAGCTGGGAATTATTGTTTGTTTTTGATTTTAGAGATCCAGCCAGATCAGTAAGTAAAAGCAGCACACATACACTTAGTTAGGCACACAGTTAACCCCTTGATTGCCCTCTGATCATCCTGTCACCCAGCCAGTGCCATTAGTACAGTCTACAGTATTTATCACCTATGACTGTATTAGTGTCACTAGGGATGTCAGTGTCAGCCAGTAAGCATTCCTCCCAGCCAGTGTCAGTTAGTGCCAGATTCTCTGCCACACTATCACAGTCACACCATTTTTAGTATAGTGTCTGTACGGGTCAGTGTCTTGATGATGATCCAAACTATACTAGTGTCCCCAATAGTATAGTGTCCCCAAAAAAGCAGTGTTAGCAGGATCAGCCTCGATCACTGCCAGCACTTGCGACATGTAGCAGAATACAGAAAAAAGCAAGCAAGCACGCAACCAGGCAAGCGGGCCAACAAGCAAGCGACAAGGGGGTGGGACTTTAAGTGAAGCATTTGGTTTGCAATTCGATAGATTGGTGGATAAATAAAATGTTTATTGAATCATACACAATAGGTAACAAACATATTGCTAATGTCAGTTTAAAAAGCAGTTGAACATGGTAACAACACTAATAACATCTGACATACATGATACAATTACAAAGTCCACCAATAGCATATAGAGATATACAGTTGCTGCAAGGTGGTTCCAGGGGGGGTTATCTCTACCTCATCCATTTGCATGTTGATATATGATAGACTATCTTTATACCTTTAAATTACAGATGCACCGCACACTTTCTCCTGATGAATGGCACTGAGCCACGAAACGTGTTGAGCTACTAGATGACGTGCTTTTATTCTAATCCTAATTTTATATCACCTATATATGATTTACATTTTATTAATCACACAGGAATACCGAGGCCATAGGTCATGCAGGCACCACCTTGCAGCAACTGTATATCTCTATATGCTATTGGTGGACTTTGTAATTGTATCGTGTATGTCAGATGTTATCAGTGTCATTACCATGTTTAACTGCTTTTTAAACTGACATTAGCAATATGTTTGTTACCTATTGTGTATGATTCATTAAACATTTTATTTATCCACCAATCTATCGAATTGCAAACCAAATGCTTCACTTAAAGTCCCACCCCCTTGTCGCTTGCTTGTTGGCCCGTTTGCCTGGTTGCGTGCTTGCTTGCTTGGTTTTTTCTGTCACATTGACAGGGATGGAAATCATGTCCTTACCAGGCCATGATTTCACTTAAAGTCCCAAAACCCCTCTTCGCTCTACATTACCATGTAGCAGAATACATTTTGACCTAAATTTATGATGAAATTCAATTTTATTGGTTTGATAACAGAAAATATAAAATTTTTTAAAGTATTTTTTTATTAATATCTTAGAAAATAAAAAACAATTGTCAAAGTAGCACAGTGTTGAATAGCAAAAAATGCCCTGGGCATGGAGGAGGTAAAACCTTCTGGGGGGCAAGTGGTTAAAGACATTTTTTATATAAATTCTGCCGGTGTATGGCCAGCCTTGGACATCAGAAGTTATTGTCCTGTCAAGGAGCAAATTCTTTTTTATGAGTGACGGTTGTCAGCTGGTGTCCTACTTTATGTCCGGGTTTCAGGCAAACAATGAAATCCACAGATGAAATACATGGAAGGGATCTCTTTCACCTGCCAAAGGATTTGTTTTTCTGCCCCTTCCATGCTGAGATTTATACAGTTCTGCCACACAGAATATTCTAGTCTAGCAGGACAGGAGGCTTGATTTATTTCATTTTTATTTTATTTCATAAAGAACTATCAATAAATGGTGTATTCCATGCTGTTTATACTCACTCAGTCATTTTCTGTTTTCTGCAAAAACCCTGGTTGATTCTGCTGCTCTCTGTCCCCACCTTCTGTTCATGTCCCCAATGCAGCTAGGGATTTTGCAGATCAGTGGTGGCAACTCTGCACATGCTCAGTTTTCATTGAGTTTCTATGCTGAGCATTTCCTCCCTATCACCTCTCAGCAGCCCATGTGACTATAGAGTTACACATGTGGGGTATACACAGTGGTAAATAAGGATGGGCTCGGGCGTGTTCGCAACCCCACGTGACCGAGCCCGCCAGGAAGCTGTATTATGGCGACTTTTACCTACCTCACTTATACGCTTAATGATACATAACATAAGTGATTAAAACCTTCTATCTATATATGAATCAACCAATGCGGTTGCAGCTATAACCCATGAAATCAATAAGGAATGATATTGGTGCTAAAATACAAAGATCTAATTTATTTATACAGAAAAGAAACGTTACAATAGTCGGATATTATCAAATATAACATAGTGATGTTACAAATACAGTGTTGCCAGTCTACAAAGATAATTAATGCAAAAAGAAGAGATGGTTACAATAGACATACACATGGTATTAAGGCAAATCCTAGGATAGAAAAAGTTAGAGAAAAGAAAAGAGACATAAGATAATACAGATACATTACCTAGACAGCCCTTGTGTGACCATGTTTCATCTAGACTGTGAGCCTAAGAGAGCGAGCATCCCTGGCAGCTTTGGTTTTTATGGTCCCTCTCTACCCATCCCTACCAATCAAACCCCTGAACCACTTTCATTGGTTCAGAAGTGGCATTGAATCCTGATTGGCTGAAGTTCAAGTCTAGTTAGTCATCATACTTCTCACATAAGCATTAGACTCTCTTCAGTGCCTCTCTGTCTGAAACAGGATTACCTTAGTTAAGTCTATCTCTTGATTTAAAACAGTCAGCCCTCTTTGATCTTAGCATAAATTAGCATTTCAAGGACTTATGATCAGGTGGAGTCACAATGTCTGCTCCTCACCCCAAGGACAATAGTGTAACTTATCTACTATGCAGACAACAGACCAAAAGACGTTGGTCTTTTGAGATACAGAAAACCGTAACTAGGCCCACCTCTCATGTACACACGTTCATGTGTATATATATATATATATATATATATATATATATATATATATATATATATACACAGTGGAACCTCGGTTTGCGAGTAACGTGGTTAACAAGCGTTTCGCAAACTGAGCACTGTATTTTTAAAAATCCTAACTCTGTTTGCGAGCGTTGTCTCACGGGATTCAGGCCAAAAGTGGTGTGCAGTACAGCTTTTGGCCTGAGGTGGGGGGCGCCAGAACAGCGCCGATCGTCGGTGTTCGGAAATGCACGGAAAGGGCCGAGGGCAGTTCGGCTGACCTCGGAAAGGCTCGTGAGCGGAGTCTTTCCGAGGTTTGCCAAGGTTAGCCGAAGTGCGCTCGGGCCTTTTTAGCCGTTTCCGAGGCTCTCCGGCGCCCCCCCCGCCTCTGGCCGCATGCGGTATTGCATCCTATTGAAGTCAATGTGGTACAAATTATTTTCGTTTCCATTGACTTCAATGGGAAAACTCGCTTTGATATGCAAGTACTTTGGATTACGAGCATACTCCTGGAACGGATTATGCTCATAATCTGAGGTTCCACTGTACATACCTAAAACAGGGCATGGTAATTTAATTAGAAAGTCCTCACAACGGTTCCCTTGAAGCTCCTTGATATACTGTAAATATTAATTTTCGCATCAGCCAACACTGAGCAGCACTAATCACACACAGTGAGACATTTCCCGATCCGCGGCTGCACAGATCAGGAAATGTCTCATTGCCTTTGATTAGCGCTGTGCAGTGCCGGCTTCTTGCCAGGCTCGGGGACACCTGAGCCCATCCTTAGTGGTAAATGAGAGCCCACTCCCTCCCTTCTCTTTCATGTCCACTAACCAGCTAAACACAATGGGGGGTGGGATATTACATGAAGATTGATGAAGGCTTCACCTCCCTCTTTTTCTAAGACACAGGCGTGACACAGCCTGTGACTGTCAGAACTCCACCATGTTATTTCCACAAAATAATAAAGATCTCATTTCAAATATATATTTGTATGCCAATTTAAACCCTTCACGGCCGTGCTATAGCCAAATTACGACTACAGCGTGGGCTTACTTTGCCGGGAGTGAGTCCTTGGACTCAGATGATCATAGATTGGGGTAAAGGGCCAATCACAGTGGCCCTTTACCACATGAGCAACTGTCTCCAATGACAGCTGATCATGAAGTAAGCACACGTCAGTTATCGGCTTCTCTCCTCACTCTGACAGAAGAGATGAAGAGCTGATAACCAGCTTGACTTAAAGGGACATCAGCACTGATAATCGGGGCACTTATTATTAGTGTCCTGATTATCAGTGCAGTCCCAACAGTGCCCACCAGTGCTACCTATCAATGCCCACCAGTTCTCCAATCAGTGCCTCCTTATCAGTGTCACCTGTCAGTGCCCATCAGTGTCACCTGTCAGTGCCCATCAATGCCACCTGTCAGTGCCCATCAGTGCCACCTGTCAGTGCAGCCTCATCAGTGCTAATTTGCAGGGATTTCCTCTCACTTCCTGTTTGGCTATGGGACAGTAAGTGGAGGGAAATCTCCACTTTGGTACACAGATGGGGAAAAAAAATTATAACCCTCCCTTGCTGTAACCAAAAAAAAAAAAAAAAAGGTTTGCCTATAATTCTTTTTTTTAATAAGTACAAGTGGTGGAAAGGCACATTTAGGCATAATATTAGTAACAGCGGGGATTACCAAGCAAGCGAACCAACCAACATCCCAGCAAACAGAGAAAATCAAATTCACATAATACAAAGTAAGATGGTTTTCTAGACAGGTGCGCTGTGCTATAGAGATAAAGGTAACCATAGGGGGGAGGAAGGGGAGGGGGGAGGAAGGGGAGGGGGGAGGGAGAAAATATGACCTTGCGGGGGAAAGGAAGAAGAAAAGAGGAAAGGGGGGTGTAAGGGATGGAGGGGGGTGAAAGGGGATTATGATACACAAAGGTAAATGCAAATCGGGGCACAGCATCATGACCAATCAGAGGTACATCTGCATTCGCAGAGCCCCATGCATCCACCCTTCCTGACCAGATTTTGTTGAATTTTTTCAGACAGTTCCTATTAACCTCCCTGGCGGTATGATTATGTCAGATTTTTGGTGCTGAAAGTGGTACAGTTCTTTCGCATGGAAATTTGGCATTTTATATTGTAGGCCTGTAATTCTTAG
Source organism: Aquarana catesbeiana (assembly GCA_037953035.1). Taxonomy (NCBI): domain Eukaryota; kingdom Metazoa; phylum Chordata; class Amphibia; order Anura; family Ranidae; genus Aquarana; species Aquarana catesbeiana. Next base: position 417,099 of record JBBHAA010002452.1, read on the forward strand.
TAATAACTCACTTAAATCTGTCCAAACAAGAGTCTAGTAGACATCCCGTGTATGATAAAGTTTGAAACACGAAATAATAAATTATAATATAATAACTAACTATAAATAATTATAACAAATAATAATATAATAAAAATGATTCAATAATGTAATCAAATCAAAAATACTGAAATTTGCTCAGTTGCAGTATTGTCGCTGTCGTCACTTTCAGTTTTTGATGATGAATTTCCCCACAAATCACTATCGCTCAATTCTGCAAGTAATTCTAATTTATTATCGTTGTTTTCTAGCTGGTCTAAAACTGCTTTTGATGTAAAGAGGCGGTTTTGGTTGCTATAGACATTCTCTAGTTTCCAGGCAGAAAGAACAGTATATATATAATATAAAACTGCATGCAGGGCATTGGACAAAGCACTGGGGACAAAAGGGATGTGAAATTATTTGATACAGTAATGTAATCTGTAAGATTACAGTATACTGTATGTATTGTGTGTGTTTCACCTTTTGAATTTGGCGCCGTGCTCCGTCCCCATGCGTCGCAACACTCACAGGGAACGGAGCTCGGCACTGTGATGAATCGAGCGGAGACACGCCCGCCGCACACAGCGGACAAGGTAAAGGGATAAGGTAAGTAAGCTGTACCTGGATCCTGCGATGCAATCCCGAGTGTGGCTCGGGGTTACCGCTTTTGGTACTGAAAATCCACCCCGAGCAACACTCGGGAATACCATCAGGGAGGTTAAGGTAAGTGATCTTGTACAGCGGTAGAACAGAGTTCAGAGCGCCATGTAGATAATATGGATGGTGTAGCATCTTTCGAATTAAGAATATCTTTGCCTATAATTCTAATTTAGGATGACCATATACACTGCTTGAATTTTGGCAGATTACTGCTGGCTTGGCTGTATGATCCTGCCAGCACTGCCCTGTTTGACAAAAGTTGATTGTGCAGTTGACTTTTGTTAAAGCAGCCTGGGGGAAAATTAGCGGCCAATCAGTGACTGCAGCCAATCACATGCAGCCTCTGTTCAGGTATTCTGACAGCAGCAGGCACCGGCTGTCAGAATACAATAGCCAGCAGCAGAAGATTTGCCTATTTGATCTGATTAGTGTGGATGGAGGAATCCTAGATTTCTTTCATTCAGTCATAGGCTGCTGTGCAAGGACTTTCACTTATCTCAAATCTGAATCATGTTTGGCCTGACTGAATATAATAAAGATTCTGTTATCTCAGCAGTTGATAAAGCAGACTTCAACCTTTGTGAAAAAAAAAAAGAAAAAACTACTAATGATGTAACTTCTGACTTTTAAAAACTCAGGTACTTACCAGGCCCCGGGGTCCAGTGCTGATTTCCCAAAGCCAGTTCCTCTCACCGCTATGGGTCCCCGGTGCTGCCATCTTGGACTTGGAAGCCATCTCTCACTTCCTGGGGAATCACAGCTGGCTCTGCACTGTGCATGCCTGAGATTGTGCGGTGCTGTGGGACTGGTCCTGCAGCCTCTTTGGATGTGTGACATGTCCCAGGAGACTGAGGATGGGGGAAATAGGCAGCCGGGGGGGCCCAAACAGGGCCAGCGTTACCATAAGGCGGCGAAAGCGCCTTTTGGCAGAAAAAATGCACCATCGCCTAAGTAGACAAAAATCCTTGCACCAGCTCTGGGCACAAGTGAGTGCCATACTTGCCAAGGTGAGAATTGAGGAAGTGGAAGTGGGTACTTGTCAAAATAGGTTAGGGACAGGGGTGAGAAGGGGGAATAATATGCTCCTTCAATCTTGACTGAAGTTCCACTTTCAGGTAAATTAAGTTCATACAGATCGCTACTAGAGGGAATATCTGCAGTCTGTATCTATGTAATACAATACAGGAAATGCATTTTAACATTTCTATTAATATTTACAGGATGACAATTGTCTGAAGATCTTCTACAAGGAAACTGAACAAACTCCAAAGCCTGTTCTGCTCTGCATTCAACTTGCTGATTTGTTTTATATTTTATTGTCTATTGAGTGAATCATTTAAAGTGCACCTGTCTTAACCACTTACAGAATAGGAAGATTTTCCCCCTTAATGACTAGGCCATTTTTTGTGATACGGCACTGCGTCGCTTTAACTGACAATTGCGCAGTCGTGCGACGTTGTACCCAAACAAAATTGACGTCCTTTTTTTCCCACAAATAGAGCTTTCTTTTGGTAATATTTGATCACCGCTACGGTTTTAATTTTTTGAGCTATAAACAAAAAAAGAGCAACTGTAGATAGATAGTAAGGAGATATAAAAGGCGCTGCCCTCTATGTTAATTAGTTGTCGGTACAGATGTTATAAACTGTACACCGAGTTCAAATAACTATGGCATGTAAGAACTCCATTACTGGATACCGTATTAAGATCTCAAATTAGAGAAGGTCGGAAAGATTATAACAAAATAAATTAAAATAAATGAAACACCTGTGGTTCAAAAAGTAATAATTAGTGCTTGAAAAATATTGTTTAAATCACCCCAGTAAGAAAATATTGTCTACCATGTAAAATTGTTCTGACTAAGGTGAATCAAATAATGCTATAAACTTTGCTGTGAATAAAATAGAAATTGACCCCAAAGTTCAAAAGTTTTGGGACAAAATGGCACCCAAAAATTTTTTTTTGTATTAAGTGAGAAAACTTAAGTGAGTAAAAGTGTCAGTGCGATATCTGTTTTGCCAATCCCATGTTCTGTGCAAAATATTAAATTGGGTAGAAACTAACCCCAAGACTCAAAAGTATTGTGACAGTAAGCGCCTACTAGAAATAAATAGATTATTTGTGTGAAAAACTTAATAGAGTAAAGAATAATAAATAATAAATCGCTCCCTGGGCATTAAGTACAATACTTATAACAATCCCAAAAATATCGTGCATATAAAATAATTTCCAGTCTTTTGTATATTATAACAGATAATGGTTCATTTCTAAAAAGTTTGTTTATATATATGTAATCCATGTAAAAAGAAAGTTCATAACCGGATGAGAGAAATAAGTTCAGTGTATATGCTGTATATTTCACCCTTGAGGGCTTACATCAGTGACTTCTGTGCTTACATGCCATAGTTATTTGAACTCAGTGTACAGTTTATAACATCTGTACCGACAACTAATTAACATAGAGGGCAGCGCCTTTTATATCTCCTTATTATCTATCTACTCTAGCAATTAGACCTCTAGGGGTACTAATTAGGGATAGGCAGCAGCTCTTAGACTGTCCTAAGTGTGGATTTATCTACTTATAAAAAAAGAGCAACAATTAAAAATAAAATAAATAAATTAAAATAAATATTCAAAACAAAAAACACATTTCCTGGTCAGTTTAGGCCAATATGTATTCTTCTGCCATACTTTTGGTAAAACAAAATAAGCAATAAGTGTATATTGATTGGTTTTAGGGCTGGGAAAAAAATCGATTTAAATCTTGAATTGACTTGAGAGGTCAAATCGATTCAAAATTTAAGCAAATCGATTTTTTTAGATTTTTTTTTTCACCGCGCCGTTCCCGAGGCGCTGCGAGCATGAGTTTTTAGGCGAGGCCGCGGCTTCGGCCTAGTCCGCGGCTACGGCTGGACGCCGCAGACTAGGCCGAAGCCACGGCCTCGCCTAAAAACTCATGCCCGCAGCGCCTCCGGACCGGCGCTTACACCGCGCCAGGCCTGAAGAGCTGCGGGCAAGGAGTTTTTAGGCGAGGCCGTGGCTTCGGCCTAGTCCGCGAGGCCGGACGCCGCAGACTAGGCCGAAGACGCGGCTTTGCCTAAAAGCTTTTTTTAAGAAAATCTCCCAGCCCTAATTGGTTTGCGCAAAAATTATAACGTCTACTGGCAGGGAAGGGGTTAACAAAAGGGGGGTGATCAAGGGGTTAACTGTTTTCCCTGGGAGGTTTTTCTAACTGTGGGGGGAGAGGACTGACTGTTAGAGGAGAGAGATCGCTGTTCCTGATCACTAGGAACAGACAATATCTTTACTGCCCTGTCAGGACAGGGATCTCTCTGTTTACATTGACAGATCCCCGTTCTGGCTCTCTGTTGAGTGATTGCAAGTGGCCTTCAGCCACGCGCATCAGCTCTCCTGCCCATTGCGCCCGCTATAGCTGTTAAAGGGACCGACATACAGCATGGCGGTTTGCGGGAATGAGCCGACCTGCTGCAGTATATCGATGGCGGCTGGTCGGCAAATGGTTAAAGAATAATTTGCACTTGGATGTAAACATAATTTTTAAATATCTTTTTATATTTTTCTTTAGAATTATTTATTTAATAAGATTCTATATGATCTGTAAAATTATTCTGCCTTGTGTAAAGCCAAATCACTGTGATTTTGGCTCTCTTAATATCTCTGACTGTACAAAGAACTGTCTGGGGCCTTGGAAATCTCTATACTGCAAATTACTAAAAGAATTGTTTCTGTCCAGAAATCTGTCTGTTAAGCCCCATACACACAGGCCAAATGCTGGACGACATCAGCTGGTTCAATAAAAACTGTCTGACATTCGTGTGTATGGCAGCCGGTCCGGCAGAAGCCGGCCATTTGGACAAGCATGCTGGAAAACCTGCTAATGATCAGTGCACTTAGCCAATGGCCAAGAGTGCTGATTGAAGTGTTCTCGGGGGGGGGGGGCTCGTCCCCCTGTCAGAACACAATAGCTCAGTTGGGGAGATCGCTGTACTAACATTTGATCGCTAGTACAGCTGCTCCAACTGGAGCTGACAGGTTTTTTTTTCATTCAACCCACTGGGTTGAACGGAAAAAAGCTCATAGTGTATACCAGGCTTAAGGCCGGTTATAGACGGAGCAAATTTCTTTCCTGCATCCATGAATTGCAGGAAAGATATTTGCTTGATTTCCCCCCCGTCAACACAGACAGTGTAATTGCATGTAAAATCCAGCAGGCTGGTTGTACCTAAGTTGATCAATTGATCAACTTGGGTACATTCAGCAACCCATACATGGTTCGAATCTCCGACCAGTTCCTGTTGAACCAGCCGAAATTCGCACCATCTATGGCTGGCTTGAATATATTATTATGAGGGTTCTTCAAAACGTTTCTGCGCTTTTTTAAAACGCTTCATTAAGAATTTCAAAAGCATATTACATCACATTTCTACATAGTCACTTTCCTTTGCAATGCATTTTTCCCAGCGTCGTACCAACTTTTCAGTGCCATCAGCAAGACTCCTCCTGCCCTCACTAAATACAATATAATTATACCCTGCCACATGCACTATCCCTTACTTATACTATGCTGATCACCCCTCCAGAGGGATACCAACCTCCAAGGCTCCTTAGGGTGGGAACGGGAGCTGAACCGTACATTTAGTGACAACCAATGGCACCACATCCTCAGTTTTACACATAAATCCTCGATTTGCACCAAAATCCAAGAGACAAACTACAAACTCCTGACAAGGTGGTATAGAACACCAGTACTGTTGCACAAATTCTTCCCGGCAATGTCTGACATTTGTTGGCATTGTGGGGAGGAAAGGGGAACCCTCCTGCACATATTTTGGTCATGCCCTAAGATGGTAGACTTTTGGAAAACAGTATGTCTGTATGTAGTATTGCACAAAAGTTCACAGAACGCACTATCCCGGAAGAGCCCGCGGTTTTTCTACTACATACATCTGCAACTCCAGAGCGCATCTATAAGAAATCTGTGGTGCGCCACCTCTGAGACGCAGCAAAGACATGCATTCCCCTACAGTGGAAATCGACGCAACCACCAACAATAGCCATGTGGCTTAGGAAGGTGGAAGACATAAAACAGATGGAAAATCTTATACTTTCAGACCAACACAGACAAGAAAGGTACTCCAAAACATGGACATTGTGGAACCTCTTCATATATTCAGATGAAGGTCAAGTCCTTCAGGGGAGCAGCCTCGACCCTTAATTAGTACTTTACTATCAATGCCCGCATGAGATAGATCGCGAATCACACCACCCAAGGAATTTAACCTCACGAGACGACACAGGGACCCATGTTCGTGGACCCCCCCCATCTGTCCCCCTCCCCTCTCTGTCTCCCTCACCTCTGTCCTTTCCCTCTCTACTCTTTGCATTCCCTACTCACTGCCCTTGAGGCAACTTACTCTCTATATGCCCTGCTATTTTAGAACAGTTGGAAAAAGGAAAGAGGTTGGGTCCCGGGGACGACAGGGAACATACATTAGGTACTACCATATACGGGCATACACAGATGCCAGGTTACACAAGGGATGTTACAATAGGAAATGGGTGATATTCAAGACAGTCATAAGATAGGCACCCTTTTCGGACTGGTACCCCCTTGAGGCATTATTCCTTGCAATACCGACGGAACATACCAGGAAAGTAAAGAAGCATACTCAGATAAATAACCACTAACTTGTATGTGATAATAATGTAACCCATGTGCCGATATGTTTTTCTCTCGCTGTCTTATGTCATTTTATTATTACTTGTTCCACTCATTGAATACTCTGTTGTACTGTTTTCTCATAATAAATAAAAAATTTGAAAAAAAAAAAAGAAATATAATTATATAGTATAAGTGTGGAAACATACATTGCAACATTATTCAGGACACTGGAAGGCTTAGCAGACAAGTAAAACTTTATCTAATTAGTGAACTAGTGTGTGATTCAGAATTATGGTGACAGATTTCCTTTTAGGCATAAGTGTTCATAATCTTTGATCGTGATCAAACACGATTTTTCCTTTCTGTTCAGCTGAAATTTTGGAGTTGTCCCCAGAACAAGGGCTGAGGTGAAAACCTCCAATAGGGACATCTGTTAGTTTTTCTGGATGTGCATTTCTTGCATGAAAATGCTGCACAAAGTGAGTACTGATATCACTAAAAGACTGTAAAAAAGTCTAAAAGTAAAAAATGCCACAATAGTGTGCACATTCAACCTTTAGGAATGGCAAGCCCTTGTACATGATGTCTTGTGTTGTTGCTGGTGAATAAGGGTTCCCATAAAAAATACCTGAACATTCTTCAGTAGTAAAGTGCATGGAGACTTTTGGCAGGGTTGCCAACCTCCGGCAACATTTTTTACTAACAAAACATAGAAAATTTACTGGCGGAGCACATTTTTTACTGGCAACCTGAGAATTTACAGAACTCCTATTGAAAACTAACACAGTGAATATTTGAACACTATAAACATGATATGGAAACACTGACAATCCCTATAACAAAGTAATTTTCTTGATTTACACTTAAAAAAGTCAACACAGCATGAAATTATCAGCCCCCAATATTTACTGGCAGTTGTAAAAAAATCACAGATCTTTACAAACTATCAGTACATTTACTGGCGGTTGGCAACCCTGACTTTTGCTGCATTTGCATAACATCCATCTGTGAGCAACCATATTGTTAAAATTGTTAAATTCTCAAATATGTCACAGTGACCATAATTTATAAGGAGTCCAGGCACCACCTACTACTTGGCAGACTGCTGAGATTTGTGAAATATACAAAGGTTTTTTAATTGTATGTCTCAAAAATTGCAGTTTTTGCAAAATGTCACAAAGAGGAATTTTATTTATCTTATTTCTGATGTACATCACATTCCACAGGAACATATGCATGACTCACTGGGGTTGATTTACTAAAATTGGAGAGTGCAAAATCTTATGCATAGAAACAAATCCGCTTCCAGTTTTTTTGTCTAAGCTTGATTGAACAAGGTGAAGTTAGAAGCTGATTGGCTACCATGCACAGCTGCACCAGATTTTGCATGCTCTAGTTTTAGTAAATCAACCCATTGGGATAGATTTACTAAAACTGGAGCACTCAGAATCCAGCTGTGCTAACATCAGCTTGTTCAATTAAGCTTTGGCAATAAAACCTGGAGGCTGCTTGGCTTCTATGCAGAGTTGTACCGGATTTGGCACTCTCCAATTTTAGTAAATAACCCCCATTGTTTATTTGGTGCACTAGCAAAAAATGGTTGTAACCTGCACTGTTTTAATGGCACACCACCAACAGTTTATCTTTATTTTTTGTTTTTTATTTTAAGGTTAAATCTTAATGCATCCATTCCTTAGTGCACCTTATTGTAATATAACGCACCAAAGCAGCATAATTTAAATATTCTTTGCACACTGAAAACTGGGACTCCAACGTGTGCATTGAATATGGATGTACACTCCTAAAGATCAGTAAGGGAACCAAGATAATTAGGTGTGTGCACAATTGTGTGCTCATAGTAACCTGCATTGCAATCATGCAGAGTGATTCTCCCCGATCTGGTGCATTACCTTTAATAAATCAGGCCATAATGTATGAATGCAGACCTGTTATTTTTCGCATTATCTTGTTCATGTCAAAAATCATGTCAAAATCTCATAAATACATGTTTTGATCAACTGTTTCCCTATATTAACATAATTACCTATTTATGACGTTAATGCACATATATGCTGTGGCAGGTCAGGTGGGCCTTAGCATCCAGCCACTGCATATATATATATATATATATATATATATATATATATATATATATATATATATATATATATATATATATATTATGCATTGCTGTCTTATTCTGAGATGCACTGCATCTGCACCCCAAAATTGTGACTGAGCTGTCACGGACAACTTATGATCAACTACTGACGATTAGGAGCTGGTAAGACAGGCTGCTGATGATAGAAGCATTGGGCAGCCAATCACCGTGCCATACAATTAGGAACTTTTCCTTCCAGCCTTGGGTTTTAAAACCCCTGGCCTAAAGGGGTTTATTTTCAGCAAAAACCTAACATTTTTGGAAATCTGGCTATTTATGCTGAATTTTGGAATATATAAAAAAGATTGTTTGTGTCAAATCATGCAATTTTCTGATTAAAATTGTTATATTGTCAATTAAACTTTTATAAATTAATGTCTTGGGCTCATTTTTGTGACATTGTGACTCATCCATGGTGAAAACATCTAGAGAGGAAGGATTTGTGGAGGGATGTTGTGGAGAGTTCAGCACCCCATAGTCACATCACTGTGTATTCTCTGATGAGAAGGGTCCTGTAGTGGAGCAGTGGAAGGACTGATCTGTACAAAGTATAGTACAACACTTCAAGTGACCCTGACATCCCTGCAATAAAGGAAAGTCATCCCTTAAGTGGAAGCAGGATCAGAGGGCACAGAAAAGGAGATAGATTTTATAGGAAAGGTAAACTGTGCTAATATGCAGAATTTTTTTACGTTTTCTGTAGCTAACAGATTGGCAACTGAGACAAACTTTATCTTTTATTTGTAACCTATCAGTTCACATGGCTGCTGAGAAGCCTAAGCATAAAAATATATATAACATGGCAAATGGTGCTACACTGAAATTAAATCTATGGCTGAAGGTTCTTCAAAAAATGACTCTTGTGGGAGTGTTGATCTCCTGGTCCCCTGCGGCATTTAATTGTTATTCCTGCTGACCCCCTTGTTACTACTATCCTTTCCTGCAGTGCCATGGAAATTAGCCGGAAAAGCTACTACCACTTCTTAAAAGTGAGAGTTTGCTTTAATTGGACTTGCATCTAAACAAACTTTTTCTCTTATAACAATCAACCCCTGAAAAATTACAAAAAGCAAAAGATGCATGTTGGATACCTTCTGTTCTCTTTTTTTTTAGCTATGACTAAGCACCAGTAAGCGGTGTGAAACGCGTCAGCTGATTCATCCACTGTCCTTGATTGCTGTATAGACTGATTTTATTCAATAAAGACATTTTTCACTGGAGTGCGGCTGTTCGGATTTCCTCTATTGCATGTGCTCTGTACACAGAGCCAGTACCCAGGCTGTGCAGGGGAGGTGAGGTCTTGGTATTTGTACCTGGAGTGGTATACATCTTTCTCTATTTCCGGAAATAGAGCTTGCTTGTGTAATTGTGTGACTCTCACCAAGAACAAAGTATCAGGGCTGATCCTAGGGTCACAGACGCCTGGGTGCAGAAATATTTCTGGTGCCCCCACGTGGGCGTGGTCATCTTACCAACTCCTCCCCTTTACAAATGTTACTATGGCAACGACTCAAACACAGAACTGCTCCCCTAAGAAGTCTTCGTTACCTTAGGATCCTCCCATGATCTTTTAACAATAAAGAAAATACAGGAAGAGCTTGAGACCTGGAGGGGAGTCTCTGATGTACACAGAGAGGGCTGTCTGTTAGAGAGTCTGTTAGAAAGAGCCCCCAGACGTAGTACAGGAGATGGTCAGAGACTGTAGACATGGTACAAAAGATGGTCAGAGACTGCAATTATAGTACAGGAGATGGTCAGAGACTGCAGACATAATACAGAAGATGGTCAGAGACTGCAGACATGTTACAAGAGATGGTCAGAGACTGCAGACATGGTACAGGAGATGGTCAGAGACTGCAGACATACTACAGGAGATGATCAGAGGCTGCAGACATGGTACAGGAGCTCTTGGCCTGGGAACCTCAGACAACTTCTGTCTAGGAGAGCAAAAGAACACCGAGCTTTTAATCTACTGGAATATTATCTTCAAATCTGATGACCTCTGACGTCTGTGCCAAGTCAGCGTTTGGATTCAAGATCTGTTGTGCCAGCCCAGTCCGGTGTATCCATTAAGTCATTTGACTTACAAGCCTATATGACTTGGGGGGCGTAAGCCTCTCCAGGTCATCGACATCTGGTAAGCCTCCTCTTGTTTACTGGTGGTGGTTCATTTGAGATTACAGTCCTTTGGAATAACTACGCCGTGTGAACATACGCTTAACACTTTTGGACTTAATTTTAATATATGTGCCAATATTTGCTGTGGTATGATTATGTTTTGGGCACTTGTTTACATTTACTGAATCAATCATTTTTTCACTTTTTTATCTTTGCACATATTAAGTTGTTTATGTAGCTAGGTTTATCTTGGTATAAGTTAATATTTCCACTAAAGTAAATCTGTATGCACTTTTTCATGTACCCACCTCTATATAGGGGGGTATCCTTTTATTAGTCATATTCTTTTTTGTATATCAGCACCCCCCTCCATTAGTACAGACCCCCCCAGAACAAACCCCCCCTACATTCGTACAGACCCCCCTCAGGACAAACCACTCCTCCATTATTACAGAACCACCCACCTCCATTAGTACAGACCCCCCCAAAACAAACCACCCCCTCCATTAGAACAGACCCCCCAAAACAAATCACCCCCTCCATTAGTACAGACCCCCAGAACAAACCACCCCCCTCCATTAGTACAGACCCCCTTGACAAATCACCCCCCTCCATTAGTACAGACCCCCTTGACAAACCACCCCCTCTCCATTAGTACAGACCCCCGGGACAAACCATCCCTCTCCATTAGTACAGACCCCCCTAGGACAAACCACCCCCCCTCCATTAGTACAGACCCCCCAGGACAAACCACCCCCCTCCATTAGTACAGACCCCCAAGAACAAACCACCCCCTCCATTAGTACAGACCCTCCCCTGGACAAACCACCCCCCCTCCATTAGTACAGCCCCCCCAGACAAACCACCCCCCTACATTAGTACAGACACCCCCAGGACAAACCACCCCCCTCCATTAGTACAGACCCCCAGGACAAACCACCCCCCCTCCATTAGTACAGACCCCCCTGGGACAAACCACTCCTCCATTATTACAGAACCACCCACCTCCATTAGTACAGACCCCCCCAAAACAAACCACCCCCTCCATTAGAACAGACCCCCCAAAACAAACCACCCCCCCTCCATTAGTACAGACCCCCCTCAGGACAAACCACTCCTCCATTATTACAGAACCACCCACCTCCATTAGTACAGACCCCCCCAAAACAAACCACCCCCTCCATTAGAACAGACCCCCCAAAACAAATCACCCCCTCCATTAGTACAGACCCCCAGAACAAACCACCCCCCTCCATTAGTACAGACCCCCTTGACAAATCACCCCCCTCCATTAGTACAGACCCCCTTGACAAACCACCCCCTCTCCATTAGTACAGACCCCCGGGACAAACCATCCCTCTCCATTAGTACAGACCCCCCTAGGACAAACCACCCCCCCTCCATTAGTACAGACCCCCCAGGACAAACCACCCCCCTCCATTAGTACAGACCCCCAAGAACAAACCACCCCCTCCATTAGTACAGACCCTCCCCTGGACAAACCACCCCCCTCCATTAGTACAGCCCCCCCAGACAAACCACCCCCCTACATTAGTACAGACACCCCCAGGACAAACCACCCCCCTCCATTAGTACAGACCCCCAGGACAAACCACCCCCCCTCCATTAGTACAGACCCCCCTGGGACAAACCCCCCTCCATTAGTACAGACCCCCGGGACAAACCACCCCCCTCCATTAGTACAGTCCCCCAGCACAAACCACCCCCTCACCATTAGTACAGACCCCCCAGGACAAACCACCCCCCCTCCATTAGTACAGACCCCCCAGGACAAACCACCCCCCTCCATTAGTACAGACCCCTACCAGGACAAACCCTTTGCATGAATCTATCCATGGCCGCCCCCTATTCATGTGTCCGACCCCTTTCAGGGCACCGGGCACCTAAATTACAGCAGCCAGGTTTTTTTTAAGCACCTGATTAGAGCCAGAGGCTCTAATAGACTTCAGAACAGGGTGGGCTCAGGTCGCAGAGGATGCATCCGGAGCCCGCTCAGATGTGTTGCAACAGTGAATGAATATTCGCTGTTGCAACACTGATCCTCCTCCCGGCCAATCGGGAAGGAGGTATGAAACCCATTACGCGATTAACAAAAAGGCAGGCGATCCTATTGGATGCCTAGTGCTGCGAGGAGCAGAGAGGCGATGCACTGTGGAAGCTTCTCCAAGAGGGGATACCGGAGCAGCTTTCCCCGAGCCCACCACGCTGGAAGATGGCTGCATCAGCTCCGACTGCCGTATCCAGGGTAAGGACAGTGGGCGGTGGTGGGGGGGTGTTAGTGCTGTGTCGTGCCATGCCGGGGGGCGTAGGTGGCGGTTGTGCTAGTGCCGCTCCACCGACGGCCCAGGGTTTTTTTTGCCGCCCCCCCAAAAAAACACCAACTGCCACTGCTAGTAGATTTAGTTGAGTAATGGAAAACCAACAGACCCAACAGTCATGACATGCATGCTGCTTATTTGGTGTGATTGAATCATTAATTGAAGGGGCTTGTTCAAAATAATAGCAGTGTGGAGTTCAATTAGTGAGGTCATTCAGTCTGTGGAAAAACAGATGTCACACAGGTGGTCCTTATTTAAGGATGAAGGCAGCAAACAGTAGTGGCTCATCCATAAGGGGTGCACAGGCGCTGCCCCCCTATCCATGCATCCAGCCCCCTAATCTACATGCAGGGTGCCGGACGCATGGATTCCAATGGGGCTCTAATAGGCTTCAGAAAAGGATGGGCTTGGGGCACAGAGCACTGCGCCCCAAGCCCACCTAGTTGTGTGACAATAGCGAATGAATATTCACTATTGTTACACTGAATCTGCCTCCCAGCCAATCAGGAAGCAGGTCCAATCTGAGACCCAATTGCCGATTAGCTGAAAGGAGATTCTACCCTATTGGCTGAGTGAGAAGGAGGATGGAGATGCATGGTGAGGACACCGCCGTGATGCCGATGAGGAGACACACAGCAAGGACACCGCCATAATGCCAAGGAGGAGACACAGGGGAAGTTGGCCACCTGTTGCCCAGAGGGAAGGAGGGAAGCGCTGCCCCCAGGGTAAGTGTTACAGTTGGTGGCCAACTGAGGGTGGGGGGGTGGTGGTGCGGGTGACCTGACCGGGGGGTGGTGGCTGGCTGTTTACCGCCCCCAAGAATATATACCACTGCCAGCAAATGTTGTACATGCTGGGTATAGTGCATCTCTCTGTGAATATCTGAGTAAAATGGGTCGTTCCTGACATTGTTCAGAAGAACAGCGTACTTTGATTAAAAAGTTGATTGGAGAGAGGAAAACATATAAAGAAGTGTGGAAATTGATAGGCAACTCAGCTAAAATGATTTCAAATGCTTTGAAAAGGCAACCAAAACCAGAAAGATGTGGAAGAAAACAGAAAACTGCCATTTGAATGGATCGAAGAATAGCCAAAGACTCAGCCAATGATCATCTCCAGGGTGGTGAAAAAAGGTGTAAAGTTACCTGTGAGTACTCTAACAATTAGACACCTATGTGAAGCCAAGCTATTGGTAGGAAGTCCCGGCAAAGTCCCATTGTTGAAAAAAATGTGTTGAAGAGATTACAATTTGCCAAAGAACACATTGGGGCTGATTTACAAACATGTTGGCGCATTTGCGTGAGCAGGAATAATTATTGCGACTTGGGGTATACTTAAAGTAATAGAAACCAGCTGGTGACTTGCGCTGGACGCGCGGAATCATTGCATGTACAGGCGCAGACACATTCTTAAATACAGAACAGACACTTGCTCATTGTAGTTCTAATCATGTTAATGATCTTTTTCTTCTCACATGGAGAATATCGCTTCCACTTTTATTCCATTCATTCATTTCTTTTTGAAACAACTCAATAATCATTCTAGAGATCTTCCTCCAATCAACAGCTGTGCGGATCTTCCCTGGACTTGTAATTGTGTATTTTATGGTGATAATCTATAATCATTGGTGGAGCCGAAACTTCCATGAAAACATCTTCTCAATACATGTCTGTGTATTGTGCATTCTGGACAATTCATTTCCCCATACACTGTGCAATCTGATTGCTTGATGTGTGAAACGATTCTTCTATCTGAACAATTCATTTCCCCATACACTGTACAATCTGATTGCTTGATGTGTAAAATGATTCTTCTATCTGAGCAATTCTTTCCCCATACACTGTGCAATCTGATTGCTTGATGTATAAAACGATTCTTCTATCTGAGCAATTCATTTCCCCATACACTGTGCAATCTGATTGCTTGATGTGTAAAACGATTCTTCTATCTGAGCAATTCATTTCCCCATACACTGTGCAATCTGATTGCTTGATGTGTAAAACGATTCTTCTATCTGAGCAATTCTTTCCCCATACACTGTGCAATCTGATTGCTTGATGTTTAAATCTAGTCAGCAATCTGACCAGGTTCCACACCATATGGCCAGTGTTATTTTGGTACAGTTTAGTTCAGTAAATACAGTGGAACCTCGGATTACGAGGATAATCCGTTCCAGGAGAATGCTCGTAATCCAAAGTACTTACATATCAAAGCGAGTTTTCCCATTGAAGTTAATGGAAATGAAAATAATTTGTTCCGCGTTGACTTCAATGGGATGCAATACCGCATACGGCCAGAGGTGGGGGGGTGCCGGAGAGCCTCGGAAATGGCCAAAAAGGCCCGAGTGCACTTCGGCTGACCTCAGAAAACCTCAGAAAGACTTCCTACCTGAGATTTGCAGAGGTCAGCCGTGCTGTCCTGGGGCCTTTTCGTGCATTTCCGAACTACGCCGATCGGCTGCAATCGGCGAGGTTAGGCTCTGCTCGGCTCTGGCGCCCCCACACCTCAGGCCAAAAGCAGTACTGCACACCGCTTTGGCCTGAATTGTGCTTATTTTGTGAGACAACACTCGCAAACCGAGTTTCGATATTTAGAAATACAGTGCTCGTATTGCGAAACGTTCATTAACTGCGTTACTAGCAATCCGAGGTTCCACTGTATTAATTTTGTCATTAAAACAATGTTCAGAAATCTGATTAACCAATATTCCAGCCCACAATAAATGATTAACATGTCACCACACCTCACTGATCAGTATAATTAAATTGTATTTATTAATTAAAGCAGAATTGAGAAGACAGGAAACGCACATGTATAGAAAGTATGGGGACTCCAATATCCGTGGCAGACTCTTGATGAAGAGAGAAATGACAATGCACCCCCACCAGCTTCATAGAGGACATGGATGGTGAGCTTGTTGGGCTCCTTCCACACCACCTCTGGCATTCCAGGGTGTTTATGCCGATCTTTGATGCCAGTTCTTGCCTTGTACCACAACGTATCCACTTTCCAGAAATGCATCCAAGTGGAGGACCTGAAGATGGATTTATCCCAGCTGGAACCGCAAGCAGTACTACGCCTGTTCAATGGACAGAAAAGATTAAGTTGAAGTAGGGCCCCACCCAAAAGGTGAAGCTCCGCTTGTTTACCTGCCCCCCCACCCCGATGCCACATTTGCCACCTTTCAGGAAAGGAGGGGAAAGTGGGTACCTTGATTTGATTGATTACCGCTCCCACTTGCAAGAATCTCAGTCGGACGTTCTGCCCTTCCTCCTTCTCCTGCCACCAGGCCATTGACAAAGTTCACGACAATATATTAAAATCAACCAACGCAAATCATATATAACTATCAATAAGCAGCTGTGGTACTGGGGGTAAAATTTATCAAATCCCTGAACATAAGTAGAATCAAAAAGCCGTACAGCGCATAAGATTTAAAATCACATGAAAGCATTAATGAAAAGTCCATAAAAGTTCAAGATGAGAATTTCCAGCAAATAATCCGGTGACACGAGTGACATCCACAACAGATGAGTGACTATAGTGAAAAGACCTCCACCATCGGTAACACAAGCCGCTCACCTCAGCAGATGGACCCCGGAGTTATTCAGTCAGGTCTAAAACAGCGGTTCCCTCAAAGGGATAATAGCAGGAACAGATGCACTTGTAACCGGTCAGACATCAATATCTTGTAAACTTGCAGTAATCACATGGAATAAAAGTAAAGAAGATCTAGTGCTCTCTGTATGTTGCATAAAAGGTTTAATAAAAAACAACAGTAAGAACACTTACAAACAGTGCACTGTACCCCAGTGCGGAGGATAAATCGTAAAATGGATGATCCATGGAGATCAGCGAGTAAGGCACGGGTGACGTAACGATCTATGTCACGTTATGCTTTTCCGTACGCGTTACGTCCCTAATGGGGGGCGGGACTTCTTCAGCGCACCCCAGTGTGATTTATCCTCCGCACTGGGGTACAGTGCACTGTTTGTAAGTGTTCCTACTGTTGTTTTTTAATAAACCTTTTATGCAACATACAGAGAGCACTAGATCCTCTACTTTTATTCCATGTGATTACTGCAAGTTTACAAGATATTGATGTCTGACCGGTTACAAGTGTATCTGTTCCTGCTAGACTTGTCCCGATACCGATACTAGTATCGGTATCGGCACCGATACCAAGCATTTGCCCAAGTACTTGTAATATTATTATTATTATACATGAAACAATTAGCATATGAATATCTTAATAACAATAATATTATTGCCAATATCTGTCATGTTGGAGGAGACTCAAGCCCAGCGGACACTATGTACCACATATATAGAGAGTACACACATATTTATACAATATGATCCAATCCCAATACTGTTCAATACTATCTTAGGAGTAAGCGTTTGTCAATAATCATTTTACATGTAACTAGCTATCATGTTTTTTTCTTTTTATATTATTGTTTTTCTATTGTTGTTTGTTTCCTTTCTTTTCTACACCAAGGCTCTACTGAATGTGAAAAAACAGTTTACTACACTTGCAATCTTCCCCCCCTCTGCTGTCCATTGATAAAACTAATGTTATAAATCTTTCATTGTCATAGAACAAAAAACAGCATATCATTAGACTATGAATACTACAACCTGATTGTATTCCGATTCTTGTCTTGTATATTTGCTTATCTATGTTTATTTACACTTACCAAAACAATGCATTGTGTTGATTTACATCAAATGCTGATGTTAGTGCTTTAATATACACTGTCATTATTTGCAACCTGCAATAACTTTATTATTTTTTATTTCCCTTTGTCTCCCCCCTAGGTCTCTCCCTGTTGTGGACAGCCAGGACAAGTACCCGGCACGGAAAGCCGCCCAGATATTCTATTTGAGCGGCGCCAGAGGAGATCAGCTGGACGGGGATTCTCTCTGCCCACGATCTCCATATTGCTACTCCGGCGGACATGCGCAGTCCGCTGGAGCGGCATTCCGTGTCGGTGGGTTGGGTGTGCATGACGTCATTCCAATGCAAGTGCGTTTGCACATGCGCGGTAGGGGCGGCGCCGCGCATCCCTGACTCAGGAGGCATTTACAAGGTTCCCCTTAATTTTGGATTACCCGAATCAGCTGGACGCAGTCTACAGCACCAGCTGATTGGGTTTCTACTCATATATAACAGCCAGTTCCTCTCATTCCCAGCCAAGCGTTGTGCACGCTGGATGCTGGGATGTGCGGCTGGCAAACTCTGATTGTGAGCTAAACAGGTAAGCAAAACTTTTGCTATATACACCATGTAATATAGTCCTCCCTGATGGCTCTGCCTCTTAAGCATTTACCTATACATATGAACTGGCTACACTGTTACATATTATGCTGAATAAATGTCTATACAAAACATCCAACCAATCGCATTATCCTGTATCTAATCCCCATATTATTTCCACAATCCCTTGTTTTCATATACTCCTTCCTAAACTGCTCTGGCAGTTACAGACCAATAACTACACATATGATTGCCTCTATGCAACAAGCCATATAAGCCATTAAGTAAAAACACTGAGATTAAGCATCTTTTGAAGCATTGTACTATATGCTGCTATATGGGCATTCTCTAACAATATGTTAATACTATATACATACCCTATATTTTAATTAGATACTCTACCACCACAATGCCATTTATATCCTCTCCTTTTTTGTTCGGATATAATGTATATATGGTGCATTAGAATATATTTTTACTTTTTTTTGCATACTTTACTATTGAAACAATTAGATACCTATAGGATTTTAAATATAATCTTCTCTCGCGATAGACTATATACATTGTTGCTTATAGCCATTTTTATTTTTACTTCTCTTGCCATTAAAATTTACTCTGATATATTATGCCACTCCTAGGGGACCCTTCTTGTTTTGCCTCAGTAGTCGCCTTGGTCTGCACGCATCCGGGAGGGAAGGGGACAGGTGAGACACCATCCCCCACTAACAGTGGGACCCTCACTATCCGACACCATCCAGTAGCAACCCTGATGCCCTTTATGATAAATGCACCAGCAATAACGCCTAATATTATTCCAGTTTTGGATTTTTAAAGGAACTTAATTTAGCATATTACAAAGTAAGTAATTTATCCTCACTCATTCATGGTTAGATGATATGCATATTTACACACACAGAAGACATGACAATTTGACTGATTATCTTACATTGTAATCTGTTTTAGACGAATTGCTCTTTTTTTCTATTACATCCCTGAAGAAGGACAATAATACTATTCCGAAACGTGTTGGGTGTTAATTAAGAGCTTTCGCACAACTCACTGTTCTGTGAAGAATACCACACTAATGATTTATGTAACTATGTAATATGCTCTGTGAAATCTATGAAAAATTATGTTTTTAAAATTCTGTCATGTTTAAATAAAAACTTTGTTATTTCTTATACCTTGTTATACACAATTATTACGTAATTATATACATTAGTATCCTTAGCAAAGTGCCAATAAAGTCCTCCCAGGGGAACCCTTTCTTTTCTAAATAATATTTGGATGTGGCACAGCTCTGGTATACCTAGGGAAACTAACTAACTATTCTATAGTGGTCATGCAATACTGTACCCAAACTAATTTTTTATCATTTTGTACCCACAAATAGCTTTCTTTTGGTGTTATTTGAACACCTATGTGTTTTTTTTTTTTTTTTTGCCCAACAAATAAAAAAAGACCGAAAATTTGGAAAGAAAACAAATTTTTCTTTGTTTCTGTTACATTTTTTTGTAAATAAGTACGTTTTCTTGTTCAATGATGGGCACTGATATGGCTGCACTGACGGGCACTGATAAGGCTGTACCGAAGGGCACTGATGGGCACTCATGGGTGGCACGGATGGGCATCCCTGTTTTGTACTGTGCCACAGAGTTGCCAGTCAGTGCCCATTTGTGGGCACTAATTGGCATATTTTTGCACATGTGGATGGCCATGGGGGATGTACCTGGCCATTCACATGCTGGGGGCTTCCCTGGTGGTCTAGTGCAGGCATCTGAGAGGGGCTGCGCTGATCAACAATCAGTACAGACACCCCCTGTCAGGAGAGCCACTAATGGGCTCTTTCTACTCGCGTCTGTCAGACACAAGTGAGGAAAAGCCTATCAACCGCTCTTCCTGTTTAAATCGTGATCAGCAGTGATTGGACACGGCTGATTACGTGGTAAAGAGCCTCCGCCGGAGGCTCTTTATCGAGATTGGTGTAGCGGTGTGTCAGACTGACACACCGCACCACTGATCGCCGCAATGCGTGCCCCCACAGGCGAGCGGCAGCATGTTATCCTGAAGGATGTCATATGACGCACAGTCAGGATAACAGAACCACCGCTCGGCCGTCATTCTGCTATAGGCCGGGCAGGCAGTGGTTAAGGCTGGCAGGTAGATGTGGCGTTTGACATTGCTCCAGTCCTCCAAGGGCATAGAGTTGAGTGGGGGCCATCTTGCCCTCACTTGACTTCCTGCCCATCACTACACCAAAACAGCCGCTGCTGATCTCTCTGGTAAGTGAGGAAAATGACTGGGAAAAGGTGGGAGGAGTGGTGGTACCTCTCCTGCTGCCCATAAAAGTCATCCTGTGGTGAATACACAGCTGGGACCACTTTTATGTGAAACCGGATTGGCCACTGTTTAAAAATATACCAGGGTGATGGCCGCTAGCTGCTGCCATAAAGGTATATAATGGTCAAAGTAGCAACATATATACATGGTGGCCAGTTCAGATGTGCCTAGAATAAACCTTCTAAAAAAAAATATTACATTTATCAATAAGGAGAGAGAGACAGATATTTTGAGTGTATGTACAGAAAAATGTGTATTTAGATAATGCACCCTTATTACAGGGTTGCCACATCATCCCTTTAACCACTTGCCGACCGCCTCACGCTGATATACGTCAGCAGAATGGCACAGGCAGGCAGAATCACGTACCTGTACGTGATCTGCCTCCCGCGGGCAGGGTGTCCGATCGGACCCCCCCGGTGCCCGAGGCAGTCGGCTTCTGTACCCCGGCGATCGGAGGTGAGGGGGATACTATCCATTTGTGACCCCCCCTCGCGATCACTCCCAGCCAATTGGATCATTCCCCTGCCTCTGTATAGTACACAGAGGCAGAGGAAATGATGTCATCTCTCCTCAGGTCGGTATTTTCTGTTCCGGCGCCGAGGAGAGAAGACTGCAATATGAGTGCACAACACACACACAGTAGAACATGCCAGGCACACAATACACCCCCCTTTACCCTCCGATTCCCCCCCAAATCACCCCCCCCCCGTCACACTGACACCAAGCAGTTTTTTTTTCCTGATTACTGCATTGGTGTCAGTTTGTGACAGTTAGTGTGGTAGGGCAGTTAGTGTTAGCCCCCTTTAGGTCTAGGGTACCCCCCTAACCCCCCCTAATAAAGTTTTAACCCCTTGATCACCCTCCCTCACCAGTGATGCTAAGCGATCATTTTTCTGATCACTGTATTAGTGTCACTGGTGACGCTAGTTGGGGAGGTAAATATTAAGGTTCGCCGTCAGCATTTTATAGCGTCAGGGACCCCCATATACTACCTAATGCTTTAACCCCTTGATTGCCCCCTAGTTAACCCTTTCACCACTGATCACCGTATAACCGTTACGGGTGATGCTGGTTAGTTCGTTTATTTTTTATAGTGTCAGGGCACCCGCCGTTTATTACCGAAAAAAGGTTTAGCCCCCTGATCGCCCGGCAGTGATATGCGTCACCTTAGGCAGCGTCAGGTTAGCGCCAGTACCGCTAACACCCACGCACGCAGCATACACCTCCCTTAGTGGTATAGTATCTGAACGGATCAATATCTGATCCGATCAGATCTATACTAGTGTCCCCAGCAGTTTAGGGTTCCCAAAAACGCAGTGTTAGCGGGATCAGCCCAGATACCTGCTAGCACCTGCGTTTTGTCCCTCCGCCCGGCCCAGCCCACCCAAGTGCAGTATCGATCGATCACTGTCACTTACAAAACACTAAACGCATAACTGCAGCATTCGCAGAGTCAGGCCTGATCCCTGCGATCGCTAACAGTTTTTTTGGTAGCATTTTGGTGAACTGGTAAGCACCGCACCAGCCCCAGGCAGCGTCAGGTTAGCGCCAGTACCGCTAACACCCACGCATGCACCGTACACCTCCCTTAGTGGTATAGTATCTGAACAGATCAATATCTGATCTGATCAGATCTATACTAGTGTCCCCAGCAGTTTAGGGTTCCCAAAAACGCAGTGTTAGCGGGATCAGCCCAGATACCTGGTAGCACCTGCGTTTTGTCCCTCCGCCCGGCCCGACCCAGCCCACTGAAGTGCAGTATCGATCGATCACTGACATTTACAAAACACTAAACGCATAACTGCAGCGTTCGCAGAGTCAGGCCTGATCCCTGCGATCGCTAACAGTTTTTTTTGGTAACGTTTTGGTGAACTGGCAAGCACCAGCGGCCTAGTACACCCCGGTCGTAGTCAAACCAGCACTGCAGTAACACTTGGTGACGTGGCGAGTCCCATAAGTGCAGTTCAAGCGAGGTGGCAAGCACAAGTAGTGTCCCGCTGCCACCAAGAAAAAGACAAACAGGCCTGTCGTGCCCATAGTGACCTTTCTGCCGCATTCGCCAATCCTAATTGGGAACCCACCACTTCTGCAGCGCCCGTACTTCCCCCATTCACATCCCCAACCAAATGCAGTCGGCTGCATAAGAGGCATTTTCTTTATGTCCTCCCGAGTACCCCTACCCAACAGACCCCCCCAAAAAGATGTTGTGTCTGCAGCAAGCGCGGATATAGGCGTGACACCTGCTATTATTGTCCCTCCTGTCCTGACAATCCTGGTCTTTGCATTGGTGAATGTTTTGAATGCTACCATACACTAGTTGAGTATTAGCGTAGGGTACAGCATTGCACAGACTAGGCACACTTTCACAGGGTCTCCCAAGATGCCATCGCATTTTGAGAGACCCGAACCTGGAACCGGTTACAGTTATAAAAGTTAGTTACAAAAAAAAGTGTAAAAAAAAAATATATAAAAAAAAAATAGTTGTCGTTTTATTGTTCTCTCTCTCTCTATTCTCTCTCTATTGTTCTGCTCTTTTTTACTGTATTCTATTCTGCAATGTTTTATTGTTATTATGTTTTATCATGTTTGCTTTTCAGGTATGCAATTTTTTATACTTTACCGTTTACTGTGTTTTATTGTTACCATTTTTTTGTCTTCAGGTACGCCATTCACGACTTTGAGTGGTTATACCAGAATGATGCCTGCAGGTTTAGGTATCATCTTGGTATCATTCTTTTCAGTCAGCGGTCGGCTTTCATGTAAAAGCAATCCTAGTGGCTAATTAGCCTCTAGACTGCTTTTACAAGCAGTGGGAGGGAATACCCCCCCCCCACCGTCTTCCGTGTTTTTCTCTGGCTCTCCTGTCTCAACAGGGAACCTGAAAATGCAGCCGGTGATTCAGCCAGCTGACCATAGAGCTGATCAGAGACCAGAGTGGCTCCAAACATCTCTATGGCCTAAGAAACCAGAAGCTACGAGCATTTCATGACTTAGATTTCGCCGGATGTAAATAGCGCCATTGGGAAATTGGGAAAGCATTTTATCACACCGATCTTGGTGTGGTCAGATGCTTTGAGGGCAGAGGAGAGATCTAGGGTCTAATAGACCCCAATTTTTTTTAAGAGTACCTGTCACTACCTATTGCTATCATAGGGGATATTTACATTCCCTGAGATAACAATAAACATGATACAAAAAATGAAAGCAACAGTTTTAAAAAAAGATAAAAAAGCAAAAAAAAAATAAAGAAAGAAAAAAAGCACCCCTGTCCCCCCCGCTCTCGCACTAAGGCGAACGCAAGCGTCGGTCTGGCGTCAAATGTAAACAGCAATTGCACCATGCATGTGAGGTATCACCGAGAAGGTCAGATCGAGGGCAGTAATTTTAGCAGTAGACCTCCTCTGTAAATCTAAAGTGGTAACCTGTAAAGGCTTTTAAAGGCTTTTAAAAATGTATTAATATTGTTGCCACTGCACGTTTGTGCGCAATTTTAAATCATGTCATGTTTGATATCCATGTACTCGGCCAAAGATCATCTTTTTTATTTCATCAAACATTTGGGCAATATAGTGTGTTTAAAAAAGTGTGTTTTTTCCCCAAAAAATGCGTTTGAAAAATTGCTGCGCAAATACTGTGTGAAAAAAAAATGAAACACCCACCATTTTAATCTGTAGGGCATTTGCTTTAAAAAATATATAATGTTTGGGGGTTCAAAGTAATTTTCTTGCAAAAAAAAATAATTTTTTCATGGAAACAGAAAGTGTCAGAAAGGGCACTTTCCCGCAACTTGTGTCAAAATATAAAATATTCCATGGTCTCAACATGCCTCTCAGCAAATAGCTTGGGATGTCTACTTTCCAAAATGGGGTCATTTGGGTGGGATTTGTGCCATCTTGGCATTTTATGGCCTTCAAAACTGTGATAGGTAGTGAGGAGTGAAATCAAAAATTTACACCCTTAGAAATCCTGAAGGCGGTGATTGGTTTTCGGGGCCCCGTACGCGGCTAGGCTCCCAAAAAGTCCCACACATGTGGTATCCCCATACTCAGGAGAAGCAGCTGAATGTATTTTGGGGTGCAATTCCACATTTGCCCATGGCCTGTGTGAGCAATATATTATTTAGTGACAACTTTTTGTAATTTTTTTTTTTGTCATTATTCAATCACTTGGGACAAAAAAAATTAATATTCAATGGGCTCAACATGCCTCTCAGCAATTTCCTTGGGGTGTCTACTTTCCAAAATGGGGTCATTTGGGGGGGTTTGTACTGCCCTGCCATTTTAGCACCTCAAGAAACGACATAGGCAGTCATAAACTAAAAGCTGTGTACATTCCAGAAAATGTACCCTAGTTTGTAGGTGCTATAACTTTTGCGCAAACCAATAAATATACGCTTATTGACATTTTTTTTACCAAAGACATGTGGTCGAATACATTTTGGCCTAAATGTATGACTAAAATTGAGTTTATTGGATTTTTTTTTATAACAAAAAGTAGAAAATATCATTTTTTTCAAAATTTTCGGTCTTTTTCTGTTTATAGGGCAAAAAATAAAAACCGCAGATGTGATCAAATACCATCAAAAGAAAGCTCTATTTGTGGGAAGAAAAGGACGCAAATTTTGTTTGGGTACAGCATTGCATGACCGCGCAATTAGCAGTTAAAGCGACGCAGTACCAAATTGGAAAAAGTGCTCTGGTCAGGAAGGGGGTAAATCCTTCCGGGGCAGAAGTGGTTAATCCAGGACACATATTAATTACACACTCACTTGGTGCCTGATCTGCATTAAATTAATTAAAAACTTGCTTGGTGCCTGATCTGCATTAAATCTGCCTCAGAACCTGTGTAATTAGTATGTGTCCTGGATTAAAGGGATGAGATGGCACCCTCACCACAAAAATGTGGATGTACACACAGCTAAACATAGTCAAATCACCCCCATCATGGATGCATGTCACACTTACACTGCAAATAACAAACAGCTCCTCCTCAGAGAAGGTTTGGTGAGGCACGCTGGCAGCAGTATCAATCAGCTTCCTGGAAAAAATCTGATTGGACGAAAGCCTAACAATGAACCAGGAAGTAGTCATATTTCCAGGGGTTGTGCATCATCTGTATAGAAATTGAGCATTCACCCACAAACATTCACATACTACATATTTTGCGCATGTTTGTGCATGAAAAGTTCTTGATTATTTTTCTTAATGTAAACTGGAGTTGTAGAATAAATCAAAGTGTTTTGTTTGTTTCTTTTATGATTTTTAGCTTTTTTTCTTCCTCAAAACATTGGAGACTGCAACCAATACAAACACTTCATGTGCAATCTGTGGCATGTAAACTCCCCTCAATGTAAACCCAAGATAACCAAAAACAGGGAAAGTCTTATCGTTTCAAACTTAAAAAGGAATATCTGATCTGTTTGCAAATAAATGAACACATGCCATGGGGATTGATATCGGAGTTCACCTTTATCATGAAAAAAAAACATAATCAAGACCCCTCCTTAGCACAGTTCTGTGGTATAGACTGTGTTCACTCGTCATGGAGAGGGTCAAATAGGGTAAGGGATCTCTCTCAGAGAGAAACCCTATAGATATTTCAGTTAAAATGTCTTGCACCCAGAGGCCTCAACATTGAGGTAGACTTAAATTGTTTTATCAACGATTTTTGAGTAATTAGCTGAACAGGAGAGATGCCCTGAGTGTAGCTATAATCTGAAAGCAGTGCATGCGAAGGTATTGCTAATTGGGGAGCCTACCCTAAGTGATGTCTCTTTTTACCAACTATATATGATTTTTTATCAGTATGATATCATGTAGGGTGATAATATTTGCATTCCACTATACATATCGCCTCAATGCACTTTGGGCGGTAATTACAGGGATTAGTGCTAGCGATGCGGGCTAGGGTGACTCCACGTCTGAAGGGGTGTGAACACAGCCCTCACCGCTAGGGGGGACGGATACAACTCATGCAGATGATGTCCTCATCTGTGGTGTCATACATACACCCACGATGGCCAGTGTTTTGACACCATATGAATGGATTCGGTTGAGAGTGAGTTGTCTGACCAGCATCTATGCATTAATTGCATGGACCGGGTTTAGACAGCCCATTTGAGATTGAATCATGCACGGCAGCGCACCATAATGTGGGAGGTAATCATATGGATTAGTTGTGGACGACCCATGCTACAATGATTGACTGGCTATGGATCTGTAGCCATTATCCTTGCTGCTGTGGCGGCTTATACAACTGATTTATAGACACGCTGGATTAGTGCCTTGTTTTAGAATGGGAACATTGGATGCCGATCTGATGTGAAGGTGGGTGGGAGATGTTTAACACTGACATGCACACGAATATCACTGTTTAACCACTTGCTTACGGGCACTTAAACCCCCCTCTTATCCAGACCAATTTTCAGCTTTCGGCGCTGACGCACTTTGAATGACAATTGCGCGGTCATACAACACTGTACCCAAATGAAATTTTTATCATTTTTTGACCACAAATAGAGCTTTCTTTTGGTTGTATTTGATCACCTCTGCGGTTTTTACTTTTTATTAAAAAAATGTAAAAAACTGAATTTTTTTTTAAAAAAAAGTTTATTTTTTTATATTTTGTTATTAAAAAATTTTAAACAGGTAATTTTTCTCCTTCATTGATGTACGCTGATGAGGTGGCAGTGATGGGCACTGATAGGCGGCAGTGATGGGCACTGATGGGTGGCAGTGATGGGCACCGATGGGTGGCAGTGATGGGCAGCACTGGCAGGTGGCACTGATTGGCACTACAGGTGGGCATTGATAGGTGGTACTTGTGGGCATTGATAGGTGTCACTTGTGGGCACTGTTAGGTGGCACTGTGGGCACTGTTAGGTGGCACTGTGGGCACTATTAGGTGGCACTGTGGGCACTATTAGGTGGCACTTTTATTGGGCACTGATGAGGCAGATGTGCCTCTTCCACTTGGGGACCGATGTCCCTCACATCCGATCCGGTGATCGGCTTTTTTTTCTACTCGCGCTGTCAGCGTGAGTAAAAAAAACAAAACAATTACCGATCTTTTGTTTACATCATGTGATCAGATGTCATTGGCTGACAGCTGATCACATGGTAAGGGGCCGGGACCAGCCCCTTACACAGATCGGTGATCAGCCGAGTCTCAGTGACTCGGTGATCACAACTCGCGCAGGGAGCGTGCACAGGGGAGGCCATCATATGACGGCCTCCCGGGAATGTAGGTCCGCACTGTAGCCATCATTCGGCTATAGCGCGGATGCCAGGTAGTTAATCACCTGTAATATGGTTGTAATGAGGGGCCATTTAATATACGTTAGGTCTAAATATGAAGTTCATTTGCATACACCAGTTTTTAGATATTTTAAATATTTTTTATAAATATTTTTATAAATATGAGTGGGGGTTTCGTTAGCGAGCAGCAATGAATATGTATAAGAGAGGTGTGGAACTGACAGTAAGACCATTAACTATCTAACTATCTGACTGTTTAATGTTACCTGATGCACTTTACTGCTAATATGTGATTACAAGTGATTTATATATGAGTGTCTTCTGTCGGGTGTGATCGTCTCAGTATGGGATGTATTGCGGCCGCGGGGACACTTGTTGAAGCAGAAGCTGAGTGTAGCCTTTAGCCGGGCTGGAAGTGAAGGGTATAAAAGTAGGAGGTGCCGTACAGTACAGCCAATCCCATGAATAAGTCTGGTATGACGAAACATGTCGGGGCGTGGCTGTACGGCATTCGAACAGTAGCAGAGAGTGACGGAGGAGATGCTGTATCTCATCTCCGGGCATGAGCGGAGGATCCTTGCATGATTCAGACGAGAGTCAGCTGGTGGGGTGAGAGCCTGTTTCCACTGATCTTGGGTCCACCGCGACCGTGTTTGCATTGGTGCTGGGAGTTTACACAGGAGGATTGAGGAATTGAATTGCTGTGCTGTTTTGGCTTGATTTTACAAGTTTGTAATGTGAGTGCAATGATTGAAGGTTACAAAGTTCAATAAATGTGGTGTTTTACGTTATCACACTATGTGCACATTCCTTTATTTTCATATGGAATGAAATTATACCGGGTTGGATGGAATGTGGATCTTGAGTACACTGTGCACAGTGTTGTATGCGCTTTTGCCAAAACACGAGAGTGTGAGGCATATTCATCCGGTGAGTTTTGAATTCAGAGGGAGCGGAATCACTGGCATGTTTGATGTGGTGACGCTTCTTAGCAAAAGAGCACATTTCTTCACGGTGTTTCTTTCTATGGATATTTCCACGGATTTATTTCTTCTTTTTTTCTTTTTATATATATGATGGACTTTTGAAAAATAATATATATATATATATATATATATATATATATATATAATTTTTTCGTTCAATAACAACACACATAAGTGTCATTTACATTATTCTAGCGTATTTTTGTAGGATTCTTCAGCTTAAATAATAACACATAGCAGTGTCATTTGTTTAGTATATGTCCTGAACACTTAGTTATGATGTATCACTAAGTTATAAATTTGTTTTAGGTTTTTATTCACAGAGTTTACCACAAACAATAGCGCCGCTAATATTGATTCATTTGGGATTCACACATCAATATAGACCAACTCCAGGATCTTCACTTTATTCTGCTATAGCCAATGAAAGGTCGACTTGGCCTTGTGTTTTGGATCATTGTCATGTTGGAATGTCCAAGTACGTCCCATGCGCAGCTTCCTGGCTGATGAATGCAAATGTTCCTCCAGTATTTTTTGATAACATACAGCATTCATCTTGCCATCAATTTTGACCAAATTTCCTGTGCCTTTGTAGCTCACATATCCCCAAAACATCAGCGATCCACCTCCGTGTTTCACAGTAGGAATGGTGTACCTTTCATCATAGGCCTTGTTGACTCCTCTCCAAATGTAGTGTTTATAGTTGTGACCAAAAAGCTAAATTTTGGTCTCATCATTCCAAATGACTTTGTGCCAGAAGGTTTGAGGCTTGTCTCTGTGCTGTTTGGCGTATTGTAAGAGGGATACTTTATGGCATTTGTGTAGTAATGGCTTTCTTCTGGTGACTCGACCATGGAGCCCATCTTTCTTCAAGTGCTTCCTTATTGTGCATCTTTAAACAGCCACACCACATGTTTTCAGTGAGTCCTGTATTTCACCTGAAGTTATTTGTGGGTTTTTCTTTGCATCCCGAACAATTTTCCTGGTAGTTGTGGCTAAAATTTTAGCTGGTCTACCTGACTGTGGTTTGGTTTCAACAGAACCCCTCATTTTCCACTTCTTGATTAGAGTTTGAACACTGATGATTGGCATTCTCAATTCCTTGGATATCTTTTTATATCCCTTTCCTGTTTAATACAGTTCAACTACCTTTTCCCGCAGTTCCTTTGACAATTCTTTTGCTTTCCCCATGACTCAGAATCCAGAAACATCAGTGCAGCACTGGATGGAAGATGCAAGGGTCTGTCAGGAGTCCAGACACTCATTCACCTTTTAGGCTGGGTTCACACTGGTGCGACACGACAGCTGTCCTACTTTGGATCCAACTTTGCCCTGCGACATAAAGCCGGCATGTGTCTGACTTTCAATGAACGGGGATCCGACTTGGATCCCCGCTAATGCCCGCCACTGTTTGGTATGAATCTTTAGGGGGAACTCCGTGCCAAATTTTAAATAAAAAACCGGCATGGGTTCCCCCTCCAAGGGCATACCAGGCCCTTGGGTCTGGTATGGACCTTAAGGAGAACCCACTATGCCGAAAAAATGGCGTGGGGTCCCCCCCAAATCCATACCAGACCCTTATCCGAGCACGCAGCCTGGCCGAACAGGAATGGGGACAATCGAGCGCCCCCTCCCTCCTGAACCGTACCAGGCCACAGGCACTCAACATGGGGGGGTGGGTGCCTTGGGGGAGGGGGGCGCGCTGCGGCCCTCCCACCCCAAAGCACCTTGTCCCCATGTTGATGAGGACAAGGGCCTCTTCCCGACAACCCTGGCCGTTGGTTGTCGGGGTCTGCGGGCGGAGGGCTTATCGGAATCCTGGAGCCCCCTTTAATAAGGGGGCCCCTAGATCCCGGCCCCCCACCCTATGTGAATGAGTATGGGGTACATGGTACCCCTACCCATTCACCTAGGGAAAAGTGTCAATTAAAAAAAACACAGTACACAGGTTATAAGATTAATTTATTAGGCAGCCCTGGGATCTTCCGACTTCGGGGGGGTCTTCTTCCGACTTCTCCCGGTGTTCAGCCTCTTCTCCTGGGCCCCTCCGCTATCTTCTTCCAGCTCTTTTGCCAGCGGGGGGCCCCAGTCTGCTGCCGCTGTCTTGTCGCCACTGTCCCACCGCTTCTTCTCTTCATCTCTTCTTCTGATGTTGACACGACACTCTCTCCAGTTGGAATGCTGTGTGCGAGCTGTGGAGCCATTTATATAGGCGGTGACTCCGCCCCCTTGTGACGTCACGGTCCCAGCATGCGCAGGGACGCTGGCGTCATAAGGGGGTGTGGTCACCGGTTGATGTTGACCACGCCCCCTTATGATGGCACAGTCCCAGCATGCCCCGGAACAGTGACCTCATAAGGGGGTGGGGTCGCCGCCTATATAAGCCATAGCAGAGCGCACAGAGAGCATTCCAGCCGGAGAGAGCGTCATGTCAACATCGGAAGAAAAGCAGAAGGCAGAAGGCCTGACCACCGCTAGCAACAGGGCTGTAGAAGATAGCGGAGGAGCAGGCAGAAGATCAGGACACCGGGAGGAGACACCGGAGAGACCCCCAATGTCGGAAGAAGACCCCGGAGCTGTCTAATAAATTACTTTAAAAACCTGTATACTGTGGTTTTTTTTGACACTTTTTTCCCTAGGGGAATGGGTAAGGGTACGATGTACCCCATACTCATTCACAAAGGGTGGGGGGCCGGGATCTGTGGGCCCCCTTATTAAAGGGGGCTCCCAGATTCCGATAAGCCCTCCACCCACAGACCCCGACAACCAACAGCCAGGGTTGTCGGGAAGAGGCCCTTATCCTCATCAACATGGGGACAAGGTGCTTTGGGGTGGGGGCCCGCAGGGTGCCCCCTGCCCCAAAGCACCCACCCCCCATGTTGACGCATGCGGCCTTTTACGGTTCAGGAGGGCGGGGGCGCTCACTCGTCCCCACCCCCATTCCTGACTGGCCGGGCTGCGTGCTCGGATAAGGGCCTGGTATGCTCTTGGAGGGGGAACCCATGCCGTTTTTTTATTTAAAATTTGGCACGGAGTTCCCTCTCAAGATCATCTGAGCACAAGTCGCGTGCCAAAGTCAGATCATGCGAGACAGCGATCCGACTTTGATCTGACTTCAATGATAGTCAATAGGCTGAAGTAGGATCAAAGTCGGACCAAAGTAGTATAGGGAGCATTTCTAAAGTCGGAACGACTTGTGTCGGACCAGTTAGGACGGCTCCCATAGGGAAACATTACATTTCACACGTCATGCGACATGAGCTCCCAATGTCGGAGCGTTTGTCGGACCAGTGTGAACCCAGCCTTATACACACCCACTAATTACAAGCAAACAAATCACAGGTGAGGATGGTTACCTTTAACCATTTACTTACTGGGCACTTAAACCCTCCCTCCTGCCCAGATCAATTTTCAGCTTTCAGCGATGACGCACTTTGAATGACAATTGCGCGGTCATACAACAAATTAATTTGTACCCAAGTTAAATTTTTATCATTTTTTTTCACACAAATAGAGCTTTCTTTTGGTGGTATTTAATCATAGCTGGGGTTTTTATCTTTTGCTAAACAAACAAAAAAAGATGGGAAAATTAAAAAAAAAAAAAATCATGTTTCATAGTTTGTTATAAAATTTTGCAAACAAGTAATTTTTCTCCTTCATTGATATGCGCTGATGAGGCGGCACTGGTGGGCACTGATAGGCACAGTTAAGGTGACACTGATAGACACAGATAAGGCGGCACTGATAGGGACAGATAAGGCAGTACTGATGGGCACAAATAAAGTGGCACTGATGGCCACTGATAAGATGGCACTGATGGGCCCTGGTGGGTGGCACTAATGGGCACTAATAGGTGTTACTGATAGGTGGCACTGATGGGCACTGGTAGATGACACTGATGGGCAGCACTGTTGATGAGGCACTGATGGGTGGCACTGTGGGCACTGGTAGGTGGCGCTGATGGGCACTGGTAGGCAGCACTGTTGTCTACTGCTAGGTGGCACAGGTGGGCACAGATGAGCTGGCAGCAGCTCTCCTTGATCAGGACTGATGTCCCTCTCACAGCCGCCGGTGATCTTTTTTTTTCCCCCTCATGCTGTCAGCGCAAGGAGAAAAAACAGCTGATTACCGACTCTGTTTACATCACATAATCAGTTGTCATTGGCTGACAACTGATCATGTGGTAAGGGGTCGGGATCGACCCCTTACTCCGATCTGTGATCAGCTGAGTCCGCGCTGTAGTCGTCATTTGGCTAAAGCATGGATCTGAACAAGTTAATAGCCATTCAAACCCCTTTGTGTCAACTTGTGTGCATGTTATCAGGCCAAAATCACCAGGGTATGTAAACTTTTGATCAGGGTAATTTGCGTAGTTTTTATTGTCATTATGATTTAAAAAGAGTAAACACAGTTGATTGATAATAAATGGCTTCAGCCAAACACTAACCATGAGTGAAAGAAAAGTTTTTGTGTTATTATTCATATTCTCTGAAAAATGGCCAAGAAATCATAAATTCTTCCGGGGTATGTAAACTTATGAGCACAACTGTATATTATGTGATGAACGACTCAGGGTTTCATCTATTACTCAGCGCTCCCAACCTGTTCAGTCTCCCTCTGCCTGACAACTAGTGACACTCTGTGTATTCATTTTCCTATTGGACAGACAGCCAACCTCATCCAATCAGCACAGAGCTTCCTGTACACAGATCTAACTCACAGTGTGACTTCATAGCTGCTCTGAAGTTGATGGTGTTGTGTTGTGGATATTCTCCATATAGATCACCCCCAGAGGATGGAGATGACACCCCTCATCCTGATCATTCTGGGGGTGTCCGGAGGGTATTGTGGTGAGTATGGGGGGGTTATGTGTTGTAGAATTGTGAAATATCCTGTAATATATTCCTTTATATCGGAGGAAACAGGGAGGACGTTACTGAAAGTGAAACTTGTCTGTCCTCACTGTGCAATGGAAATGTTCCTTTGTTATTTTGCCGGATAATAATGTACTCATATTACATATATACTGTATATGTTTATATTTATATATATATAGTGACTGAATGTCTCACAGGGAGCCTGGAAAGGTCCTGTTTGGGATTTATACATCTCCCAGGTTTCTGTCCTACACCTTCCGGGTCCTCTGATAATCTGCCCTCTCCGGGTTTTCTCTCTCCCTTGCAGGCCATGTAGGATCACCCGGAGCTCAGAGCAGTGTTCATTTTGACATGAAACTTCGATTTAGTTTTAGTCATATTTTAGTGTTCTGAATTGTTTTAGTCTTATTTTAGTTAAAATCTCCAGGACATTTTAGCCGACTAAAATCTAATGGGTTTATTACATTTGAATGCATCATTTAAGCATTTCTTTAGAATTGCCAAACTCATTATATACTCCTGGAGTAAAAATCTAATCACATGTTATTAGTTATGGCATTAAGGTTTGAACATGCACTACAGACACAGATTTAGCCATTGTGACATAGAACGTCTTTATAAATAAAGCCAAGTTTCATAAACAAACAAATACCGTATTTATCGGTGTATAACATGCACTTTTCCCCCCTGAAAATAGGGGGAAAATCACAGGTGCGTATCATGGGTGCGTTTTATACACCGATATGTTACTTCGGAGGGGAGGGGAGGACGAGCGCTGCCGGAATTCACCGAGCCGTCATATCCTGTTTACTTGGCTCTCACTCGGCAGTCACACACACAGTCCTGCCACCGGCATTGGACCAGTGTTCTCTATCATAGGAGCTGGTCCAATGTCGATGGCGGAGGTGGGACTGTGTGTGTGACTGCCGATTGAGAGCCGAGTAAACAGGAGATGACAGCTCAGATGGGCATTGATCAGGCTGCATTGATGGGAAATGGTGAGGCGGCAGATGGGCGATAACCAAGCTGCATTGATGGGCACTGACCCATATTTTGCTTCAAAGTTCTTTATTTAAAAAATACAGTTTTCCCTGAAACTTCCAGCTTAAAATGAAGGTGCGTGTTATACACCAATAAATACAGTATATTGCTTTTTGACATGCAAAGGTAGAACTTGAAAATATAAAAACAAAACTGTAAACTCTATTGGCTGTAATGACATTGCACATATTACCTGAATATATTACCAACATTAATTTTTTTTCTTTTATCAGCTTACATATTCTTATGTGGTAGTGCAGCTTTAATTTTGATGTCAAATTTCAATTCAGTTTTAGTCATAGCCTTTTGACGAAAATGCCATTTTAGTTTTAGTCGTATTTAGAAAAGGATTAAGAATCGTTATCACAATTTTTTCCCCATTGCGATCTTGGCAAAGTATTTCCTGATTCTTTCTATGCAGAGAATTCTCTCTGCTCTTGTAAAGCCGACAGTCATCAAAAGAAAGGAAAAAAAAAACAAAAACTGGGTAGTCTGCCAAGAATCACAACATTCTTTAGCAGTGGAACTTAAGTATAAACATTGTAACGATTTGTCCTTTAGATCAAAGGAATACACTTTGGTATGTAAATGAAGGAAGTATAACCACTTGAACACTAAACCTTTTTCTGACATTTGTTGGTCAGAAGCCTGGGGAACAGACAGGTCAGAGCTATAAAAAAAAGGTTGGGGAGAAATGTGTTTGTGAAGGCCTGATAGTTATGATTACCTTGTCTATAGTCAAAGTTGAGACATGGCTGGGCTTAGTTTTGTGTGGTTATTTATTTTCCTCTGAAGCACAGCACATGTAAGCCCCTTTTCACATGAAAGGTCCAATCAGGTATGACTGTCAGTTTTTATGTATATACATTTTTGACAAAACGGTGTAATTTATAGGACCAGAGTACAACAATTTCTTAAAATATCAGCCATTTTTTCATTTTTTGCACATGTTTAAAAACAAAATTTTGGCCTGAAGATTACATAAAACCTCAAAACTATTCTGTATTTTCTGAAAGCAGATATCTTAGAGAATAAAATAATGGTAGTTCCATTTTTTTATGTCACAATGCACATCGCACTGCATTACATTCAATCCCAGTCTTGCTGGCTAAGGAAACTGTTGAGGTGTGTCCGCTCTCCTTCCTCCCCTCTTCCCAGCAGCACCCACTAGGCTGGTCCTGTGCCTGCAGATGGGCAAGCGGAGCCCAGGAGACATCGCGGCGGTGGGGGTGTGGAACATTCAAGGTCTAGGAAACACACATTAGAGGTTAATTATAAGGGACACAAAAACTAAAATAAATTACCTAATTTTGTGGTAAAATATAAAAGCCGACGTTGCACAGATTAACTAGATACCCAACATATCAAACCTTAAATTTGCATCTTCCCCATGAAATGGTGACAAACTTCAGTACCCTATACTGTCCATAGATAACGCCTTAAAAGCCCTCTATAAATCATAAGTTTAGTGTTACGAAGGAAGTCTGGTGCTAGAATTATTGCTCTCATTCTGGCATGCGCGGCGATATGTAACGTGTATTGCAAACAATGTTTTCAGGCACAGGGATCCGCTGTGTGCGTTTACGTTTGTACATGCACATATCTGGAGGTGGGGACGGCCTATATTTTTTTGGGGGGGGTTATGTTCATGAGTGTACTTTTATTTTTTTACAATTAACCTTTTTTTTTTCCCTCTTGAAATAGCGGACAAAAAGTCCCCTATGTGATTATTTTTGTGATTTAAAAGACCCTGCATGTCTCCCCTGTGCTTCACTGAATGTAATGCAATGCACAGCGCACTGCATTACATTCAATCCCAGCCTTGATGGCTGAGGAAACTGTTGAGGTGTGTCCGCTCTCCTTCCTCCCCTCTTCCCAGCTGCACCCACTACCCTGGTCCTGGGCCTGCAGAAGGGCAAGCGGAGCCCAGGAGACATCGCGGCGGTGGGGGTGTGGAACATTCAGGTGGCAGCTTAGGTGCCAGGATTCAATTTCTTGTCACCATGGCAATCTGGCGCCTGGGGGTTGTTGAGCCCTAATATATATTGTAGCAGGGTGACCCAGTGCTACTGTTTAAAATGGTGGTTTATGCCAGATTTTGGGGGAAACAAGAACATTAATGGCACAGGTCTGTGTTGGCTTCATAGGAGAGCCAGAGATGGAGCTCAGAGCCCTACCCTCCTAAAGGGGGATTAGTGTGTGTGAAGTGCTGCTATGCATCAAAGATGTCCAGGTCAAGACAGAGAAAGTCCCGAGCCTGAGAGAAAGTCTATGAGGGACAGAGGAACAGCTAGGAAGCTGTAATGACACCTCTTAAGTGGGGTACACACTATAATAAAATGGGGCAAACGTCCGATTTTTCTTGATGTTTCACAACAAATCGGAACCGATGAAGGAACATTCGTATGAAAATTCTCACGAAAATTCTCATACGACAAAGGCTTTTTTTGTTGTTTATTGTTTCTGATCATGAGCAGTCTTTCTTTTCTGATTTTTCCAGATAAAAACGGTACATATTATGGTACACATTAAACAAATATCGTTCGTTCTGTTCCCATACGAGAAATTTTGGCGTTTGTCCCTTCGAGAATTTTCGTACGAAAATTCGGAATCGGCTGTCGAAAGTTGAGTACACACTATACGAAAATCGTACTGAAATTCTTTGGACGAAAATGTTCGCCCGATTTTCTTATAGTGTGTACGAGTCTTAAGGAAGACGCAGAGTTGAGGTGCAGCATCTGTGAATAAACACTGGGATGTGTTTAATGGTCAGGAGGACCAAAAAGGTACTAAAGTTCAGGAGGGACCCGGAACATCCACAACAGATAAGTAGTGTTGCGTGTCAGAAGTTCAGAGTACTTGATAATGGTTTGAAAAGGCTCAGTATTGCTGACAATGAAAGGATGAGGGGGACACAAGCGTTTGGCAGTGCTCAAGCGGAGCTGCAAATTGTCTCTGAGGTAGAGGTCCCTTTAATTGTCTCTGCCTCACCAGCCTTAGTGAATGAGCCCCTTCACATTTCTAGTAAGGGAAGAGTCCCTAAAGTTCTGTGTTAAGTTGTGGGGTGTATAGAAATAACTGAGATGTTATTGGAAATCTTGGATCAGTTGAAAACCCTTAAAGCGCTTGTTAACCCAAAAAAATAAAAATAAAGATCCTGATCCTTTAACCACTTCAGTACCAGGCACTTTCACCCCTTCCTGCCCACGACAATTTTGAGCTTTCAGCGCTGTCACACTTTGAATGAAAATTGCGCGGTCATACAACACTGTACCCAAACTACATTTTTATAATTTTCTTCCCACAAATAGAGATTTCTTTTGGTGGTATTTGATCACTTCTGCGGTTTTTATTTTTTGCTAAACAAACGAAAAAAGACCGACATTTTTGAAAAAAAAAGTTTTTCTTCGTTTCTGTTATAGAATTTTTGTTGGGCACTGATAAGTCAGCACTGATGGGCACTAAGGTGGCACTGATGGGCACTCAGGAGGCACTGATATGTAGAATTTATGGGCACTGATATGCAGCACTGATGGGCACCGAGAGGTGGCACTGATATGCAGCACTGATGGGCACTGATAGGCACTGACACACCACACTCACGATCGCTGCGCTGCATGCCCCCCACGGGTGCGCGCCGGCATGTTATCCTGCTGGACGTCATATGACACCCAGTCAGGATAACAGAACCACTTCCCGGACGTCAATCTGTTACAGGCCGGGCGGGAAGTGGTTAAAGCATTATATACAGCACAGCGCTTGTGCTGTGTCGTTTGGCCCCCTGTATCACCTGAAATACCTGTTTGATCCTGCCAGTTTCTACCCTCCCATCTGTACACTGACCACGATATATCAGAGCTGCAGAGGCCTGACACCGTGGTCAGAGTATGTGCCTCCATCATAGGCTGCTATCTGCAGCTTTCCTCTGTCTCCCTCCCCTCCCTGTCTGTCATCTCTCCCTATCGCTGATCTGCTCCTCTCCCCACTGCTTCAAAACTGATCTGTATATCTTCCCCTCTTTCCTTGCACTACATGGTTTTGGTAAATCTGAAGACAAAAATCAGCAGAAAATCTGATAGTGTGTATGGGGCTTAAGTGTGGGCCCTGACTAGGCCATGCAAGGACATTTACCTTTTTCTCCTTCAGCCACTGTGTGGTCATTTTTGCTGTGTGCTTTGGGTCATTGCCCTGTTGGAAGGTAAACCTTCTTCCCATTAACAACCTTCTCTGCAGCAGGGACTGGAGCACTTGTCAGGATACAAGGAAAAATGGATGGGGCAAAATACCGTCACATTCATGAGGAAAATCTGCTGCCCTCTGCCAGAAAGCTGTCAATGGGAAGAAGGTTTACCTTCCAACATGACAATGACCCAAAGCACACAGCAAAAATGACCACGCAGTGGCTGAAGGAGAAAAAGGTGAATGTCCTTGCATGGCCTAGTCAGAGCCCAGAATTAAGCTGGATACACATTATTACATTTTTTTGTTCAACTTCCTTTAAATTAACCTTCAACTATGTAGTACAAGGACCTGCCTGATTGCATATAAATTGAAAGTGTTTAGGTTTGACCTCACGTTATATGTTTTTGGTAAATCTAAAGGAAAGTTGCACAAGAAAATTGTATAAAAGCTGTGTGTAGCCAGCCTAAAACCCCATTGAAAATCTGTGGAGTGACTTGAAAACTTCAGTCCACAAACAGTCAGCATAAAATGTAACTGAACTTGAACAGTTCTGCAAAGAAGAGTGGGCAAATATTGCAAAGTCTAAATGTGCAAAGTTGGTAGAGACAAATCCAACAGACTAATAGCTGTAATTAAAGCAAAAGGTGTTCAACAAAATACTGACATAAGGGGGTGATCCTTTTTCCAACTCAGTGATTCTGTTTTTTACATTTTTTGTTATTTTTTTCTGACATGTCGGTGTTATATCTTTCACTTGGATGTTATAAATTGCACTAGTAAATACAGCTGCCTAAGGCCTCTTTCACACTAAGGATCCGTATGTCCGTTTTTCATCCTTCCGTTTTCGGATGAAAAACGGACATACATGTATCCCTATGGAGCGTCGGATGTCAGCGGTGACATGTCTGCTGACATCCGCTCCGATCCGAAAAGTGTAACGGAGGAAAACCCTACTTTTCCATCCACTTTCGGATCAGGTGACGATGGACACTACGGTCCATCATCGTCCGATCCCCCATAGGGGAGAGCGTCGCTCTGACAGGTGCAGCGATGGACCTGTCATCTTCCTGCTCAGCAGGGATCGGTGGAGAAATCCCCGCTGAGCAAGCGGGTGTTCACGGGACGGATCATGACTGATCTGCCCCATGTGAAAGAGCCCTAAAACAAAAACTGACTCTGTCTTCATTTCAGGCTGCAAAGCAACAAAATGTGATTATTTTAAAGGGAGTTGATTCTTTTCTATACCCAGTGTAAATCTCTCTGTGGCTAACAATGTATTCCACACCACATATATGTCTACATAGAGTATAAGGCCCCTGAAAACACATATTATTTACCTCTGAGTATTGGCAAGGATTTTAAACTGTGTGTTGGCGATAGCAGGGCCCAATCAAGATGAAATAAATGGCCAAGTGGAAGCCCAAAAGTTTTAATTGATGAACTTGAGCCCAAGTTCATGTAGATAGAGGTGTTGTCCTATAATATGAAACAATAAAGCATATATATATTTGTATAGGGGATACTTCTCTGGATGGAACCTCCTTTAAACTCCAATTCTACCATAACAAACTTTAACCTACTTCCAATACTTCTATACAGTATCTTACAAAAGTGAGTACACCCCTCACATTTTTGTAAATATTTTATTATATCTTTTCATGTGACAACACTGAAGAAATGACACTTTGCTACAATGTAAAGTAGTGAGTGTACAGCTTATATAACAGTATAAATTTGCTGTCCCCTCAAAATAACACAACACACAGCCATTAATGTCTAAACAAACGTAAGTACACCCCTAAGTGAAAATGTCGAAATTGGGCCCAATTAGCCATTTTCCCTCCCCGGTGTCATGTGCTCCGGGGAGGGCTCAGCATGGCACCTCATGGCAAAGAACTCTCTGAGGATCTGAAAAGAATTGTTGCTCTACATAAAGATGGCCTAGGCTATAAGAAGATTGCCAAGACCCTGAAACTGAGCTGTAGCACGGTGGCCAAGACCATACAGCAGTTTAACAGGAAAGGTTCCACTCAGAACAGGCCTCGCCATGGTCCACCAAAGAAGTTGAGTGCACGTGCTCAGTGTCATATCAGGAGGTTGTCTTTGGGAACTAGACGTATGAGTGCTGCCAGCATTGCTGCAGAGGTTGAAGGGGTGGGGATGGGGGGGGGGGGTCAGCCTGTCAGTGCTCAATTCATATGCCGCACACTGCAAGAAATTGGTCTGTATGGCTGTCGTCCCAGCCTCTTCTAAAGATGATGCAAAAGAAAGCCCGCAAACAGTTTGCTGAAGACAAGCACATTAAGGACATGGATTACTGGAACCATGTCCTGTGGTCTAATGAGACCAAGATAAACTTATTTGGTTCAGATGGTGTCAAGTGTATGTGATGGCAACCAGGTGAGGAGTACAAAGACAAGTGTGTCTTGCATACAGTCAGGCATGGTGGTGGGAGTGTCATGGTCTAGGGCTGCATGAGTGCTGCCGGCACTGGGGAGCTACAGTTCATTGAGGGAACCATGAATGTCAACATTTACTGTGACATACCGAAGCAGAGCATGATCCCCTCCCCTTGGAGACTGGGCCTCAGTGCAGTATTCTAACATGATAATGACCCCAAACACACCTCCAAGACAATCACTGCCTTGCTAAAGAAGCTGAGGGTAAAGGTGATGGACTGGCCAAGCATGTCCCCAGACCTAAACCCTATTGAGCATCCTCAAACAGAAGGTGGAGGAGGGCAAGGTCTCTAACATCCACCAGCTCCGTGATGTCATCATGGAGGAGTGGAAGAGGACTCCAGTGACAACCTGTGAAGCTCTGGTGAACTCCATGCCCAAGAGAGTTAAGGCAGTGCTGGAAAATAATGGTGGCCACACAAAATTTTGACACTTTGGGCCCAATTTGAACATTTTCACTTAGCGGTGTACTCACTTTTGTTGCCAGCGGTTTAGACATTAATGGCTGTGTGTTGAGTTATTTTGAGGGGACAGCAAATTTTATTTATTTATTTCAGTTACTTATATAGTGCCATCAATTTA
Organism: Aquarana catesbeiana; assembly: GCA_037953035.1. Taxonomy (NCBI): domain Eukaryota; kingdom Metazoa; phylum Chordata; class Amphibia; order Anura; family Ranidae; genus Aquarana; species Aquarana catesbeiana. The sequence goes on from JBBHAA010002452.1 coordinate 459,067, forward strand.
TCAGCGCTTTACATATACACTGTACATTCACATCAGTCCCTACCCTCAAGGAGCTTACAATCTAAGGTCCCTAACTCACATTCATACATATATTAGGGACAATTTAGACAGGATCCAATTAACCTACCAGCATGTCTTTAGAGTGTGGGAGGAAACCAGAGTACCCGGAGGAAACCCACGCAGGCACAGGGAGAACATGCAAACTCCAGGCAGGTAGTGTTGTGGTTGGGATTGGAACCAGCGACCCTTCTTACTGCTAGGCGAAAGTGCTACCCACTACACCACTGTGCCGCCCTAAATTTACACTGTTATACAAGCTACTTACATTGTAGCAACAAAGTGTCATTTCTTCAGTGTTGTCACATGAAAAGATATAATAAAATATTTACAAAAATGTGAGGGGTGTACTCACTTTTGTGAGATACTGTATATTCAAAAGTCAATATATTCCAAGAAACTCTCATATGGTCCGCCTTCCATGCTGTAGCAGATATTCACGCTAATCCATCTCAGGGAACTGCACATCTCCCTATGTTAATAAAACAACGCCATGGCTAAAGAGGTCCCCATAGCAGCCCCTCTGTGGTTTAATACATGATTCTAGTAAGGCATGTGAGACAGAAGTATTCAAGCTGTCCTCACATCAATGTCTGAGGATAAGGAAGACCTCTAAGCCCAGGGATAGGGCGCTGTCCCTAAAAAGTCCCCCCAATTGGCCACAGGTAGTGGTTTAAAGATGGCCGTAGTGGCATCAGATGGCCAGTGCGGATGTGCCCAAGCATGCCCACTCGACACAGCAGCAGTGCTCCTCAATGAGTGGGTAGGGTGGTATTCTGTGGCCAATTGGGGGGCCTTATAGGGACAGCCCCCTACCCCTGGGTTTAGACTTCTTCCTGTCACCACTAGAGAGGCTTCAATCTTCACTCGGTCTTTCTTCCGGGTTTGCGGGTTGCAGCCGCTTGAATGGTCGAGCTTTGATGATGTCACTTCTACACATGTGCGCAGGAGTCTAGGCTATGGCACACAGCTCAGAATGAACGCCAAAGGTATTCCGTTCCTTCGGAGCTCATGCGCCGGTGACATCACTGGCTGTTGCTCGCTAGAATATCTCCTTAACAGGGCATGCTTAGGAGATATTCATTTTACCTACAGGTATGCTTTATTACAAGCTTACCTGTAGGTAAAAATAAAAAAAGAGAGTTTAGTGCCACTTTAATACTAAAACTCCCAAAACATGATATAGTTTCTGAAAGCAGAGACACTGGAGAATAAAATGGTGGTAGATCCAATATTTTGTTACTATAAAAAAAAAGGATTTTTAATACAGAAATGTTGGCTTACTGAAAAGTATGTCCATGTACACTATAGTGTGCACTCAATACTTTCTCGGGGCTCCTTTTGCATGAATTACTGCATCAATGCGGCATGGCATGGAGTCGATCAGCCTGTGGCACTGCTGAGGTGTTATGGAAGCCCAGGTTTCTTTGATAGTGGCCTTCAGCTCATCTGCATTGTTGGGTCTGGTGTCTCCCATCTTCCTCTTGACAATACACCACAGATTCTCTATGGGGTGTTGTCAAGAACTCTACTCAAGAATTTCCTGGTAGAAGGCTGTGCTGACTTTGGACTTGATAAAACACAGTGGACCAACACCAGAGCATATGACATGGCTCCCCCAAATCATCAAAGACTGTGCAAAAATGTTGCATTTAATTTGGAAATCAAGGTCCCAGAGTCTGGAGGAAGAGTGGAGAGGCACAGAATACAAGTTGCATAAGGTCCAGTGTGAAGTTTCCACAGTCAATGATGATTTGGGGAGCCATGTCATCTGCTGGTGTTGGTCCTCTGTGTTTCATCAAGTCCAAAGTCAGTGCAGCCCTCTACCAGAAAATTCTAGAGAACTTCATGCTTCTATCTGTTCACCAGCTTTATGGTGATGCTGATATCACTTTCCAGCAGCACCTGCCCACACTACCAAAAATACCAATACCTGGTTTAATAATCATGGTATCACTATGCTTGATTGGCCAGAAAACTCGCCTGACCTAAACCCCATAGAGAATCTGTGGGGTATTGTCTAGAGGAAGATGAGAGACACCAGACCCAACAATGCAGGTGAGCTGAAGGCCTCTATCAAAGCAACCTGGGCTTCCATACACCTCAGTAGTGCCACAGACTGATCGCCTCCATGCCACGCTGCATTGATGCAATTCATGCAAAAGGAGCCCTGACCAAGTATTGAGTGCATACTATACTGTACATGGACATACTTTTCGGTAAGCCAACATTTCTGTATTAAAAATCCTTTTTTTTCATTGGTCCTAGAGATGAAACGATTAATTGATAAAATTGAAAATGAAAATCGTTGTCAACAATTTTCATTATCGATTAGTTGGTCTAACAGCACACACCTTCCTCCCTGCCAGTCCTGCTTCCGTCCCAGTGTTAGAATCCTGTGTACAAGCTGGCGGCGCTACCGTATTCTGAGAATACAGCGGCGCTCATGTGTCCAGGCACATCAGCCTCTCTCCTCCTCGCTGACGCCAGCTCCCCCCTGATATTCTCAGCCCTGCCCGCTGCTGCCTCGAGGGAATAGAGAGAAAGAGGCGAGAAGCAGCCTTGAGCGCCGAGCTGCACCTGTGATATAAGGTAGCGGCTATACAATACTCAGTGCTTTAATTTCTGTGATGACATCAAGTGCCCTATGATTATATATTTTTCTGGGGGGGAATAGTGCACCATCATTGGTGTTCCGGGGGTGGGTGGAATAGTGCCCCATTGGTTTTCCTGGGGGTGGGCGGGAATAGTGCCCATTGGTGTTCCTGGGAGGGGGGATAGTGCCCCATTGGTTTTCCTGGGAGGGGGAATAGTGCCTCGTTGTTGTTCCTGGGAGGGGGGGATAATGCCCCATCATTGGTGTTTTTGGGTCAAAAAGTACCCCATCATTGGTGTTCCTAGGTGGAATAGTACCCCATCATTGGTGTTCCTGGGAGGAATCTTGCCCCATCATTGGTGTTCCTGGGAGGAATCTTGCCCCATCATTGGTGTTCCTGGGAGGAATCTTGCCCCATCATTGGTGTTCCTGGGAGGAATCTTGCCCCATCATTGGTGTTCCTGGGAGGAATATTGCCCCATCATTGGTGTTCCCGGGAGGAATAGTGCACCATCATTGGTGTAAATAAATGAAAAAATGGCATATTACCTTTTTTATGATTTTATTTGATTCATCGAAAAAATAATTGGCCAACTAATCGATTATGAAAATAATCATTAGTTGCAGCCCTAGTCTTATGTAATATTTTAATTTTCTGAGATACTGAATTTGGGGTTTTCACTAGCTGTAAGTCATAATCATCAAAATTAAAAGAAAGAAATGCTTGAAATGTATCACTTTTTGAATCGAATTACTGAAATAAATGACCTTTTTGATGATATTCTAATTTTATGAGATGCGCCTGTATTTATGGTGTCTACTATACCTGGGCATTAGGTAACCGGGAGGTTCACTTTTTTCTTTTTGTAATTTTTTGGCAGTGAGCGCATCTTTTTCTATTCCTTATTCAACAAATGTAGTGCAGTCAGTTTTTTTTTTCATGTAAGCATCCACTTGTAAGTTTACATTTATATGTGGGTGCAAAGGGCTCAACATTTGGGGTGTTTAAGTACTTGGCTGTAACTTTATTTTTTTTTACACTTTTTTTTTTTCACTAAACTTTATTTTTTATCACATTTTGTATCATATAGGGGACCAAAAGCCCACTATGTGATACTATTTGATACTATGTGATACTATTTTGTTGTGGCAGGTTCTTGTAGATGAGACATCAGGGATCAGGCTTATCTGCTTGTCTTCGAAGGTAATGGAGTGCAGATAGTGTTCCAGTAGCTTCATCTCCCGGGCCACATCAGCATCAAGGGAAAGTGACAGCTGAACCCTGAAGTCATGTAATACAAGTTGCCTCCGGGTTCTTACTAGGTTGAGGAGATCAGTGAATGGGCATTTGCTGGACTGCCTTCCTGCTACCCAGTGGGACCCATTATGCCTTCAGATGGGATTCTGGAGCCAGGGAAACATTAATGCCCCGTACACAAGGTCGGATTTTCCGACGGAAAATGTGTGATAGGACCTTGTTGTCGGAAATTACGACCGTGTTTAGGCTCCATCACACATTTTCCATCGGATTTTCCGACACACAAAGTCTGAGAGCAGACTATAAAATTTTCCGACAACAAAATCCGTTGTCAGAATTTCCGATCGTGTGTACACAAATCCGATGCACAAAGTGCCACGCATGGTCAGCATAAATAAAGATATGAAAGCTATTGGCCACTGCCCCGTTTATAGTCCCGACGGACGTGTTTTACATTACCGCGTTCAGAATGATTTTCCGACAACTTTGTGTGACCGTGTGTATGCAAGACAAGTTTGAGCCAACATCCGTCGGAAAAAATCCTAGGATTTTGTTGTCGGAATGTCCGATCAATGTCCGACCGTGTGTACGGGGCATAAGAGGGCACATAAAAGGGAAGGGACAAATGTACTGGGGGGGTGTGAACATGAATGGGCTGCTGTACAGCTGATGATCACTTTCATCTGACAGCCGACATTTGTCTTGTCACATTTACACACATTCTTGGCTGCAGCAGCTGGGAGTGTGCGTTGACCCCCTGCAACTGCTGACCTATGGCGCTAATTCTGTCCGCTATTCCTAACCACCCAAATGTGAATGGGGCCTCAGAGAAGAGCTAAATTTACAGAGGAAGCTGCCTCCTCGACTGTCTGTGCACAGGTGCTGACTGCTGCTGTCATTGAGCAGTTTGTACAGGTGGCCATTAAGGGACACCATACATAAGCAGAGGATACCATGCAGCAGGATCCACTGAGGGGGAGAATAAACTGCAGCCACTTCCTGGTGTCAACACATCAGGCTGCCAGTATTTCAGGTGACTGGCACAACAAAAAATGGCACAGGGTGCTGATGGATTGCATGTTGGAGACCAGGGCTTTATATTGTGACCTGTCGGGAGTTTTTTCTGCAGACTTGCAAAACAAAGGAAAAATACACTTTAAAGCATAATTAAATCTTAAAAAAAAATGGCCCCTAAGAGCTTTTAGCCATATTGTGCCAGTATGCATCTCCTATTTCCACATCATTGCAGACTTACCTTGCAAGTGTCAGCGCTCCAGTCCTTCATGGTTACTTCCATCTTCTCCTAGTTCTTCTGGGCATGGACTCTTCAACTGCTTTATTGGCTGGGATTATGTAACTTCTTCTCGATTTCACTGGAGTTATAGTGATTGAAAACCCTCACCTTGTAAAATAACCCATTCAGTTTAAAATAGGAATGAAAGGCAACATTTTTGTGTATAGATATAATGAAAAGGGCATTAAATTTTTTTTTTTCCTTTTTATAAGTGATCACATTCCCTCTGTTCTCAGCTGCATAAGAGATGGGGGAGGAGAAACAGCAGTCACACTGAGCTTCTAAGTCAGGGGTCTCAAACTGGCCGGCTGTTGCGAAAGTACAAGTCCATACTTACCAACTGTCACAAATTTTCCGGACTTAGCCATTCCCAGGAAATGTCCTGGGAAAATCTTATTTTACCGATTTTTTATTTTTATTTATTTATTTATTTTCGCCGCCCCCCCTGAAGCTAGAGGTCTGTGGCTGATGGAGACAATCATTTTCCTGCTTTTTATCATTGCTTTTTAGCAATGGCCGGGTGGCTGCCAATAGAATTTGAGCTGTGGCACCGCCCACCTCCCGCCCCGCTGCCGTCTGTCTGTGACCTGATGTGGGAAGGGGTGGGGATGGGCGGCGCCGCAGCTCAATTGCTATTGGTACCCACCCGGCTATTTTGTCCCATTATCTTTAGTAATGGCGGCGGAGAGAGGCTCCACTGCTGGGAATGCCTGATGTAAGGAAAGGGGGGCTCCATTGGGGGATGCCTGATGTAAGGGGGGACTCTGCTGGCAATGTCTGATGTAAGGGGGGACTCCGCTGGCAATGTCTGATGTAAGGGGGGACTCCTCTGGCAATGTCTGATGTAAGGGGGGGACTCCGCTGGCAATGCCTGATGTAATCTTATGCATTAAGGTGAAAAAACGCCTGGCTGTGGCCAGCCTCTCAGACCCCCCCCCCCGCTTTACTTACCTGAGCTTTGGAATTTCACCCGGGGGAGACGCGCTCTTCCTCTGCCCAGGGTTCTCGGCTCTTGATTGGATAGATCGATAACAGCGCAGCCATTGACTCCCGCTGCTGTCAATCCAATCCAATGACGTGGGGGGGCGAGTCCAGCATTCGTGTCTATAGACGCCAAATGCTGGACTCAGGAGCGCGCCCACAAGGTAACCCCCAGGAGAGCGCTTCTCCTAGGGGGTTATCTGATGCAGGGATGAGCCGCCGAGGGACCCCAGAAGACGGTGTTCGGGGCCACTCTGTGCAAAACTAACTGCACAGTGGAGGTAAGTATGATATGTTTGTTATTAAAAAAAAAAACGCGAACCTTTAAAATCACTTTAAGACCTCTTGACACAAAGTCATACCATAAATGTATGCTGAGCTGCAAAAAAGGTGTAAATATTCTCTCACTTTTTCTCTGTTCATCTTGCAGCTCATTTGGAATTTGTGTATTTCAGGGAATATTCTGTGGAAATTCTGAAATAAATGTATTATTTGTAGTAGGGTGGAGCTGTTGAAATGTATCAATAAGTTAGAGGAGCTCCCGGCTCCCCCCAAAAAATTAAAAGTCAGCAGCTACAAATACTGTAGCTGCTGACTTTTAATAATAGGGCACTTACCTGTCCAGGTGTCCTCGCCCAAAGCCGATTCTTCAATTGGCTATCGGGTGGAGGGCGCGCCATCTTGACTAAGGGAAACCAGCAGTAAAGTCTTGCGGCTTCACAGCTGGTTTCCTACTGCGCATGCATGAAGCGTGCTGCGATTTGTGAATGGGCTGCATTATTTTGGGACCTGTGAAGTGTCCCAAAAGGATGTGGGGGGAAGGAGGAAGAGGGCTGAGCTTCCATCTCAGTTCACCGCTGCAAACTTAGCTGGAAGTGGGAGCAGGTACCTGTCAAAACTAGGTACCCGCTCGCCCCTCCCCCTTAAAAGGCTCCAAGATTGGCAGGGGGGTGGTTTTGGGGGGGGAGGCAGACTTTTGGGGGGAGCTCTGCTTTAATGATCTGCACGTCTCAGCATATCTTGGTGCAGTATATTCTGAAAAACAATTTAGCTTTACTATCACTAGCATAATGTTCCTCTCCTATTGTATAGAATCAGGATGTCATTGTTCAGTATACACTGTGCTGTGTAATGTGTGATTTAGTAATGATGACCAATCTGTATGTATATATAACACTCTGTATATCTCTCTATCAGACAGTCACTCTCTGCGGTATTATACCACTGCAGTCTCCTCTCCGGGATCCGGACTCCCTGTGTACTCTGAGGTCGGATATGTTGATGATAAGGAGATATCAAATTATAACAGTGACACCCGTCAGGATCTTCCCAAGACTGAGTGGATGAAGAAACTGGGATCTGATTACTGGGAGGGGAACACACAAACATGTCGGGGCAATGAGGCTGGTGGCAAGCACAATGTACAGACAACAATGAGACGATTCAACCAGACTGGAGGTGAGACAATTCTTACACATTTAATTATTAAAGGGGTTGTAAACCCTCACGTTTTTTCACCTCAATGCATTCTATGCATGGGCACTCGAGAAGAGGAGAAGCCAGGAGCACCGCTGAGGGACCCCAGAAGAGGAGGATCGGGGCCACTCTGTGCAAAACCAAGTGTACAGAGGAGGTAAGTATAACATGTTTGTTTAAAAAGAAAAAAAAATTACATATCCTTTAAACAAAATAAATAGAACACTGCTGACACTGTATTGGGTAAAGCAGATTGTGATCATAATGTTGTCACTTTACAATACAATTACATAAACAGTGATAACAATGAGACATTTATTATAACAGTGCTGTGTATCTCAGTGCTGGAGGATGGGATCTGTCAGGTTTATGATGACCTTGTATTAAAAGATTCAGATGATTTTCTTTCCAATCGACATCCTCCCACAATGACTACCACGGGATCCAGCTGACCCCCTCATACTCCTCCTTATTTGCCTCTAATTATTACCCATTACTACACTTTATATCTTCCCTAAGGCTACTTTCACATTTTGGGTTTGAATTGCGGGCAGATTTTCCACGATTTCAAAGCGTCGATGTGTGAATGACAAATTGCGGGATCTCACATTTGAGATGGCTTTCATCTTAATTACACCTAAAATCACAGTGCCGGTTTTGCCAGGATTGTCGTGTGATAAATCGGGCGGCAATCCACATTGCGTAAAGTAAGTCGCCCAAAAGTAGCTCCTGAACTTTTTTTTGGGCGACAAGACTTAGACAGCAGACTGGAGTGGGGCCTGGTCTTCTGTGGCCAAATACTTGTTTAATACAGCCACCTTGCAGGCGGCATATAAGGTTCTCCTACATTGGTATTGGGTCCCTGCTTGCATTGCTAATGCCAATCCATCCTACAGTGACCACTGTTTCCGGGGTTGTGGCCACCGGGGTGACATTATACATATATGGTGGAAATGTCCTAGACTAAATGGCTTCTGGTCCCGGGTATTTGGCCTCCTATTCACGTTGTTTCATCTGCCCATACCAAAAGATGCCAAGTTTACCTTACTACACTGTCCAATTTCAGGCCTGTTCAATTATCAGTGGAAACTTGCCTCCTTCCTATTTCTGTCAGCCAAAGGAATGATTGCCAATCCCTGGAAAAAAAACACCGGTCCCCTTTTAGGGGGTGAAAGATTGCATGACCGCGTTGATGCTTAATGAACAGATGTTGAGCATCCGCAATGACACTCATGCCAAGTTCCTCAAAATTTGGGAGCCATGGCTGTCATATGAATTGGGAAAGAGTAGACATGGCGCTATTTATCCTTTTGTCTAATTGTGAAATAGGAGTGTTACACCCCCTGCCTGTTGGTCACAAAGTGTATTTAGAAGAAATATATATAGGCTCAAAACTTCAAAACAGATATGCCCAACTGCCTTATTGTAACCTCTGGTGCAATGAACCACTAATGTGTTACACCCCCTGGGGTGCAAAATATAAAAAATGTATATATAAAAAAGGTGTCACACCTTCTGCCTGTTGATTACAGAGTGTATTACAAAAATGGGTGCTAAACATCAGACAGGTGTAACTAACGCGATAAAAACACCTGAACATATTAAAAAAATACGGGGGTTTGGTCCCACTATATGGTCATTACCTCATTACCTCTTATTTAGTGGCCACCAGTGTATAGGATGTATCCCCTTCAGTTCTCCCACATAGAGGAGTTTGGCTCCCATGGTTGAGACAAAGGATCTTCCATTCTATTACTAGAGTAGGACCCACTAATTCGGGGTACTTTGTCGCAGTAAGTGGGCTTAGCACTATGTGACCATATAGTGTGACCAAACCCACGTATTTTTTTTAATATGTTCAGGTGTTTTTAACTAGCCTTGCAGGAAATGCCATTATTGAATGTGTGCGCTGTAATATATTTTGTACTGTTTGTAGGTCTTATAGCAGCACCATCTTGAATTTAAACGCATTGTAGGGTGTGCCCCCCAAATATGTTTTTGTAAGGTATAACTAACTGCCGTGCTACACCCTCTGGTGTAATGTATCCACCTGGTGTGTTACACCCTCTGGGGTATGCAAACCAAAACCTGATCTATACCGTGAACAAAAGTTATGGAGAAATAAAAGTTCTCTATTACCTGTGTGTGCAAAGAGATCAATGTGATTGACCCTCTGTATCAAAAACCAGAGGCAAGTGTGCAAATGTATATTGACAAAAGATCAAGAAAAGTAAAATGAAAAAGGGAAATACATATATGAGAAAGGTATAAATAAATATTATATAAATATTGAAAAGATAACCAGCACCAATTTTTGATGAAGCACTGGACACTGTTTTTTAAGCACTGTAAGTCACTTTATTCATTGAATAGACTAATTGCCATTGATTTAGTGTTTGAAGCACTGACACCGTGTACAAGTACTTTATTTATTGTATGGATTGTTAAAGATCTAGTGTTTGAAGCAACTTTATCATTTTTTTGGTTTTTGTATTTGCTTTGTTTTTATACTGTGGTGAAACACATGGATTATTTATACCTTTCTCATATATGTATTTCCCTTTTTCATTTTACTTTTCTTGATCTTTTGTGAATATACATTTGCACACTTGCCTCTGGTTTTTGATACAGAGGGTCAATCACATTGATCACTTTGCACACACAGGTAATAGAGAACTTTTATTTCTCCATAACTTTAGTTCACGGTATAGATCAGGTTTTGGTTTGCATGCCCCAGAGGGTGTAACACACCAGGTGGATACATTACACCAGAGGGTGTAGCATGGCAGTTAGTTACACATGTCTGATGTTTAGCAACCAATTTTGTAATACACTCTGTAATCAACAGGCAGAAGGTGTGACACCTTTTTTATATATATATTTTTTTATATTTTGCACCCCAGGGGGTGTAACACATTAGTGGTTCATTGCACCAGAGGTTGCAATAAGGCAGTTGGGCATATCTGTTTTGAAGTTTTGCGCCTATATATATTTCTTCTAAATACACTTTGTGACCAACAGGCAGGGGGTGTAACACTCCTATTTCACAATTAGACAAAAGAAGAAATAGCACCACGTCTACTCTTTCCCAATTCACCTTGTGCTCCACCTAAGTGGTAGTAATTTGTAGAGGCAGCAATTCTCTCCTTTGGAGCATCAGGGCATTTTTTCTGCCCATTCATATTATTAATATTATCCTATCTCTTTTATTCCCATACTGTGTTTGTGGATTCCGTGGCGCAGTATCACCTACATTTTTCATGGCTGTCATATGCCTACCCTCCCCCCACCTAGCTTAGGCTGCCTGTGATGGATGGTCCAGATGTTCTCGGACCCTTCTTTTTTCCCCATCTCTTGGTCTCTATCCTTCTGGCCTCCCTTTATTTCCTAGACTTCCCTATTCTTTCTCTAGCTCCCTACATGGTAGGTGAGAAACCTCCCTCCCTCTAGCTTCACCTCTCTGTCTAACTTGCTTCTGTTTTTCGCTCCTCTATCCTTTTCAGTTCAGTTTAGGCTGTACAATGCACCACCTTTTGGAACTTGAAGGGCCTCGGGGGTGTCCCGTAGTTGTGGTGAACCGCTCTAGGACCCCTTGGTCCTGACGATATCATTAACACTTATGCCCTGTACACACAGTCTGACTTTCCGACGGAATATGTGCGATCGGAGCTTGTTGGAAATTCCGATCGTGTGTGGTCTCCATCAGACTTTTTCCATCAGAATTTCCGACACACAAAGTTTGAGAGCAGGCTATAAAATTTTCTGACAACAAAATCCGTTTGCGTAAATTCCGACCGTGTGTGGACAGTTCCGACACACAAAGTGCCACGCATGCTCAGAATAAATTAAGAGACGAAAAATATTGGCTACTGCCCCATTTATAGTCCCAACGTACGTGTTTTATGTCACCATGTTCAGAATGATCGGATTTTCTGACAACTTTGTGCGACCGTGTGTATGCAAGACAAGTTTGAGCCAACATCCGTCGGAAAAAATCCATGGATTTTGTTGTCAGAATGTCCGATCAATGTCCGACCGTGTGTACAGGGCATTATATTTACTGCTATTGTGTTAGCTCCCATTTTTTTCTGTTTGTGTCACCTTTTTTTGGCCCTTCTTGTGAGCTAAGACCTGTTTCAACCTCAATGCTAGTCCCTGCGTGGGTGGAACCTAATAAAAATGATCTAAACAGAAAGAATTCAGATGATTTATGAATTATGCTGTAAGACTGGCAGAATCCTTGTTGCTTTCCATGGGAGGTGCTATATTTGTATTTACACATTATACTTTAGTGGTAGATGGTTACAGAATGGCACAATTTAGTCAGACTGTAGAAATTCTCCTGTGTAACACAGACACACATACACAAGGATGGGAGAGACAACTGAGTGTGTGCGATTAGAAGACTCATCTTGTTGTGGGGCAGACTGATCTGTTCAGTAGATGGCATTGGTATTGTCTGATCAGTTGTAGCCGTAACAATTATGAAGCCTCCCCTATACCTCTTATACAGTACAGGGGACCTGGGGCAATATATTCATACTATGTTCATACTAATCTTACTGAGAGCTGACAGGAAAAAACAAAAACTTGCTGTGGTATAAAGAAATGACATCTGAGGATTAAACAGGACAATGGTGTGGCAGGACATTGGGCATAGCAGTGCATAGCATGTAGACATCCAATTTGCTTTGGTAGGCACCACCCCCAGTGGATATGACAGTGATGGCACCCTAGGACACACCGTGTTTCCCCGAAAATAAGCCCGGGTCTTATGCCCTGTACACACGGTCGGACTTTGTTCGGACATTCCGACAACAAAATCCATGGATTTTTTCCGACGGATGTTGGCTCATACTTGTCTTGCATACACACGGTCACACAAAGTTGTCAGAAAATCCGATCGTTCAAAACGCGATGACGTAAAACACGTACATCGGGACTATAAACGGGGCAGTGGCCAATAGCTTTCATCTCTTTATTTATTCTGAGCATGCGTGGCACTTTGCCCGTCGGATTTGTGTACACACGATCGGAATTTCCGACAACGGATTTTGTTGTCAGAAAATCTTATATCCTGCTCTCAAACTTTGTGTGTCTGAAAATCCGATGGAAAATGTGTGATGAAGCCCACACACGGTCGGAATTTCTGACAACAAGGTCCTATCACACATTTTCCATCAGACAATCCGACCGTGTGTACGGGGCATTATAGTAATTTTGTCAGTAAAGGACACAGTAGGGCTTATTTTCAGGGTAGGTCTTACCATGTAATGTGCTGTCTTCTCTCCCTCTCTCTCCCTGCTTGACAGGAATCCCCAATGTGAACCAAGTTAAAATGCTTGTAAAATCTTATAATCCACTCTATTACAGTAGTATATAATGTACAATGTAAGTGTTTCTGTAATATAATTGTGCCAAATACTTTCATTATAGCGCCGCTCTGCGCTTCTGTGACCTGTCGGAGCTCTCTTCCCCACAATTATATTACAGAAAACACACATTGTACATTTTATTCTAATGTAATAGAGTGGATTATAGGATTTTGCAAGCATTTTATACTAGGGCTTATTTTCAGGGTAGGTCTTATTTTCGGGGAAACACGGTAGCTATGTGGCCTTGGGATAAATCCAGTCCTGCTGGTCACTGCAGTATGCACACTGACACCAGCCACTAACACCACAGTGTGCACAATCCCCCCTCCGCGTTCACACTTGTGTAATGTGTGATGCGACTTTTATAGACTTAAGTCGCATGACAAGCTGCACCCCATGCTTTTTGATCACAATCGTTCAAATATATGTGTCTTTAAAAGGGTTCCTGCACTACGTTGGTCTCACTTTAATAAGACTTGAGTGCCATAAACTGCAATTTAAACCCTCAAAAGTATAATCTGAATGTTTTACATGCGGCAGCTGTGCAACAGTTGTCCATCATCGTTGGTTAAAGCCAAAGTTTCATCAAAGTTGCACTCCAAATTGCACGACTTTGGAGTCACACAAATGTGAATGCAGTCTTACCTGCCAGCAATTTGCCTACTACAGCTGGTTTATATCTGTGCCTCTCTTTGTTTATCCCCCATTGAACATATGTAAACTGTGCAAACAGGTGGTGTTCCACATTGACAGAGATGTTAAAACCTGCTTCCTGAATCCAGTACAATATAGTACTGATTGTGTATCTGATGACATGTTTCCTGCTGTGTCAGTACAGTACTGATTGTGTCTGTGAGCAGTTTTTTTGGGTTAGTAGGGTTATGATTTTGTCTATGTGGCATTTGTTTTTTATCAGACATTTGTTTTCAATTAAATTATTTTAAATACAATTGACTAATTTCTTTATGTTTATGTGAAAGAGTGCATGTGTGCGTGCTGGGGAGGGAGTTATCCTCAAAACAGTGGATGGAGGGAATAAGGTAGCTGACCTGAGACAGAAATCCAACCCTGGTTACCAGATTCTCATTACAGGGACCGGGGAGAAAAAGCCACACCCTGACTTATGAAATACACTTTCTGCTATTTTCTCCTGCTGCACAAAATAGTTTCTTTCTCTTATAAAGTGTTAAAATCTGGATTAAACTCTTGTAAATCACTGGTACATTCAGAACTAAAGATGGACAGAGATGGATCGAAATTTGCATAGTTGCCAACATTGTGAAAAAATGTATAGGGAGACTTTTTTGTCTGTAGGCGGAGTCTTATTATAATTAGGGGTCAGGGGGTTTAAGGCGTGGTGTAGAGGGAAAAGGAAAATGCGGCTCGCGAAGCGCACCGCAGCGGAAAATGGCCGGGGTATAAACTAAATAGTGGGCATGGGTCAAGGGAGTGTGGTCCGAGTTTGAGAAGAAAGAAGGATGGAGGGAGAAAGAAAAAAGTAGGAAGGGAAGGAGAGAGAAGAAAGGAAAGAAAGAGGGATGGAGGGACAGCAGGAATACACCACAATAGAAATATGTGTATTCCATAAAGTTTAACAATCAATAAAGATACTCCAAACACCTGGTGTTGGCGCTTCAATCATCCCGACACCATGGTTTTTATGCTGTCAGGATGATTGAAGCACATTTCTATTATTACATTGTAATATATAATGAAATCATTCAACTCACCATAATGCAGAATCAGTGGGAGCCCTGAGTGTGTCACCTGCCACGTCGCTGCCACCAGATGCCATCAGGTGTCCCCAGCAGAGTCCCTCCTTACATCAGGCATTGCCAGCGGAGTGCCTCCTTACATCAGGAGTCCCCAGCGAAGTGCCTCCTTACATCAGGTGTCCCCAGCGGAGTGCCTCCTTCCATCAGGCATCCCAAGCAGAGTGCCTCCTTACATCAGGCTTCCCCAGCGGAGTGACTCCTTATGTCAGGCTTCCCCAGCGGAGTGCCTCCTTACATCAGGCGTCCCCAGCGGAGTGCCTCCTTACATCAGGTGCCCCCAGCGGAGTGCCTCCTTACATCAGTGCCCTCAGCGGAGTGCCTCCTTACATCAGGTGTCCCAAGCGGAGTGCTTCCTTACCTCGGGCTTCCCCAGCAGAGAGCCTCCTTACATCAGGCTTCCCCAGTGGAGTGCCTCCTTATGTCAGGCTTCCCCAGCGGAGTGCCTCCTTACGTCGGGCTTCCCCAGTGGAGTGCCTCCTTACGTCAGGCTTCCCCAGCGGAGTGCCTCCTTACGTCAGGCTTCCCCAGCGGAGTGCCTCCTTACATCAGGCTTCCCCAGCGGAGTGCCTCCTTACGTCAGGCTTCCCCAGCGGAGTGCCTCCTTACGTCAGGCTTCCCCAGCGGAGTGCCTCCTTACGTCAGGCTTCCCCAGCGGAGTGCCTCCTTACGTCAGGCTTCCCCAGCGGAGTGCCTCCTTATGTCAGGCTTCCCCAGCGGAGTGCCTCCTTATGTCAGGCTTCCCCAGCGGAGTGCCTCCTTACGTCAGGCTTCCCCAGCGGAGTGCCTCCTTACGTCAGGCTTCCCCAGCGGAGTGCCTCCTTACGTCAGGCTTCCCCAGCGGAGTGCCTCCTTACATCAGGCTTCTCCAGCGGAGTGCCTACCTACATCAGGCATTTGCAGTGGAGTGCCTCCTTACATCAGAGGCCCCAGCGGAGTGCCTCCTTACATTAGTGTCCCCAGCGGAGTGCCTCCTTACATTGGGCTTCCCCAGCAGAGTGCCTCCTTACATCGGGCTTCCCCAGCAGAGTGCCTCCTTACATCAGGCTTCCCCAGCGGAGTGCCTCCTTACATCAGGCTTCTCCAGCGGAGTGCCTACCTACATTGGGCTTCCCCAGCAGAGTGCCTCCTTACATTGGGCTTCCCCAGCAGAGTGCCTCCTTACATCGGGCTTCCCCAGCGGAGTGCCTCCTTACATCAGACTTCCCCAGCGGAGTGCCTCCTTACATCAGACTTCCCCAGCGGAGTGCCTACCTACATCAGGCATTTGCAGTGGAGTGCCTCCTTACATCAGGCGCCCCCAGCGGAGTGCCTCCTTACATCAGGTGCCCCAGCGGAGTGCCTCCTTACATTAGTGTCCCCAGCGGAGTGCCTCCTTACATCGGGCTTCCCCAGCGGAGTGCCTCCTTATATCAGGCTTCCCCAGCGTAGTGCCGACCTACATCAGGCATTTGCAGCGGAGTGCCTCCTTACATCAGGCATTTGCAGCGGAGTGCCTTCTCACGTCAGGCATACCACAGCGCTAATCACAAGCAGTGAGATATTTCTCAGTCTGCAGCTGCAGAGATCAGGAAATGTCTCACTGCCTGTGATTAGCGGTGTGCAGTGTCAGCTTCCTGGCGGGATCAGGCACGTGGGATTCTGAACACACCCGAGCCCATCTCTACACCACAACCCAGTGATGTGAACTGGGCACATAAGGAGACAAGGCATTTTGCTGGAATATCCACCCAATGCAGTCCCATCACATCTTGTGTGAATGAACCCTTCAACATTCATTCCGTTTTTTTTCAGACGAAAAATATTACGATAAATTAAGAAAATGTCCATCCAGATGAGCAGCTCCTGGGAGGCATCATTGTTACCAGGAAACAAAAAGTACAAAATATGAACCCCACTTGTGCACAATGTCTGTGTATCAGGAAATCTATAGAGGTTTCCTACATAAAGTGGTCTCATTTGGGGGGTCCTCCCAGGAGTCATATGACAGACTCCAGACCAGGTGATGAAGACAAGGCTATGAACACACAGGACTGATCATTTCTTAGGGATTTTTCTTATGTGGCAGTTTCTACAGCCCTCTGAACTGCGATCTGTGGTAAATCACTTTCCAGAGGCTGGTGGAGCAGCTGCAGTGCCATTCATTCAAAAGGTGATACTGCCACTTTCTGAAATGTCCCTTACACATACCATACATGTTTCACGCTCTGGGGTCCTTCATCCTGTGATGTGACATCATTTTACTTATAATATATATTTTTTAATCTTGATTACTGTAATGATTTATCAGCTTTATCATCATCACTACACCAGTGTTCCTCACTACATAACATCACTTCCTCTGATCCCGGGTCACATCTTCCTCTTCTCTCTGCAGGGGTCCATATTGTACAGGTGATGTACGGCTGTGAGCTGAGAGATGACGGCACCACTGAGGGGTATCAGCAGTATGGATATGATGGGAGAGATTTCATGTATCTGGACACACAGAGAGAGATCTTTATCCCGACCATGAATGAGGCTCAGATCACCACACAGAAATGGAACAGTCCGGAGATGAGAGATGGGGAGAGATACAAGAATTATCTGGAGAATGAATGTATAGAATGGCTGAAGAAACACATCAACAATGGGAGAGAAGATCTGGAGAAGAGAGGTGACTACATATACTGAGTGTGCGTATATGGGTGTATGTATGTATGTATATATAGTGTGTAGAATCTATAAATTATTTTTGGACATACACGGTGTTTACTATGTACAGTGATAACATTCAGTGTACATATAGCGGAGTGTGCAAACAAGTGTGTATAGTGTGATAGGTACATAATGTTTACTGTGTAGAGTGATAACATACAGTGGTGTTTATAAGTAGTTTCGTAAAGTGTGTGTGTGTGTATATGTGTATATATATATATATATGTACAGTATATGTGTGTATATATATATTCACTTGCACTCTACACTATCTACTGTACATACAACATACTGAGTATACCCACTTCAGCTCCAGGCCTTTTTTGACACTTTTGTTTACATGTAAAAAATCTGTATTTTTTGCTCGAAAATTTGTTAACCACTTGCTGACCGCCGCACGCCGATGTACATCCTAAGTTTGGCGGCGAATATCGTTGTTATGGCAGGAGCTAACTGCCATAACCCCCGTATCCCCGTTTTCGTGCGGTGGTCGGCTACAAGATAAAAGTGGTCTCTGTGGCGGATTCGCCGCGAGATCACTTTTATCAGCGGCAGTAGAGGGCCCACCCTCCTGCCATGATCTGGTGCCCTCCGCCACTTACCGGAGCCGTCGGCAGCGGCGGAGGCGTACGCGTCTATCCCCTAGCTGTGCATGGAGACGAGTGAGGGGAAGATGGCGCCCACTCGTCTCCATGACACTGCAGGGCGGAAGCGACGTCAAAACGTCACTTCTGCCCATACGTCTTAAAGCCACATTTTTTTCAATGTCATTTTTTTAAATGGCTTTTTTTTTTTTTTGCATTGTAGTGTAAATATAAGATCTGAGGTCTTTTTGACCCCAAATCTCATATTTAAGAGGTCCTGTCATGCTTTTTTCTATTACAAGGGATGTTTACATTCCTTGTAAAAGGAATAAAAGTGACACAATTTTTTTTTTAAACCGTGTAAAAAAAAATAAAATCATGTAAAATAAATAAGAAAAAAAAATGTTTTTTTTTCTTAAAACCCCCCTGTCCCGACGAGCTCACGTGCAGAAACGAACGCATATGAAAACGGTGGTCAAACCACACATGTGAGGTATCGCCGCGATCATTAGAGCGAGAGCAATAATTCTAGACCTAGACCTCCTCTGTAATGCAAAACATGTAACCTGTAGAATTTTTTAAACGTCGCCTATGGAGATTTTTGAAGGTAAAAGTTTGATGCCATTCCACGAGCGGGCGCAATTTTGAAGCGTGACATGTTGGGTATCAATTTACTCGGCGTAACATTATCTTTCACAATATAAAAAAAAATTGGGCTAACTTTACTGTTGTCTTATTTTTTTTATTCAAAAAAGAGAATTTTTCCAAAAAAGCGCGCTTTTAACCACTTACCGACCGCCTAACGCAGATATACTGCGGCAGAATGGCACGGGCAGGCAGAATCACGTACCCATACGTGATCTGCCTCCCACAGGCGGGGGGTCCGATAGGCATCTGACTGGGAGCGTCGGGAGGCGAGGGGGAGACCATCCGATCATGGCCCCCCCCTCGCGATCGCTCCCAGCCAATGGGAATCCTCCTCTGCCTGTGTGTCGTTTCACACAGGCAGAGGATGTGATGTCATCTCTCCTCGGTCTGGCAGTTTCCGTTCCAGCGCCGAGGAGAGAAGACATGTAAGTGCACAACACAAACACACACACAGTAGAACATGCCAGGCCAGGCATACCTTACACCCCCGATCCCCCCCCGATCCCCCCCCAATCACCCCCCCCCCCTGTCACAAACTGACATTAGCAGTATTTTTTTTTTTTTTCTCTGATTACTGCATAGTGTCAGTTTGTGACAGTTACTGTGGTAGGGCAGTGAGTATTACCCCCTGTAGGTCTAGGGTACCCCCCTAACCCCCCCTAATAAAGTTTTAACCCCTTGATCACCCCCTGTCACCAGTGTCACTAAGCGATCATTTTTCTGATCGCTGTATTAGTGTCGCTGGTGACGCTAGTTAGGGACGTAAATATTTAGGTTCGCCGTCAGCGTTTTATAGCGACAGGGACCCCCATATACTACCTAATAAATCTTTTAACCCCTTGATTGCCCCCTAGTTAACCCTTTCACCACTGATCACCGTATAACTGTTGCGGGTGACGCTGGTTAGTTCGTTTATTTTTTATAGTGTCAGGGCACCCGCCGTTTATTACCGAATAAAGGTTTAGCCCCCTGATCGCCCGGCGGTGATATGCGTCGCCCCAGGCAGCGTCAGATTAGCGCCAGTACCGCTAACACCCACGCACGCAGCATACGCCTCCCTTAGTGGTATAGTATCTATACGGATCAATATCTGATCCAATCAGATCTATACTAGCGTCCCCAGCAGTTTAGGGTTCCCGAAAACGCAGTGTTAGCGGGATCAGCCCAGATACCTGCTAGCACCTGCGTTTTGCCCCTCCGCCCGGCCCAGCCCAGCCCACCCAAGTGCAGTATCGATCGATCACTGTCACTTACAAAACACTAAACGCATAACTGCAGCGTTCGCAGAGTCAGGCCTGATCCCTGCGATCGCTAACAGTTTTTTTGGTAGCGTTTTGGTGAACTGGCAAGCACCAGCCCCAGGCAGCGTCAGATTAGCGCCAGTACCGCTAACACCCACGCACGCACCGTATACCTCCCTTAGTGGTATAGTATCTGAACGGATCAATATCTGATCCGATCAGATCTATACTAGCGTCCCCAGCAGTTTAGGGTTCCCGAAAACACAGTGTTAGCGGGATCAGCCCAGATACCTGCTAGCACCTGTGTTTTTCCCCTCCGCCCGGCCCAGCCCAGCCCACCCAAGTGCAGTATCGATCGATCGATCACTGTCACTTACAAAACACTAACCGCATAACTGCAGCGTTCGCAGAGTCAGGCCTGATCCCTGCGATCGCTAACGGTTTTTTTGGTAGCGTTTTGGGGAACTGGCAAGTACCAGCGGCCTAGTACACCCCGGTCGTAGTCAAACCAGCACTGCAGTAACACTTGGTGACGTGGCGAGTCCCATAAGTGCAGTTCAAGCTGGTGAGGTGGCAAAGCACAAGTAGTGTCCCGCTGCCACCAAGAAGACAAACACAGGCCCGTCGTGCCCATAGTGCCCTTCCTGCTGCATTCGCCAATCCTAATTGGGAACCCACCGCTTCTGCAGCGCCCGTACTTCCCCCATTCACATCCCCAACCAAATGCAGTCGGCTGCATGAGAGGCATTTTTATGTCCTCCCGAGTACCCCTACCCTGCGAACCCCCCAAAAAAGATGTTGTGTCTGCAGCAAGCGCGGATATAGGCGTGACACCCGTTATTATTGTCCCTCCTGTCCTGACAATCCTGGTCTTTGCATTGGTGAATGTTTTGAACGCTACCATTCACTAGTTGCGTATTAGCGTAGGGTAGAGCATTGCACAGACTAGGACACACTTTCACAGGGTCTCCCAAGATGCCATCGCATTTTGAGAGACCCAAACCTGGAACCGGTTACCGTTATAAAAGTTACAGTTACAAAAAAAAGTGTAAAAAAAAAAAAAAACCACATACAAAAATATTAAAAAAAAAAAAATAGTTGTTGTTTTATTGTTCTTTCTCTCTCTATTCTCTCTCTCTATTGTTCTGCTCTTTTTTACTGTATTCTATTCTGCAATGTTTTATTGTTATTATGTTTTATCATGTTTGTTTTTCAGGTCTGCAATTTTTTATACCTTACCGTTTACTGTGCTTTATTGTTAACCATTTTTTTGTCTTCAGGTACGCCATTCACGACTTTGAGTGGTTATACCAGAATGATGCCTGCAGGTTTAGGTATCATCTTGGTATCATTCTTTTCAGCCAGCGGTCGGCTTTCATGTAAAAGCAATCCTAGCGGCTAATTAGCCTCTAGACTGCTTTTACAAGCAGTGGGAGGGAATGCCCCCCCCCAACGTCTTCCGTGTTTTTCTCTGGCTCTCCTGTCTCAACAGGGAACCTGAGAATGCAGCCGGTGATTCAGCCAGCTGACCATAGAGCTGATCAGAGACCAGAGTGGCTCCAAACATCTCTATGGCCTAAGAAACCGGAAGCTACGAGCATTTTATGACTTAGATTTTGCCGGATGTAAACAGCGCCATTGGGAAATTGGGAAAGCATTTTATCACACCGATCTTGGTGTGGTCAGATGCTTTGAGGGCAGAGGAGAAATCTAGGGTCTAATAGACCCCAATTTTTGCAAAAAAGAGTACCTGTCACTACCTATTGCTATCATAGGGGATATTTACATTCCCTGAGATAACAATAAAAATGATTTAAAAAAAAAAAATGAAAGGAACAGTTTAAAAATAAGATAAAAAAATAATAATAATAAAGAAAAAAAAAAAAAAAAGCACCCCTGTCCCCCCTGCTCTCGCGCTAAGGCGAACGCAAGCGTCGGTCTGGCGTCAAATGTAAACAGCAATTGCACCATGCATGTGAGGTATCACCGCGAAGGTCAGATCGAGGGCAGTAATTTTTGCAGTAGACCTCCTCTGTAAATCTAAAGTGGTAACCTGTAAAGGCTTTTAAAGGCTTTTAAAAATGTATTTAGTTTGTCGCCACTGCACGTTTGTGCGCAATTTTAAAGCATGTCATGTTTGGTATCCATGTACTTGGCCTAAGATCATCTTTTTTATTTCATCAAACATTTGGGCAATATAGTGTGTTTTAGTGCATTAAAATGTAAAAAAGTGTGTTTTTTCCCCAAAAAATGCGTTTGAAAAATCGCTGCGCAAATACTGTGTGAAAAAAAAAAATAAAACACCCACCATTTTAATCTGTAGGGCATTTGCTTTAAAAAAAATATATAATGTTTGGGGGTTCAAAGTAATTTTCTTGCAAAAAAAAATTATTTTTTTATGTAAACAATAAGTGTCAGAAAGGGCTTTGTCTTCAAGTGGTTAGAAGAGTGGGTGATGTGTGACATAAGCTTCTAGAATAGATGTTGTGCATAAAATGCCAGGACAGTTCAAAACCCCCCCAAATGACCCCATTTTGGAAAGTAGACACCCCAAGCTATTTGCTGAGAGTCATGTTGAGTCCATGGAATAATTTATATTGTGACACAAGTTGCGGGAAAGAGACAATTTTTTATTTTTTTTATTTTTTTTTGCGCAAAGTTGTCACTAAATGATATATTGCTCAAACATGCCATGGAAATATGTGAAATTACACCCCAAAATACATTCTGCCGCTTCTCCTGAGTACGGGGATACCACATGTGTGAGACTTTTTAGGAGCCTAGCCGCGTACGGGACCCCGAAAACCAAGCACCGCCTTCAGGCTTTCTAAGGCCGTAAATTTTTGATTTCACTCTTCACTGCCTATCACAGTTTCGGAGGCCATGGAATGCCCAGGTGGCAAAAAAACCCCCAAATGACCCCATTTTGGAAAGTAGACACCCCAAGCTATTTGCTGAGAGGCATGGTGAGTATTTTGCAGACCTCACTTTTTGTCACAAAGTTTTGAAAATTGAAAAAAGAAAAAAAAAAATTTTTTTTCTCGTCTTTCTTTATTTTCAAAAACAAATGAGAGCTGCAAAATACTCACCATGCCTCTCAGCAAATAGCTTGGGGTGTCTACTTTCCAAAATGGGGTCATTTGGGGGGGGTTTGTGCCACCTGGGCATTCCATGGCCTCCGAAACTGTGATAGGCAGTGAGGAGTAAAATCAAAAATGTACGCCCTTAGAAATCCTGAAGGCGGTGATTGGTTTTCGGGGTCCCGTACGCGGCTAGGCTCCCAAAAAGTCCCACACATGTGGTATCCCCATACTCAGGAGAAGCAGCTAAATGTATTTTGGGGTGCAATTCCACATATGCCCATGGCCTGTGTGAGCAATATATCATTTAGTGACAACTTTTTGTAATTTTTTTTTTTTTGTCATTATTCAATCACTTGGGACAAAAAAAATGAATATTCAATGGGCTCAACATGCCTCTCAGCAAATTCCTTGGGGTGTCTACTTTCCAAAATGGGGTCATTTGTGGGGGTTTTGTACTGTCCTGCCATTTTAGCACCTCAAGAAACGACATAGGCAGTCATAAATTAAAGACTGTGTAAATTCCAGAAAATGTACCCTAGTTTGTAGACGCTATAACTTTTGCGCAAACCAATAAATATACACTTATTGACATTTTTTTTTACCAAAGACATGTGGCCGAATACATTTTGGCCTAAATGTATGACTAAAATTGAGTTTATTGGATTTTTTTTAGAACAAAAAGTAGAAAATATAATTTTTTTTCAAAATTTTCGGTCTTTTTCCGTGTATAGCGCAAAAAATAAAAACGGCAGAGGTGATCAAATACCATCAAAAGAAAGCTCTATTTGTGGGAAGAAAAGGACGCAAATTTCGTTTGGGTACAGCATTGCATGACCGCGCAATTAGCAGTTAAAGCGACGCAGTGCCAAATTGTAAAAAGTGCTCTGGTCAGGAAGGGGGTAAAACCTTCCGGGGCTGAAGTGGTTAAAACCGCTGTGCAAATACGGTGTGAAAAAAAGTATTGTAATGACCGCCATTTTATTGTCTAGGGTGTTAGAAAAAAACAATATATAATGTTTGGGGGTTCTAAGTAATTTTCTAGCTAATCTAGTTAATTTTTTGCACAGCAGTTTTTCAAATGGATTTTTCATTTTTTTGGGAAAAAATACACTTGTTAAAATTTTATTGCAAAAAAACACAATACGTAACCCATTTTTTTGTAAGAACTAAAAGATATTATGCCGAGTAAATAGATACCAAACATGTCATGCTTTAACCACTTCAGCCCCGGAAGAATTTACCCCCTTCCTCACCAGAGCACTTTTTGCGATTCGGCACTGTGTCGCTTTAACTGACAATTGCGCGGTCGTGCAACGTGGCTCCCAAACAAAATTGACGTCCTTTTTCCCCACAAATAGAGCTTTCTTTTGGTGGTATTTGATCACCTCTGCGGTTTTTATTTTGTGTGCTATAAACAAAAAAAGAGCGACAATTTTGAAAAAAAACGCATTATTTTTTACATTTTGCTATAATAAATATCCCCCAAAATTATATAAAAATTATTTTTTTTTCTCAGTTTAGGCCGATATGTATTCTTCTACATATTTTTGGTACAAAAAAATCACAATAAGCTTTTATTAATTGGTTTGCGCAAAAGTTATAGCATTTACAAAATAGGGGATAGTTTTATGGCATTTTTATTAATAATTTTTTTTTTTACTAGTAATGGTGGCGATCAGCGATTTTTATCGTGACTGCGACATTATGGCGGACACATCGGACATTTTTGACACATTTTTGGGACCATTGTCATTTATACAGCAATCAGTGCTATACAAATGCACTGCTTCCTGTGTAAATGACACTGGTAGTGAAGGGGTTAACCACTAGGGGGCAGTGTAGGGGTTAAGTGTGTCCTGGGGAGTGATTCTAACTGTGGGGGGAGGGGCAGTGTGTGGCACGTCACTGATCTCTGCTCCCGATCACAGGGAGCAGAGATCAGTGACACTGTCACTAGGCAGAACGGGGAGATGCTGTTTACATTAGCATCTCCCCGTTCTTCCTCCCCGTGAGACGATCGCGGGTATCCCCGTATACATTGAGTCCGCGGGACCCGCGACCTAAATCACGGAGCTTGCCGCGTGCACTGCCTCTTTAAGGAAAACATAGAGGTATGTTAGTTTGCCTGTACGTGCCATTCTGCCGCAGTATATCTGTGTGAGGCGATCCATAGGGGATGCTTTAAAAGCCTTTACAGGTTACCACTTTAGATTTATAGAGGAGGTCTAGTGCTAGAATTACTGCCCACGAGCTGACATTCACAGCAATACCTCATGTGTGGGACGATCGCTGTTTGCGTACATGTGGGACCGATGCACATGTTCAACTCTGCGCGCTAGCACATGGGTGGGTGCACTTTAACCACTTGCTGACCGGCACACGCCGATATACGTCGGCAGAATGGCACCATTGCGCAAATGGGCGTACCCGTACGTCCCTCACGCCTGCAGACAGGGGGCACGTGCATACCCTCCCACCGTGCCGAGACGATTGGATTAGTTACAGAACCGATCAGTCTTCAGGTCCAGGCCAATGATTTCTGGTCTGGACCTGCTAATCGGTTCTGGCGCATGAAATGCTTCCCCTGCCTGTGAATTGTAAACATGGGCAGAGGAAGGCAGAGGAAGCCCATAGTGCCCTTCCCGCGCTGCATATGCCAATCCTAATTGGGAGCCCTCCACTTCTGCAGCGCCCGTACTTCCCCCATTCACTGGCAAACCCGGAATTCAGGTGGAAACAGTTGATTTTAAGTCACTTGATTTTTATTCACTGTTTTTCACGGAAGATCTCGTTAGATCTCCCCAGCAAGCGTGCCAGATACGGGGTCAAGATGTATAAGCTCTGTGATAGAGCCACAGGCTATACATATAGTTTTATGGTTTATGAGGGAAAAGATAGTCATGTGGAGCCCGAGAACTGCCCAGACTACATAGGGAGCGCTGGTAAGATTGTGTGGGACTTGGTGTCACCCTTATTCGGAAAGGGGTACCACTTGTATGTGGACAATTATTACACGAGTGTGCCACTTTTTAATTACCTCTTTGATCAATGAATTGGCGCATGTGGCACCGTGCGATCTAATCACCGGGGCTTCCCCCAACGGCCTAGTGTCGTATGTAAAAAGCAAT
The DNA here is from genome assembly GCA_037953035.1 of Aquarana catesbeiana. NCBI lineage: Eukaryota > Metazoa > Chordata > Amphibia > Anura > Ranidae > Aquarana > Aquarana catesbeiana. The sequence goes on from JBBHAA010002452.1 coordinate 485,257, forward strand.
TGCACCATGCATGTGAGGTATCACCGTGAAGGTCAGATCGAGGGCAGTCATTTTAGCAGTAGACCTCCTCTGTAAATCCAAAGTGGTAACCTGTAAAGCCTTTAAAAGGCTTTTAAAAATGTATATAGTTTGTCGCCACTGCATGGTTGTGCGCAATTTTAAAACATGTCGTGTTTGGTATCTATGCACTCGGCATAAGATCATCTTTTATACTCTACCAAACATTTGGGCAATATAGTGTGTTTTAGTGCATTAAAATTCAAAAAAGTGTTTTTTTTCCCAAAAAATTGAGTTTTAAAAATAGCTGCCCAAATATTGTGTGAAAAAAAAAAATTGCAACACCCACCATTTTAATTTGTAGGGCCGTTGCTTTAAAAAATATAAAATATTTGGGGGTTCAAAGTAATTTTCTAGCAAAAAAAAAATATTTTTAAAAATAAAAAAAAGTGCCAGAAAGGGCTTTGTCTTCAAGTGGTTAGAAGAGTGGGTGATGTGTGACATAAGCTTCTAATGTTGTGCATAAAATGCCAGGACAGTTCAAACCCCCCAAATGACCCCATTTTGGAAAGTAGACACCCCAAGCTATTTGCTGAGAGTCATGTCGAGTCCATGGAATATTTTATATTGTGACACAAATTCTGGGAAAAGTACAATTTATTTTTTTTTTATTTTTTTTACACAGTTGTCACTAAATGATATATTGCTCACACATGCCATGGGTATATGTGAAATTACACCCCAAAATACATTCTGCTGCTTCTCTCGAGTACGGGGATACCACATGTGTGGGACTTTTTGGGAGCCTAGCCGTGTACAGGACCCCAAAAACCAAGCACCGCCTTCAGGCTTTCTAAAGGACACACGGAACTGCAGCTTGGCTCGGGTTCCCCTATAGCAAGCTGCTGGACTGTGGGGGCACTCAACAAGGGGAGGGGCCAGGAATAGCAAAGAGGCACCCGAGAAGAGGAGGATCGGGGCTGCTCTGTGCAAATCCATGGGCACTCACAATGCAAATCAGTGCCATGTCCCGAAATAGTACAACACTTTTTAGAGATCAATTATATGGACTTTAAAGGCACATACACATTGACAAACTAGTTTTATTAACCACTTCCCGACTGCCGCACGACTATGTACATCCTAAGTTTGAACGGGGATATCGTTGTTATGGCAGCAGCTAGCTGCCATAACCCCGGTATCCCCGTTTTCGTGCGGTGGCTGGCTTTCAGATATAAGTGGTTCCTGCGGCAGGTTTGCAGCGAGATCACTTTTATCGGTGGCGGGAGAGGGCCCCCCCCCTCCCGCCGCGATCCGGTGCCCTCCGCCGCTTACCGGATCTGTCGTTAGCGGCGGAGGCAATCGCGTCCTGTTCTCTGGTGTGTCTGGAGACAAGTGAGGCTAAGATGGCGCTCACTCGTCTCCATGACACTGCTGGGCGGAAGCGACGTCAAAACGTCACTTCCGTCCACGCCTCTTAAAGGCATATTTTTTCAAATGTAATTTTTCTAAGTGACTTTTTTTTTTTTTTTTTATTGCATTTTAGTGTAAATATGAGATCTGAGGTCTTTTTGACCCCGGATCTCATATTTAAGAGGTCCTGCCATGCTTTTTTCTATTACAAGGGATGTTTACATTCCTTGTAATAGGAATAATAAAAGTGACACAATTTTTTTTTTTAAACAGTGTAAAAATTAATAAAATATTGTAAAATAAATAATAAAAATAAAAAAAATTTTTTTAAAACCCCCCTGTCCCGACGAGCACGCGCACAGAAGCAAACGCATATGTGAGCAGCGCCCACATATGAAAACGGTGGTCAAACCACACATGTGAGGTATCACAGCGACCGGTAGAGCGAGAGCAATAATTCTAGCCCTAGACCTCCTCTGTAGCGTAAAATATGCAACCTTGTAGAATTTTCTAAACGTCGCCTATGGAGATTTTTGAGGGTAAAAGTTTGACGCCATTCCACGAGCGGGCGCAATTTTCAAGCAAGACATGTTGGGTATCAATTTACTTGGCGTAACATTATATTTCACAATATAAAAAAAAATTGGGATAACTTTACTGTTGTTTTATTTTTTTTATTCAAAAAAGTGAATTTTTTCCAAAAAAAGTGCGCTTATAAGACCACTGCGCAAATACGGTGCAAAAAAAAGTATTGCAATGACCGCCATTGTATTCTCTAGGGTGTTAGAAGAATAACCATATATAATGTTTGGGGGTTCTAAGTAATTTTCTAGCAGAAAAATCAGTTTTAAACATGTAAACACCTAAAATCCAAAACGAGGCTGGTCCTTAAGTGGTTAAAAAAATAATATTACCATACTTTATTTCATAAACATCATCATAAAATTTCATACAAAATATCAAATATGATTACATATAAAAAAAAGCACAACACAGCACTATATATCCCAGGCATTGTGTATAATGCCACACACCAGGAGACTTCTCTAGGTATAACCCATGTACTTCAAGTTCCTCCAGGTACTAGGAATCCTCTATATCACCATGGTTTAGCCCTACATGTTTTGTGACATAGTCACTTCCTCAGGGGTCAATAGTGCGATTGTTGATGCGTTTACTCCAGAGGTTGGAGGAAAAGAAGGGGAAACCTACACCAGACTGAGATGCAAATCCCTGTGCGAGTGCGGGGGGAGCATTCAGAGAATAAAATTCAAAGATTCTAATATCCGTCTATTTTTAATAATGGCAAATGTGGCATTTCCAACGCAGGGGAGGCCAAAAATCAGGTTCCACTGTATATTGGTATATGTAGTATGTGACTCAGATGATAGATAATGTTACATTGTATCATGTGTATGGTTGTTTACACATGGACCATGCCCATTCCCTCTGACTCTTATGGAATGTCAGTGCAGCTCTGAAAAGGGGCCCTGAGAATTGAATTTCAGAAGTCGGCTCCTCAGAGAGGGAAGGAGAAAGGCATGATGAGGTACACACACACACACGATTAAACGCACACAATTTTTATCTCACGTACATAACTTTCAATGTTGACATTATTTCACATTCTGTATTTCAATATTTTTATGCTACGGTATTTTATTATGAAATCATTTTATGTTTTTGCACAAGAACTGAAAGGACTTTCTATTTTGATATTTTCTCACCAATATAGGTTTACAGAATATCATAAGAATATCTCAGATTCTTTATAAATCCTTGATGTCTCACCTGCCCTCAACTGAAGCTTATCGATCACAGGTCATTCTTTATTAGCCAGAGTGGAGATCAGTGAATGGATGTTTACTGATATACTTCCATTCCACACTCTGTACCCACTATGCTGTTTCGGGGTCCACAGGTGGGACAGCAGAGCCCCAGTTACATGATGGGGGCAATCAGGTGAGGGGATGGTACCTATATCAAGTGATCACTACCACCGGAATAACCATCGCCAGCTGAAAAGATATAAACACAGCAGCTGGGAGGGTGTTTAACCACTTGCCGACCAGCCGTCACAGTTTTACTGCGGTAGAATGGCACGGCTGGGCGAAACGACGTTATCTTACGTTGCTTCGCCCTGTGGCCACTAGGGGCGCGCGCGCGCCTGCTGCTCGCCCCGGAGCCAATGTGAGTTTCCAGCGGTCGCGATCACCGCCGGGCTCTCGTGATCTCTGGTGACACACCGAGAAGCAGGATCTGTGTGTGTAAACACAGTTTCCGGTTCTCTGAGGGGAGAACAGACAGATCGTCTGTTCATACAAAGTATGAACAACGATCTGTCATCTCCCCTAGACAGTCCCCCTCCCCCCTTTAGTTAGAAAACAGAGAGGGAACACATTTAACCCCTTGATCGCCCCTAATGTTAACCCCTTCCATGCCAGTGACATTTTTACAGTAATCAGTGCATTTTTATAGCACTGATCGCTGTATAAATGCCAATGGTCCCAAAAATGTGTCAAAAGTGTCCGATGTGTCCGCCATAATGTCGCAGATCGCCGCCATTACTAGTAAAAAAAAATTAATAATAAAAATGCCATAAAACTATCCCCTTTTTTGTAGATGCTATAACTTTTGCGCAAACCAATCAATATACGCTTATTGCAATTTTTTTTACCAAAAATATGTAGAAGAATACATATCGGCCTAAACTGAGGAAAAAAATGTTTTTTTTTATATATTTTTGGGGAATATTTATTATAGGAAAAGGTATTACAGACAAAGTTGCTAAACTCCTTTCTATCGCCCACCTAACCACCTGTCCCCTGGACCCTATTCCCTCTCATATGCTACGGTCGCCCTCTGACTCCATCCTACACTCTCTAACCCACATCTTCAATCTCTCCCTCATCTCTGGCATCTTTCCCAATGCTCTAAAACATGCACTGGTCACCCCCATACTTAAAAAGCCATCCTTGGACCCTACCAATCTTAACAACCTACGCCCTATCTCCTTGCTCCCCTTTTCCTCTAAACTCCTTGAACGCCTGGTTTACAACCAACTGAGTGACCACCTCATTAAAAAACAACCTTCTTGATCCCCTTCAATCTGGATTTCGCCCTCAACACTCCACAGAAACTGCTCTTTTAAAACTCACAAATGACCTACTAATTGCAAAAACCAACGGACACTATTCTGTACTCCTACTTCTGGATCTTTCAGCTGCCTTTGACACGGATGACCACCCCCCTCCTCAAAAAAAAACTTTACTCCCTCGGTCTCCGTGACTGTGCTCTTCAGTGGCTCTCATCCTACCTATCCCAACGCACCTTCAGCGTCACTTACAATTCTACTTCCTCCACTCCTCTTCCCTTCTCTGTCGGGGTCCCCCAAGGTTCTGTTCTTGGACCTCTTTTATTTTCAATCTACACCTCTTCCCTGGGTCAGCTGATAGCCTCTCACCGCTTTCAATATCATTTCTATGCTGACGACACACACATCTATTTCTCCACCCCTCAACTCACTCCATCAGTCTCCTCACGCATCACTAACTTACTAACCGACATATCTGTATGGATGTCACACCACTACCTCAAACTCAACTTGTCCAAAACTGAGCTTATAATATTTCCTCCCCCACGTGCCTCTTCCCCGGACTTGTCTGTCAAGAGCAATGGCAAAACCATCCACCCGTCCCCACATGTCAGGGTACTAGGTGTTATCCTGGATTCTGAACTCTCCTTTCGGCCCCACATCCAATCACTTTCCAAAGCTTGCCACCTCAACCTCCGCAACATCTCTAAACTACGTCCCTTTCTAACCAATGAAACCACAAAGCTCCTGATTCACTCCCTGGTCATCTCTCGCTTCGACTACTGCAACTCCCTCCTCATTGGCTTACCTTTAAATAGACTATCCCCCCTTCAGTTCATCATGAATGCTGCTGCCAGACTCATCCACCTTACAAACCGCTCAGTGTCTGCTACCCCTCTCTGCCAATCCCTCCATTGGCTGCCACTCGCCCAACGAATTAAATTCAAAATACTAACAATAAGTTACAAAGCCATCCACAACTCTGCCCCCAGCTACATCACTAGCCTAGTCTCAAAATACCAACCTAATTGCCCTCTCCGTTCCTCCCGGGACCTCCTGCTCTCTAGCTCCCTCATCACCTCCTCCCATATCCGCCTCCAGGACTTCTCCCCAGCCTCGCCCATCCTCTGGAATTCCCTACCCCAATCTGTCAGACTGTCTCCAAATTTATCCACTTTTAGGCAATCCCTGAAAACTTTCCTCTTCTGAGAAGCCTATCCTGCCTCCATCTAACAAACACTATTTTCTCCATTAGCTCATCCCCCACAGCTATTACCCTTTTGTATAACTTGACCCTCCCTCCTAGATTGTAAGCTCTAACGAGCAGGGCCCTCTGATTCCCCCCTGTATTGAATTGTATTATAATTGTACTGTCTGCCCTAATGTTGTAAAGCGCTTTTCTTGTGAAAAAAAAATGTTGTAAAGCGCTGCATAAACTGTTGGCGCTATATAAATCCTGTATAATAATAATAAATAATAGCAAAAGATAAAAAATATTGCGTTCTTTTCAAAATTGTCGCTCATTTTTTGTTTATTTTTTTTGTTTATATCGCAAAAAATAAAAACCGCAGAGGTGATCAAATACCACCAAGAAAAGCTCTATTTGTGGGAAAAAAAGATGTCAATTTTGTTTGGGTGCAACGTCACATGACCGCGCAATTGTCAGTTAAATCGACGCAGTGCCGAAAAAGTGCTCTGGTCAGGTAGGGTGTAAAATATTCCGGGGCTGAAGCGGTTAAAACCCTGCTCTACCAGCTGCTGTTTATCAATGGCAATAGTAGACAAGTGCTAAATTGCGCTTCTGTATCATGTGAAAATCTTTGTCAGTGATATTGGCCCGTTCACACTACATGCAGTGTTTTTTTTCTGCATTAAAAACACATGGAAAGTAGGTTATATGGCCTCCAATGACATAGTTCACACCAGTGCAGTGGGTTTCAGTTTCAGAAAAAAAAGTACAAAATGCGCGTTTTTCCGGCATAGAAATGTACTGGAAGTGGTAAAAAGCATAAAAAAATGCACTAAAAATGCTCGGGACTCCAGTACAGTGACAAAAAACAGGAAAAAAGAGTGAAATATAGGGTTGTCCCGATACCGATACTAGTATCGTTATCGACACCGATACCGAGCATTTGCCCAAGTACTTGTACTCGGGCATATGCTCCCCGATGCTTCCCCCGATACCTGGAAGACAGCTGTGATTGGCGCGTGGGGGAGTTACAAGATTCTCCCCCAGCGGCTTTCACCAGCTTTAGTGACATACAGCGGTGATCGCTCACCGCTGACTTTCACTGCATCCTCCTCCATGCCCCCTCCTTTCCTCTGTCCCTCTCCGCTGTCCCCTCCGTTCCTCTCTCCTTATCTGTCCCTCTCAGCTGTCCCCTCCGTTCCTCTCTCCTTATCTGTGTCTCTCAGCTGTCCCCTCCGTTCCTCTCTCCTTATCTGTCCCCTCCGTTCCTCTCTCCTTATCTGTGTCTCTCAGCTGTCCCCTCCGTTCCTCTCTCCTTATCTGTGTCTCTCCGCTCTCCCCCTCCGTTCCTCTCTCCTTATCTGTCCCTCTCAGCTGTCCCCTCCGTTCCTCTCTCCTTATCTGTGCCTCTCCGCTCTCCCCCTCCGTTCCTCTCTCCTTATCTGTCCCTCTCAGCTGTCCCCTCCGTTCCTCTCTCCTTATCTGTGCCTCTCCGCTCTCCCCCTCCGTTCCTCTCTCCTTATCTGTCCCTCTCAGCTGTCCCCTCCGTTCCTCTCTCCTTATCTGTGTCTCTCCGCTCTCCCCCTCCGTTCCTCTCTCCTTATCTGTCCCTCTCAGCTGTCCCCTCCGTTCCTCTCTCCTTATCTGTGCCTCTCCGCTCTCCCCCTCCGTTCCTCTCTCCTTATCTGTCCCTCTCAGCTGTCCCCTCCGTTCCTCTCTCCTTATCTGTGTCTCTCAGCTGTCCCCTCCGTTCCTCTCTCCTTATCTGTCCCCTCCGTTCCTCTCTCCTTATCTGTGTCTCTCAGCTGTCCCCTCCGTTCCTCTCTCCTTATCTGTGTCTCTCCGCTCTCCCCCTCCGTTCCTCTCTCCTTATCTGTCCCTCTCAGCTGTCCCCCCCGTTCCTCTCTCCTTATCTGTGTCTCTCCGCTCTCCCCCTCCGTTCCTCTCTCCTTATCTGTCCCTCTCAGCTGTCCTCTCTGTTCCTCTCTCCTTATCTGTGTCTCTCAGCTGTCCCCTCCGTTCCTCTCTCCTTATCTGTGTCTCTCCGCTGTCCCCTCCGTTCCTCTCTCCTTATCTGTGTCTCTCAGCTGTCCCCTCCGTTCCTCTCTCCTTATCTGTGCCTCTCCGCTCTCCCCCTCCGTTCCTCTCTCCTTATCTGTCCCTCTCCGCTGTCCCCTCCGTTCCTCTCTCCTTATCTGTGTCTCTCAGCTGTCCCCTCCGTTCCTCTCTCCTTATCTGTGTCTCTCCGCTGTCCCCTCCGTTCCTCTCTCCTTATCTGTGTCTCTCAGCTGTCCCCTCCGTTCCTCTCTCCTTATCTGTGCCTCTCCGCTCTCCCCCTCCGTTCCTCTCTCCTTATCTGTCCCTCTCCGCTGTCCCCTCCGTTCCCCTCTCCTTATCTGTGTCTCTCAGCTGTCCCCTCCGTTCCTCTCTCCTTATCTGTGTCTCTCCGCTCTCCCCCTCCGTTCCTCTCTCCTTATCTGTCCCTCTCAGCTGTCCCCTCCGTTCCTCTCTCCTTATTTGTCCTTCTCAGCTGTCCCCTCCGTTCCTCTCTCCTTATCTGTGTCTCTCAGCTGTCCCCTCCGTTCCTCTCTCCTTATCTGTGTCTCTCAGCTGTCCCCTCCGTTCCTCTCTCCTTATCTGTCCCCCTCCATTCTCCCCCTCCGTTCCTCTGTCCCCCTCCTCCTTCCTTTGTGTATGGACAGAGTCAGCTGACTCTGTCCATTCACATAACTGAAACATTGTAATCTTCTGTAATTACGATGTCTCAGTTTTATGAATGGAGAGAAGCTGCTGTCTTCTCTCCATTCATTCTCAGTGCAGCTGAGGCTGCAGAGAAAAGGACTGGGGAATCTCTATCCTCTGTCTCAAGGGGGAGATATCAGAGGTCTGTTAAGACCCCATGATATCTCACCAAAGCCCCCCAAAAGAGCTGATTAAAAAAAAAAAAACAAAGAATAAAAAAATATTATTGTAAAAAATAAAAATTGTAAAAAAAAAAAATAACACACACATACAACGTTCACCCCCCCCCCCCTCAAAAAAAAAGCAAGCACTGTTAAAAAAAAAAAATAAATAAAAACTGTCACGTAACATTAAAAAAAAAGTATCGGAATCGGCAAGTATTTGAAAAAAAGTATCGGTACTTGTACTCGGTCCTAAAAAAGTGGTATCGGGACAACCCTAGTGAAATGCATCAGGAAATGCATCAAAAAATGTGCATGCAGAAACGCATCCGGGATGGATCTGGGGGACATTTTTGTGGTGTGAATGGGCACTAAATCTGCATCATTACCACCTGTGGAAGAACTTCGTTTCCAGGATTCCAGGTGAAGGAGTGGAACATATAAGGGCCAATTCACACTATGTGCAGTGACAGACATTTTATCACATAGTAAACTTTCTGTCACTCCCGGGACAAATAGGAAACAAATGTGCTGCAATAAAATGTAGACCTGCTGCATTTTATCACAGCGCACCAGCTCAAATCGCACTGCAATGTCAGGCAGCGCATCACACCTCCTGACATTGCATTAAATGAAATAAAGCTGAAACAAAACACTGAATTGTGCAACACATTGTCCCCTTTTGAGCCGGAAACACAGAGCATTTAACGCTCCGGCTGCTCTGCTCTGCGATTTAGCATTGTACATGTGTGAATTTCCCCTAAAAAATAACCTGTTGCACAGCCAACTGAAAGGCATCCTAATACAGTATGTGTGTCAGTATAACTTTTTATTTTGTTATTGTAGTTTGTTTTAGGTACAAAAGCTAAAAAAAGGAAAATGTTATTCCATGATCACTTTTATCATCCTATTTATACCATTGCTATCTATGTCTGAATATGGGGAAACCCGAAAATGGTGAAGCTTTGTTCTGCCAATCCTAATCTTCCCATGCATGTATTTTTTTCTTTTACTGAAAGTTAACTTTTTTCTAATTGTTTTTATGTATGTTAAAACAAAATTCTCAATAAAATAGCACGGGGCACATTAATCAAGCAAATGAGTGATACAATTAGTTGTACATCAGTGTAAATTGTCATCTGTTGCCATGCATTGTGGTACATTACAATGCTCATTCAATATTAATGGGCTGATACACACAGCAATGTTTGTGAATTTGGAGCTGACTGCATTTTATCACAGAGTAATGCTGGCCATACACTATACAAAAATCAGGCGAACCCATTTTCCAAAAACAAACATTCGGCCATGAGAGCAAACAATGGTACCATCATGTATTGACCGATAAATTGTTCAGTGGACATAAATTAATCCATTTTTTTGTTTGTTTTTTATTACATATACCTAGTGCAAACAGTTCGGACGGGAAACACATTAACCTTTCAATTTATCGTTCGTTCGGCTTGTCGTTCGGCTTGTCCTTCGTTTTTTCGGCTCAAAAGCGGCCCAACGATTACCGATTTTGTGCCCATTAACTGGCCAAAAAACGAACAAACTGGCCAAATGACCGAATTTCGGCCGATTTTTCACATAGTGTATAGCCAGCAGAGCACTCTGGTATGTTGCGGTGCACATGGATTTTGAGTTGTGTAGGAATTCTATTCATAATGAATGACACCATTACTAAAATGCAAGTGTTATAAATGGGCCCCGGGGCTTCAGAACAAACTCTGCTACTTTGAAATCATAGCTGTAAAACATAGAGAACTGCCTACCTCACTGCTAACATTACTATCACTGGGAATGATTGGGAACTCAGTTCTATATTCTGGAGATCATCATATATATCCAACATCATCTCACAGGAGGAACATTGATTACATTTATCAGTAGATCATATATATTATTTTTCTCTTTCTCTCTCTCAGTGCCCCCAGACGTGAAGGTGTGGGGTCATCGTCAGTCGGATGGGGTGACCAGACTTCAGTGCCTGGTGTACGGGTTTCGCCCCCGACCTGTGGAGGTGAAGTGGGTGAGGAATGGGGAGGATGATGTTCCTTCAGATGAAATGAGTCCAGTTCTCCCCCATCCTGATGGCACCTATCAGATCAGAGTCAGTGTGGAAGTGCCAACAAGGGAGGGAGACACTTACTCCTGTCATGTGGACCACAGCAGTCTGGGTGATGAGACTCTCCGTGTGATATGGGGTGAGTATGGAGAACCTCTACTGTCCATACACTGTAGGAATGTTATGCTAAAAATGTAAATGTCATGTTATAAGCATAAGAGAAAATGGGTGGGACGACGTTTTCCTCATGTAGGCTGTGTTTGTGTTAATGAACAACTGATAATGAGTATGCCAAAAGACAAAACCAGCAATGTCATTATATCATATACAAAGTATTCAGTGGAAAGACATTTGAGTTTGGGGCAGATTTTTCTAGCTCTGTGACTAGTAGCCAATGAGCTGTTCAGGTTTGTGATTCAGTTACAATGAAAGATCTGCCTGTGTATGGTGACCTTTTGAGTAACTCCAGGAACCCCATGTAATTCGGACTTGGTAGCTACTGCATTATGTGTTGTAATTATCACTGATCAGATCAACAGATGGAGCGCTGTCCCGGTAAACAGTTCAAACTGTGAAAGTAAAGTACCAGACACTTTAGTAAAACAATCCTTTGTTCTAAAACAATGTATCATTGTAACATTAGCCCTCGCAGGAGGATGAAAGTGTACCCATAGGACACTAAAACTCACAACTTCTGTGATAGCCTCCACTGTGCCCGATGGAATGAAAGGTTGCCTTGGACCCTGGAGCTCCTGGGGTGGGCAGGAAGCCCGATGGATGCTGGCCCCGATCCCGGACCTGGATAGAATTATGCAGGACTGGTCTCCAACAGTGGGAGAGAGTCATCAGGAGCAGGCGGAAGGTGCTCCACTGCAATAACTGAACCTGGGAAAAAAGCAGTAGAAACCAAGGCAGACTGGAGCCGGTCTTGTGGTAGCAGGGCAGGACTTAGATGCACCGGAGATGAAACAAAGGGAATGTTGAGGCTCAATCAAGGTAGACTACTTGTTTCAGGGATTAACCCCTTCATTGGGTCACCTTTTGGGGGTTAATTCCCAAAACATTTCGTCCACCTTGATTGAGCCTCAACATTTCCTTTGTTTCATCTCCTGCACATCTAAGCCCTGCCCTGCTGCCACGAGACCGGCTCCAGTCCGCCGGGCTTTCTACTGCTTTTTGCAGTGGAGCACCTTCCGCCTGCTCCTGATGACTCTCTCCCACCATTGGAGACCAGCCCTGCATAATCCCATCTAGGTCTGGGATCAGAGCCAGCATCCATTGGGCTTCTTGCCCACCCCCAAGAGCTCCAGAGTCCAAGGCATCCTTTCGTTCCATCGGGCAGAGTGGAGGATATCACGGAAGTTGCGAGTTTTAGTGTCCTACGGGCACACTCATCTTCCTGCAAGGGCTAATGTTACAATGGATACATTGTTTCCGAACAACGGATTGTTTTAATGAAGTGTTTGCTACTTCAAACTTTCACTCTGCTTGAACTGTTTACCGGGACAGCGCTCCATCTGTTGATCTGTTTTATGTTTTCTCATTTGGTAATATGAGTCTGGTGAGCAGCAGACAGTTTTAACCCCTCATATTTACATGGCTTTTGGACACATCAATGCGCCTGGCTCTTTTGTTGTTAATTATCACTGATCCTTATCTGAGAATAAAAAGCAATATATTGTCCCCGATACTTGAATTTTTATAGTGAGTATTTCATCTATGTTCTGTTCTATAATGTCACCAATGACAGTATGTATTCTTTGTCATGCAACTATACATTTAAAGAGTTAGTTCATCCAAAACTGATATGTTTAAGAGCTTTAAGAGGTAAATGGAAAATTATGCAATATATTTTCTTTTTATTACATCACCTGGGCAATAAAATAGAAACCTCCTAATCTTGGTGCTTTTGATCACCTATGACAAAATATATTTGCACTGACTTTTCAAATCATTTGTAGCTTTCTAACACAGACATCAATGTGTCTAAAGCCTGCCATAGATAGATTGCAATTTGGTTGGTTCAGCAGGTATCTGCTGAATTTCGATCCATCTATGGGCTGGCTGGTTGTACTGAAGTTGATCTATAAGTTGACTTCAGTATAGCCAGCCCATTTGTTTTTTTTATGCAATCACTGCTGGTGGCTGATCACATGGTTGAAGGAAAGAAAATTGCATAATGTATGTCCAGCCTTAGAATGATACATAGTTACATACATAGTTACATAGTTAGTAAGGTTGAATAAAGACACCAGTCCATCGAGTTCAACCTGAGCGAGTGTAAGTGCGTGTCTACAATTATCCCTATTTTTATTTAAGGTACCCATATAGCGCTGTGTCAATTTTTACGCAGCGCCACACATATATCGCACACTCACATTTGTCCCTACCCTCAAGGAGCCCACAATCCAAGGTCCCTAACATTCATATACCAAGGCCAATTTTGGACAGAAGCCAATTAACCTACCAGCATGTCTTTGGTGTGTGGGAGGAAACCGGAGTACCCGGAGGAAACCCACGCAGGCACAGGGAGAACATGCAAACTCCAGGCAGGTAGTGTCGTGGTTGGGATTTGAACCAGCGACCCTTTTTACTGCTAGGCGAGAGTGCTATCCACTACACCACTGTGCTGCCCACTAACCTGCTCTGTTTTGCACAGAGCAGCCCCAATTCTCATCTTTTTGGGTCCCCTGTTGGTGGTCCTGGCTCCTTCTCCCTGCTGGATGCCCCCAATAGCAAGCCTCTTTCTATGGGGGCATTAGTTACATAATGATGGGAGACTCTTCTATACAAGATGCATTTCTCCTCCATACAGCCTTAGTTTTTTACAGTTTGTACATTGAACCAGAATTCATTAGGGCAAGCAGTAGGGTTGAGTTACTAAAACTGGATAGCGCAAAATCTGGCGCAGCTGTGCATAGAAACCAATCTGCTTCTACGTTTTTTGTCAAAGCGTAATTGAACAAGATGAAGTTAGAAGCCGATTGACTACCATGCACAGCTGCACCGGATTTTGCACTCTCCTGTTTTAGTAAATCAAACCCAATGTGTGTCATTCACTTACAGTCCAATGTTAATGCTCCGTTGCACATTTTAAATGCTTTTGGCTGTTTACAAAGAGCGGTGGAGAAGCCTGTATATATTTGTCTGCTTATACAACATATAGCAGGCAGGTCAGACTGGTGTTTATGTGCCACATACATTCCTTCAATTGTGGCATCACATTGTGCTAGATCATGTGCGCTAACTTTCATTATAAGGGAACAAGAAGGAAGCGCCACCTAAGTGCAATAAGTTAAGTAGGATCTTAATGACACAACAATTAATGCACTTACAGGAAGGTGAATAAAATCAGGCTCATCTGTGCTTTGGGTACAAGGTGCAGTCCGGTCACTGGTCCATCCTATTCCACGGGGAGGCAATCGTGGGAGACAAGATTTACAGTCTTTTCAGGAAACCGGAAATACAAAGGCTCATCTGTGTGGTCTGTAGGGAAGCCTCAGATCCGGATCCGTTTTTCTAGAGGCCTGTAGAAGGAGCAGTTGACTCTGAGTGCATAGCCTGCCTATCCAACCCTTCTCACTCTGTGGAGTCCTCCCCTGGAAGTGATCCCGTGACCTCAGCCCCAGCTTCTTCCTGATGGCCACAGGATCTGCTCCAGGCTGAGCAGCAACAACGACTGCAGTTTCCCATCTCGGATCTGGATCTGATGCTTCCCTATGGACCACTGACACACAGATGAGCCTTTGTATTTCCTTTGTATTTCCACAGGTGGCACTGATGGACACTCAAAGGTAGCACTGAAAGGCGGCACTGATGGGCACTGATAGGCTTTACTGATGGGTGTCATTGATAGGTGGCACTGATAGATGGCACTGATAGGCGGCACTGATGGGCACGGATGGTCACTGATAGTTGGCGCTGATGGAGACTGTTAGATGGCACTGATAGGCATCACTGATAAGGAGGCACTGGCAGGCATTAGTGATGGGCACTGATTGGCATCAATTGTGGGCACTGATTGGAATGCCTGGTGGCCATGGGTGGCATACATGGTGATCACAAGTGGTGGGCTTACCTGGTGGTCCTGGTGGCGTCCTGGGTGGGCATCCTCAGGGGTGGGGGGGGCTGCTCTGATAATCAATCAGCGCAGACCCCCTCTGTCAGAGGAGCAGCCGATCGGCTCTCCTCTACTCGCGTCTGACAGACACGAGTGAGGAAATGCCGATACATGGCTTTTCCTGTTTGCACCGTGATCAGCTGTGATTAGACACAGCTGATCATGTGGTAAAGAGTCTCCATCAGAGACTCTTTACCTAGATCGGAGTTGCGTTGTGTCTGGCTGACACGCTGCACCACTGATCACTGCACGCCCACGCTGGCTCGTTATCCTGATCACGAAATATGAGGTCCGGTCAGGATAACTAAACCACTTTGCGCATGTCATATTGCTATATGGCAGGCGGGAAGTGGTTAAGGATTTCAACTGAATCAGAGCTTAGCCGATCTTCAGTTGATAACAGTTACACAAAATATTGTCAGTTGAAATTATTACCATAATGTAATTACTGTACTGTTAGTAGACTTAAAGTGCTTGTAAACCCTTATATGTGCTCAGTGAAGTGACTGGCCTGAAGTGATACACAGAGGTTAAACAAATACTCCCACATAAGTTGTACCTGTGTATCTGTGGTCTTCTCCTCTCTACACCTGTTCAGAGTCCAGAATTTATAAAGCTTATCTGTGTTGTCATAAAAATGAGGGGGGGGGGGCTGAAGTTACACACTTTAGAGCTCAGTGAGGAGAGCTGTTTGGATGGAATGAACACACACCCTTCACAATGCACACAGGAACAGCACTGAGGCTGTCAATCACAGGCTGTGTGCTGGAGCTCCCTCCCCTGTCATCTTTTTTCTCTGGGTGTCAGGAAAACGTGTCAAAAGTGACACTTAGTGCTCTTAATTTAAATGAGACAAGTACACACTATAGAGGGATATACTTTGTTCATTTTTCATATCTGAGGTTTACAACCACTTTAATTTGGCTCCTTGAAGTCTTATTCCACTCAGTTTAGCCCATTATTTTGTTTGACATGCCAGCCATACAGCAAACAGTGTGACACACTGAGAATCCCAATAGTAGCTGTTGTACCCCATTGTTGTTTTGTGATATTTGTTTTTGTACCTCATAATTACATTGTGATATGATTGTTGCACTGCAGACTGTAAATTTTCCAACAACAAATCCTCCATCAATATAACATACATTTGTGTTCTGGTCCATCTATTGTACACCTGAAAGAGAAGAAACACCCAACATCTACATGGGCTTTGTGTTACTCAATTCCAACCAACTGGTACTGACCACATCATTATTGTTTTATTGTCCCATTCTTATAATTATGTTAAAATGCAGATCAAGTATAGAGATGGAGTTTGTTCATGTCTCTGTTTATGGAGTATCATTCATTATTCAGCTAGCAGTGGTTGGCAACCAGGGCTTGGGTTTCTTTTTTCTGATTGTTGAGTGTTGTCTTGGGGGGTTCATCACCAGTGGAGATGGGAACCCAGCACAGGAATTTTTTTTGTAAGCATGAACAACATATACTGTATAAAGATAAGATCGGGTAAGTTATTCGACCTGCTGACTTGGAAAAGTGAAATATCCATTTGAACAGTATTGCTTTTTATAGAAAATCACCCCTCTGTATGTTGTAGGAAGAAATCTGCCTGTAGATTTTTATGAAGAATTTTCATGTAGCATCTCTGCTGGAACCCTCTGACAATATAGTAATGTGCTTCTATGTAATCAGGTGAAGTTGGGGCTATATTGAGAAAATTCTCAGAACTTACATGTCATGTTTGTGTTTCCCCCTCAGATCCCAATGCAAATTATAAGGACAATAAGCCTATAATCATAGGTGTTGTTGCTGTTGCTGTAATGCTGATTGTCGCTGTTATTGCATTCCTCATATACCGGAGGAGTTCTTCAGGTGAGAAGATTCCCACATGTTACCACACCAGAGCTCTATTCACCATATATGAGAACTAGACATCAGTCCAGCACAGACTAATCAGTTGGAAGCAAATAAATAATTTCTCTGCTGAGTAAAAAAAATATGCTGCACAGAGGGGCTATTCATGAAGGCTTTAAAGGACCCCCATTTAATTTTTTGTCAGTATATTATTACAGAGTATAAACATACAGGCCATGGTGAGGAGAGACTAAAGGAATCAAAAATTCCTCCTTGGGGATATGGGTTTGTCAGTTTCCCTTGTATCTTGTAACTGATGGCTTTTCTTCATACACACAAAAACCTCAATGGTTTTGTTATTATATCTTGGTATAATTTAAGATTTTACAAAAAAATAGAAGAGTAAAGCCCTCTTAGAACATTCTCATCCATCCCATAAAAGGATTATACAGAACCAAGCAACTCCTTCCTTTATGACCCATCAGCCAGATGTACATAACTGTTGGTGTATAGTTCAGTTATAGTCTAATATTATAGAGTCATTTATTTCAAACTGAATACCTCTGTTTCAGGAGTTTTGGTCATCATTAGTGCAGTGCATGGAAACCATGGCTTCTATGGAGTAGGACTTGGGACCCTACAAGACAATTTAGCAGTTTGGAATAAATGGTTCTATTATATTGAGCCATGAGCCCTGTGTAGGACAGATTGAGGTCTATTTATTGGAAAAAATGTATGTTTAATGACAACTTGTACAGAGGAAGTCTTCATTACAAGGCAGTGGGTGGGTGAAAGGTGAACACTTTGCAGAGTCAAGTAAACTTGAGTAAAATTAAAGTAGAACTATAGGCATTTTTTTTATTTTGGATAGAATAAGGGAAGGTCATAACCCCTGTCAATTTATTTTTTGCTATCTGTGTCCCATTGGGGAGAATTCCCTTCCCTTCCTGTCCCATAGCCAAACAGGATGTCAGAGGGAATCCCTAGGGGACCCCCAGGTCATCAGAACTAGTTTCCTCATTGGAAATTTTACCTTCTATTACTTCTTAGTAGGGGAAAACCCAAAATGTGAGATTTTCTTTTACATTCACTTTCACTGATAATGGCAAACAGGATAAATAGAGAGGGTAAATCTTTCTAATCCGGACACAGACAGAAATAAAAACTGACAGGCGTTCTAATCCCTTTCCCCTCTATTCAAAACTAAAGAAAAAAGTTTTTCATTTTAGTTATAATTTAATGGCTAGAATCCATAGATTGTAAAAAAAAGTATAATAATCTGACTATCTATCTATCTATCTATCTATCTATCTATCTATCTATCTATCTATCTATCTATCTATCTATCTATCTATCTATCTATCTATCTATCTATCTATCTATCTCCAGTGCTCGGCATAAATAAGTGCACCTCTTTTGAAAAGTAAAATTGTAATCAATATCTCAACGAACACAAGAACAATTTCTAAACTTTTGACAAAACTGAGTTTTATAGAACATTTGTTTAGGTCATTACATGAAAGTGAGGTTAATAATACAACTTAGATTACAAACTCTACAGTTTTACTCAAATTAGTTGATGCAAAAATGAATACACCCCACAACAAAAACTACAACATCTAGTATTTTGTATGACCTCCATGATTTGTAAGGACAGCACCAAGTCTTCTAGGCATGGAATGAACAAGTTGGCGACATATTGCAACATCTATCTTTTTCCATTCTTCAAGAATTAGCTTTTTTAGAGCCTGGATGCTGGATGGAGAGTGATGCTCAACTTCTCTTCAGAATTCCCTATAAGTGTTCGATGGGTTTCAAATCAGGAGACATACTTGGCCACTGAATCACTTTCACCCTGTACTTCCGAAATGCAACCATGGCCTTTGATCATTGTCATGTTGGAAAAGTGCACGACGACCAGGGGCACGGAGTGATGGTAGCATCTTCTCTTTCAATATGGAGCAGTACATCTGTGCATTCATGATACCATCAATGAAATTATGCTCCCCGACACCATCAGCACTCATACAGCCCCACAAAAGGACACTGTCACCACCATCTTTCACTGTAGGCACCATGTATTTTTCTTTGTACTCCTCACCTTTGTGATGCCACACAGATTTGAAGCCATCAGTTCCAAAAACATTTATCTTGGTCTCATCACACCAGTAGTCCCAGTAGTCTTCTTTTTCAGCATGGGCCCTGGCAAATTCTAGGCAGGTTTTTTTTGCATGGGCTTTAGGAGAGGCTTCCTTCGTGGACAACACCCATGCATGCCATTCCTCTGCAGTGTACACTGTATTGTGTCACAGGAAACAGTCACCCCAGTTTGGCTTTTCTACTTCTTTGGCTAACGGTAGTGAACCTGCATTGTGATTTTCTTCAACCCTTCCCATCAGAAGACGCTCCTGTCGAGGTGTTAACTTCCGTGGACAGCCTGGATGTCTCTGTGAGATGGTTTCAGTTCCATCTTTGTTACATTTTTGTATCACTATTGCTACACTATTCTGACTGATAAGTAAAACGTTGCTGATCTTCTTGTAGCCTTCACCTTTCTTGTGTAATGAAATTGTTTTCTTTATCAGGCCTTGTGACATTTCTCTTCCATGTGGTGCCATTGCAGACAGCATGAAGCGGGAAGGGGTTTTCTTTGTTAAGCAACGCACTTTTATAATCACCTGTCTGCTGGACACCTGTTTAATGAATAATTAGACTCACCTGTAGTTGAATTTTTGTTAATTGGGATTTTGTTGTCTAAAGTTTAGCTTTGCTCTTAAGACTTTCATTGGGGTTTATTCATTTTTGCAACATGGTCTTGAATGAATTTGTTAGGAAAAACACTTTTTTGTGTGTGAAAATTACAAAAATCTTGGTTGCAATCAATGGCCCGCATTTGTTGGGGTATTTTGTAGTATAGTGTCCCATAGAAAATGTTGATTATGAAAGGAAAGTAAAGGTTTTCTGACAAATCTGTTGGGGTGTACTCATTTACTATATACTGAGAACTGTATATATTGTAATTTTTCCCTGCATGAAAATACTTCTTGTAGTCCAGTTTTGAGTGGAGAAACAAGGCTGGGATTGGGACATTGTGTACTCTATGCATGTTAGAGATGTGTAGTTGGGACGGGCAATGTAGAGTCAGGTATGGGTGGCCATTAGAACTGCAACTTTTGACATGCATGTCAACATGTCTCCCGGAAACCTGGGAGTTAAATTATTCATACTGACACTGTAAGCATTAAACTGAGAAAATATTTATTGTCAGATTTAGATGAAGACATATACCTGACTAATTTTAATTTTATTTCTTAAGAGAACAAATAATTTCCTGGTTTTGGTCCCTAATCGATTCATCTCTGTTTATTTTAGTGATGGCGCCTGCTAATCCTAACACTTATGTTCCAGCTCCCAGTAAGTAACATTGTGTGTCATGTCATGTCATGTCATGTCATGTGACTGATCTATAGAAATTATTTGAATTGACCTGATAGATTTGGTACAGAGCAGCAGTTGTCAACTAATTAGGTATAGTGGACCTCAGCTGCAGCCCTGACATCAACAAAGCACCGCACATAATGTTTATGTAATACTACAGAAGATTGTGTGTGGACATACCACAGGAGATGTCAGACTGTGGACATGCTACAGGTATGGTTGGTGATTGGAGGAATGGTGCAGGGGGGCAGACAGAGTCTGGGAACATGTTACAAAGGACCACTCAAGATCACTTCCATTGCAATTCCTTCACAAATTAATGCTCACCCAACTAACTGCTGGGGTAGGAGGGTCATACAACAAGTGCCAAAGGGCTGGATATGGCCATTGAGGTGTAGGTAGGTGAAGTAAATTGGTATAATAAAGATTATTGTACCTATGTATTAACTTGTCTATTCCCCTAGTTATCTAGTCTATTAAAACTCTGACCACAACGCGATTGATATCACAATAATACAAGGTTAGCTATGAAACCACACGAACACGGCTTAATAACAAAGTGTTATTTATTTCCCAAGAAGATAGGAATACACTAACACAAAATACTAAATAGATGTTACAAACATATATAAACAAAATATATCATATCAGAATATCAAAGATACTTATCACAAGGCTCTCTGCAAGGCTTTGTATCATCAGGCTAGGCTCAGATGTTGAAGAGAGGGCCATTGCCATGAGGCTTAGGCCCAAGCCAGTATCGAAAGGAGAAAGGGACTATTTCTCTTCTGTGTGCCGTTTTTACTCACATTCACACCCACTCGTAGCCACCCCCACTTGCCTCCTGTCCAATGAGGTATTGTCAAGCGGTAGTCCTTCTAATATTTGTCCATTCTCCAGGAAGCATGCTGTATTGTCCACTAGGAGGCAGCCTTTGTCCATGAATCGCCACTGTCCGACCTGGGTCAAATCTTCATAGACATCTTGGCCTTTGATCTTCTGTAGCTCAACCCATCAGTCATCTTGGCAGCAGTGGCTCTCTTTGAAGCTTGTAATCACACATATCACACCAGGTGGGCTTGAGCCAAGCCCTTGTTATTCTGATGTGCTACAAAGCTTTGATGTGTAACTGGTTACTTTCCAACTTGGGGCCATCTGCCCGTATCAGCTAGGGAATGAAATACCATAAATATGATATTAAATCATGTTGAATTCCAACAGTAGGGAACCAGGGGTATAGAGACTGTTACTCTTGTAAAGAGTCTATTATGTTATCAGTTTTAGCTTTATTGGTCAAGTATATACAACATACAAAGATTTGTCTTAAGGTTTACAGCAGAGGTGTCCAACCTTTTGACCTTCCTGGGCCACAGTGGGCCACAGGATGGACACCCCTGGTTTAGATGTTTAAAATGGTTCTCAGTGTACTTTACACATAGATAAACAATTATGCATATGTGTGCACCTGCCCACACACAAATATGTACAGTATACTTACTCACATCCATTGACAACAATACAATATGCCAGTCTTATGCTGGCTTTACATCTATACAATTTTATTTGATCGTTCATATGAGAAAGTATAAAAATCACTTGTCCGACTATTCAGTGGTGCCTTCATGGACTTCACTAATTGTGAAGGACTTTTAGTTTGAGTACCATATCAATGTCTCAATTTTTGTAGAACAGCATTCTACTTCCGAGTTCCAAATTAACTTTGACAAGTGCATGCTCATAAGACTAGTTATGCTTTTTCTTGCCTGGGAGTGAATACAGCTATTAGAAATTGTTCATTCTTGTTAGATTTGACAACATTTTCCATCCTTGTCCTTGATTTTCTATTGTTTTTAGCTTGCTTTGGTTAAAAGAAATTGTCAAACTGCTTGAAACTGGTATACATATGCTAATACTATACAAGAAAGAAAGAAAAGTATTGTTAAAAGTGTAAATCAGCTGCCAGCATTACCAGTATGATAACCGTATACAAAATGTGATAAATAAATAAATGCAGCGCTAAGCATCATTAACCATGCGTTTTTCTGTGGTTAAACAAACGTATAATCAAACATGCATTTTCAGTGATTATACAAACATATAATCAAGCATATCACCTTTCATAGGTAATAAGGATGTTCATCCGAAAAAATGTGATGGTTATTCGAAAAAATATGAGTGAAAATAAACAACAAATTATAAGTGCAGTGTCTACACACATGAATTATCTAATTAGAATATTATATATCACCCTACATCACAGCAGTGTATAGTAGTATATAAAGGAATAAAGTCCATACATAAAAAACTCTAGCGATAACGCTGTGCAAACTGTGGCACTGATGAGATCCCGTAGTGATTGTTACATCTGGTGGGCAATCTTCCTGCATACAGATTTCATATAGAAATAGTAAGGTGGATGCGCTTACTAGAAGGGATGGACACTCACCGTACGGCGGGGTGTCATAAGGGCTTGTGGATCCAGATGATCCTATGGGTGTTCACTGGAAACTCGGTGAGGTGTGCCAATGGACAGTACCAGAAATTGCATACACAGCGACTTCAGAGACGAGGTAGACTGTAGGTCATCGGATGGATGGATCATCAGCGGTACAGCAGACGTTTCACAAGCATCAGATAAAAAAGTCGAACAAGTGATCACAAGTTGAATAAAAATAGGATTGGAAATTAGCGTGGTAACAGAGTAACAGCAGTCAGCAACCCTACTATACTATACAAGCAATGTCTCACTGTGAGAGCTGTAAAAATTGAAAATCAATAAAAAAATTTCCCAATGGACTTTTAACCACTTGCCGACCGCCTCACGCCTATATACGTGAGCAGAGCGGCACGGGCAGGCCCCCCCCCCCCCCCGGTGCCATCGGCGGTCGGCTTTTGGTTGGGAGCGATGAAAGACGAGGGGGAGACCATCCGATCGTGGCCCCCCCCTCGTGATCGCTCCCAGCCAATGAGAAACATCCCCTGCCTCTGTATAGTACACAGAGGCAGAGGATGTGATGTCATCTCTCCTCGGCTCGGCAGTTTCCGTTCCAGCGCCGAGGAGAGACGACATGTAAGTGCACCAAACACACACACAAGACAGTAGAACATGCCAGGCATACCTTACACCCCCGATCGCCCCCCCGATCCCCCCCAATCACCCCCCCCTATCACAAACTGACACCAAGCAGGTTTTTTTTTTTTTTCCTGATTACTGCATAGTGTCAGTTTGTGACAGTTAGCAGTGGTAGGACAGTGAGTGTTAGCCCCCTGTAGGTCTAGGGTACCCCCCTAACCCCCCCTAATAAAGTTTTAATCCCTTGATCACCCCCTGTCGCCAGTGTCACTAAGCGATCATTTTTCTGATCGCTGTATTAGTGTCGCTGGTGACACTAGTTAGGAACGTAAATATTTAGGTTTGCCGTCAGCGTTTTATAGCGACAGGGACCCCCATATACTATCTAATAAATGTTTTAACCCCTTGATTGCCCCCTAGTTAACCCTTTCACCACTGATCACCGTATAACTGTTACGGGTGACGCTGGTTAGTTCGTTTATTTTTTATAGTGTCAGGGCACCCGCCGTTTATTACCGAATAAAGGTTTAGCCCCCTGATCGCCCGGCGGTGATATGCGTCGCCCCAGGCAGCGTCAGATTAGCGCCAGTACCGCGAACACCCACGCACGCACCGTACACCTCCCTTAGTGGTATAGTATCTGAACGCATCAATATCTGATCCGATCAGATCTATACTAGCGTCCCCAGCAGTTTAGGGTTCCCAAAAACGCAGTGTTAGCGGGATCAGCCCAGATACCTGCTAGCACCTGCGTTTTTCCCCTCCGCCCGGCCCAGCCCAGCCCACCCAAGTGCAGTATGGATCGATCACTGTCACTTACAAAACACTAAACGCATAACTGCAGCGTTCGCAGAGTCAGTCCTGATCCCTGCGATCGCTAACAGTTTTTTTGGTAGCATTTTGGTGAACTGGTAAGCACCAGCCCCAGGCAGCTTCAGATTAGCGCCAGTACCGCTAACACCCACACACGCAGCATACGCCTCCCCTAGTGGTATAGTATCTGATCGGATCAATATCTGATCTGATCAGATCTATACTAGTGCCCCTCCGCCCGGCCCGGCCCAGCCCACCCAAGTGCAGTATCGATCGATCACTGTCACTTTTTTTTGTAGCGTTTTGGGGAACTGGCAAGCGCCAGCGGCCTAGTACACCCTGGTCGTAGTCAAACCAGCACTGCAGTAACACTTGGTGACGTGGCGAGTCCCATAAGTGCAGTTCAAGCTGGTGAGGTGGCAAGCACAAGTAGAGTCCCGCTGCCACCAAGAAGAAGACAAACACGGGCCCGTCGTGCCCATAGTGCCCTTCCTGCTGCATTCGCCAATCCTAATTGGGAACCCACCGCTTCTGCAGCGCCCATACTTCCCCCATTCACATCCCCAACCAAATGCAGTCGGCTGCATGAGAGGCATTTATATGTCCTCCCGAGTACCCCTACCCAACGAACCCCCCCAAAAAAGATGTTGTGTCTGCAGCAAGCGCGGATATAGGCGTGACACCCACTATTATTGTCCCTCCTGTCCTGACAATCCTGGTCTTTGCATTGGTGAATGTTTTGAACGCTACCATGCACTAGTTGAGTATTAGCGTAGGGTACAGCATTGCACATACTAGGTACACTTTCACAGGGTCTCCCAAGATGCCATCGCATTTTGAGAGACCCGAACCTGGAACCGGTTACAGTTATAAAAGTTACAGTTACAAAAAAAAAGTGTAAAAAAAAAAAAAACACAAACAAAAATAAAAAAAAATAGTTGTCGTTTCATTGTTCTCTCTCTCTCTATTCTCTCTCTATTGTTCTGCTCTTTTTTTACTGTATTCTATTCTGCAATGTTTTATTGTTATTATGTTTTATCATGTTTGCTTTTCAGGTATGCAATTTTTTATACTTTACCGTTTACTGTGCTTTATTGTTAACCATTTTTTTGTCTTCAGGTACGCCAATCACGACTTTGAGTGGTTATACCAGAATGATGCCTGCAGGTTTAGGTATCATCTTGGTGTCATTCTTTTTAGCCAGCGGTCGGCTTTCATGTAAAAGCAATCCTAGCGGCTAATTAGCCTCTAGACTGCTTTTACAAGCAGTGGGAGGGAATGCCCCCCCCCCACCGTCTTCCGTGTTTTTCTCTGGCTCTCCTGTCTCAACAGGGAACCTGAGAATGCAGCCGGTGATTCAGCCAGCTGACCATAGAGCTGATCAGAGACCAGAGTGTTTCCAAACATCTCTATGGCCTAAGAAACCAGAAGCTACGAGCATTTCATGACTTAGATTTCGCCGGATGTAAACAGCGCCATTGGGAAATTGGGGAAGCATTTTATCACACCGATCTTGGTGTGGTCAGATGCTTTGAGGGAGAGGAGAGATCTAGGGTCTAATAGACCCCAATTTTTTCAAAAAAGAGTACCTGTCACTACCTATTGCTATCATAGGGGATATTTACATTCCCTGAGATAACAATAAAAATGATTAAAAAAAAAAAAAATGAAAGGAACAGTTTAAAAATAAGATAAAAAAGCAAAAAAATAATAAAGAAAAAAAAAAAAAGCACCCCTGTCCCCCCTGCTCTTGCGCTAAGACGAACGCAAGCGTCGGTCTGGTGTCAAATGTAAACAGCAATTGCACCATGCATGTGAGGTATCGCCGCGAAGGTCAGATCGAGGGCAGTAATTTTAGCAGTAGACCTCCTCTGTAAATCTAAAGTGGTAACCTGTAAAGGCTTTTAAAGGCTTTTAAAAATGTATTAATTTTGTTGCCACTGCACGTTTGTACGCAATTTTAAAGCATGTCATGTTTGGTATCCATGTACTCGGCCTAAGATAATTTTTTTTATTTCATCAAACATTGGGGCAATATAGTGTGTTTTAGTGCATTAAAATTTAAAAAAGTGTTTTTTCCACAAAAAATGTGTTTGAAAAATCGCTGCGCAATTACTGTGTGAAAAAAAAAATGTAACACCCACCATTTTAATCTGCAGGGCATTTGCTTTAAAATAATATATAATGTTTGGGGGTTCAAAGTAATTTTCTTGCAAAAAAAAATAATTTTTTCATGTAATCAAAAAGTGTCAGAAAGGGCTTTGTCTTCAAGTGGTTAGAAGAGTGGGTGATGTGTGACATAAGCTTCTAAATGTTGTGCATAAAATGCCAGGACAGTTCAAACCCCCCAAAATGACCCCATTTTGGAAAGTAGACACCCCAAGCTATTTGCTGAGAGGCATGTCGAGTCCATGGAATATTTTATATTGTGACACAAGTTGCGGGAAAGAGACAAATTTTTTTATTTTTATTTTTTTTGCACAAAGTTGTCACTAAATGTTATATTGCTCAAACATGCCATGGGGATTTGTGAAATTACACCCCAAAATAAATTCTGTTGCTTCTCCTGAGTACGGGGATACCACATGTGTGGGACTTTTTGGGAGCCTAGCCGCGCACGGGACCCCGAAAACCAAGCACCGCCTTCAGGCTTTCTAAGGCCGTAAATTTTTGATTTCACTCTTCACTGCCTATCACAGTTTCGGAGGCCATGGAATGCCCAGGTGGCACAAAACCCCCCAAATGACCCAATTTTGGAAAGTAGACACCCCAAGCTATTTGCTGAGAGGTATAGTGAGTATTTTGCAGACCTCACTTTTTGTCACAAGGTTTTGAAAATTGAAAAAAGAAAAAAAAAAATTTTTTTCTGGTCTTTCTTCATTTTCAAAAACAAATGAGAGCTTAAAAATACTCACCATGCCTCTCAGCAAATAGCTTGGGGTGTCTACTTTCCAAAATTTGGGGGGGGTTGTGCCATCTTGGCATTTTATGGCCTTCAAAACTGTGATAGGTAGTGAGGAGTGAAATCAAAAATGTATGCCCTTAGAAATCCTGAAGGTGGTGCTGGGTTTTCGGGGCCCCGTACGTGGCTAGGCTCCCAAAAAGTGCCACACATGTGGTATCCCCGTACTCAGGAGAAGCAGCTGAATGTATTTTGGGGTGCAATTCCACATATGCCCATGGCCTATGTGAGCAATATATCATTTAGTGACAACTTTTTGTAAATTTTTTTTTTTTTTTTTTTGTCATTATTCAATCACTTGGGACAAAAAAAATAAATATTCAATGGGCTCAACATGCCTCTCAGCAATTTCCTTGGGGTGTCTACTTTCCAAAATGGGGTCATTTGGGGGGTGTTTGTACTGCCCTGCCATTTTAGCACCTCAAGAAATGACATAGGCAGTCATAAACTAAAAGCTGTGTAAATTCCAGAAAATGTACCCTAGATTGTAGACGCTATAACTTTTGCGCAAACCAATAAATATACGCTTATTGACATTTTTTTACCAAAGACATGTGGCCGTATACATTTTGGCCTAAATGTATGACTAAAATTTAGTTTATTGGATTTTTTTTATAACAATAAGTAGAAAATATCATTTTTTTTCAAAATTTTCAGTCTTTTTCCGTTTATAGCGCAAAAAATAAAAACGGCAGAGGTGATCAAATACCATCAAAAGAAAGCTCTATTTGTGGGAAGAAAAGGACGCAAATTTCGTTTGGGTAGAGCATTGCATGACCGCGCAATTAGCAGTTAAAGCGACGCAGTGCCGAATTGTAAAAAGTGATCTGGTCAGGAAGGGGGTAAATCCTTCCGGGGCTGAAGTGGTTAAGGGCACCCACACAATATTTTATAGCTAGTTAAAATTTCAAGTTAAAAATATAACGAGTATAAACTGACCATGAAATAGCATGCAGAGGGTACAGTACACTCCCAGCGTCTTATACTGTGTAGTCATATAGATAATATAGCATACATTAAATGTCAAGCAGTAATAAATAGAACAGATCAGCTGGGCAAAGCTGGCCCCACACCAGTAGAATTTAATTTAAAACTTTGTTTTTTTAAATATTCATTCAATGTTCTTATGGTTAGTGGGGTCAAATAAATAATCATTTCCTACTGTAGTGACAAGAAAAAGGAGCAGGAAATGAATATGGTTTTTCATTCAAGACAATCATACATATTGCAATGAAACTGATTAATACGTTAGGGCTTTTGAATGAAGTTATTTGACTCAATTATGGGCAGAAACAATGTTCTGATGAATAATATTTCAGAATTTCTGCATGAATGTTTGGAAAAAGATGTTCATGACTTTGACAGCTTGAGAGGAGGAAACTGTTCTTAATTCTGTTTATCCTAAGATCTGAAGGTCTCTGCAGTGGACACAGTACTGTAGATTATGGTGAGAGGGGACAGAGTCAGTGGTGTATCACCCATGTGTGTGATACACACAAGCCCAAGGAAGGGGGGCCCACTGTGCCCTGACAAATAAAACACGCACATCAAGAAGCTGCCCTGAGCTCCAAAATGCCCCTCTCCACTCCTATGACCCTTCCCCCTGCCAGGGGCATTGCTAGGTCTACAAAAGATCTGGGGCTAGAGCCCATAACAACGTAGTAAAGAAAGTCATACGCTTGGGCGGGCATACACATGTATATACATACCTTACAACAGGGTCCCCAGAGAGCCCCCTTACATTAGGATCCCCAGAAAGCCCCTCTTACAGTAGAATCCCCAGAGAGCCTCCCCCTTAAATCAGGGTCCCCAGAGAGCCTCCCCCTTAAATCAGGGTCCCCAGAGAGCCTCCCCCTTAAATCAGGGTCCCCAGAGAGCCTCCCCCTGCATCAGGGTCCCCAGAGAGCCCCCCACTTACATCAGAGTCCCCAGAGAGCCTCCCCTCCCCTTGGGGACCCCTGCAGAAACTCGGGGCTATGGGCCCCAGATTCGGGGCTATAGCCCCAAAAGCCACTCCCTAGCGACACCACTTCCCCCAGCACTGATCCTTTGTAGCTCCCCTGCAGCTGCAGGCTTCCCCTCCTATTCCCTCATACCAGCTTTGAGTGCTGCAAAGGAGCCACAGGGAATTTATTTCTAGATTCCCCACACCAATCCAAGACCCCCCTTGTACTGCGCCCCCCATCACTGATCCACCGTGCCTCCTCCCTGCAGCGCTTTTGGTTGGTTTCCTCTCCTCCCCCTCCCACTGCCTACAGCTGCTGCTGAGGCGGGAGATCAGTGCTGTTTTCAGGATGGAGAGGAGGAGCTGGTAAACATGTTTACCATCCCCTTCCAGAATGAACACAGTGAGCAATTAGTACTGATTTGTACTGTGTTAATTCATCACTGAAGCATAGTAAAGTCATGTTTACTATGATTTACCTTGTGAATGAATAGGAGCTTCTGTACAGAGACCTCTATTCATTAACCGCTTCAGCCTCTGAAGATTTTACCCCCTTCCTGACCAGAGCGTTTTTTGTGATTCGGCACTGCGTCACTTTAACTGACAATTGCGCGGTTGTGTCTCCCAAACAAAATTGGGGTCCTTTTTTCCCCACAAATAGAGCTTTCTTTTGGTGGTATTTGATCGCCTCTGCGATTTTTATTTTTTGCGCTATAAACAAAACAAGAGCAACAATTTTGAGAAAAACGCATTATTTTTTACATTTTGCTATAATAAATATCCCCCCAAAATATATAAAAAAACATTTTTTCCCTCAGTTTAGGCTGATCGTATTTTTCTACATATTTTTATATTATTATATTCTACATATTTTTGGTAAACAAAATCACAATAAGCGTTTATTGATTGGTTTGCGCAAATTATAGTGTTTACAAAATAGGGGATAGTTTTATAGCATTTTTATAAATTTTTTTTTACTAGTAATGGCGGCGACCAGCGATTTTTATTGTGAATGCGACGTTATGGCGGACATGTCGGACATTTTTGACACATTTTTGGGACCATTGTCATTTATACAGCGATCAGTGCGATTAAAAATGCACTGATTACTGTGTAAATGACACTGGCAGTGAAGGGGTTAACCACTAGGGGGCGGGGAGGGGTTAAGTGTGTCCTAGGGGAGTGATTCTAACTGTCAGGGGGATGGGCTAGCAGTGTCATTACTCTGATCACTGCTCCCGATGACAGGGAACTGTGATCAGTGACACTTGTCACTAGGCCCGTTCATCCTCTCCGTGAGGAGATCGCGAGTATCCCCACGGGTGTGGGGTAGGAGGGTCATATAACAAGTCCCAGACGGCTGGATGTGGCCATTAAGGTGTAGGTAGGGAACCAGGGGTATAGAGACTGTTACTCTTGTAAAGAGTCTATTATGTTATCAGTTTTAGCTTTATAGGTCAAGTATATACAACATACAAAGATTTGTCTTAAGGTTTAGAGCAGAGGTGTCCAACCTTTTGACCTTCCTGGGCCACAGTGGGCCGCAGGTTGGACACCCCTAGTTTAGATGTTTAAAATGGTTCTCAGTGTAGTGTTTTTTTTTTTTTTTAAGATATTTTTATTGATTTTAATACAAACCAGTTGTACAAAAACAAGCACAACAAACAATCACCAAACAAAGCTCGGTTAAGCATTAGTATACATTGTCAAGTACATTGCTTATATGCGGATAAAAAAAAACTGACAAATAATGGTAAATCGATCTGAGATTGATTGCACATGTACATACACAAACATTCTGTTGATGTATAGTAATATAGGTAATTTGCATATATGGTACATCTCCTGGCACGGCCTGTAAGTGGTCCAAAATGATTATACATTATAGAGAGGGTCATGGGGCTAGCTAGCCACCTGTCCCATATTTTATGGAACATTTTTTTTTTCAAAGGTAAGCCTATACAGCGGTATGATGTCATTAATTAATTTTAGCCATAGAGATTTCAAAGGTGTTTGTATACCTTTCCAAGATAACAGTATAGCCTTTCTAAAATAAACATAAAGGATACGTAATAGTCTCTTAGTCTGTGATGATATCTGTAAATCACCAAAGACCCCTAGTAAACCATTCTTAGGGTGAATAATGTTAGGGAGGCCTAAAGCAGAGGAAATGAAAGAACCCACCTCACCCCAAAAGTCCTGAACCACTGGACAAGTCCAGAAGCAGTGCAGGAAATCAGCGTCTCCCCCACAGTCCCGGAAACATCCAGCAGTGGGCTTCAACCCCATTTTACACAACCTAACCGGGGTAAGGTGATATTGGTGAAAAATCTTGATCTGTATAACCCGGTCCTTGGATGAAATAACAGTGTTTTTGTATGTGTCTCCAAATTCAGTCCAGTCCTCCTCCGTAAGTGAAATGTCCATGGATGCCCATTTTTCCTGTGCTTTACTGAATCTGGGGTTAAAGTCTGACATTAGGGCAGCATAGTAGGCAGAGACAAGTTTGTTAGGATCAGGTTGTCTCAGCAGTCTCTCCAGTGGGGGCAGGTTAGTGGGATCATTTAGGGAGCCAAACTGAGCTCGGATAGCATGTCTAAGCTGGTAATAGTAGAACAGTTAGCGTGGTAAGTCAAAGTCAAGTCTCATTTGGTGAAAAGATTTGAAGCCTTGGTCATTGTATAGATGACATAAATATTTTACCCCCTTGGAATACCAATGCTTGGTGTCAGGCAAGGAGTATAGTTCCTGCAGAGTAGGGTTTAAACCACAGAGAATTATTTGGGGATGCTGACCAGGTATGTCGGGAAATTTTTTTGACTATATATTGGAAGATTGAAAGTGAAGTAGCCAGCATAGAGGTGCCTGGTCAATTTGGGACCCTGCCCCTATAAATGATATTATGGAGAGTTTCCATGGAAGTCGCAATGGCTCCTTCAGTGGTGGTACATGCATTTGCCGAGGCTGGGTGTAACCAGTCATGAATATGCACCAATTGTGATGCTAAATAATAAAGAAAAAAATTTGGAAACGCCAAGCCTGCCATGTGAGATGGCAGCCTTAGCGTTTCAAGTGCCACTCTAGGGGATACCCCACTCCACAGGAGCGTTGTACAGATCGTGTCTATACGTTTAAAAATAGATTTAGGGATTTTACAGGGGGAATTAGCCAGAACATATAGCAATTTCGGCAGGTAAACCATTTTGAGTAGATTTGCTCTCCCCATAAGGTCAATGGGCAGATCCATCCATTGTTTAGTTTGCTCCTAATACGTGGATAGGGGCGCCTGTACCAGGACCCCTAGGTATCGAAAAGAAGACACCACCTGTAGTTTGGAATCCGAATGAATCTGGGGAATCACTATTGAATCCAGGGGGAAAAGACTCGGTCACTGAGACATTCTCAATTACTAGGGGTACAAGGCAGGGATGCCCGCTGCCCCCGCCCCTATTCGCCCTGGCCATGGAGCCGCTAGCAGCACGTATTCCTTCCTCTCCATCTATTAAAGGCCTTCCTATTGCTACCATAGAGGAGCGAATTTTGCTCTATGCTGATGACACGCTGGTGTATCTGGCAGATACCTACGGGTCACTTCAGTCTCTGCTGGCTACAAACACTGTAGCTGCTGACTTTAAATAAGTACACTTACCTGTCCTGGGTGCCCGCTATGTCGGCCGACCCATCCCTCGGCTCTTGGGTCCCTAAGAGAAACAGGCAGTGGAGCCTTACAGCTTCACTGCCTGTTTCCTACTGCGCATGCGCGAGTCATGCAGCACTTTGTGAATGGGACGTGATGTGTTGTGGGACACACACAGTTCCCATAACACACCGTGCCCCATTCCCCAAAAGACAACGTGGGGAGGAGAAGACAGAGCATCACCGCGGCGTAGGAAGAGGCAGATTAGGAAGACTGCCTAGCAACAGCCATTTCAGGTGAGTTTAAAAAAAAAATTTTTTCTTTCCTCCAATTTTTTAGGGATTTTTTGTGCGATTTTTTTTTTTTGTGGTGGACCTCCACTTTAAGAGGATAAGGTGCAACTGAGAAAAATGTTGGGAAATAAACTGAAAAAAAAACAAGTAAAGGAAACTACCCAAGTAAGAAAAAAATAAATAAAGTGTGGAAAAATAAATATAAATAAAATAAAAATATAAAAATAAAAAATAATGAAAAGAAAAGAAAAAAGGAGAAATAAAAAAATAAAGGATAAAAATGAAAGAACACGAAGAATATTAGGAATAAGGAAATTTTACCTTCTATTACTTCTCAGGGGAAAACCCAAAATGTGAGATTTTCTTTTACATTCACCTTCACTGATAATGGCAAACAGGATAAATAGGGTAAATCTTTCTAATCCGGACACAGACAGCAATAAAAACTGACAGGCGTTCTAATCCCTTTCTCCTCTATTCAAAACTTAAGAAAAAAGTTTTTAATTTTAGTTATACTTTAATGGCTAGAATACATAGATTGTAAAAAAAGTATAATAATCTATCTATCTATCTATCTATCTATCTATCTATCTATCTATCTATCTATCTATCTATCTATCTATCTATCTATCTATCTATCTATCTATCTATCTACAGTGCTTGGCATAAATAAGTACACCCCTTTTGAAAAGTAAAATTTTAATCAATATCTCAATGAACACAAGAATAATTTCTAAACTTTTGATAAAACTGAGTTTTATAGAACATTTGTTTAGGTCATTACATGAATGTGAGGTTAATAATACAACTTAGATTACAAACTCTACAGTTTTACTCAAATTAGTTGATGCAAAAATGAATACACCCCACAACAAAAACTACAACATCTAGTATTTTGTATGACCTCCATGATTTGTAAGGACAGCACCAAGTCTTCTCAGCATGGAATAAACAAGTTGGCGACATATTGCAACATCTATCTTTTTCCATTCTTCAAGAATTAGCATTTTTAGAGCCTGGATGCTGGATGGAGAGTGATGCTCAACTTGTCTCTTCAGAATTCCCCATAAGTGTTCGATGGGGTTCAGATCAGGAGACATACTTGGCCACTGAATCACTTTCACCCTGTACTTCCAAAATGCAACCATGGCCTTTGATCTTTGTCATGTTGGAAAAGTGCACAGCGACCAGGGGCATGGAGTGATGGTAGCATCTTCTCTTTCAATATGGAGCAGTACATCTGTGCATTCATGATACCATCAATGAAATGACGCTCCCTGACACCGGCAGCACTCATACAGCCCCACAGAAGGACACTGTCACCACCATGTTTCACTGTAGGCACCGTGCATTTTTCTTTGTACTCCTCACCTTTGTGATGCCATACAGATTTGAAGCCATCAGTTCCAAAAACATTTATCTTGGTCTCATCACACCAGTAGTCCCAGTAGTCTTCTTTTTCAGCATGGGCCCTGGCAAATTCTAGGCAGGTTTTTTTGCATGGGGTTTAGAAGAGGCTTCCTTCGTGGACAACACCCATGCATGCCATTCCTCTGCAGTGTACACCGCATTGTGTCACAGGAAACAATCAGCCCAGTTTGGCTTTTCTACTTCTTTAGCTAACGGTAGTGAACTTGCATTGTGATTTTCTTCAACCCTTCTCATCAGAAGACGCTCCTGTTGAGGTGTTAACTTCCGTGGACAGCCTGGATGTCTCTGTGAGATGGTTTCAGTTCCATCTTTGTTACATTTTTGTATCACTATTGCTACACTATTCTGACTGATAAGTAAAACTTTGCTGATCTTCTTGTAGCCTTCACCTTTCTTGTGTAAAGAAGTTGTTTTCTTTATCAGGCCTTGTGACATTTCTCTTCCATGTGGTGCCATTGCAGACAGCATGAAGCGGGAAGAGGATTTCTTTGTTAAGCAACGCCCTTTTATAATCACCTGTCTGCTGGACACCTGTTTATTGAATAATTTGACTCACCTGTAGTTGAATTTTTGTTAATTGGGATTTTGTTGTCTAAAGTTTAGCTTTGCTCTTAAGACTTTCATTGGGGTTTATTCATTTTTGCAACATGGTCTTGAATTAATTTGTTAGGAAAAACACTTTTTTGTGTGTGAAAATTACAAAAATCTTGGTTGCAATCAATGGCCCGCATTTGTTGGAGTATTTTGTACTATAGTGTCCCATAGAAAATGTTGATTATGAAAGGAAAGTGAAGGTTTTCTGACAAATCTGTTGGGGTGTACTCATTTACTGTATACTGAGAACTGTATATATTGTAATTTTTCTCTGCATGAAAATACTTCTTGCAGTCCAGTTTTGGGTGGAGAAACAAGGCTGGGTTTGGGACATTGTGTACTCTATGCATGTTAGAGACGTGTAGTTGGGATGGGCAATGAATAGTCAGGTATGGGTGGCCATTAGAACTGCAACTTTTGACATGCATGTCAACATGTCTCTCGGAAACCTGGGAGTTAAATTATTCATACTGACACTGTAAGCATTAAACAGAGAAAACATTTATTGTCGGATTTAGATGAAGACATATACCTGACTAATTTTTATTTTATTTAGTAAGAGAACAAATAATTTCCTGGTTTTGGTCCCTAATCGATTCATCTCTGTTTATTTTAGTGATGGCGCCTGATAATCCTAACACTCATGTTCCAGCTCCCAGTAAGTAACATTGTGTGTCATGTCATGTGACTGATCTATAGAAATAATTTGAATTGGCCTGATAGATTTGGTACAGAGCAGCAGTTGTCAACTAATTAGGTATAGTGGACCTCAGCTGCAGCCCTGACATCAACAAAGCACCGCACATAATGTTTATGTAATACTACAGAAGATTGTGTGTGGACATACCACAGGAGATGTCAGACCGTGAACATGCTACAGGTATTGTTGGTGATTGGAGGAATGGTTCAGGGGGGGCAGACAGAGTCTGGGAACATGTTACAAAGGACCACTCGAGATAACTTTCATTGCAATTCCTTCACAAATCAATGCTCACCCAACTGCTGGGGTAGGAGGGTCATACAACAAGTGCCAAAGGGCTGGATGTGGCCATTGAAGTGTAGGTAGGTCAAGTAAATTGGTATAATAAATATTATTGTACCTATGTATTAACTTGTCTATTCCCCTAGTTAGCTAGTCTATTAAAACTCTGACCACATTGCGATTGATATCACAATAATACAAGGTTAGCTATGAAACCACGCACACGGCTTAATAACAAAGTGTTATTTATTTCCCAAGAAGATAGGAATACACTAACACAAAATACTAAATAGATGTTGGAGGGTGCAGATCTGCTGGGATTGAAGATGGCCAAAAAGTTAGAGGGGTTTTTAAACTAGGTGATGGGGGGGAGGATCCAGAGACAGTGATAGCCAGCGCGGAAGATACTCCAGAGGGTAGTATTGGGGGCATTAGTGGTAGGTTAACCAAAGCACAAAACGCAAGGTGAGTATAGTAGCAAGTCCAAGTTGCAATCTTGAAACACCCAATACGAGGACAATATGCGACCGGTCTAAACTATGTGGCATGTTCACCAATGCCAGGAGCCTGGCGGACAAGATGGGTGAACTAGAGATACTGTTGTACAAGGAGGATTTGGATTTTGTGGGAATTTCAGAGACCTGGTTCAACAGCTCTCATGATTGGCTGGCAAACATTCAAGGGTATACCCTATACCGCAAGGATAGAGAGGGTAAAAAAGGGGGAGGGGTATGCCTATATATCAAGAATAATGTACAAGTGAATGTGAGAGATGACATCACTGAGGGGGCTAGGGAGGAGGTGGAATCTTTATGGGTAGAGCTCCAAAGGGATGAAGCTAAGGGGAAAATAATACTGGGAGTATGCTATAGGCCCCCTAACCTGAGGGAGGAAGTGGAGACGGATCTCCTATCACAAATTGGATTAGCAGCAAGGATGGGAAGTGTTATCATAATGGGGGATTTTAATTATCCAGACATAGACTGGGCGGAGGGAACCGCGCATTCATTTAAGGCTCGCCAGTTCCTTAATGTCTTGCAGGACAATTTTATGGGTCAGATGGTAGACGCACCAACTAGAAATAAAACATTACTAGATCTACTGATTACCAACAATACAGACCTGATAACAGATGTGGAAATACGGGGCAATTTAGGTAACAGCGATCACAGGTCAATTAGTTTCAGTATAAATCACACAAATTTGAGACATGAAGGGAACACAAAGACACTGAATTTCAAAAGAGCCAACTTCCCTAAACTACAAACCTGGCTAAAAGGCATAAATTGGGATAAAATATTAGGAACAAAGAATACAGAGGAGAGATGGGTTTGCTTTAAGAGCATATTAAATAAGGGCATTAGCCAATGTATCCCATTGGGTAATAAATTTAAAAGAGCGAACAAACATCCTGGATGGCTTAACTCCAATGTAAAAATGCATATAAAAGCAAAGGAGAAGGCCTTCAAAAAATACAAGGTTGAGGGATCATCCACAGCATTCAGAATTTATAAAGAATGCAATAAGAAATGTAAGGGTGCAATTAGGATGGCTAAGATAGAACATGAAAGACACATAGCGGAGGAGAGCAAAAAAAATCCCAAGAAATTCTTTAAGTATGTAAACAGTAAAAAAGGGAGGACAGACCATATTGGCCCCATAAAGAATGAGGAAGGACATCTGGTTACAAAGGATGGGGAGATGGCAGAGGTATTGAATTTATTCTTCTCCTCAGTCTTCACGAGTGAATCGGGGGGCTTCAGTAACCAAAACTGCAGTGTTTACCCTCATGACACAACACAGAAGCACCTACATGGTTAACAGAGGACGGAATTAAAATTAGACTTGAGAAACTTAACATTAATAAATCACCGGGACCAGATGGCTTGCATCCGAGGGTACTTAGGGAACTCAGTCAGGTGATTGCCAGACCGTTGTTCCTAATTTTTACAGACAGTCTATTGACTGGAATGGTACCAGCTGATTGGAGAAAAGCCAATGTAGCACCAATATTTAAAAAGGGCCCAAAAAACATCCCTGGGAATTACAGACCAGTTAGCCTAACATCAATAGTATGTAAACTCTTGGAGGGGATGATAAGGGACTATATACAAGATTTTAGTAATAAGTAGGGATGAGCCGAACACCCCCCGGTTCGGTTCGCACCAGAACCCGCGAACGGACCGCAAGTTCGCACGAACGTTAGAACCCCATTGACGTCTATGGGACTCGAACGTTCGAAATCAAAAGTGCTCATTTTAAAGGCTAATTTGCATGGTATTGTCCTAAAAAGGGTTTGGGGACCCGGGTCCTACCCCAGGGGACATGTATCAATGCAAAAAAAACTTTTAAAAACGGCCGTTTTTTCGGGAGCAGTGATTTTAATGATGCTTAAAGTAAAAAAAAAAAAGTGAAATATTCCTTTAAATATCGTACCTGGGGGGTGTCTATAGTATGCCTGTAAAGTGACGCGTGTTTCCCATGTTTAGAACAGTCCCTGCACCAAATGTCATTTTTAAAGGAAAAAATCTCATTTAAAACTGCTTGCGGGTTTAATGTCATGTCGGGTCATGGCAATATGGATGAAAATCAGTGAGACAAACGGCATGGGTACCCCCCAGTCCATTACCAGGCCCTTTGGGTCTTGTATGGATATTAAGGGGAACCCCGCACCCAAATTAAAATAAGGAAAGGTCCCTATATACTCTGAACAGCAGTATTCAGGCGGTGCAAACAAGACAGGGACTGTAGGTTTGTTGTTAAGTAGAATCTGTTTGTAATTTTGAACATTTTTAATGTGTTTAGCTCCAGCCAAAAAATCTTTTCTAAGCTTTTTGGAAAACATAGGGAAGGGTTATCACCCCTGTGACATTTGTTTTGCGTCTTTCCTCCTCTTCAGAAGATTTCACCTCACTTTTTTGTCCCAATGAAAAATGTTTTTGGAAAATTTGGGTTTTTTTGTGGAACAAGGATTGGAAAGCATCAGTGGAAAGGAGAAATTGTTTTCCCATATTAACTCTTACAGGAGAGAATTTCCCTTCCTTAGGGGTAGATTTCATCTCACTTCCTGTTGTCTCCTTCCGTTTGCAAGTAGGAGTCGTTTGTAAGTTAGATGTTTGAAAGTAGGGTCCTGCCCTATATACTCAGCAGAAATTTGGGCCTTAGGTGTTGCTGTGGCCAAAACACTGTAAGCCCTCACAGGGCCCTGCTGTGAAATATTAGATCAAGAATTGTAATTACATGCCCCTGTTGAACAGGAGCTGAAAAATTAGGCCTTAGGCACTGGTGCTGGTGCCACAACACTGCAACCCCTCACAGACACTCTAGTTGGAACGCAGGAACGAGCCCTGCTGCAAAGTATTGCATCAAAAATTGTAATTACACGCCCCTGTTAGACAGGGGCAGAAAAATTGGGTCTTAGGCACTGGTGCTGGTGCCACAACACTGCAACCCCTCACAGACACTCTAGTTGAAACGCAGGAACAAGCCCTGCTGCAAAGTATTGCATCAAAAATTGTAATTACACGCCCCTGTTAGACAGGGGCTGAAAAATTGGGTCTTAGGCACTGGTGCTGGTGCCACAACACTGCAACCCCTCACAGACACTCTAGTTGGAATGCAGGAACGAGCCCTGCTGCAAAGTATTACATCAAAAATTGTAATTACACGCCCCTGTTAAACAGGGGCTGAAAAATTGTGCCTTAGGCACTGGTGGTGGCGCCTAGAACCAAAAATGTTCTTACAAGCTATCAGCGTGATGATTGAGGAGGAAGAGGATAATTACTCAGGGATAGTCACTCAGCATCAGCATAGGCAGTCTTTGAAGGGATCTGAGATTTCAAAAAAAATTATTCGGTTACATCTGCATCAGGTGCTTGGTAGCTGGTGGTGATCCAGGACTGATTCATTTTTATGAAGGTCAGCCGATCGACCGAGTCGGTGGACAGACGCACCCTGTGATCGGTTACCACGCCTCCAGCAGCACTGAATGTGCGTTCCGAAAGAACGCTGGATGCAGGACAGGCCAGTAGCTCAATTGCATACTGTGCAAGCTCTGGCCAGTGATCCATCCTCAAGACCCAGTAACCCAGAGGATTTTCGGTGGGAAAGGTGTCCAAGTCTGATCTTGCCCCTAGGTATTCCTGCACCATGTAAAACAGACGCTGGCGATGGTTGCTGGAACCGATCATACCTTGGGGCTGCGGACCAAAAAATTGTCTGAACGCATCGGTCAGACGGCCACCTTCTCCACCGCTCCTTCTTTGACTGACCGAAGCCTCAGCAACACGTTGTCCAGAAACAGGAGTTTGTAACCTCCCAGTCTCTGGGAACGCGTTGCACAGACCTTTCTGCAAGGCCTCCCGAAGATGTTTCATCCTCTGCTCCCTCTGCGATGGCAAGATAAGGTCCGCAACCTTACCCTTGTAACGTGGATCAAGGAGGGTTGCCAGCCAGTATTGGTCCTTCTCCTTGATACCACGAATACGAGGATCCTTACGCAGGCTTTGCAGGATCAGGGAGGCCATGCAGCGTAGGTTTGCTGAGGCATTCGGTCCGGAGTCCTCTGGGTCACTAAGGACAACAACGTCCGCAGCCACCTCCTCCCAGCCACGTACAAGCCCATGTGTTCCTTGGGACTGATCCCTTAAAGACTGCTGATGCTGAGTGCCAGGCTCCACCTCCATACTGACACAATCTTCCTCCTCCTCCTCCTCCTCCTCCTCGTCCTCTTCCTGTGTGATCGGCGGGCACGCAGGAACACTGTCTGGATAAAGGGGGCCTTGAGAGCTAAGGAAGTCCTCCTCTTCCTGCCTCTGTTCTGCCTCAAGTGCCCTGTCCATTATTCCACGCAGCGTGTGCTCCAACAGGTGGACAAGGGGGACAGTGTCACTGATGCATGCACTGTCAGTGCTCACCATCCTCGTGGCCTCCTCGAATGGTGACAGGACAGTGCATGCATCCCTGATCATGGCCCACTGGCGTGGGGAAAAAAAACCGAGGTCCCCTGACCCTGTCCTGGTGCCATAGTCGCACAGGTACTCATTGATGGCCCTCTGCTGCGTGTGCAGCCGCTGCAGCATGGCCAACGTCGAGTTCCACCTGGTGGGCATGTCACAGATTAGGCGGTTCTTGGGCAGGTTAAACTCCTTTTGGAGGTCCGTCAGCCGAGCACTGGCATTATATGACCGGCGGAAATGCACAGAGACTTTCCTGGCCTGCCTCAGGACATCCTGTAAGCCCGGGTACCTGCCCAAGAACCGCTGCACCACCAAGTTAAGGACGTGAGCCAAACAGGGCACATGGGTCAGTTGTCCCTGTCGGAGGGCAGAGAGGAGGTTGGTGCCATTGTCGCAAACCACCATTCCTGCCTTAAGTTGGCGTGGCGTCAACCACCTCTGAACCTGCCCCTGCAGAGCTGACAGAACCTCTGCCCCAGTGTGGCTCCTGTCCCCCAAGCACACCAGCTCAAGCACCGCATGGCATCTTTTGGCCTGCGTACTTGCGTAGCCCCTTGAACGCCTACGGAGCACCGCTGGTTCCGAGGAAGAGGCCATGGAGGAAGAAGAAGAGGAGGGGGTGGAGGAGAGAGGTGTGTCACAATCAGCATTTTGGAGGCGTGGTGGCGGAACAACCTCCAACACTACTGCACCTTGTCCTGCATCCTTCCCAGCTGCCAGCAGAGTCACCCAATGCGCCGTGAAACTTAAGTAACGTCCCTGTCCATGCCTGCTGGACCATGAGTCAGCGGTAATATGCACCTTACCGCTGACCGCCCTGTCCAGCGAGGCATGGACATTGCCTTCCACATGCCGGTAGAGAGCCGGAATCGCCTTCCGTGAGAAAAAGTGGCGTTTGGGTACCTGCCACTGAGGAACCGCACATTCCACAAACTCACGGAAGGGGGCAGAGTCTACCAACTGAAAAGGCAGCAGTTGAAGTGCTAGCAATTTTGCCAAGCTAGCATTCAACCGCTGGGCATGTGGATGGCTGGGAGCAAACTTCTTTCGGCGGTGCAGCAGCTGGGGCAGGGAAATTTGCCTGGTACAATCTGACGTCGGTGTACCAAAAGCAGATTGCCCACAAGTACTTGGCTGTGACACACCTAATTCTACACCTTCATTCCTCTCACTGCAGGTCGCAGAGAGGACTGAAGGTCTAGTGGGGTTGGAAATCTCAGCTGATGAGGAACAAGGAGAGATCGTCTTTGTTCTTTGGTGTGGGTCTTTTAGATACGCTTGCCAACGAACTGCATGGCAGGTCAACATATGTCTGGTCAAGCATGTGGTACCCAAGCGGGAGATGTTTTGGCCACGCGAGATACGCTTGAGACATATGTTGCAAATAGCAGCGGTGCGATCTGATGCACTCGTCTCAAAAAAGGCCCACACCAAAGAACTTTTTGAATAACGCGCAGAGACTGCAGCGCCCTGCACATGTGGAGCTTTGGGGTGTGATGCAGTCAATGTGCTGCCCTTAGGCTGGCCCCTGGAGGGCATCCTGCCTAGTTGGTGATGTGCCACCTCCTCCTCCTCCTCCTCCTCCTCCTCCTCTCTCCTATCAGGCACCCACGTTGAGTCAGTGACCTCATCATCCCCTCCCTCCTCATCACTGGAGCAAACCTGGCAGTATGCTGCAGCAGGGGGAGCATGACTGCCAGATTGCTGTCCTTCTTGGGCACCCCCTCTGTCCGTGCTCATGTTACTGCCTTCATTGAGCTCAGTATCATCATCAGAGCCTTCCAAACGCTGGGCATCCTCCTGGAGCATGTACCCAACACTGTGGTCAAACAGTTCGAGGGAATCCTCATGAGGACATGGTGGAGCTAGGGAAGGAGTCACTGATGACATTGAGCTGAGGGAAGAGGCCGCTGCTTTGCCAGACAAAGCACCCTGGGCATGGGTGAGAGAGGATGAGGAGGATGAGGACGGCTTGGTCATCCACTCGACCAAGTCTTCCGCATGTTGCGGCTCAACACGGCCAGCTGCCGAAAAAAAGGCCAAGCGTGTCCCATGGCCACGTGCTGATGAGGATGCACCGTCTCCACGACCAGCACTAGACACAGAGCCTGCTTGCCCTCTCTTATTGGCTTGTGACTGTCTGCCTCTCCTTCTTGGCCTTCCAGACATACTAATGGCCTGTAGCTGCACTAAGCTGGGATAGAACACCTGTAATTTTCTTCAGGTAGCTTTATATACTGTAACCAGACAAGCCTGCCTGTCAGTAGGAAGATAACAGGAACGGATCTAGCTGAACACTGTGAGCAGGACGTACTGCACTAAATGTATATAGCAGGAACGGATCTAGCTGAACACTGTGAGCAGGACGCACTGCACTGAATGTAAATACCAGGAACGGATCTAGCTGAACACTGTGAGCAGGACGCACTGCACTGAATGTAAATAGCAAGAACGGATCTAGCTGAACACTGTGAGCAGGACGCACTGCACTGAATGTAAATAGTCTAGCTGCCTGACCGTGGTACTAATAGGATCAAAAAGAACACCTGTAATTTTCTTAAGGTAGCTTTATATACTGTAACCAGACAAGCCTGCCTGTCAGTAGGAAGATAACAGGAACGGATCTAGCTGAACACTGTGAGCAGGACACACTGTACTAAATGTAAATAGTCTAGCTGCCTGACCGTGGTACTAATAGGATCAAAAAGAACACCTGTAATTTTCTTCAGGTAGCTTTATATACTGTAACCAGACAAGCCTGCCTGTCAGTAGGAAGATAACAGGAACGGATCTAGCTGAACACTGTGAGCAGGACGTACTGCACTAAATGTATATAGCAGGAACGGATCTAGCTGAACACTGTGAGCAGGACGCACTGCACTGAATGTAAACAGCAGGAACGGATGTAGCTGAACACTGTGAGCAGGACGCACTGCACTGAATGTAAATAGCAGGAACGGATCTAGCTGAACACTGTGAGCAGGACGCACTGCACTGAATGTAAATAGCAGGAACGGATGTAGCTGAACACTGTGAGCAGGACGCACTGCACTAAATGTAAATACCAGGAACGGATCTAGCTGAACACTGTGAGCAGGACGCACTGCACTGAATGTAAATAGCAGGAACGGATCTAGCTGAACACTGTGAGCAGGACGCA
This sequence comes from Aquarana catesbeiana, assembly GCA_037953035.1. NCBI lineage: Eukaryota > Metazoa > Chordata > Amphibia > Anura > Ranidae > Aquarana > Aquarana catesbeiana. The sequence continues at coordinate 529,181 of JBBHAA010002452.1, forward strand.
CTGCACTGAATGTAAATAGCAGGAACGGATCTAGCTGAACACTGTGAGCAGGACGCACTGCACTGAATGTAAATACCAGGAACGGATCTAGCTGAACACTGTGAGCAGGACGCACTGCACTGAATGTAAATAGCAAGAACGGATCTAGCTGAACACTGTGAGCAGGACGCACTGCACTGAATGTAAATAGTCTAGCTGCCTGACCGTGGTACTAATAGGATCAAAAAGAACACCTGTAATTTTCTTAAGGTAGCTTTATATACTGTAACCAGACAAGCCTGCCTGTCAGTAGGAAGATAACAGGAACGGATCTAGCTGAACACTGTGAGCAGGACACACTGTACTAAATGTAAATAGTCTAGCTGCCTGACCGTGGTACTAATAGGATCAAAAAGAACACCTGTAATTTTCTTCAGGTAGCTTTATATACTGTAACCAGACAAGCCTGCCTGTCAGTAGGAAGATAACAGGAACGGATCTAGCTGAACACTGTGAGCAGGACGTACTGCACTAAATGTATATAGCAGGAACGGATCTAGCTGAACACTGTGAGCAGGACGCACTGCACTGAATGTAAACAGCAGGAACGGATGTAGCTGAACACTGTGAGCAGGACGCACTGCACTGAATGTAAATAGCAGGAACGGATCTAGCTGAACACTGTGAGCAGGACGCACTGCACTGAATGTAAATAGCAGGAACGGATGTAGCTGAACACTGTGAGCAGGACGCACTGCACTAAATGTAAATACCAGGAACGGATCTAGCTGAACACTGTGAGCAGGACGCACTGCACTGAATGTAAATAGCAGGAACGGATCTAGCTGAACACTGTGAGCAGGACGCACTGCACTGAATGTAAATAGCAGGAACGGATCTAGCTGAACACTGTGAGCAGGACGCACTGCACTGAATGTAAATACCAGGAACGGATCTAGCTGAACACTGTGAGCAGGACGCACTGCACTGAATGTAAATAGCAAGAACGGATCTAGCTGAACACTGTGAGCAGGACGCACTGCACTGAATGTAAATAGTCTAGCTGCCTGACCGTGGTACTAATAGGATCAAAAAGAACACCTGTAATTTTCTTAAGGTAGCTTTATATACTGTAACCAGACAAGCCTGCCTGTCAGTAGGAAGATAACAGGAACGGATCTAGCTGAACACTGTGAGCAGGACACACTGTACTAAATGTAAATAGTCTAGCTGCCTGACCGTGGTACTAATAGGATCAAAAAGAACACCTGTAATTTTCTTCAGGTAGCTTTATATACTGTAACCAGACAAGCCTGCCTGTCAGTAGGAAGATAACAGGAACGGATCTAGCTGAACACTGTGAGCAGGACGTACTGCACTAAATGTATATAGCAGGAACGGATCTAGCTGAACACTGTGAGCAGGACGCACTGCACTGAATGTAAACAGCAGGAACGGATGTAACTGAACACTGTGAGCAGGACGCACTGCACTGAATGTAAACAGCAGGAACGGATCTAGCTGAACACTGTGAGCAGGACGCACTGCACTGAATGTAAATAGCAGGAACGGATCTAGCTGAACACTGTGAGCAGGACGCACTGCACTGAATGTAAATAGCAGGAACGGATGTAGCTGAACACTGTGAGCAGGACGCACTGCACTAAATGTAAATACCAGGAACGGATCTAGCTGAACACTGTGAGCAGGACGCACTGCACTGAATGTAAATAGCAGGAACGGATCTAGCTGAACACTGTGAGCAGGACGCACTGCACTAAATGTAAATACCAGGAACGGATCTAGCTGAACACTGTGAGCAGGACGCACTGCACTGAATGTAAATAGCAGGAACGGATCTAGCTGAACACTGTGAGCAGGACGCACTGCACTGAATGTAAATAGCAGGAACGGATCTAGCTGAACACTGTGAGCAGGACGCACTGCACTGAATGTAAATAGTCTAGCTGCCTGACCGTGGTACTAATAGGATCAAAAAGAACACCTGTAATTTTCTTCAGGTAGCTTTATATACTGTAACCAGACAAGCCTGCCTGTCAGTAGGAAGATAACAGGAACGGATCTAGCTGAACACTGTGAGCAGGACGTACTGCACTAAATGTATATAGCAGGAACGGATCTAGCTGAACACTGTGAGCAGGACGCACTGCACTGAATGTAAACAGCAGGAACGGATGTAGCTGAACACTGTGAGCAGGACGCACTGCACTGAATGTAAATAGCAGGAACGGATCTAGCTGAACACTGTGAGCAGGACGCACTGCACTAAATGTAAATACCAGGAACGGATCTAGCTGAACACTGTGAGCAGGACGCACTGCACTGAATGTAAATAGCAGGAACGGATCTAGCTGAACACTGTGAGCAGGACGCACTGCACTGAATGTAAATAGCAGGAACGGATCTAGCTGAACACTGTGAGCAGGACGCACTGCACTGAATGTAAATAGCAGGAACGGATCTAGCTGAACACTGTGAGCAGGACGCACTGCACTGAATGTAAATAGCAGGAACGGATCTAGCTGAACACTGTGAGCAGGACACACTGCACTAAATGTAAATAGTCTAGATAGAAGATAACAGGAACGGATCTAGCTAAACTGAATACAGTGTATATATATATATGCAACACCTGGGATGCATATATATACACAATACACTGTAAGTGCAGCTAACTGACTGACTGTTCTGCCTAATCTATCTAACTCAAATCAAATGACACTGTCTCTCTCTCTCTCTATCTCTCAGCACACCGGAACACACACTACACAGGGCCGCCGTGCAGGCGGCCTTATATAGTGTGGGGTGTGTACTAAATCCCCTGAGCCATAATTGGCCAAAGCCACCCTGGCTTTGGCCAATTACAGCTCTCTCTACTGACGGCGCTGTGATTGGCCAAGCATGCGGGTCATAGTGCATGCTTGGCCAATCATCAGCCAGCAATGCACTGCGATGCCGCAGTGAATTATGGGCCGTGACGCGCCACACGAATTTGGCGCGAACGGCCCATATCGTTCGCAATTCGACGGACGGTCGAACAGCCGATGTTCGAGTCGAACATGGGTTCGACTCGAACACGAAGCTCATCCCTAGTAATAAGAATGATATCATTAGCAGTAATCAGCATGGATTCATGAAGAATCGTTCTTGCCAAACCAATCTATTAACCTTCTATGAGGAGGTGAGTTGCCATCTAGATAAAGGAAGGCCCGTAGACGTGGTGTATCTGGATTTTGCAAAAGCATTTGACACAGTTCCCCATAAACGTTTACTGTACAAAATAAGGTGCGTTGGCATGGACCATAGGGTGAGTACATGGATTGAAAACTGGCTACAAGGGCATGTTCAGAGGGTGGTGATAAATGGGGAGTACTCGGAATGGTCAGGGGTGGGTAGTGGGGTCCCCCAGGGTTCTGTGCTGGGACCAATCCTATTTAATTTGTTCATAAACGACCTGGAGGATGGGATAAACAGTTCCATCTCTGTATTTGCAGACGATACTAAGCTAAGCAGGGCAATAACTTCTCCACAGGATGTGGAAATCTTGCAAAAAGACCTGAATAAATTAATGGGGTGGGCGACTACATGGCAAAAGAGGTTCAATGTAGAAAAATGTAAAATAATGCATTTGGGTGTCAAAAATATGAATGCAATCTATACACTGGGGGGAGAACCTCTGGGGGAATCTAGGATGGAAAAGGACTTGGGGGTCCTAGTGGATGATAGGCTCAGCAATGGCATGCAATGCCAAGCTGCTGCTAATAAAGCAAACAGAATATTGGCATGCATTAAAAGGGGGATCAACTGCAGAGATAAAACGATAATTCTCCCGCTCTACAAGACTCTGGTCCGCCCGCACCTGGAGTATGCTGTCCAGTTCTGGGCACCAGTCCTCAGGAAGGATGTACTGGAAATGGAGCGAGTACAAAGAAGGGCAACAAAGCTAATAAAGGGTCTGGAGGATCTTAGTTATGAGGAAAGGTTGCGAGCACTGAACTTATTCTCTCTGGAGAAGAGACGCTTGAGAGGGGATATGATTTCAATTTACAAATACTGTACTGGTGACCCCACAATAGGGATAAAACTTTTTCGCAGAAGAGAGTTTAATAAGACTCGTGGCCACTCATTACAATTAGAAGAAAAGAGGTTTAACCTTAAACTACGTAGAGGGTTCTTTACTGTAAGAGCGGCAAGGATGTGGAATTCCCTTCCACAGGCGGTGGTCTCAGCGGGGAGCATTGATAGCTTCAAGAAACTATTAGATAATCACCTGAATGACCGCAATATACAGGGATATGTAATGTAATACTGACACATAATCACACACATAGGTTGGACTTGATGGACTTGTGTCTTTTTTCAACCTCACCTACTATGTAACTATGTAACTATGTTACAAACATATATCAACAAAATACATCATATCAGAATATCAAAGATACTTATCACAAGGCTCTCTGCAAGGCTTTGTATCATGAGGCTAAGCTCAGATGTTGAAGAGAGGGCCATCGCCATGAGGCTTAGGCCCAAGCCAGGATCCAAAGGAGAAAGGGATTATTTCTCTTCTGTGTGCCCTTTTTACTCACATTCACACCCACTTGTAGCCACCCCCACTTGCCTCCTGTCCAATGAGGTATTGTCAAGCGGTAGTCCTTCTAATATTTGTCCATTCTCCAGGAAGCATGTTGTATTGTCCACTAGGAGGCAGCGTTTGTCCATGAATCGCCACTGTCCGACCTGGGTCAAATCTTCATAGACATCTTGGCCTTTGATCTTCTGTAGCTCAACCCATCAGTCATCTTGGCAGCAGTGGCTCTCTTTGAAGCTTGTAATCAAACATATCACACCTGGTGGGCTTGAGCCAAGCCCTTGCTATTCTGATGTGCTACAAAGCTTTGATGTGTAACTGGTTACTTTCCAACTTGGGGCCATCTGCCTGTATCAGCCAGGGAATGAAATACCATAAATATGATATTAAATCATGTTGAATTCCAACAGTAGGGAACCAGGGGTATAGAGACTGTTACTCTTGTAAAGAGTCTATTATGTTATCAGTTTTAGCTTTATTGGTCAAGTGTATACAACATACAAAGATTTGTCTTAACCACATGACCACTGGGCACTTAAACCCCCTTCCTAACCAGACCAATTTTCAGCTTTTGGTGCTCTCACATTTTGAATGACAATTACTCAGTCATGCAACACTGTATCTATATGAAATTTTTGTCCTTTTTTTCACACAAATAGAGCTTTCTTTTGGTGGTATTTAATCACCGCTGGGTTCTTTATTTTTTGCGCCGTAAAAGAAAAAAGACCGAAAAATCTGTAAAAAAATACATTTTTCTTCATTTCTGTTATAATATTTTGCAAATTAGTAATTTTTCTTCATATATTTTGGCCAAAATTTATACCGCTACATATCTTTGGTAAAAATAACCCAAATTGGTGGATTTTATTTGGTCTTTTTGAAAGTTATAGAGTCCAAAAGCTATGGTGCGAATATCTGCAAATTGATCACACCTGAAGTACTGACGGCCTATCTAAATTCTTGAGACCCTAACATGCCAGAAAAGTATAAATACCCCCCAAATTACCCCTTTTTGGAAAGAAGACATTCCAAGGTATTTAGAAAGATGCATGGTGAGTTTTTTGAAGTTGTCATTTTTTCCCACAATTCTTTGCAAAACCAAGGGTTTTTTTTTACTTTTTTTTTCCCCACAAAATTGTCATATTAGCAGGGTATTTCTCACAGACCGCATATGCATACCACAAATTACACTCCAAAACACATTCTGCTATTGCTCCTGAGTACGGCGATACCACATGTGTGAGACTTTTACACAGCGTGGCCACATACAGAGGCCCAACATGCAGGGGAGCACCTTCAGGCGTTCTGGAGCACCCAGGCCAATTCTGACATTTCTCTCCTACATGTAAAAATCATCATTTATTAGCTAGAAAATTACATAGAACCCCAAAACATTATATATGTTTTTTTAGCAAAGACCCTAGAGAATACAATGGCGGTTGTTGCAACTTTTTATCTCGCACGGTATTTGGGCAGCAATTTTTTTAACGCGTTTTTTTTGGGAAAAAAAAACTGCTTTGTGCTTTACAAAAACCAAAACAGTAAAGTTAGCCCAATGTTTTTGCATAATGTGAAAGAGGTTACGCCGAGTAAACAGATACCCAACATGTCACCCTTCAAAATTGCATGCGCTTGTGGAATGGCGCCAAACTTTGCTACTCAAAAATCCCCATAGGCGACGCTTTAAAATTTTTTACTGGTTACATGTTTTGAGTTACAGAGGAGGTCTAGGGCCAAAATTATTGCTCTCGCTCTACCGATCGCAGTGATACCTCACATGTGTGGTTTGAACACCGTTCTCATATGTGGGTGGGACTTACGTATGCGTTCGCTTCTGCATGCGAGCACACAGGGACAGGGGCGCTTTAAAAAATTTTTATTTTTTTTTATTGTTCATTTTACTTTATTTATTTTAGTTTGATGCTTTTTTCTAAAAAAAAATAAATTTTGACCACTTTTATTCCTATTACAAGGAATGTAAACATCCCTTGTAATAGGAATATGGCATGACAGGTCCTCTTTACAGTGAGATATTAGGGCCAATAAGCCCCCACATCTCACCTCTAGGCTGGGAAGCCTGAAATAAATAAAAAAAAACGATCCTGGCTTCGATCGTAGCTGTGAGTCGGTAGAAGCGCGGGAGGGGGGGAAATCCCCTCTCACCTCCCGTAAGAACGATCAAGCAGTGGAACAGCCGCTATGATCGTTCTTATGGTGTAGGGAATCGCCGGCTGAAAAAGCTGATATCTGAATGATGCCTGTAGCTGCAGGCATCATTCAGATATCCCCGCACAAATTCAAGGACGTTGTATGACGGCCGGCGGGCGGAAAGTGGTTAAAACGCATTTTTTTTTTTAACACAAAGTTGTGCATTTATACAATATTTCTACCACATTACATGTACATACCAAAAATGACACCCCAAAATAGATTCTCCTACTACTCCTGAGTACGGCGATATCACATGTGTGAGACTTCCACAGCCTGGCCACATAAAGGGGCCGAGTACAGCCGAGCATGGCTCAGCATGGCTGGGTATAGCGGGGTATTGCGGAGTATGGCGGGGTATTGCGGAGTATGGCGGGGTATTGCGGAGTATGGCGGGGTATTGCGGAGTATGGTGGGGTATGGCGGGGTATTGCGGGGTATGGCGGGGTATTGCGGGGTATGGCGGAGTATGGCGGGCTATTGCGGAGTATGGCGGGGTATTGCGGAGTATGGCGGGGTATTGCGGAGTATGGCGGAGTATGGCGGGGTATTGCGGAGTATGGCGGGGTATTGCGGAGTATTGTGGAGTATGGCGGAGTATGGCAGGGTATGGCAGGGTAATGCGGGGCTTTGCAGAGTATTGCAGAGTAATGCGGGGTATTGCAGAGTATTGTGGGGGTATTGCAGGGTAATGTGGGGCTTTGCAAAGTATTATGAGGGTATTGCAGAGTAATGTGGGCTTTGCAGAGTATTATGGGGGTATTGCAGAGTAATGTGGGCTTTGCAGAGTATTATGGGGGTATTGCAGAGTAATGTGGGCTTTGCATAGTATTGCACAGCAGAAGGGATGGCTGAGCATGGATGGATGGATGGCTGGATGTCTCTGTGCAGCGCTGTGGGCACTACACATCCAGCCCACAGTGCTGCAGCCATCCATCTCCCTCTCCTCCACAGTGTACCGATCGGTACGCAGGAGGGGAGGAGAGGAACCGGCGTCATCAGATGACGCCGGTCTGTTTACATGTGATCGTGCCATCAAATGATCATAGTCCATAGGGTATACCATACAACATAAAAGTGCACCTCTGCCCAATTAGTGCAAATATATATCAGTTAATTGGTAATTAATGATCATAGTCCATAAAGTGATAAATCTCTTCAACACCAGTGTTCAAAATTCCCTTCAAGAAAACCGTGATTGGGGTGCTCTCAGATGGTCTTAGTGACTTTTGTGCTCCCCCTCAAGGGTCCCCACTCACCGAATCCAGCAACCGCAGAAGGGGCAAATAGCAGGTAGAGGAAGAGGAAATGTTGCTGGAAGTTGCAGCAGAGGAGGGAGCCACTATGAATATATCCTAACCAACAACACGGAGAGTGGGGACCATCCTGCATGCCCTATACGATCGTGGTGGAGAGATCGCAGTTGAGATACTTCATGCTATTTGCTCCTTCTGGGGTTGCTGGATTCGGTGAGTGGGGACCCTTGAGGGGGAGCACAAAAGTCACTGAGACCATCTGAGAGCAACCCAATCACGGTTTTCTTGAAGGGAATTTTGAACACTGGCTTTGAAGAGATTTATCACTTTATGGACTATGATCATAAATTACCAATTAACTGATATATATTTGCACTAATTGGGCAGAGGTGCACTTTTATGTTGTATGGTATATGTTATCTGTCTAATGCTAATGGTTTAGCACCCTATGGACTATGATCATTTTTTATATATCATAAATCAATTTGTATATATACATATATATATTTGCACTAATGAGGCAGAGGTGCACTTTTATACTCTAAGTTAAATCACTATCATTTATGGTGGCATTCTAGTGAAGACCTACCACAGTTGTAGGTGTTTAGTCTACACACCCCCACTTGGTGTGTTCACGTGTTTTTTATGTTTTTTTATGTTTTTTGTGGTTTTGTATAACTATACCACTGGAGATGTTATTTGTTTAAATAATAATTAATGTTTGGTGGTACCGTGCACCACCAATAGGGGTTACAGGTGGGGGTATTAACTGCTTTAGAAATTTTGGTATAGTTCACACTAGTACACTAGGACACTCAGGGATCACACATACCCCCCCCCCCCCAAACACTATACCATCCCATATAATCCTACAGGAAGCGCCATACCCCATTATAAATTTGAAGTACTTTGTGGAGGATCCTCAGGGAGGCTCCTTTAGGGGGGCTGCACACCTCAATCTTCTGTCCTAAGCGCAGCCTTCATATATACTCATATGTGTGCACCTGCCCACACACAAATATGTACAGTATACTTACAACCATAGACAACAATACAATATGCAAGTCTTATGCTGGCCTTACATCTGTACAATTTTATTTGATCGTTCATATGAGAAAGTATAAAAATCACTTGTCCGACCATTCAGTGGTGCCTTCATGGACTTCACTAATTGTGAAGGACTTTTAGTTTGAGTACCATATCAATGTCTCAATTTTTGTAGAACAACATTCTACTTCTGAGTTCCAAATTAACTTTGACATGTGCATGCGCATAAGACTAGTTTATGCTTTTTCTTGCCTGGGATTGAATACAGCTATTAGAAATTGTTCATTCTTGTTAGATTTGACAACATTTTCCATCCTTGTCCTTGATTTTCTATTTTTTTTAGCTTGCTTTGGTTAAAAGTAATTGTCAAACTGCTTGAAACTGGTATACATATGCTAATACTATACAAGCAATGTCTCACTGTGAGAGCTGTAAAAATTGAAAAGTTGAAGTAGTGCAGACAGTATAGAAAAATCAACAACAAAAAATGACCCAATGGACTTTTAAGGGCACCCACACAATATTTTATAGTTACTTAGTTAAAATTTCAAGATAAAAATATAGCGAGTATAAACTGACCATGAAATAGCATCCAGAGGGTACAGTACACTCCCAGCATCGTATACTGTGTAGTCATATAGATAATATAGCATACATTAAACGTCAAGCAGTAATAAATAGAACAGATCAGCTGGGCAAAGCTGGCCCCACACCAGTAGAATTTAATTTAAAACTTCGTTTTTTGGAATATTCATTCAATGTTCTTATGGTTAGTGGGGTCAAATAGATAATCATTTCCTACTGTAGTGACAAGAAAAAGGAGCAGGAAATGAATATGGTTTTTCATTCAAGACAATCATACATATTGCAATGAAACTGATTAATACGTTAGGGCTTTTGAATGAAGTTATTTGACTCAATTATGGGCAGAAACAATGTTCTGATGAATAATATTTCAGAATTTCTGCATGAATGTTTGGAAAAAGATGTTTATGACTTTGACAGCTTGAGAGGAGGAAACTGTTCTTAATTCTGTTTATCCTAAGATCTGAAGGTCTCCGCAGTGGACACAGTACTGTAGAGTATGGTGAGAGGGGACAGAGTCAGTGGCGTATCACCCATGTGTGCTGTATGGTTGCCACCTCATCCCTTTAAAGCCGAACACATATTAATTACACAGGTTCTGTGGCTGATTAAGGTGGTAATTAAACTCACTTGGTGCTTTATCTTCATTTAATTAGCCTCAGAACCTGTGTAATTCAAAGGTATTTGGGTTTAAAGGGAAGAGGTGGCAACTCTAGTGTGCGGTACACACAAGCCCAAGGAAGGGGGGCCCACTGTGCCCTGACAAATAAAACAAACCCATCAAGAAGCTGCCCTGATTTCCAAAATGCCCCTCTCCACTCCTATGTGCCTTTCCCCCAGCACTGATCCTTTGTAGCTCCCCTGCAGCTGCAGGCTTCCCCTCCTTTTCCCTCCTGCCAGCTTTGAGTGCTGCAAGGGAGCCACAGGGAATTTATTTCTAGATTCCCCACACCAATCCAAGACCCCCTTGTACTGCGCCCCAACATCACTGATCCACCGTGCCTTTTCCCTGCAGAGCTTTTGGTTGGTTTCCTCTCCTCCCCCTCCCACTGCCTACAGCTGCTGCTGCTGAGGCGGGAGATCACTGCTGTGTTCAGGATGGAGAGGAGGAGCTGGTAAACATGTTTACCATCCTCTTCCAGAATGAACACAGTGAGCAATCAGTACTGATTTCTACTGTGTTAATTCATCACTGAAGCATAGTAAAGTCATGTTTACTATGCTTCACCTTGTGAATGAATAGGAGCTTTTGTACAGAGACTTCTATTCATTAATATACAGTGCAGCTGGGGCTGCAGAGAAAGGGAATAAGGACTGTATGCTCTCAGTCCTTTTCTCTGTCTCTAAAAAAGAAACATCGGGTATGTTTAGACCCCTGATGTTCCACCAAAGCCCCTCCCCCAAAAAAGTTAAAAATATTAAAAAAACAACTGTAAAAAATAAATAAAAAAACATAGCAAGGCCTTGTTCATATGGGGCATACTACAGCGTACCTCCATGCAAGGCCATGCTGACAGCAGATGAATCATGGTTATTAAGGACTTGTCGGCCTCCCGCTCCTTCAATGAATTCATCGGATCAATTCAATATTTTTGGTTTGATTTAAATACTTCTGAAAATTTTGAATCCTTTCAAAAACAAATTAACAAAACTAAACTAAACCAATTTTGTTACGAATGCAGCAAAACAAAATCAGTAACTTAATGAATTGATCCAAAACTAAACAAATTTTTACATTCTGCACATGTATAGTGATTATTTATTATAATTATCTGGTATACTCAGTCTTCTAATGAGAAAAGTTGCAGGGTCTGCATCCCTAAGTAAGTAACCCATAGGGAGTATCCAACCACAGCAGAAATTCTAGTTGCAGGAGGGTGCTTACATTTCAACTTGTAGACTAATAGACTTCTGGGAAAGTCAGGGAGCCAATCACACAAGCAGAAAATGGTATACAGATGTCTCCAGGGTGCCATCATTTTATAGGAAAGTCTCTCCATGAATGAGCACACAGAGATGTCCGTCCTTCAGAGGTCACAGGTCAGATGAACATTGCAGAAGAAAGGAAAAGTATTTTAATTGTGAAATAATTTTAAAAAATTTGAAGCACCATCAGCCTTTACGATATAACACTTTATGATCAACCATTTCCCCTTATACCATACATGGTGGAATGGATGTCAGTCACTTTTCTGCTGTCCTCTTAATGTTTTCTGATTGGTTAATTGCTGTGTGAAAGTGGGCACTCGTATCTATATGGGGTGAAACTAACCATAATCATCACTTCCTCTCTGCAGGCAATGATGGGAATTCTTCTACAGTAACTCATCCAACAGCTGAATGTGAGTCCCTGAATCTCATTACCCGGCTGTCTGCTTTGTATTCCTAGTACAAGTTCATGTCTCCTGTCTATACATATAAGTATCTTTGTATTATGTGTTGTGTATACTGGTGTTCAAACTTGACTTCATGGTTACAGGCTTTTCATATTAGTTATGTCCCAGGCACTAAAGCTTGCCATACACAGAGTGAGTTTTGGCCAATTCATCAGGAATTCCCTCAATGGGTGTCCCTGTTGGACGATCCTCGACTGAACAGTTGAACAGCACCTGCATTCAATCAGAAGCAGACACTGTTCAGGTATTAGGAAACAAAAAAGCTTAGGGGGAAAGGAATCCTCTACTATAGTATATGGGACTCTAATGGCCATGGAGTTGTCAGTGAAGAAACATATAAATTCACTTGTGTATAAAAAGATTTACAACTTAATTATACACAACATTTAAAAACAGTTGTTTAATCAAATGATCATGCAGCTTTTTGTTTAAAAACATTCCAACAGTGGTAAAATATCCACCATGTTAAGCAGATTTACAAAGTTGATATCCATAATTCCAAATATTTTGTTCCAACGCGTTTCACTGAGTATGCTTGCTTCCTCAGGGAAATTCTATGTATATCTGGAAAAATTATCATTCCAACAATATGTTACAATATTCACAGAATGAAAAATGCTGATTTGATCTTATATATCCTTGAAAACAAAGAAGCTCACCAACAATATCCACAATTGAGTATATTCTTGTCTGCATCAGTTCCAACAAAAAAGAGAAGCTGCACTTGTTGGCCACCTAACCCCTGACCCACGCACAGGGGGCGGCCAAAATGGGCATTGGACCACCCAAGGGGAACACCAGTGGGCCCGATTATGACCCACCACAACAGCTGAAGTATAGCCAAAAATATTAACTTAACTCAACATTGCCTGCGACAGGGAGAAGACCCAAATATGCAGCATACTAGTATATGGCTACATATCCCAACAATGTATATAAATATATATTATATATACATATCAAGTCAACCCCCCTGGGGCTATCCTGCAGGACACGTAATAGACACCATCATACCAAATACATCCGAATTAACCCACACCAACCCTAACGCCACCATACCACCTGACCCTAAACAACCAACATGAACTGGTATATATTTATATGCATTGTTGCGGTAATTTGCCTGCTGTCAGAATACAATTTTCTACAATGTAATATTAGTCTATCAATGCTGTGCAGCATTGATAGAGGAATCGGTTCAGCTTGCATCTATATGTATATGGCCAACCTGAAGCTGGCCATACACTACTCGATTTTTGAATGAAGATTTGTATGAAAATTCTCAGTGCATTCAATGATAAGATGGAATGTCGTTCGAAAGCTCTACAAAATATCTGCTTTTAACATTTGATTTTTGTAGTGAATGGACTTTCTTGAATGAAAACCTCATGCACTGTTAAAAATGTGTGCATTGGAGAAAAATTCTCCTTCCTGCTCCTTTGAATTTTCTCATCACTGTGGTCAAAAACAATTGTTGATTTGGACAGACTAACCATAATAAAATGGAACAAATGTTCTTTAACCGCATACCGCCCACTCACAGTAGATTTATTATGAGCAGGTGGCACAGTCAGGCGCCGCAGTGTGCCCGTACAGCATGGTGTACTTCCTGTTTTTTTGCCGTGCATGCATGTGCCCCCTGTTTGGCCATGCTGTGATTTTCCACAGCATGAGTTTGTCAGCAGGATACAGCCAATCATTATGAATGTATACCTGCTGATTGGCTGTGGCCAATCACAGCACAGATCTGTGTGTTTGTAGACACAGGCTCTGCCTAGATTTCTCCCTACTGCTCAGAAATGTAAGTTGGGGTGCCTTGACTTGGCCACTGCAGCTTACACTTTTGTCTGCAAATGTGTGCAACTAAACCCTTTCTTTTTAACGTGACTTGTTAAGACAGGATCAGTTTGGTTTTATTGCAGGCTAGCTGGTAAGTGAGCTGGGAATTATTGTTTGTTTTTGATTTTAGAGATCCAACCAGATCAGTAAGTAAAAGCAGCCCACATACACTTGCATATACTTAGTTAGGCACACAGTTAACCCCTTGATTGCCCTCTGATCATCCTGTCACCCAGCCAGTGCCATTACTACAGTCTACTATTTTATTTATACAGAAAAGAAACATTAGCATAATCGGATATTACCAAATATAACATAGTGATGTTACAAATACAGTGTTGCCAGTCTACGAAGATAATTAATGCAAAAAGGAGAGGTGGTAACAATTGACATACACATGCTATCAAGGTATTAAGGCAAATCCTAGGATAGAAAAAGTTAGAGAAAAGAAAAGAGACATAATATAATACAGATACATTACCTAGTGGCATTGAATCCTGATTGGCTGAAATTCAAGTCTAGTTAGTCATCATGCTTCTCACATAAGCATTAGACTTTCTTTGTTGCCCCGCTGTCTGAAACATGATTACCTTCTTTAAGTCTATCTCTTGATTTAACCCCTTCCCGCCGACCGTACGCACATATGCGTACTCGGCTTTCCGGGGTTATACCGGGATGATGCCCGCAGCTGCAGGCATCCTCCCGGTACCGTTGTTTTCAGCGGGCGATCGGCTACCCGAGTATAACAACCGATGCGGCTAAAAGCCGCTCGGTTGTTATACCGGAGGAGCGGGAGGGGACGATCGCACGGAAGGCCCGGTGTCCAATCGTGAATCTTCGGCGGCTGGGGGCGGGCTGGAACGAAGCTGTGAGCGGCTTCGTTCCAGCCTCCTTGTTGTAAACGCGGAAGCGACGTCATGACGTCACTTCCCATTTATTCGGCTGCCAAATGGCGCCGAATTTAAAAAAGTACACAGTATTCAGAATCGCCGTTTTCGGCGATCTGAATACTCTGAAGTGTAAAGGAGGGATGGGGGGTCTTTCAGACCCCCCATCCCTCCATAAAGAGTACCTGTCACCACCTATTACTGTCACAAGGGATGTTTACATTGCTTGTGACAGCAATAAAAGTAAAAAAAAAAAAAAAAAAATTTTAAACACAATTTATAAAAGTACAAAAATAAATAAAATAAATTAAAAAAAAAATTTTTTTAAAGTGCCCCTGTCCCCGCGAGCTCGCGCAGCGAAGAAAACGCATACGGAAGTTGCGCCCGCATATGTAAACAGTGTTCAAACCACACATGTGAGGTATCGCCGCGATCGTCAGAGTGAGATCAATAATTATAGCCCTAGACCTCCTCTGTAGCTCAAACCTGGTAACCGTAAAAAATTTTTTAAAGCGTCGCCTATGGAAATTCATAGGTACCGTAGTTCATCGCCATTCCACGAGTGCGTGCAATTATAAAGGGTGACATGTTTGGTATCTATTTACTCGGCGTAACATCATCTTTCACATTATACAAAAAAATTGGGGTAACTTTACTGTTTGGATTTTTTAAAATTCATGAAAGTGTCACTTTTCCAAAAATTTGCGTTTAAAACACCGCTGCACAAATACCGTGTGATAAAAAATATTGCAACAATCGCCATTTTATTCTCTAGATTCTCTTCTAAAAAAATATATATAATGTTTGGGGGTTCTAAGTAATTTTCTAGCAAAAAATACGGATTTTAACTTGTAAACACCAAATTTCAAAAATAGGCTTAGTCATGAAAGGGTTAAAACAGTCAGCCCTCTTTGATCTTAGCATAAATTAGCATTTCAAGGACTTATGATCAGGTGGAGTCACAATGTCTGCTCCTCACCCCAAGGACAATAGTGTAACTTATTTACTATGCAGACAACAGACCAAAAACTTTGGTCTTTTGAGATACAGAAAACAGTAGCTAGCTAGGCCCACCTCTCATGATTAAACCCAAAAATATATTAAGTACAAACAATATATATATATATATATATATATATATATACATATACAGTGGGAACGGAAAGTATTCAGACCCCCTTAAATTTTTCACTTTTTGTTATATTGCAGCCATTTGCTAAAATCATTTAAGTTCATTTTTTTCCTCATTAATATACACACAGCACCCCATATTGACAGAAAAACACAGAATTGTTGACATTTTTGCAGATTTATTAAAAAAGAAGAACTGAAATATCACATGGTCCTAAGTATTCAGACCCTTTGCATAGTATTTAGTAGAAGCACCCTTTTGATCTAATACAGCCATGAGTCTTTTTGGGAAAGATGCAACAAGTTTTCACACCTCGATTAGGGGATCCTCTGCCATTCCTCCTTGCAGATCCTCTCCAGTTCTGTCAGGTTGGATGGTAAATGTTGGTGGACAGCCATTTTAAGGTCTCTCCAGAGATGCTCATTGGGTTTAAGTCAGGGCTCTGGCTGGGCCATTCAAGAACAGTCACTGTGTTGTGAAGCCGCTCCTTCATTATTTTAGCTGTGTGCTTAGGGTCATTGTCTTGTTGGAAGGTAAACCTTCGGCCCAGTCTGAGGTCCTGAGCACTCTGGAGAAGGTTTTCATCCAGGATATCCCTGTACTTGGCTGCATTCATCTTTCCCTCAATTGCAACCAGTCGTCTTGTCCCTGCAGCTGAAAAACACCCCCACAGCATGATGCTGCCACCACCATGCTTCACTGTTGGGACTGTATTGTACAGGTGATGAGCAGTGCCTGGTTTTCTCCACACATACCGCTTAGAATTAAGGCCAAATAGTTCTATCTTGGTCTCATCAGACCAGAGATTCTTATTTCTCACCATCTTGGAGTCCTTCAGGTGTTTTTTTAGCAAACTCCATGCGCGCTTTCATGTGTCTTGCACTGAGGAGAGGCTTCCATTGGGCCACTCTGCCATAAAGCCCCGACTGGTGGAGGGCTGCAGTGATGGTTGACTTTCTACAACTTTCTCCCATCTCCCGACTGCATTTCTGGAGCTCAGCCGCAGTGATCTTTGGGTTCTTCTTTACCTCTCTCACCAAGGCTCTTCTCCACCGATAGCTCAGTTTGGCCGGACGGCCAGGTCTAGGAAGGGTTCTGGTCATCCCAAATGTCTTCCATTTAAGGATTATGGAGGCCACTGTGCTCTTATGAACCTTAAGTGCAGCAGAAATGTTTTTGTAACCTTGGCCAGATCTGTGCCTTGCCACAATTCTGTCTCTGAGCTCTTCAGGCAGTTCCTGTGACCTCATGATTCTCATTTGCTCTGACATGCACTGTGAGCTGTAAGGTCTTATATAGACAGGTGTGTGGCTTTCCTAATCAAGTCCAATCAGTATAATCAAACACAGCTGGACTCAAATGAAGGTGTAGAACCATCTCAAGGATGAGCAGAAGAAATGGACAGCACCTGAGTTAAATATGAGTGTCACAGCAAAGTGTCTGAATACTTAGGACCATGTGATATTTCAGTTTTTCTTTTTTAATAAATCTGCAAAAATGTCAACAGTTCTGTGTTTTTCTGTCAATATGGGGTGCTGTGTGTACAATAATGAGGAAAAAAATGAACTTAAAGCGGAAGTAAACCCATCCATAAAACAGTTCCATTTCCGGCACGTGCCGGAAATGTAACACTCCCATTGGTTGTGCTCTCAACCAAACTGTCAAACCATCCAATGGCTGGTGTCATAACTGATCACATGTGCAGCATCATGGCAGTTGTAGATTAAACAGAGGCTAAGATGGCAGCTTCCCTGGCTGAAAACGATAGGAGGGTTTACTTACACTTTAAATGATTTTAGCAAATGGCTGCAATATAACAAAGAGTGAAAAATTGAAGGGGTCTGAATACTTTCCATCCCCACTGTGTATATATATTATATATATATATATAAAACGGGGCATGGTAATTTAATTAGAAAGTCCTCACAACGGTTACCTTGAAGCTCCTTGATATACTGTAAATATTAATTTTTACATCAGCCAGCACTGCACAGCGCTAATCACACACAGTGAGTCATTTCCCGATCCGCGGCTGCACAGATCAGGAAATGTCTCACTGCCTTTGATTAGCGCTGTGCAGTGCTGGCATCCTGGTGGGCTTGGGAATGCCTGAGCCCATCCTTAGTGGTAAATGACAGCCCACTCCCTCCTTCCTCCAGGACCTTTGCCTATCCGGTATGTCCATTAAATCCAAGCTTACCAATACCGGTGCATGATCCGAGAGGGTGATTGATTTCACTTCCACCTTTGATAGACCCTCTAAAAGCTGGTGATCTAGAAAGACATAATCAGTTCTCAAATAAGGGGAGTGTACTTGAGAATAATATGTGAAGTCCCTCCCCCTAGGATGCATAATTCTCCACTAATTGCTGCTGTTATAATTTTTGTTTGACAGCTTTAAGGTTTTTCCACTCAGAGCGGAGGGATATAGGTTGGGTATACAGGGTTGGATCAAGCACAAACTTAAAATCTTCTGCCATAACCACTTTCCCCTCCCTAAAATTTTCTAACTTATGCCGTGTACACACAAGTGGATTTTCCGTCGGAAAAATCTTGGATGGTTTTTCCAACGGAATTCTGCTCAAGCTTGGCTTGCATACACACAGTCACACAAAAGTTCTCTGAACTTTCGTCCGCCAAGAACGCGGTGACGTACAACACTACGAGGAGCCTAGAAAATGAAGTTCAATGCATCCGAGCATGTGTCAAATTGTTTCCGAGCATGAGTAGGAATTTTGCACGTCAGAATTGCATACAGACGAACGCATTTTCGGATAGGAACTTTTCCCGACCGAAAAGTAGAGAACCTGCTCTCAATCTTTTGCTGGCTGGAATTCTGCCAGCAAAAGACCGACGGAGCATACACACGGTCGCATTTTCTGACAAAAAGCTCTCATCAGAGTTTTGCTGGCGGCATTTTCGATGTGTGTACGCGGCATCACTCAATATCTTTCTCAAAAAAAGACAAGGGTGAGTATTAGGCAGTAAACATTAACAAATGTATACTCATTATTAAACAGGGATCCCTTAATAAATGGGTACCTTCCTTTAGGGGCAGACTCCAGTGCTTTTAAAGTAAATGGTGTTTACTCGGGGCTTTCACATTGGATTGCATTGAGCGGCTCTTTAAGGGCGCTTTCCAGGCGCTATTTTTAGCACTTTAGCGCCTGCAAAGTGCCTCAGTGTGAAAGGAGCTTTAGTCCAACCCTGGAAGACCACTTAAGGTGAGTTTCTTGCAAAAAAACAATGTTTGATGACCAGCTTTTCAGTTCCTACATTAGGGCTTTTGAATGAAGTTATTTGACTCAATTATGGCCAGAAAAAATGTTCTGATGAATAATATTTGAGAATTTCTGCATGAATATTTGGAAAAAAATGTTCATGACTTTGACAGCTTGGGGGAGGAAACTGTTCCTAATTCTGTTTATCCTAAGATCTGAAGGTCTCTGCAGTGGACACAGTACTGTAGAGTATGGTGAGAGGGGACAGAGTCAGTGGCATATCACCCATGTGTGTGGTGCGCACAAGCCCAAGGAAGGGGGGGCACTGTGCCCTGACAAATAAAATACACACATCAAGAAGCTGTCCCGAGCTCCAAAATGCCCCTCTTCACTCCTATGTGCCTTTCCCCCAGCACTGATCCTCTGTGGCTCCCCTGCAGCTGCAGGCTTCCCCTCCTTTTCCCTCTTGTCAGCTTTGAGTGCTGCAAGGGAGCCACAGGGAATTTATTTCTAGATTCCCCACACCCATCCAAGACCCCCCTTGTACTGCGCCCCCTCCCTGCAGCGCTTTTGGTTGTTTTCCTCTCCTCCCCCTCCCACTGCCTACAACTGCTGCTGCTGAGGCTGGAGATCAGTGTTGTGTTTAGGATGGAGAGGAGGAGCTGGTGTTTACTATCCCCTTCCAGAATGAACACAGTGAGCAATCAGTACTGATTGCTCCTGTGTTAATTCATCACTGAAGCATAGTAAAGTAGTGTTTACTATGCGTCACCTTGTGAATGAATAGGAGCTTCTGTACAGAGACCTCTATTCATTAATATGCAGTGCAGCTGGGGCTGCAGAGAAAGGGAATAAGAACTGTATGCCCTCAGTCCTTTTCCTTGTCTCAAAAAAAGAGACATCAGGGGTATGTTTAGGCCCCTGATGTTTCGCCAAAGCCCCTCCCCCCAAAAAAGTTAAAAATATAACAAAACTGTATAAAATAAATAAACAGCATGGCCTTGTTCATATGGGGCATACTACAGAGTATCGCCATGCTGACAGCAGATGAATCATGGTTATTAAGGACTTGTCAGCTTCCCGTTCCTTCAATTAATTCATCGGATCAATTCAATATTTTTTACTTTACTCATACTTCTGAAAATTTTGAATCCTTTCAAAAACAAATTAACAAATGTTACGAATGCAGCAAAACAAAATCAGTAACTAAATGAATTAATCTGAAACTAAACAAAGTTTTACATTCTGCACATGTATAGTGATTATTGATTATAATTATCTGGTATACTCAGTCTTCTAATGAGAAAAGTTGCAGGGTCTGCATCCTTTAGAAGTAATTAACCCTTAGGGAGTATCCCACCACAGCTGAAATTCTTGTTGCAGGAGGGTGCTTATATTTCGACTTGTAGACTTGTAGACTTCTGAGAAAATCAAGGAGCCAATCACACAAGGAGAAAATGGTATACAGATATCTCCAGGGTGCCATCATTTTATAGAAAAGTCTCTCCATGAATGAGCACACAGAGATGTCCGTCCTTCAGAGGTCACAGGTCAGATGAACATTGCAGAAGAAAGGAAAAGTATTTTAGTTATGAAATAATTTTAAAAAATTTGAGGCACCATCAGCCTTTACGATATAACACTTTATGATCAACCATTTCCCCTTATTCCATACATGGTGGAATGGATGTCAGTCACTTTTCTGCTGTCCTCTTAATGTTTTCTGATTGGTTACTTGCTGTGTGAAAGTGTTCACTCGTATCTATATGGGTTGAAACTAACCATAATCATCACTTCCTCTCTGCAGGCAACGAAGAGAATTCATCTACAGTAACTCATCCAACAGCTGAATGTGAGTCCCTGAATCTCATTACCTGGCTGTCTGCTTTGTATTCCTAGTACAAGTTCATGTCTCCTGTCTATACATATAAGTATCTTTGTATTATGTGTTGTGTATACTGGTGTTCAAACTTGACTTCATGTTTACAGGCTTTTCATATTGGTTATGTCCCAGGCACTAAAGCTTACCATACACAGAGTGAGTTTTGGCCATTTCATCAGGAATTCCCTCAATGGGTGGCCCTGTTGGACGATCCTCGACTGAACAGTTGAACAGCGCTAGAATTCAATCAGAATCCGACACTGTTCAGGTATTAGGAAACAAAAAAGCTTAGGGGAAAAGGAATCCTCTACTATAGTATATGGGACTCTAATGGCCATGGAGTTGTCAGTGAAGAAACATATAAATTCACTTGTGTATAAAAAGATTTACAACTTAATTATACACAACATTTAAAAACAGTTGTTTGATCAAATGATCATGCAGATTTTTGTTTAAAAACATTCCAACATTGGTAAAACATCCACTATGTTAAGCAGATTTACAAAGTTGATATACATAATTCCAGATATTTTGTTCCAACGCGTTTCACTGAGTATGCTTGCTTCCTCAGGGAACTTCTATGTATATCTGGAAAAATCATCGTTCCAACA
The DNA here is from genome assembly GCA_037953035.1 of Aquarana catesbeiana. Lineage (NCBI taxonomy): Eukaryota > Metazoa > Chordata > Amphibia > Anura > Ranidae > Aquarana > Aquarana catesbeiana. Next base: position 550,833 of record JBBHAA010002452.1, read on the forward strand.
ATATGTTATTCAATAGTCACAGAATGAAAAATGCTGATTTGATCTTATATAACCTTGAAAACAAAGAAGCTCACCAAAAATATCTACAATTGAGTATATTATTGTCTGCTGCAGTTCCAACAAAAAAGAGAAGCTGCACTTGTTGGCCACCTAACCCCTGACTCACGCCAAAACGGGCATTGGACCACCCAGGGGGAACACCAGTGGGCCCGATTCTGACCCACCACAACAGCTGAAAGTATAGCCAAAAATAATAACTTAACTCAACATTGCCTGCGACAGGGCGAAGACCCAAATATGCAGCATACTAGTATATGGCTGCATATCCCAAGAATGTATATAAATATATTATATATACATATCAAGTCAACCCCCCTGGGGCTATCCTGCAGGACACGTAATAGACACCATCATACCAAATACATCCGAATTAACCCAAACCAACCCTAACACCACCATACCACCTAACCCTAAACAACCAACATGAACTGGTATATATTAATATGCATTGTTCGGGTATTTCGCCTGCTGTCAGAATACAATTTTCTACAATGGAATATTAGTCTATCAATGCTGTGCAGCATTGATAGAGGAATCGGTTCAGCTTGCATCTATATGTATATGGCCAACCTGAAGCTGGTCATACACTACTCACATTTGAATGAAGATTTGTATGAAAATTCTCAGTGCATTCAATGATAAGATGGAATGTCGTTCGAAAGCTCTACAAAATATCGGCTTTTAACATTTGATTTTTGTAGTGAATGGACTTCCTTGAATGAAAACCTCATGCACTGTTAAAAATGTGTGCATTGGAGAAAAATTCTCCTTCCTGCTCCTTTGAATTTTCTCATCACTGTGGTCAAAAACAATTGTTGATTTGGACACACTAACCCTAATAAAATGGAACAAATGTTCTTTAACTGCATACCGCCCACTCACAGTAGATTTAGTATGAGCAGGTGGCACAGTCAGGCACCGCAGTGTGCCCGTACATCGTGGTGTACTTCCTTTTTTTTACGTGCATTCATGTGCCCCCTGTTTGGCCATGCTGTGATTGTCCACAGCATGAGTTTGTCAGCAGGATACAGCCAATCATTATGACTGTATATCTGCTGATTGGCTGTGGCCAATCACAGCACAGATCTGTGTGCTTGTAAACACAGGCTCTGCCTGGATTTCTCCCTACTGCTCAGAAATGTAAGTTAGGGCGCCTTGATGTGGCCACTGCAGCTTAACTTAACACAACTTTTGTCTGCAAATGCGTGCAACTTAACCCCTTTTTTTAAACGTGAACTGTTAAGACAGGATCAGTTTGGTTTTATTGCAGGCTAGCTGGTAAGTGAGCTGGGAATTATTGTTTGTTTTTGATTTTAGAGATCCAACCAGATCAGTAAGTAAAAGCAGCACACATACACTTAGTTAGGCACACAGTTAATCCCTTGATTGCCCTCTGATCATCGTGTCACCCAGCCAGTGCCATTACTACAGTCTACTAATTTATTTATACAGAAAAGAAACGTTAGCATAATCGGATTACCAAATATAACATAGTGATGTTACAAATACAGTGTTGCCAGTCTATAAAGATAATTATTGCAAAAAGGAGAGGTGGTTACAATTGACATACACATGCTATCAAGGTAATAAGGCAAATCCTAGGATAGAAAATTTAGAGAAAAGAAAAGAGACATAACGTAATACTGATACATTACCTAGACAGCCCTTATGTGACCATGTTTCATCTAGACCGTGAGCCTAAGAGAGCGAGCATCCCTGGCAGCTTTGGTTTTTATGTTCCATCCTGATTGGCAGAAATTCAAGTCTACTTAGTCATCATGCTTCTCACATAAGCATTACAATCTCTTTGTTGCCTCGCTGTCTGAAACATGATTACCTTTGTTAAGTCTATCTCTTGATTTAAAACAGTCAGCCCTCTATGATCTTAGCATAAATTAGCATTTCAAGGACCTATGATCAGGTGGAGTCACAATGTCTGCTCCTCACCCCAAGCACAATAGTGTAACCTATTTACTATACAGACAACAGACCAAAAGACGTTGGTCTTTTGAGATACAGAAAACAGTAACTAGGTCCACCTCTCATGATTAAACCCAAAAATAAATTAAGTACACATGTTCCTATAAAAACATATATATATATATATATATATATATATATATATATATACACATATACACACACACATACATAAAAGCACTAATCACACACAGTGAGTCATTTCCCGATCCGCGGCTGCACAGATCAGGAAATGTCTGACTGCCTTTAATTAGCGCTGTGCAGTGCCGGCTTCCTGGCAGGCTCAGGGATGCTTGAGGCCATCCTTAGTGGTAAATGACAGCCCACTCCCTCCCTCCTCCAGGACCTTTGCCTATCCGGTATGTCCATTAAATCCAAGCTTACCAATACCGGAGCATGATCCGAGACGGTGATTGATTTCACTTCCACCTTTGATAGACCCTCTAAAAGCTGGTGATCTAGAAAGACATGATCAATTCTCGAGTAAGAGGAGTGTACTTGAGAATAATATGTGAAGTCCCTCCCCCTAGGAAGCATAATTCTCCACATCTCCACTAATTGCTGCTGTTATAATTTTTGTTTGACAGTTTTAAGGTTTTTCCACTCAGAGCGGAGGGATATAGGTTGGGTATCCAGGGTTGGATCAAGCACAAAATTAAAATCTTCTGCCATAACCACTTCCCCCTCCCTAAAATTTTCTAACTTGTGCCATGTACACACAAGCGGATTTTCCATCTGAAAAATCTTGGATGGTTTTTCCGACGGAATTCCGCTCAAGCTTGGCTTACATACACACGGTCACACAAAAGTTCTCTTAACTTTCGACCATCAAGAACGCGGTGACGTACAACACTACGAGGAGCCTAGAAAATGAAGTTCAATGCTTCCGAGCATGCGTCAAATTGTTTCTAGTAAAGTAATCAGTACTGATTGCTCCTGTGTTAATTCATCACTGAAGCATAGTAAAGTAGTGTTTACTCTGCGTCACCTTGTGAATGAATATGAGCTTCTGTACAGAGACTTCTATTCATTAATATGCAGTGCAGCTGGGGCTGCAGAGAAAGGGAATAAGGACTGTATGCCCTCAGTCCTTTTCCTTGTCTCAAAAAAAGAGACATCAGGGGTATGTTTAGGCCCCTGATGTTTCACCAAAGCCCCTCCCCCCAAAAAAGTTAAAAATATTAAAAAAAACTGTAAAAAATAAATAAAAAAACAGCATGGCCTTGTTCATATGGGACATAATACAGCGTACCTCCATGCAAGGCCATGCTGACAGCAGATGAATCATGGTTATTAAAGCGGAGTTCCACCCAAAAGTGGAACTTCCGCTCATCGGATTCCTCCCCCCCTCCGGTGTCACAGTTTGCACCTTTCAGGGGGGAGGGGGGTGCAGATACCTGTCTAAGACAGGTATCTGCACCCACTTCCAGGAATAGACTCCCACGGGAGTCACGCCCCCTCCCGCACTCCCCCGCTGTCTCCTGGGAAAGACACAGGTCCCAGGAGATAGTGGGGACCATTGAGAAAGCGCAGCGCTTCACTTTCTGATTCCCTCACTGAGAATGGCGGTGGCAGCACCCAAGGATCAAGGGACGGTTCGGTCTCGGGTGCTGACATCACTGGACCCTGGGACAGGTGAGTGACCTTATTTTAAAAGTCAGCAGCTGCAGTATTTGCAGCTGCTGACATCTAAAAAAAATTTTTCGTGGGACTCCCGCTTTAACCACTTGAGCCCCGGACCATTATGCTGCCTAAGGACCAGAGGTCTTTTTCCAATTTGGCACTGCGTCGCTTTAACTGCTAATTGCGCAGTCATGCAATGCTGTACCCAAACGAAATTTGCGTCCTTTTCTTCCCTCAAATAGAGCTTTCTTTTGATGGTATTTGATCACCTCTGCGGTTTTTATTTTTTGCGCTATAAATGGAAAAAGACCGAAAATTTTGAAAAAAATGATATTTTCTACTTTTTGTTATAAAAAAAATCCAATAAACTCAATTTTAGTCATACATTTAGGCCAAAATGTATTCGGCCACATGTCTTTGGTAAAAAAAATGTCAATAAGCGTATATTTATTGGTTTGCGCAAAAGTTACAGCGTCTACAAACTAGGGTACATTTTCTGTAATTTACACCGCTTTTAGTTTATGACTGCCTATGTCATTTCTTGAGGTGCTAAAATGGCAGGGCAGTACAAACCCCCCCAAATGACCCCATTTTGGAAAGTAGACACCCCAAGGAAATTGCTGAGAGGCATGTTGAACCCATTGAATATTTATTTTTTTTGTCCCAAGTGATTGAATAATGACAAAAAAAATATAAATAAAAATATTTACAAAAAGTTGTCACTTAATGATATATTGCTCACACAGGCCATGGGCCTATGTAGAATTGCACCCCAAAATACACTCAGCTGCTTCTCCTGAGTACGGGGATACCACATGTGTGGGACTTTTTGGGAGCCTAGCCGCGTACGGGGCCCCGAAAACCAATCATCGCCTTCAGGATTTCTAAGGGTGTAAATTTATGATTTCACTCTTCACTGCCTATCACAGTTTCGGAGGCCATGGAATGCCCAGATGGCACAAAACCCCCCCAAATGACCCCATTTTGGAAAGTAGACACCCCAAGCTATTTGCTGAGAGACAGGGTGAGTATTTTGCAGCTCTCATTTGTTTTTGAAAATGAAGAAAGACAAGAAAAAACATTTTTTTTTTCTTTTTTCAATTTTCAAAACTTTGTGACAAAAAGTGAGGTCTGCAAAATACTCACTATACCTCTCAGCAAATAGCTTTGGGTGTCTACTTTCCAAAATGGGGTCATTTGGGGGGGTTTTGTGCCACCTGGGCATTCCATGGCCTCCGAAACTGTGATAGGCAGTGAAGAGTGAAATCAAAAATTCACGCCCTTAGAAAGCCTGAAGGCGGTGCTTGGTTTTCGGGGTCCCGTGCGTGGCTAGGCTCCCAAAAAGTCCCACACATGTGGTATCCCCATACTAAGGAGAAGCAGCAGAATGTATTTTGGGGTGTAATTTCACATATTCCCATGGCATGTTTGAGCAATATATCATTTAGTGACAATTTTGTGCAAAAAAAAAAAAACATTGTCTCTTTCCCGCAACTTGTGTCGCAATATAAAATATTCCATGGACTCGACATGCCTCTCTGCAAATAGCTTGGGGTGTCTACTTTCCAAAATGGGGTCATTTGGGGGGGTTTTGAACTGTCCTGGCATTTTATGCACAACATTTAGAAGCTTATGTCACACATCACCCACTCTTCTAACCACTTGCAGACAAAGCCCTTTCTGACACTTATTGTTTACATGAAAAAGTTATTTTTTTTTTGCAAGAAAATTACTTTGAACCCCCAAACATTATATATTTTTTTTAAAGCAAATGCCCTACAGATTAAAATGGTGGGTGTTTCTTTTTTTTTTCACACAGTATTTGCACAGCGATTTTTCAAACGCATTTTTTGGGGAAAAAACACACTTTTTTAAATTTTAATGCACTAAAACACACTATATTGCCCAAATGTTTGATGGAATAAAAAAGATGATCTTAGGCTGAGTACATGGATACCAAACATGACATGCTTTACAATTGCGCACAAACGTGCAGTGGCAACAAAATTAATACATTTTAAAAGCCTTTAAAAGCCTTTACAGGTTACCACTTTAGATTTACAGAGGAGGTCTACTGCAAAAATGACTGCCCTCGATCTGACCTTCGCAGTGATACCTCACATGCATGGTGCAATTGCTGTTTACGTTTGACGACAGACCGCCGCTTGCGTTCGCCTTAGCGCGAGAGCAGAGGGCGACAGGGCTGCTTTTTTTTTTTTCCTCTTTATTATTTTTTTGCTTTTTTATCTTATTTTTAAACTGTTCCTTTCATTTTTTTTTTTTTTAATCATTTTTATTGTTATCTCGGGGAATGTAAATATCCCCTATGATAGCAATAGGTAGTGACAGGTACTCTTTTTTGAAAATTAGACCCTAGATCTCTCCTCTGCCCTCAAAGCATCTGACCACACCAAGATCGGTGTGATAAAATGCTTCTCCAATTTCCCAATGGCGCTGTTTACATCCGGCGAAATCTAAGTCATGAAATGCTCGTAGCTTCCGGTTTCTTAGGCCATAGAGATGTCTGGAGCCACTCTGGTTTCTGTTCAGCTCTATGGTCAGCTAGCTGAATCACCGGCTGCATTTTCAGGTTCCCTGTTGAGACAGGAGAGCCAGAGAAAAACACGGAAGACGGTGGGGGGGCATTCCCTCCCACGGCTTGTAAAAGCAGTCTAGAGGCTAATTAGCCGCTAGGATTGCTTTTACATGAAAGCCGACCGCTGGCTGAAAAGAATGATACTGAGATGATACCTAAACCTGCAGGCATCATTCTGGTATAACCACTCAAAGTTGTGAATGGCGTACCTGAAGACAAAAAAATGGTTAACAATAAAGCACAGTAAACGGTAAAGTATAAAAAATTGCATACCTGAAAAAACAAACATGATAAAACATAATAACAATAAAACATTGCAGAATAGAATACAGTAAAAAAGAGCAGAACAATAGAGAAAGAGAATAGAGAGAACAATAAAACGACAACTTTTTTTTAATTTTATATATATATATATTTTTTTTTACACTTTTTTTGTAACTAACTTTTATAACTGTAACCGGTTCCAGGTTCAGGAATCTCAAAATGCGATGGCATCTTGGGAGACCCTGTGAAAGTGTGCCTAGTCTGTGGAATGCTGTACCCTACGCTAATACTCCACTAGTGAATGGTAGCGTTCAAAACATTCACCAATGCAAAGACCAGGATTGTCAGGACAGGGTGGACAATAATAGCGGGTGTCATGCCTATATCCGCGCTTGCTGCAGACACAACATCTTTTTTGGGGGGGTTTGTTGGGTAGGGGTACTCGGGAGGACATAAAGAAAATGCCTCTCATGCAGCTGACTGCATTTGGTTGGGGATGTGAATGGGGGAAGTACGGGCGCTGCAGAAGTGGTGGGTTCCCAATTAGGATTGGCGAATGCAGCAGGAAGGGCATTATGGGCACGACAGGCCTGTGTTTGTCTTCTTGGTGGCAGTGGGACACTACTTGTACTTGCCACCTCACTAGCTTGAACTGCACTTATGGGACTCGCCACGTCACCAAGTGTTACTGCAGTGCTGGTTTGACTACGACCAGGGTGTACTAGGCCGCTGGTGCTTGCCAGTTCACCAAAACGCTACCAAAAAAACTGTTAGCGATCACAGGGATCAGGCCTGACTCTGCGAACGCTGCAGTTATGCGTTTAGTCTTTTGTAAGTGACAGTGATCGATCGATACTGCACTTCGGTAGGCTGGGCTGGGCCGGGCGGAGGGGCAAAACGCAGGTGCCAGCAGGTCATCTGTGCTGATCCCGCTAACACTGCGTTTTTGGGAACCCTAAACTGCTGGGGACGCTAGTATAGATCTGATCAGATATTGATCTGTTCAGATACTATACCACTAAGGGAGGTGTATGCTGCGTGCGTGGGTGTTAGCGGTACTGGCGCTGACCTGACGCTGCCTGGGGCTGGTGCTTGCCAGTTCACCAAAATACTACCAAAAAAACTGTTAGCGATCACAGGGATCAGGCCTGACTCTGTGAACGCTGCAGTTATGCGTTTAGTGTTTTGTAAGTGACAGTGATCGATCGATACTGCACTTGGGTGGGCTGGGCGGAGGGGCAAAACGCAGGTGCTAGCAGGTATCTGGGCTGATCCCGCTAACACTGCATTTTTGGGAACCCTAAACTGCTGGGGACGCTAGTATAGATCTGATCGGATCAGATATTGATCCGTTCAGATACTATACCACTAAGGGAGGCGTATGCTGCGTGCGTGGGTGTTTGCAGTACTGGCGCTAATCTGACGCTGCCTGGGGCGGCGCATATCACCGCCGGGCGATCAGGGGGCTAAACCTTTATTCGGCCTGATAAACGGCGGGTGCCCTGACACTATAAAAAATAAACGAACTAACCAGCGTCACCCGTAACACTTATACGGTGATCAGTGGTGAAAGGGTTAACTAGGGGGCCATCAAGGGGTTAAAACATTTATTCGGTAGTATATGGGGGTCCCTGACACTATAAAACGCTGACGGCGAACCTCAATATTTACGTCCCTAACTAGCATCACCAGCGACACTAATACAGTGATCAGAAAAATGATCGCTTAGCGACACTGGTGACAGGGGGTGATCAAGGGGTTAAAACTTTATTAGGGGGGGTTAGGGGGGTATCCTAGACCTACAGGGGGCTAACACTCACTGTCCTAACACTGTAACTGTCACAAACTGACACCAATGCAGTAATCAGAAAAAAAAAAAAAACTGCTGGTGTCAGTTTGTGACAGGGGGGGTGATTGGGGGGGATCGGGGTGTTTTGTGTGCCTGGCATGTTCTACTGTGTGTGTGTAGTGTTGTGCACTCACATACCTGTCTTCTCTCCTCGGGCCGGAATGGAAATTACCGAGCCGAGGAGAGATGACATCATTTCCTTTGCTGCTGTTTAGCATACAGCAGCAAAGGAATGATTCGATTGGCCAGCGGCAATCGCGAGGGGGGGCCACGAACGGATGGCCTCCCCCTCACCTCCAATCGCCGTGGGACAAAAGACGACCGCCTCGGGCACCGGGGGTGGTCCGATCGGACCCCCCACCCGCGGAAGGCAAATCACGTACATGTACGTGATTTTGCCTGTCCGTGTCACCTTGCCGACGTACATCGGCGTGAGGTGGTCGTCAAGTGGTTAAGGACTTGTCGGCCTCCCACTCCTTCAATGACTTCATTGGATCAATTCAATATTTTTGATTTGATTTAAATACTTGAATCCTGTTTTGAATCCTTTCAAAAACAAATTAGCAAAACTAAACTAAACCAATTTTGTTACGAATGCAGCAAAACAAAATTAGTAACTTAATGAATTGATCCGAAACTAAACACATTTTTACATTCTGCACATTAGGGATGAGCTTCGAGTTTGAGTCGAACTCATGTTCGACTCGAACATTGGCTGTTCGCAAGTTCGCCGAACAGCGAACAATTTGGGGTGTTCACGGCAAATTTGAATGCCGCAGAACACCCTTTAAACGTCTATGGGAGAAATCAAAAGTGCTAATTTTAAAGGCTTATATGCAATTTATTGTCATAAAAAGTGTTTGGGGACCCGGGTCCTGCCCCAGGGGACATGGATCAATGCAAAAAAAAGTTTTAAAAACGGCCGTTTTTTCAGGAGCAGTGATTTTAATAATGCTTAAAGTCAAACAATAAAAGTGTAATATCCCTTTAAATTTTGTACCTGGGGGGTGTCTATAGTATGCCTGTAAAGGGGCGCATGTTTCCCGTGTTTAGAACAGTCTGACAGCAAAATGACATTTCGAAGGAAAAATTCTATTTAAAACTACCCGCGGCTATTGCATTGCCGACAATACACATAGAAGTTCATTGATAAAAACGGCATGGGAATTCAACACAGGGAAACCCCATCCAAAATTTAAAAAAAAAAATGACGTGGGAGTCCCCCTAAATTCCATACCAGGCCCTTCAGGTCTGGTATGGATATTAAGGGGAACCCCGCGCCAAGAAAAAAAAACGGCGTGGGGTCCCCCCAAAAATCCATACCAGACCCTTATCCGAGCACGCAACCTGGCAGGCCGCAGGAAAAGAGGGGGGACGAGAGTGCGGCCCCCCTCCTGAACCATACCAGGCCACATGCCCTCAACATTGGGAGGGTGCTTTGGAGTAGCCCCCCAAAACACCTTGCCCCCATGTTGATGAGGACAAGGGCCTTATCCCCACAACCCTGGCCGGTGGTTGTGGGGGTCTGTGGGCGGGGGGCTTATCGGAAACTGGAAGCCCCCTTTAACAAGGGAACCCCCAGATCCCGGCCCCCCCTGTGTGAAATGGTAAGGGGGTACTTACCCCTACCATTTCACTAAAAAACTGTCAAAAATGTTAAAAATGACAAGAGACAGTTTTTGACAATTCCTTTATTTAAATGCTTCTTCTTTTTTCTATCTTCCTTCATCTTGTTCTGGTTCTTCCTCCGGCGTTCTCGTCCAGCATCTCCTCCGTGGCGTCTTCTATCTTCTTCTCCTCGGGCCGCTCCACTCCCATGGCATGGGGGGAGGCTCCCGCTCTTCTCTTCATCTTCATCCTCTTCTCTTCTTCCTTCTTCTCTTCTTAATTTTCTTCTCCGGGCCGCTCCGCACCCATGCTGGCATGGAGGGAGGAGATGCTGGATGAGAACGCCAGAGTAAGAGCCAGAAGATGAAGGAAGATAGAAGAAAGAAGAAGCATTTAAATAAAGGAATTGTCAAAAACTGTCTCTTGTCATTGTTAACATTTTTGACAGTTTTTTAGTGAAATGGTAGGGGTAAGTACCCCCTTACCATTTCACACAGGGGGGGGGCGGGATCTGGGGGTCCCCTTGTTAAAGGGGGCTTCCAGATTCCGATGACCCCCCCGCCCGCATTCCCCCACAACCACCGGCCAGGGTTGTGGGGATGAGGCCCTTGTCCTCATCAACATGGGGACAAGGTGTTTTGGGGGGCTACCCCAAAGCACCCTCCCAATGTTTAGGGCATGTGGCCTGGTACGGTTCAGGAGGGGGGGCGCACTCTCGTCCCCCCCTCTTTTCCTGCGGCCTGCCAGGTTGCGTTCTCGGATAAGGGTCTGGTATGGATTTTTGGGGGGACCCCACGCCGTTTTTTTTTTGTTTTTTTGGCGCGGGGTTCCCCTTAAAATCCATACCAGACCTGAAGGGTCTGGTATGGAATTTAGGGGGAACCCCACGTCTTTTTTTAAAAAATTTTGGGCGGGGTTCCCCTTAATATCCATACCAGACCTGAAGGGCCTGGTATAGAATTTAGGGGGACTCCCACGTCTTTTTTTTTTTTTTTTTTATTTTGGTTCGGGGTTTCCCTGTGGGTAATTCCCATGCCATTTTTATCAATGAACTTCTATGTATATTGTCGGCAATGCAATAGCCGCGGGTAGTTTTTCCTTCGAAATGTCATTTTGCTGTCAGACTGTTCTAAACACGGGAAACATGCACCCCTTTAGAGGCATACTATAGACACCCCCCAGGTACGAAATTTAAAGGGATATTACACTTTTGTTGTTTGACTTTAAGCATTATTAAAATCACTGCTCCTGAAAAAACGGACATTTTTAAAACTTTTTTTGCATTGATTCATGTCCCCTGGGGCACTTTTTATGACAATAACTTGCATATAAGCCTTTAAAATTAGCACTTTTGATTATTCATGTTCGTGTCCCATAGACTTTAACGGTGTTCGTGTGTTCGAGCGAACTTTTTTCCTGTTCGCATGTTCTGGTGCGAACCGAACAGGGGGGTGTTCGGCTCATCACTACTGCACATGTATAGTGATTATTTATTATAATTATCTGGTATACTCAGTCTTCTAATGAGAAAAGTTGCAGGGTCTGCATCCCTTTGGAAGTAATTAACCCTTGGGGCTCTGAACACCCGCTTGCTCAGCGAGGATCGCTCTGCCGATCCCCGCTGAGCAGGAAGATGACAGGTCCATCGCTGCTCACTGTGCAGCGACGGACCTGTCAGAGCGCCGCTCTCCTCTATGGGGGGATCGGATGATGACGGACCGTAGTGTCTGTCTTCACCCGATCCGATCCGAAAACGGATGGAAAAGTAGGGTTTTCCACCGATACACTTCGGATCGGAGCGGGTCGGATGTCAGTGGACATGTCACCGCTGACATCCGACGCTCCATAGGGATACATGTATGTCCGTTTTTCATCCGAAAACGGAAGGATGAAAAACGGACATACGGATCCCTCGTGTGAAAGAGGCCTTAGGGAGTATCCCACCACAGCTGAAATTCTTGTTGCAGGAGGGTCCTTACATTTCGACTTGTAGACTTCTGTGAAAATCAAGGAGCCAATCACACAAGCAGAAAATGGTATACAAAATGTCTCCAGGTTGCCATCATTTTATAGAAAAGTCTCTCCATGAATGAGCCTACAGAGATGTCCGTCCTTCAGCGGTCACAGGTCAGATGAACATTGCAGAAGAAAGGAAAAGTATTTTAGCTATGAAATAATAAAAAAAGATTTGAGACACCATCAGCCTTTACAATATAACACTTTATGATCAACCATTTCCCCTTATTCCATACATGGTGTAATGGATGTCAGTCACTTTTCTGCTGTCCTCTTAATGTTTTCTGATTGGTTAATTGCTGTGTGAAAGTGGGCACTCATATCTATATGGGATGAAACTAACCATAATCATCACTTCCTCTCTGCAGACATTCTTCTAACTCATCCAACAGCTGAATGTGAGTCCCTCAATCTCATTACTTGTCTGCTTTGTATTCCTAGTACAAATTCATGTCTCCTGTCTATACATATAAGTATCTTTGTATTATGTGTTGTGTATACTTGTGTTCAAACTTGACTTCATGGTTACAGGCTTTTCATATTAGTTACCGTATGTCCCTGGCACTAAAGCTTGCCATACACAGAGTGAGTTTTGGCCAGTTCATCAGGAATTCCCTCAATGTGTGGCCCTGTTGGACGATCCTCGACTGAACAGTTGAACAGCGCCTGCATTCAATCAGAAGCAGACACTGTTCAGGTATTAGGAAACAAAAAAGCTTAGGGGGAAAGGAATCCTCTACTATAGTATATGGGACTCTAATGGCCATGGAGTTGTCAGTGAAGAAACACAGAAATTCACTTGTGTATAAAAAGATTTACAACTTAATTATACACATTTAAAAACAGTTGTTTGATCAAATGATCATGCAGCTTTTTGTTTAAAAACATTCCAACATTGGTAAAACATCCACCATGTTAAGCAGATTTACAAAGTTGATATACAAACACAAACGCATTTCACTGAGTATGCTTGCTTCCTCAGGGAACTTCTATGTATATCTGGAAAAATCATCATTGCAACAATATGTTATTCAATATTGACAGAATGAAAAATACTAATTTGATCTTATATAACCTTGAAAACAAAGAAGCTCACCAACAATATCCACAATTGAGCATTTTATTGTCTGCTGCAGTTCCAACAAAAAAAGAGAAGCCGCACTTGTTGGCCACCTGACTCAAGCACAGGGGGCGGCCAAGACAGGCAGTGGACCACCCAAGGGGAACACCAGTGGGCCCGATTCTGACCCACCACAACAGCTGAAAGTATAGCCAAAAATGTGTATATATATATATATATATATATATATATATATATATATATATATATATATTACATACATATACATATACATACATATACATATCAAGTCAACCCCCTTGGGGCTATCCTGCAGTTGAATGAACATTTGTAAGAAGATTTGTATGCAAATTCTCAGTGCATTCAATGATAACATGGACTGTCGTTCAAAAGCTCTACAAAGTTTCTGCTTTTAACATTTGATTTTATAATGAATGGACTTTCTTGAATGAAAACCTCATGCACTGTTAAAAATGTGTGCATTGGAGAAAAATTCTTCTTCCTGCTCCTTTGAATTTCCTCATCACTGTGGTCAAAAACAATTGTTGATTTGGACACACTAACCATAAAACAAATGGAACAAATGTTCTTTAACCGCATACCGCCCACTCACAGTAGATTTACTATGAGCAGGTGGCACAGTCAGGCACCGCAGTGTGCCCATACATCGTGGTGTACTTCCTGTTTTTTTTTACATGCATGCATGTGCCCCCTGTTTGGCCATGCTGTGATTGTCCACAGCATGAGAACAAAAAGTGAATGTAGGTGTGGGGCTGCTCTAGTATAGTACAATTATAGTGGTAGGTCACCCTTCTGTACCTTATATGAAGACCTGACATAGATGTAGGGACTAGATATGTTAAGTTGTATATAGTGTCTTGCAAGAGTTTAGGATATTAAGTGTGTGAATTTAAAACATACAGTTTGATGCTAAAAATAATTTATAGGCAATCAAACATATTCAAAATATGGTATGTAGACAAATGAATAAACTTACACTTAATAAAAGTATGAGGCCCGATATGTGATATAACCTTAAGAGCCCGATTTGTATTTGCTTTCCATTGTACTACACCCTCTGGTGGTTGTTTTGCCAAATTATTATAAAATGGTGTAATTACTTCTCTTGGGTGTTCTTCTGAGTAGGAATGGTTAAATATGCAAATAGAAATCAGTTTTATATCACATGCCTTTACGCCTAAACTAAAAGTGGAAAAAAGTGTTTGCTGGTTGCAAGTATATAAATACTTATAAATAAAGTGCCTTGTGCCAAATTAAATTGTAAGTGAAAAGTTGATTTTTAGTAACATTCAGTGAAAATCACAATCCTATATCATATATATATATATATATATATCAGTGATCGTCTCATTGGAGGTGACGCAAGACGTCCATAGGACACGTCCTACGCGTTTCATCATTGGACCTCTGCTGGGGCATCCATCTTGCTACACCTCCCTTGTTTAAATAGTATATTGTGTGCTTAATGCGGTTGCGCAATATTTTTCTCAGTGGCCATTTTGGAGTGGATATTATAGACCGGAGTCCAGAGCGCTCGGCAATGTAACCTAATTACGGCTAGGACCCTTCAGTCTTACCCCGTATGTGAAAATGAGGGCTGTTATCCACATACGGGAAAAGACTGACGGGTCGTAGCCGTATTTAGGTTACATTGCCGAGCGCTCTGGACTTCGGTCTATAATATCCACTCCAAAATGGCTGCTGAGAAAAATATCGCGCAACCGCATTAAGCACACAATATACTATTTAAACAAGGGAGGTGTAGCAAGATGGATGCCTCAGCAGATGTCCAATGACGAAACGCGTAGGGCGTGTTCTATGGACGTCTTGCGTCACCTCCAATGAAACGATCACAAGCCGATTGCTACGGATCTTATCATTTAACGCTAACCAATATCTTTTTAAAATGTGAGTACGATCTATAAATGTCATAATAAAGCTTTTTAAACGGTTTCACACTATGGACATTCCCTCTCTTTTATGGTGAACATATTCTAAGCCGTTAAACCAACATTTAAAGCACGGACCGGGGACATCCAGGGCTGTTACACAGTGGCAGACACTGTGACTGCCTATACCCCTGCAGGGGTGTTCTGATCCGGTGAGTGCAAGCATAATAAGAGCACAGTTTAGAAGCACCATCACAAAGCCAGCACCTGGACAAGAAGTGGTTTAAAAATAAAACAACATTACTTTCCAATGAGGACCTAACCCTTTGAACTGTATCTAAAAAGACTTTTCATATTTAAAAAACGCATATATTGTCTTTTCCAACAAGTACTGGGTTTATGAAGCACAAGTCACTTTGTTTAAATTTTCAAGCACGAGTCACTTTATTATCAGCACATTTTTTTGCAATTGGGAGTTATAATGCAATAGTATCTGATATACCGGTATATATATATATATATATATATATATATATATATATATATATATATATATATATAAATATATGATATAGGATTGTGATTTTCACTGAATGTTACTAAAAATCAACTTTTCACTTACAATTTAATTTAGCACAAGGCACTTTATTTATAAGTATTTATATACTTGCAACCAGCAAACACTTTTTTTCCACTTTTAGTTTAGGCGTAAAGGCATGTGATATAAAACTGTGATTTCTATTTGCATATTTAACCATTCCTACTCAGAAGAACACCCAAGAGAAGTAATTACACCATTTTATAATAATTAGGCAAAACAACCACCAGACGGTGTAGTACAATGGAAAGCAAATACAAATCGGGCTCTTAAGGTTATATCACATATCGGGCCTCATACTTTTATTAAGTGTAAGTTTATTCATTTGTCCACATTGCATGTTTTGAATAAGTTTGATTGCCTATAATTTATTTTTAGCACCAAACCGTGTGTTTTAGATTCACACACAATAACCTAAACTCTTGCAAGACAGTATATACAACTTAACATATCTAGTCCCTACATCTATGTCAGGTCATCATATAAGGTACAGAAGGGTGACCTACCACTATAATTTTATTATACTAGAGCAGCGCCACACCTACATTTGCTTTTTGTTCCCATTTCAGTATTTTTTCACCTAGGTGGAATCATACGTGTAGAGGCAGCAGCTCTTCATATATTTTAAAAGTACCCCTATCCACAGCGCGGATTCAATCTACACATCCTGTCCACAGCATGAATTTATCAGCAGGATACAGCCAATCATTATGACTGTATACCTGCTGATCGGCTGTGGCCAATCACAGCACAGATCTGTGTGTTTGTAGACACAGGCTCTGCCTGCATTTCTCTCTACTGCTCAGAAATGTAAGTTGGGGTGCCTTGACGTGGCCACTGCAGCTTACACTTTTGTCTGCAAATGTGTGCAACTAAACCCCTTCTTTTTAACGTGAACTGTTAAGACAGGGTCAGTTTGGGTATTATTGCAGGCTAGCTGGTAAGTGAGCTGGGAATTATTGTTTGTTTTTGATTTTAGAGATCCAGCCAGATCAGTAAGTAAAAGCAGCACACATACACTTGCATACACTTAGTTAGGCACACAGTTAACCCCTTGATTGCCCTCTGATCATCCTGTCACCCAGCCAGTGCCAGTAGTACAGTCTACAGTATTTATCACCTATGACTGTATTAGTGACACTAGGGATGTCAGTGTCAGCCAGTAAGCATTCCTCCCAGCCAGTGTCAGTTAGTGCCAGATTCTCTGCCACACTATCACAGTCACACCATAAGTCGCTGATCACCACCATTTTTAGTATAGTGTCTGTACGGGTCAGTGTCTTGATGATGATCCAAACTATACTAGTGTCCCCAATAGTATAGTGTCCCCAAAAAAGCAGTGTTAGCAGGATCAGCCTCGATCACTGCCAGCACTTGCGACATGTAGCAGAATACAGAAAAAAGCAAGCAAGCACACAACCAGGCAAGCGGGCCAACAAGCAAGCGACAAGGGGGTGGTACTTTAAGTGAAGCATCTGGTTTGCAATTTGATAGATTGGTGGATAAATAAAATGTTTAACCACTTCAATACCAGGCACTTAGACAGCTTCCCACCCAGCCCAATTTTCCCCTTTCAGTGCTGTCGCAATTTGAATGACAATTGCGCGGTCATGCTACACTGTACCCAAACAAATTTTTTATCATTTTGTTCCCACAAATAGAGCTTTCTTTTGGTGGTATTTGATCACCTCTGCGTTTTTTATTTTTTGCGCAACAAATAAAAAAATACCGAAAATTTTGAAAAAAAACAAGTTTTTCTTTGTTTCTGTTAAAACTTTTTGTAAATAAGTACGTTTTCTTCAATGACGGGCACTGATATGGCTGCACTGAGGGGCACTGATACAGCGGCACTGATGGGCACCGATGAGGTGGCACCAATGAGGTGGCACTGATGAGGTGGCACTGACGGGCACTGATGATGGGCACTGATAGGTGGTACTGATGGGCACTGATAGGTGGCACTGGTATGCGGCACTCATAGGTGGCACGGATGGGCACTCATAGGCGGCACGGATGGGCACTCGTAGGTGGCATTGAGGGTTACTTATGGGTGGCACTGATAGTTGGCACAGATGGGCACGGATGGGCACTGATATATGGGCACTGATGGGCACGGATGGGCACTGACAGGTGGCATGAATGGACACTGATGGGTGGCACTGACGGCACAGCTTGTTTGCAGTGATGCCCCTAAGGGTGGCATTGCTGGGCATCACTGCAACATGATGGTGCCAATCAGTGCCCATTTGTGGGCACTGATTGGCACAGATTTGGCACTCTGGGGACATGTGGATGGCCATGGGGTACATACCTGGCCATCCACATGTTGCCCCTTCCCTGGTGGTCCTAGTGGCAATCCCTGGTGGTCCAGTGTGGTGATCTGCGGGGGGGCTGCGCTGATAGACAATCAGCGCAGACCCCCCCTGCCAGGAGAGCCGCCGATCGGCTCTCCTCTACTTGCGTCTGTCAGACGCGAGTGAGGAAGAGCCGATCAACGGCTCTTCCTATTGACAGCGTGATCAGCCGTGATTGGACACGGCTGATCATGTGGCAAAGAGCCTCTGCCGGAGGTCCTTTAACAAGATCGGTGGAGCGGTGTGTCAGACTGACACACCGCTCCACCGATCGCCGCGATGCGCGCCCCCGGGGGCGCGCTGCGGCATGTTATCCTGCTGGACGTCATATGACGCCCAGTCAGGATAACAGAACCACTTCCCGGACGTCAATCCGCCATAGGGCGGGCGGGAAGTGGTTAATGAATGACACACCATAGGTAACAAACATATTGCTAATGTCAGTTTAAAAAGCAGTTAAACATGGTAATGACACTGATAACATCTGACATACATGATACAATTACAAAGTCCACCAATAGCATATAGAGATATACAGTTGCTGCAAGGTGGTTCCAGGGGGGTTATCTCTACCTCATCCATTCTCATGTTCATATATGATAGACTATCTTTATACCTTTAAATTACAGATGCACCACACACTTTCTCCTGATGAGTGGCACTGAGCCACGAAACGTGTTGAGCTACTAGATACTGTGCTTTTATTCTAATCCTAATTTTATATCACCTATATATGATTTACATTTTATTAATCACACAGGAATACCGAGGCCATAGGTCATGCAGGCACCACCTTGCAGCAACTGTATATCTCTATATGCTATTGGTGGACTTTGTAATTGTATCATGTATGTCAGATGTTATCAGAGTCATTCCCATGTTTAACTGCTTTTTAAACTGACATTAGCAATATGTTTGTTACCTATTGTGTATGATTCAATAAACATTTTATCTATCCACCAATCTATCGAATTGCAAACCAGATGCTTCACTTAAAGTCCCACCCCCTTGTCGCTTGTTTGTTGGCCCTCTTGCCTGGTTGCGTGCTTACATGCTTGTTTTTTTTCTGTCACATTGACAGGGATGGAAATCGTGTCCTTACCAGGCCATGATTTCACTTAAAGTCCCAAAACCCCTCTTCGCTCTACATGTAGCAGAATACATTTTGAACTAAATTTATGATGAAATTCGATTTTATTGGTTTGATAACAGAAAATAGAATTTTTTTTAAGTATTTTTTTATTAATATCTTAGAAAATAAAAAGCAATTGTCAGTTAAAGTAGCACAGTGTTGAATAGCAAAAAATGCCCTGGGCATGGAGGAGGTAAAACCTTCTGGGGGGCAAGTGGTTAAAGACATTTTTTATATAAAATTCTGCCGGTGTATGGCCAGCCTTGGACATCAGAAGTTATTGTCCTGTCAAGGAGCAAAATCTTTTTTATGAGTGACAGTTGTCAGTTGGTGTCCTACTTTAGGTCCGGGTTTCAGGCAAACCATGAAATCCACAGATGAAATACATGGAAGGGATCTCTTTCACCTGCCAAAGGATTTGTTTTTCTGCCCCTTCCATGCTGAGATTTATACAGCTCTGCCACGCAGAATATTCTAGTCTGGCAGGGCAGGAGGCCTGATTTTTTTTTATTTCATAAAGAACTATCAATAAATGGTGTATTCCATGCTGTTTATACTCACTCAGTCATTTTCTGTTTTCTGCAAAAAAAAAACCTGGATGATTCTGCTGCTCTCTGTCTCCACCTTCTGTTCATGTCCCCAATGCAGCTAGGGATTTTGCAGATCAGTGGTGGCAACTCTGCACATGCTCAGTTTTCATTGAGTTTCTATGCTGAGCATTTCCTCCCTATCACATCTCAGCAGCCTATGTGACTATAGAGTCACACATGTGGGGTATACACAGTAGTAAATAAGGATGGGCTCGGGCGTGTTCGCAACCCCACGTGACCGAGCCCGCCAGGAAGCCGTGTTATGGCAATTTATACCTACCTCACTTAAATGCTTAATGATACATAACATAAGTGATTAAAAACTTTTATCTATATATGAATCAACCAATGCGGTTGCAGCTATAACCCATGAAATCAATAAGGAATGATATTGGTGCTAAAATACAAAGATCTAATTTATTTATACAGAAAAGAAACGTTACAATAATCGGATATTATCAAATATAACATAGTGATGTTACAAATACAGTGTTGCCAGTCTACAAAGATAATTAATGCAAAAAGAAGAGATGGTTACAATTGACATACACATGGTATTAAGGCAAATCCTAGGATAGAAAAAGTTAGAGAAAAGAAAAGAGACATAAGATAATACAGATACATTACCTAGACAGCCATTATGTAACCATGTTTCATCTAGACCGTGAGCCTAAGAGAGCGAGCATTCCTGGCAGCTTTGGTTTTTATGGTCCCTCTCTACCCATCCCTACCAATCAAACCCCTGGATCACTTTCATTGGTTCAGAAGTGGCATTGAATCCTGATTGGCTGAAGTTCAAGTCTAGTTAGTCATCATACTTCTCACATAAGCATTAGACTCTCTTCAGTGCCTCTCTGTCTGAAACATGATTACCTTAGTTAAGTCTATCTCTTGATTTAAAACAGTCAGCCCTCTTTGATCTTAGCATAAATTAGCATTTCAAGGACTTATGATCAGGTGGAGTCACAATGTCTGCTCCTCACCCCAAGGACAATAGTGTAACTTATTTACTATGCAGACAACAGACCAAAAGACGTAGGTCTTTTGAGATACAGAAAACAGTAACTAGGCCCACCTCTCATGTACACACGTTCATATATATATATATATATATATATACACACACAGTGGAACCTCGGTTTGCGAGTAACGTGGTTAACGAGCGTTTCGCAAACTGAGCACTGTATTTTTAAAAATCCTAACTCTGTTTGCGAGCGTTGTCTCGCAGGATTCAGGCCAAAAGTGGTGTGCAGTACAGCTTTTGGCCTGAGGTGGGGGGCACCGGAACAGCGCCGATCGTCGGTGTTCGGAAATGCACGGAAAGGGCCGAGGGCAGTTCGGCTGACCTCGGCAAACCTCGGAAAGTCTCGTGAGCTTTTCTGGCTGTTTCCGAGGCTCTCCGGCGCCCCCCCCCCCCGCCTCTGGCCGCATGCGGTGTTGCATCCTATTGAAGTCAATGTGGAACAAATTATTTTCATTTCCATTGACTTCAATGGGAAAACTAGCTTTGATATGCAAGTACTTTGGATTACGAGCATACTCCTGGAACGGATTATGCTCATAATCTGAGGTTCCACTGTACATACCTAAAACGGGGCATGGTAATTTAATTAGAAAGTCCTCACAACGGTCCCCTTGAAGCTCCTTGATATACTGTAAATATTAATTTTCGCATCAGCCGGCACTGAGCAGCACTAATCACACACAGTGAGACATTTCCCGATCCGCGGCTGCACAGATCAGGAAATGTCTCATTGCCTTTGATTAGCGCTGTGCAGTGCCGGCTTCTTGCCAGGCTCGGGGACACCTAAGCCCATCCTTAGTGGTAAATGAGAGCCCACTCCCTCCCTTCTCTTTCATGTCCACTAACCAGCTAAACACAATGGGGGGTGGGATATTACATGAAGATTGATGAAGGCTTCACCTCCCTCTTTTTCTAAGACACAGGCTGGAGGGCGTGACACAGCCTGTGACTGTCAGAACTCCACCCACACCATGTTATTTCCACAAAATAATAAAGATCTCATTTCAAATATATATTTGTATGCCAATTTAAACCCTTCACGGCCGTGCTATAGCCAAATTATGACTACAGTGTGGGCTTACTTTGCCGGGAGTGAGTCCTTGGACTCAGATGATCATAGATTGGGGTAAAGGGCCAATCACAGTGGCCCTTTACCACATGAGCAACTGTCTCCAATGACAGCTGATCATGAAGTAAGCACACGTCGGTTATCGGCTTTTCTCTGCTCACTCTGACAGAAGAGATGAAAAGCTGATAACCAGCTTGACTTAAAGGGACATCAGCACTGATAATCCGGGCACTTATTATTAGTGTCCTGATTATCAGTGCAGTCCCAACAGTGCCCACCAGTGCTACCTATCAATGTCCACCAGTTCTCCAATCAGTGCCTCCTTATCAGTGTCACCTGTCAGTGCCCATCAGTGCCACCTGTCAGTGCAGCCTCATCAGTGCTAATTTGCAGGGATTTCCTCTCACTTCCTGTTTGGCTATGGGACAGTAAGTGGAGGGAAATCTCCACTTTGGTACACAGATGGGGAAAAAAATTATAACCCTCCCTTGCTGTAACCAAAAAAAAGGTTTGCCTATAATTCTTTTTTTAAATAAGTACAAGTGGTGGAAAGGCACATTTAGGCATAATATTAGTAACAGCGGGGATTACCAAGCAAGCGAACCAACCAACATCCCAGGAAGCAGAGAAAATCAAATTCACATAATACAAAGTAAGATGGTTATCTAGACAGGTGCGCTGTGCTATAGAGATAAAGGTAACCATAGGGGGGAGGAAGGGGAGGGGGGGAGGAAGGGGAGGGGGGAGGGAGAAAATATGACCTTGCGGGGGAAAGGAAGGAAAAGAGGAAAGGGGTGTAAGGGATGGAGGGGGGGGGGTGAAAGGGGATTACGATACACAAAGGTAAATGCAAATCGGGGCACAGCATCATGACCAATTAGAGGTACATCTGCATTCGCAGAGCCCCATGCATCCACCCTTCCTGACCAGATTTTGTTGAATTTTTTCAGACAGTTCCTATTAACCTCCCTGGCGGTATGATTATTTCAGATTTTTGGTGCTAAAAGTAATACAATTCTTTCGCATGGAAATTTGGCATTTTATATTGTAGGCCTGTAATTCTTAGTAATAACTCACTTAAATCTGTCCAAACCAGAGTCTAGTAGACATCCCGGGTATGATAAAGTTTGAAACACGAAATCATAAATTATAATATAATAAATAACTATAAATAATTATAACAAATAATAATATAATAAAAATGATTCAATAATGTAATCAAATCAAAAATACTGAAATTTGCTCAGTTGCAGTATTGTCGCTGTCATTACTTTCAGTTTTTGATGATGAATTTCCCCACAAATCACTATTGCTCAATTCTGCAAGTGATTCTAATTTATTATCGTTGTTTTCTAGCTGGTCTAAAACTGCTTTTGATGTAAAGAGACGGTTTTGGTTGCTATAGACATTCTCTAGTTTCCAGGCAGAAAGAACAGTATATATAATATAAAACTGCATGCAGGGCATTGGACAAAGCACTAGGGACAAAAGGGATGTGAAATGATTTGATACAGTAATGTAATCTGTAGGATTACAGTATACTGTATGTATTGTGTGTGTTTCACTTTTTGAATTTGGCGCCGTGCTCCGTCCCCGTGTGTCGCAACGCTCACAGGGAACGGAGCTCGGCACTGTGATGAATCGAGCGGACACACGGCCGCCGCACACAGCAGACAAGGTAAGTAAGCTGTACCTGGATCCTGCGATGCGATCCCGAGTGTGGCTCGGGGTTACCGCTTTTGGTACTGAAAATCCACCCCGAGCAACACTCGGGAATACCATCAGGGAGGTTAAGGTAAGTGATCTTGTACAGCGGTAAAACAGAGTTCAGAGCGCCATGTAGATAATATGGGTGGTGTAGCATCTTTCGAATGAAGAATATCTATGCCTATAATTCTACTTTAGGATGACCATATACACTGCTTGAATTTTGGCAGATTACTGCTGGCTTGGCTGTATGATCCTGCCAACACTGCCCTGTTTGACAAAAGTTGATTGTGCAGTTGACTTTTGTTAAAGCAGCCTGTGGGAAAATTAGCGGCCAATCAGTGACTGCAGCCAATCACATGCAGCCTCTGTTCAGGTATTCTGACAGCAGCAGGCACCGACTGTCAGAATACAATAGCCAGCAGCAGAAGATTTGCCTATTTGATCTGATTAGTGTGGATGGAGGAATCCTAGATTTCTTTCATTCAGTCATAGGCTGCTGTGCAAGGACTTTCACTTATCTCAAATCTGAATCATGTTTGGCCTGACTGAATATAATAAAGATTCTGTTATCTCAGCAGTTGATAAAGCAGACTTCAACCTTTGTTAAAAAAAAAGAAAAAACTACTAATAAAAACTGTAACTTCTGACTTTTAAAAAATCAGGTACTTACCAGGCCCCGGGGTCCAGTGCCGATTTCCCAAAGCCAGTTCCTCTCACCGCTATGGGTCCCCGTGGTGCTGCCATCTTGGACTTGGAAGTCATCTCTCACTTCCTGGGGAATCACAGCTGGCTCCGCACTGTGTATGCCTGAGATTGTGCGGTGTTGTGGGACTGGTCCTGCAGCCTCTTTGGATGTGTGACATGTCCCAGGAGACTGAGTATGGGGGAAATAGGCAGCCGGGGGGGGGGGGGGGGGCCAAACAGGGCCAGGGTTACCATAAGGCGGCGTAAGCAGCCTTTTGGCAGAAAAAATGCACCATCGCCTAAGTAGACATAAATCCTTGCACCAGCTCTGGGCACAAGTGGGTGCCATTCTTGCCAAGGTGAGAATTGAGGAAGTGGAAATGGGTACTTCTCAAAATAGGTTAGGGACAGGGGTGAGAAGGAGGAATATTAGGCTCTTTCAATCTTGACTGAAGTTCCACTTTCAGGTAAATTAAGTTCATACAGATCGCTACTAGAGGGAATATCTGCAGTCTGTATCTATGTAATACAATACAGGAAATGCATTTTAACATTTTTATTAATATTTACAGGATGACAATTGTCTGAAGATCTTCTACAGGGAAACTGAACAAACTCCAAAGCCTGTTCTGCTCTGCATTCAACTTGCTGATTTGTTTTATATTTTATTGTCTATTGAGTGAATCATTTAATGTGCACCTGTCTTAACCACTTACAGACCAGAAGATTTTCCCCCTTAATGACTAGGCCATTTTTTGTGATACGGCACTGCGTCGCTTTAACTGACAATTGCGCAGTCGTGCGACATTGTACCCAAACAAAATTGACGCCCTTTTTTTCCCACAAATAGAGCTTTCTTGTGGTAATATTTGATCACCGCTACGGTTTTAATTTTTTGTGCTATAAACAAAAAAAGAGCAACAATTAAAAATAAAATGAATAAATTAAAATAAATATTCAAAACAAAAAACACATTTCCTGATCAGTTTAGGCCAATATGTATTCTTCTGCCATACTTTTGGTAAAACAAAATAAGCAATAAGTGTATATTGATTGGTTTTAGGGCTGGGAAAAAAATCGATTTAAATCTTGAATTGAGTTGAGAGGTCAAATCGATTCAAAATGTAAGCAAATCGATTTATTTAGATTTTTTTCACCGCGCCGTTCCCGAGGCGCTGCGGGCATGAGTTTTTAGGCGAGGCCGCGGCTTCGGCCTAGTCCGCAGCTACGGCTGGACGCCACGGACTAGGCTGAAGCTGCGGCCTCGCTTAAAAACTCATGCCCGCAGCTTACACCGCGCTGGGCCTGAAGAGCTGCGGGCAAGGAGTTTTTAGGTGAGGCCGCGGCTTCAGCCTAGTCCGCGAGGCCGGACGCCGCAGACTAGGCCGAAGCCGCGGCTTTGCCTAAAAGCTCATGCCCGCAGCGCCTCAGGACCGGCACGGTTTCCAAAGAAAAAAAACTCGATTTGAATCGTGAATTGAGTTTTTTTTAGGAGAATCGAACATTTTTTTTTTTTTTTAAGAAAATCTCCCAGCCCTAATTGGTTTGCGCAAAAGTTATAACGTCTACTGGCAGGGAAGGGGTTAACAAAAGGGGGTTGATCAAGGGGGTTAAATGTTTTCCCTGGGAGGTTTTTCTAACTGTGGGGGGAGAGGACTGACTGTTAGAGGAGAGAGATCGCTGTTCCTGATCACTAGGAACAGACAATATCTTTACTCCCCTGTCAGGATGGGGATCTGTCTGTTTACATTGACAGATCCCCGTTCTGGCTCTCGGTAGAGTGATCACAAGTGGCCTTCGGGCACACACATCAGCTCTCCTGCCCATCGCGCCCGCTATAGCTGTTAAAGGGACCGACATACAGCATGGCGGTTTGCGGGAATGAGCCGACCTGCCGCAGTATATCGATGGCGGCTGGTCGGCAAGTGGTTAAAGAATAATTTGCACTTGAATGTAAACATAATTTTTAAATATCTTTTTATATTTTTCTTTAGAATTATTTGTTTAATAAGATTCTATATGATCTGTAAAATTATTCTGCCATGTGTAAAGCCAAATCACTGTGATTTTGGCTCTCTTAATATCTCTGACTGTACAAAGAACTGTCTGGGGCCTTGGAAATCTCTATACTGCAAATTACTAAAAGAATTGTTTCTGTCCAGAAATCTGTCTGTTAAGCCCCATACCCACAGGCCAAATGCCGGGCGACATCAGCCGGTTCAATAAAAACTGTCGGACATTCGTGGGTATGGCAACCGGTCCGACAGAAGCCGGCCATTTGGACAAGCATGCTGGAAAACCTGCTCCTGATCAGCGCACTTAGCCAATGGCTAAGAGTGCTGATTGAAGTGTTCTGGGGGGGGGGGGGGGGGCTCGTCCCCCTGTCAGAACACAATAGCTCATTTGGGGAGATCGCTGTACTAACATTTGATCGCTAGTACAGCTGCTCCAACTGGAGCTGACAGGTTTTTTCATTCAACCCACTGGGTTGAATGGAAAAAAGCTCATAGTGTATACCGGGCTTAAGGCCGGTTATAGACGGAGCAAATTTCTTTCCTGCGTCCATGAATTGCAGGAAAGATATTTGCTTGATTCCCCCCCCCCTGTCAACACAGACAGTGTAATTGCATGTAAAATCCAGCAGGCTGGTTGTACCCAAGTTGATCAATTGATCAACTTGGGTACATTCAGCCACCCATACATGGTTTGAATCTCCGACCAGTTCCTGCTGAACCAGCCGAAATTCGCACCATCTATGGCTGGCTTGAATATATTATTATGAGGATTCTTCAAAACGTTTCTGCGCTTTTTTAAAACGCTTCATTAAGAATTTCAAAAGCATATTACATCACATTTCTACATAGTCACTTTCCTTTGCAATGCATTTTTCCCAGCGTCGTACCAACTTTTCAGTGCCATCAGCAAGACTCCTCCTGCCCTCACCAATGAAAATATAATTATACCCTGCCACATGCACTATCCCTCACTTATACAATGCTGATCACCCCTCCAGAGGGATACCGACCTCTGAGGCTCCTTAGGGTGGGAACGGGAGCTGAACCGTACATTTAGTGACAACCAACAGCACCACATCCTCAGATTTACACATAAATCCTTGATTTACACCAAAATCCAAGAGACAAACTACAAACTCCTGACAAGGTGGTATAGAACACCTGTACTGTTGCACAAATTCTTCCCGGCAACGTCTGACATTTGTTGGTGTTGTGGGGAGGAAAGGGGAACCCTCCTGCACATATTTTGGTCATGCCCTAATATGGTAGACTTTTGGAAAACAGTATGTCTGTATGTAGTATTGCACAAAAGTTCACAGAACGCACTATCCCGGAAGAGCCCGCGGTTTTTCTACTACATGTATCTGCAACTCCAGAGCGCATCTATAAGAAATCTGTGGTGCGCCTCTGAGATGCAGCAAAGACATGCGTTCACCTACAGTGGAAATCGACGCAACCACCAACCATAGCCATGTGGCTTAGGAAGGTGGAAGACATAAAACAGATGGAAAATCTTATACTTTCAGACCAACACAGACAAGAAAGGTACTCCAAAACATGGACATTGTGGAACCTCTTCATATATTCAGACGAAGGTCAAGCCCTTCAGGGGAGCAGCCTCGACCCTTAATTAGTACTTTACTATCAATGCCCGCATGAGATAGATCGCAAATCACACCACCCAGGAATTTAACCTCACGAGACGACACCGAGACCCATGTTCGTGGACCACCCCATCTGTCCCCCCCCCCTTTCTGTCTCCCTCACCTTTGTCCTTTCCCTCTCTACTCTTTGCATTCCCTACTCACTGCCCTTGAGGCAACTTACTCTCTATATGCCCTGCTATTTCAGAACAGTTGGAAAAAGGAAAGAGGTTGGGTCCCGGGGACGACAGGGAACATACATTTGGCACTACCATATACGGGCATACACAGATGCCAGGTTACACAAGGGATGTTACAATAGGAAATGGGTGATATTTTTGGACTGGTACCCCCTTGAGGCATTATTCCTTGCAATACTGATGGAACATACCAGGAAAGGAAAGAAGCATACTCAGATAAATAACCACTAACTTGTATGTGATAAAAATGTAACCCGTGTGCCGATATGTTTTTCTCTCGCTGTCTTATGTCATATTATTACTTGTTCCACCCATTGGATACTCTGTTGTACTGTTATCCCTATGGGACCTTTTCTCATAATAAATAAAAAAATTGAAAAAAAAGAAAAGAAAATATAATTATATAGTATAAGTGTGGAAACATACAATGCAACATTATTCAGGACACTGGAAGGCTTAGCAGACAAGTGAAACTTCATCTAATTAGTGAACTAGTGTGTGATTCAGAATTATGGTGACAGATTTCCTTTTAGGCATAAGTGTTCATAATCTTTGATCGTGATCAAACACGATTTTTCCTTTCTGTTCAGCTGAAATTTTGGAGTTGTCCCCAGAACAAGGACTGAGGTGAAAATCTCCAATGGGGACATCTGTTAGTTTTTCTGGATGTGCATTTCTTGCATGAAAATGCTGCACAAAGTGAGTACTGATATCACTAAAAGACTGTAAAAAAGTCTAAAAGTAAAAAATGCCACAATAGTGTACACATTCAACCTTTAAGAATGGCAAGCCCTTGTACATGATGTCTTGTGTTGTTGCTGGTGAATAAGGGTTCCCATAAAAAATACCTGAACATTCTTCAGTAGTAAAGTGCATGGAGACTTTTGGCAGGGTTGCCGACCTCCTGCAGCATTTTTTACTAACAAAACATGGAAAGTTTACTGACAGAGCACATTTTTTACTGGCAACCTGGAAAATTACAGAACTCCTATTGAAAACTCACACAGTGAATATTTAAACAATATAAACATGATATGGAAACACTGACAATCCCAAAACAAAGTAATTTTCTTGATTTACACTTAAAGTCAACACAGCATGAAATTATCAGCCCCCAATATTTACTGGCAGTTGTAAAAAAATCACAGATCTTTACAAACTATCAGTAAATTTACTGGCGGTTGGCAACCCTGACTTTTGGTGCATTTGCATAACATCCATCTGTGAGCAACCATATTGTTAAAATTGTTAAATTCTCAAATAAGTCAAGGTGACCATAATTTATAAGGAGTCCAGACACCACCTACTGCTTGGCAGACTGCTGAGATTTGTGAAATATACAAAGGATTTTTAATTGTATGTCTCACAAAATGCACAGTTTTTGCAAAATGCCACAAAGAGGAATTTTATTTATCTTATTTCTGATGTACATCACATTCCACAGGAACATATGCATGACTCATTGGGGTTGATTTACTAAAATCGGAGAGTGCAAAATCTTATGCATAAAAACAAATCCGCTTCCAGTTTTTTTGTCTAAGCTTGATTGAACAAGGTGAAGTTAGAAGCTGATTGGCTACCATGCACAGCTCCACCAGATTTTGCACTCTCTGGTTTTAGTAAATCAACCCATTGGGATAAATGTAGTAAAACTGGAGCACTCAGAATCCAGCTGTGCTAACATCAGCTTGTTTAATTAAGCTTTGGCAATTAAACCTGGAGGCTGCTTGGCTTCTATGCAGAGTTGCACTAGATTTGGCACTCTCCAATTTTGGTAAATAACCCTTATTGTTTATTTGGTGCACCAGCAAAAAATGGTTGTAACCTGTGCTATTTTAATGGCACACTACCAACAGTTTATCTTTATTTTTTGTTTTTTATTTTAAGGTTAAATCTTAATGCATCCATTCCTTAGTGCACCTTATTATAATATAACGCACCAAAGCAGCATAATTTAAATATTTTTTGCAAACTGGGACTGCAACATGTGCATTAAATATGAATGTACACTCCAAAAGATCAGTAAGGGAACCAAGATCACTAGGTGTGTGCACAATTGTGTGCTCATAGTAACCTGCATTGCAAGCATGCAGAGTGATTCTCCCCGATCTGGTGCATTACCTTTAATAAATCAGGCCATAATGTATGAATGCAGACCTGTTATTTTTTGCATTATCTTGTTCATGTCAAAAATCATGTCAAAATCTCATAAATACATGTTTTGATCAACTGTTTTCCTATATTGTCATAATTACCTATTTATGACATTAATGCACATATATGCTGTGGCAGGGCAGGTGGGCCTTCGCATCCAGCCACTGCATGCATATATATATATATATATATATATATATATATATATATATATGCATTGCTGTCTTATTCTGAGATGCACTGCATCTGCACCCCAGAATTTTGACTGAGCTGACAGGGACAACTTATGATCAACTACTGACGATTAGGAGCTAGTAAGACAGGCTGCTGATGATAGAAACATCGGGCAGCCAATCACCGTGCCATACAATTAGGAACTTTTCCTTCCAGCCTTGGGTTTTAACACCCCTGGCCTAAAGGGGTTTATTTTCAGCAAAAACCTAACATTTTTGGAAATCTGGCTATTTATGCTGAATTTTGGAATATATAAAAAAGATTGTTTGTGTCAAATCATGCAATTTTCTGATTAAAATTGTTATATTGTCAATTAAACTTTTATAAATTAATGTCTTGGGCTCATTTTTGTGACATTGTGACTCATCCATGGTGAAAACATCTAGAGAGGAAGGATTTGTGGAGGGATGTTGTGGAGAGTTCAGAACCCCATAGTCACATCGCTGTGTATTCAGTCTCTGATGAGAAGGGTCCTGTAGTGGAGCAGTGGAAGGACTGATCTGTACAATGTATAGTACAACACTTCAAGTGACCCTGACATCCCTGTAATAAAGTAAAGTCAAACCCTTACATGGAAGCAGGATCAGAGGGCACAGAGAGGAGATAGATTTTATAGGAAAGGTAAACTCTGTGACACCTGCCAATATGCAGACGTTGAGACAAACTTTATCTTTTATTTGTATCAGTTCACATGGCTGCTGAGATGCCTAAGCATACAAATATATATAACATGGCAAATGGCACTACACTGAAATGAAATCTATGGTTGAAGGTTCTTCAAAAAAACAACTCTTCTGGGAGTGTTGATCTCCTGGTCCCCTGCAGAATTTAATTGTTATTCCTGCTGACCCCCTTGTTACTACTATCCTTTCCTGCAGTGCCATGGAAATTAGCCGGAAAAGCTACTACCACTTCTTAAAAGTGAGAGTTTAAATTGGACTTGCATCTAAACTAACTTTTTCTCTTATAACAATCAACCCCTGAAAAATTACAAAAAGCAAAAGATGCATGTCGGATACCTTCTGTTCTTTTTTTTTTAGCTATGACTAAGCACCAGTAAGGGGTGTGAAACGCGTCAGCTGATTCATCCACTGTCCTTGATTGCTGTATAGACTGATTTTATTCAATAAAGACTTTTTTCACTGGGGTGCGGCTGTCCAGATTTCCTCTATTGCATGTGCTCTGTACACAGAGCCAGCAACCAGGCTGTGCAGGGGAGGTGAGGTCTTGGTATTTGTACCTGGAGCGGTATACATCTTTCTCTATTTCCAGAAATAGAGCTTGCTTGTGTAGGTGTGTGACTCTCACCAAGAACAAAGGATGCCTATTATACCAAAACTTGACATCAGAGCATAAGCCCAAATAATCAAAGGACCTTAAAAAAAAAGTAGGAATACTACTCCAATTGTGAGGCTAATGCTGCGTACACACGATCGGAATTTCTGATGGGAAATGTTCGATGTGAGCTTGTTGTCGGAAAGTCCGACCGTGTGTATGCTCTATCGAACATCGAACATCTGTTGGAATTTCCGCACACAAATGTTTGAAAAAAGGTTCTCAAATTTTCCGACAACAAAACTTGTCGGAAATTCCAAGCATGTGTACACAATTCCGATGCACAAAATTCCACGCATGCTCGCAATCAAGTACGAGTGGCACACTGGCTATTGAACTTCCTTTTTATAAACCTGTTGTACGTGTTATATGTCACAGAGTTCTTGATGTTCGGAATTTCTGACAACATTTGTGTGACCATTTGTGTGACCATGTGTATGCAAGACAAGTTTGAGTCAACATCCTTCGGAAAAAAATCCACGGTTTTGTTGTCAGTTAATACGATCGTGTGTACGCGGCATAACAGTAAAATATAAAACCAAAAAGTCAGGATTAAAGTGAGTCAGGCATGGTAACATCTTCTGTACACCTTGCCCACACGCTCAATTTTTTTAGGACAGCCTCTGTTAGCATATGTGTCTTTGTACAGTAGAGTGGAGTTCACTAGTTGTTGCCAGAACTGGGTTGAAGGGGGAGATGATTTCTTCCAAGACAAGGTAATGGCCTTCCTGGTGTAAAACAGGAGTAACACCTAGTAGGGTCCTTTCCGCTGTGATGGGGACAAGGTTATCTACTAGGCCCAGTAAACAAATTCCAGGGGAGGAAGCAAAGGAGGTACCAGCCACTGCATTAATTACGTTGATAACTGCTTCCCAATACTGTGAGACAACCGGACAGTCCCAAAAAATTGGTATAAAATATCTAAGCTAATGAGAACATCTCCAACAGGCTTGATAGGATGCTGGGTTTAGCCTGTGGAGGTGATGCAGTTATAATAGACCCTGTGCAGAATTTTGAATTGCACCAACCTGTCTATATGGAAACCAGATATTTAAAAGGTGACTCCCATATATCTGTCCAATCTTTGTCGTCAAAATACGGGATATCCCTCAGCCATTTCTGTCTGAAGTAAAACAAGTCTGGGAGGGATCTTTTAAAGAGACTCATAAATGACAGATGTGGGTTTTTCCAGATCATCTGACCTAAGCAACAATTCTAGTTCAGAACATTCAATATCTAGTTGTCTAGAAGGAAACTGTCAACCAAAGTCATGTGAAACCTGCGAGTACTGGAAAAAAAATGAGCTGGTAAATGATATTTATTGCAGAGGAACGAGAGGTCTTATTCTCCACAATATGTGAACGGGGTATGCAAGGAAAGGGCTGTACTAGATGGCTGCCTACAGCCCAAGGCCCACCACCAGGCTCATAGAGTAGTTTACAAGACACAGTCACCACAGGCCCCTTTCACATTGGCACTCTCCTCCAGCTGATCTCTCCGCTGATCCCTGTTGGGCAGGCAGATGACAGGTCTGTGTCTGCTCATCATCATTGGATGTTGGTGGGTGTAAATGGACACTTCCATTTACATCTGCCACTCCATAGAGGAGAATGGAGGACCTGCCTGAAAATGGACAGGTGGACCCGATCGGAGTATTTGCAGAAAAGAGGCCTAATATCTTTCAGTTTGCTGATGGAAAGTAGCCTTGGGTTAATTGATGCAGTAATCATATTTTAGGTGTAAATGTTTTAAATAGGCAGCTGCTGTAGTAGGGGTTCTATCCTTTCCCTACTTTTCTTTAAAAAAATATTTTATTTACAGGTGTGAAATTTCTGTCTAACAAAACTGCCTTCACAGAAATGTTTCTGATGGACTTCTGAATATCAGCAAAACTACCGTAATCCTTATTATCCAATACTGAGAAAGATTTGCCGGACATACAGCTCACTTTGGTGTTAATATACTAAAGGCAAATAGACTGTGTACTTTGCAAGTGCAGTTGCTCCACAGCTTAGTAAATGAGGTAAAGATTCACTTTGCAAAGAATACCCAATCACATGCAAGGAAAATAAAGAAAATAGCATTTTTGCTTACACATGATTGGATGATGTCACATGCTCTGCTTTATGCATACTACAATTCCCATAGTTCAGAGAACCTTCACATGTGCCTAAATAAAGCTGAGAAATGTCAGAGGGTGGCGAGATATGGGCAGGTTTGTGGTGGAACAGGCAACGCTGTATCCTTAAATAATGCGATAAGTGCAGCGCTAAAAATTAAGAAAAATAATTGAACTAAAAAAATTATTGGGAAATACTGCAAGATAGTGAAATAAACCCCAAAAAAAATATTTTGAAAATTGAAATTGAATAATAAAATTGAAAAGAGTAAATCTAAAATAATATAGCAAGTATAATAGTGCAATACTCAACAGTGATACTTCAAAGGATGAATGAAATAAAACATCAATTAACCTAAAAAAAGAATAAAAATCCAAAAAAGAAAAAATAGGAAAAAAGAAAACTAAAGCAATGTCCCAAAGTGATCATTAAGGAAATCCATAAGTAATGTGCCTCCACAGGAGAAAAGGTAAATTGCAGGAAACAAGCTGTGACTCCAATCTTCCTAATAGGAACTAACATGTGTTCAGGTCAACACCCAAAAGTGAGGTAGCTTGCTTACCAAAAAGCCATGACTGCTGCTAACAGTCTCTCCCAGCACAGGAAAATAGAAACTTCCATAGTGCAGTATATCAGTTCAATCTTATTTATTAAAAGAAAGATTTGCACTTACAAAAACAATGTGTCATCAAAAGTGGTAAAATCTCATGTAAAGCTGCGGTGTCTCTATTCGCTTCTCCCTATTCCCAAAACCGTTGCAGAAGGCTGGTGTGATGACGTCACCGTCCGAGGCTCCACCATACGCATTTCGTCACAAACGGATGTCTTCTGGGGATTGGCCAGGATTGGTCGTTTTTGTAAGTGCAAAACTTTCTTTTACTAAATATGATTGAATTGATATACTGCATTAATAGAAAGAACGGCTGATCTGGAGACTAATAAGTTCTGGGGAGACTTTTTAAATTCCCTGTGCTGGTAGAGACTGTTAGCAGCAGTCATGGCTTTTTGGTAAGCAAGCTATCTCACTTTTGGGTGTTGACCTGAACACATGTTAGTTCTTATTAGGAAGATTGGAGTCACAGCTTCTGTTTCCTGCAATTCACCTTTTCTCCTGTGGAGGCACATTACCTATGGATTTCCTTAATGATCACTTTGGGACATTGCTTTGGTTTTCTTTTTTCCTATTTTTTTCTTTTTTGGATTTTTTTTCTTTTTTTAGGTTAATTGATATGTTTTATTTCATTCATCATTTGAAGTATCACTGTTGAGTATTGCACTATTATACTTGCTATATTATTTTAGATTTACTCTTTTCAATTTTTTTATTCAATTCCAATTTTCAAAATATTTTTTTGGGGGGTTTATTTCACTATCTTGCAGTATATCCCAATAATTTTTTTAGTTCAATTATTTTTCTTAATTTTTAGCGCTGCACTTATCGCATTATTTATTATATTGGAAGTTTTGTGGTATTGAACTTTGGGTGCTGGCTGCTTCACACTCCCTATTATTTGCTAATTATTGAGCACAGCGTTAACCTTAGGGTCTTCTTTCTTTTTTTAACACTGTATCCTTGTCTAGGCCGACGAGGCCCAGGCCTAGGGCAACACTTTGCAGCACGGAAAGAGTCCGCGCCAGCTTGCCCTACACTGTTAGTGTAGTGCCAGTCTTATGGGGAGGACTGGGCTGAGAGGCAAATTAGTCTAGTTCCCCCATAAAGCGGCCGCACTGCTTCTGGTATGCGGGCGGTCTGCATTCCGCAACTGAGGGGGCACCGCTTCTAATTTTGACTGTCCTCTCATCCTGGACCACAAACCTTCCTCACTGTGCTATATGTTTTCTGCTGCACCATTGGCATGGTTATATCTTCTAAGTCCTCTCCATAAAATTATCAGAAATTTGTGCTTACAGTAGAACTATAGGCAACACTTTTTTTTTCATTTTGGATAGAGTAAGGGAGGGTTATAGCCCCTGTCAGTTTATTTTTTACCATCCCTGTCCCATTGCAGAAATTTCTCTTCACTTCCTGCCCCATAGCCAAACAGGAAGTGAGAGGAAATATATGCAAATTGAGGGAATCCATTGCCCCCCTAGGCCCTCAGAACTAGTGACCCCACTCGAAAATTTTAGGGCGGGTCTTAAACTGCAAGAGGTGTGGCCTTGACAGGAAGGGGTGGGTCATATTTAAATTAGGAGGTGCACGAGTTTAGTCAGGCCTGAGGCAGCACAAAACCTAAATACGCCACTGGGAACAGGTGTGTTCTGTTTTTGTGTAATAGCCATCAATTAGGAGTCTAGGGCGGAGATATTTGGGTGATCATACAGACAAGGAGAGGACCTTTTGGATGTTACGTGCTGGTGTAGAATGCATCCACACATAGATGTGTAGTCCATCTCGGGGGCAAGCAGGAAAGGGTGGCCATGTTTACAAACACAAAGGGGCATGGAGAATAAATGTGGCCACCCTAGAACAGGAATTTCAAGAATAGTAGAAAAAGCTTGTATTTGAGAGGTGACATGGAATAGAGAGATAGAAGGTACATTCTTGTAGGTGTAATCGGGACAGACAAGGTGGACTCACATGCACGAATTTCCAAGGGAGTTGATCCTGAGGCGGAGCACTAAACAGAGAGAGAGGCGGGAGGATAAAAATGGTGAAGGGGCAAAGGAAAGATTAGAGAAAAAAACAAATTAACAATGTGTAATAGTAACACCAGAGACCATCGAACCTGATGGTCAATATGTGCATGCGTAATACCACTGTGCAAGTATGGGCTACACAGGGTATCCAATACCCCCATACCCACCACTCCAGTAGGAGCAGGAACCTGAGGGCACAAAGTCCCCGCGCACCCCATGGGGGGGAGACATACAGCCCGGGGCACCAGACTGCTGGCACCAAAACCAGTCTTGAGCCTTGTCCCGATGCCCCGGCGCCATGTCGGTCACAATTAGCACTTTTAAATGTAGCCATAGGTATAAACATAATACTATATAAGTAAGATAGCATTGGCTACCACTTTAGCAAACAATAACGTCACCTTAATCAAATCTAACATGGTATGTGAATTGTGAGATACCAAAAGGGAGAGGAAAAAAAAAAACAAACTGGAAAAATGAGAATATTAATAATAATGTCCAGTGGACAGTCATATACTTGCGGTCAGCAACTGTTACAGGTAGACAACCTGTGGGCATATTGGGACCCACTCCTGGGATTTACTCCAGCTGAGGGGAAGCTCCAGAGGAGTCTGAGCGGTGCTTGCAGCCTACTTTCTGATATCTCGGTTCAGAGAGAGTAGGTAGGGGAGGGATGACATCCTGCCATCCAGGCAGCTCCGGTGGAGAAATATTGATGTCCAAACAGAACTTCTCAAGATCTTCAGGAAAGCGGAGTATCGCCATTTGCCATCTCTGTTCGCAATAAGGGCCGCAGGAAATCCCCACCGATAGTTAATGGATGCCGCTTGCAATTTTTCTGTCAGAGGTCGTAGGGCCCTGCGACGCTCTAGTGTTTCTCTGGCAAGGTCCGGGAAGAAGGAGAGGGTTGCCCCATCAAAATCCAAGGAAGCAGATTCTCTGGCTTTCTGCATTATGCGCTCTTTTTCACCAAAATAATGGATCCGGCATATGATGTCACGTGGATTGTCCGAGGACAAGTTGCGGGGGCATAGGGCCCTATGCACCCTGTCTATTTTCAATGGGTGGTCAGCCGCAAGGCCTAGCAATTGGTTGAAAATACCTCTAACAGAGGGGAGGAGGTCAGCATCGCCTGCCGCTTCCGGTAGGCCTCGGATCCTTATATTGTTCCACCGATTGCGGTTCTCTTGGTCCTCGATTTTGTATAGTGCCATCCGATGTGCGATGGTAAGGCTGCGGGTGGTATTCTGTAGGCTCCTAATGGCGGCTGTATGGCGATCCAGACGATGTTCTGTCTCCTCCACACGTTCTAATACCTGCGACAGGTCAGAACGTACTGCAGAGAGCTCTTTCTTGATGGATCATTCCAGACCCAGGAACATAGAAGCCAGTTCCGATTTAGTAGGCAGATCAATCATCAGTGCAGCTACCTCTGAGCGCCTGGATGTACTGCCCTCACCCTCCGAGCCGGATGATGATGCTGGAGAATGGTGTCTGGATGCGGACCTATGCCGAGAGGCGGAGCCCACGCTGGAGCCCGTGCCACGTGAATAGTGGCCTAGTCCATCCATGTTCAATAGGTCCTCTGGTTCCGCAGCCAGGAATCTTTTTATGGAGCCCGATGAGGCTCCCTTTATAGCCACTGGTTTGCTTGTTCTCTTACGCATGGTTTTTGGGGTGACAGCGAATAGGAAATGTTGAAAAAGTTAGTTATATTTGTCACCAGCTCCGGAGCCCAGGAGAGATGTGTCCTCACCGCTGCATGTCGAGACCACGCTCCCGATCTGGTCTTTTAAAAAAGGAAGGAGATTTGTCCTCCAGCTAGGCAGATCATATCAAATGTCAGTTGGGTATAAACAAACAGCAGAGTAAATTTACAGTGGGCAGATCCCCTGCTGATCAAAACAGAGTCAATATGCAATGTGTATTGCACCAATAAATTCACAGATTTGACACCACGTTCTTGCAATGGTATTTGGGCCTGAAAAGGCTGCTCACCCCCAGAGAGCATTGCACCTGCTACCCATTCCTGACTCACTATATAATCTCATGTAGAGGTCGACCGATATGGGTTTTTCTCTGGCCGATGCCAATATTTAGAAATCGGGGCAGCTGATGGCTGATATATGATGCCGATTTTTGTGGCTGATATTTTAGGCCGATTTTTTCTTTTTTTGGCAGGTAGCACTGATTGGCACTGGCAGGTGGCACTGGTTGGCACTGGTTGGCACTGACAGATGGCACTGATTGGCAGGTGGCACTGGATGGCACTGATTGGCACTGGCAGGTGGCACTGATTGGCACTGGCAGGTAGCACTGATTGGCAGTGGCAGGTGGCACTGGTTGGCACTGGCAGGTCTCACTGATTGGCATAGGCAAATGGCAGTTGGCACTGATTGTCACTGTCAGTTGACACTGATTGGCACTGGCAGGTGGCATTGGTTGGCACTGGCAGGTGGCACAGATTGGCACTGGCAGGTGGCACTGGTTGACACTGATTGGCACTGGCAAGTGGCACTGGTTGGCTCTGAGAGACGGCAATGGCAGGTGGCACTGGCAGGTGGCACCGATTGGAACAGGCAGGTGGCACTGGTTGGCACTGATTGGCACTTGCAGGTTTCACACTGAGCCGATATAGTGTAACTGTGTAAAACTGACATATGTAACTGAATGCAGAGAGAGATCAGCTGTCAAAATTCAGCGGTGATGTCGGGGGTGGGCTGGGCCATGTTGGGGGTGGGACCCAGCAGCTATCAAACACAAGCCAATGATTAGGCTGCTTAAGAAAGAGGTGGGGCCACATACACGTAGTGGCCTGCCCAGATCCCATCCCATTGTCTTGTGTTTGATAGCTGCTGGGTCCTGCCCACCCCAGGTCCCGCCACCCCCGACATCAACGCTGAATTTTGACAGCTGGTCCCTTTCTGCATTCAGTTACATATGTCAGTTTCACACACTTTTAAATGGAGGAAGAAGGGGAGTGGCCGGAGCAAAACGTACATCAGGAGGAAAAGTGAGAGGGCGCTGAGAACGCCACACAGTCATTTTTTTCCATTTGCTTTTAAACCTTTGTTATACTGTAAGAGTCCCTTTTTATACATTTAATAAATATCCCCCTACTTTTCAAACATACTACACTAGTGGAGGCCTTTCTTTCTCTTTTCCCCCCGCC
Source organism: Aquarana catesbeiana (assembly GCA_037953035.1). Classification (NCBI taxonomy): domain Eukaryota; kingdom Metazoa; phylum Chordata; class Amphibia; order Anura; family Ranidae; genus Aquarana; species Aquarana catesbeiana. Next base: position 590,494 of record JBBHAA010002452.1, read on the forward strand.
ACTGCTGCGGCGATACTGGAGCTTTGTAGGAGAAACTAGCGGAGGAATTTAAAGGAGAAATCCACAATGGGCTTCACCGACAGTACCCACCAGCGATTACATCTACACACCTTTACTCATGGATGCAATTATTTACCAGCTTGAAGGTGAGAGTTCTGTGAGACCACATCCAGAAGACATTACATGGAGTTTTTATGGGCAACATCACTGAATCACACTATTAATTAGTCACCCATTAGATCATCTTTATACATCCACAATCTCTTATATCAGTGTCTTTTAAGAACAGTCCACCTCACCATATGGACTTACCATTCTTATCCCATTTTATCTATTTGGATTATTAATATTTATTCATTCATGTTTTCACTGTTGTTGTTATTACCACACTACTTATTAGTTGACAATTTTTGGCACTTCACACTAGGTATGTTTATTGATTCTGTGTGATTATTTGAAGTGTTTAGTTTCACTTTTTATGTGGTATTATTCTATATTTACCCTACAGTGATACATTTTTCACATGCCACTACTGCACTTTATTATTTATTTTTGTCTTTATTGCTTAGATTGCATTTTATCCAGAGGATTATTCCTCATTATTTGATTATTGTGCAAAATCACTTTCTTCCTCCATTTTAATACTGTTGTGTTGTTGTGAACATTTAGATTTTGCTGCAATTATCCAACACAATTTTTTTACTTTTAATGATTCACTACTGATAGCGCGAAGGACACTTACCACTCAGTTTCACACACTCATCGGCTCTAAAATGTGTCAAGTGCCGCTCTGCCAATGGAGTGTGGGCAAGGGAGGAGGAAAACTTGTGGGTCGATGGGGCACGGTGCGATAAAATCGGTGGAATTTGCATAATAATCGCTGATGCTGATTTCTTAAAAAAGGCCAAATATCGGCCGATATACCGGTCGTCCTCTAATTTTATGTACAGTGGGGCAAAAAAGTATTTAGTCAGCCACCAATTGTGCAACTTCTCCTACTTAAAAAGATGAGAGAGGCCTGTAATTGTCATCATAGGTATACCTCAACTATGAGAGACAAAATGTGCAAACAAATACAGGCAATCACATTGTCTGTTTTTTGAAAGAATTTACTTGCAAATTATGGTGGAAAATAAATATTTGGTCAATATCAAAAGTTCATCTCAATACTTTGTTATATATCCTTTGTTGGCAATGACAGAGGTCAATGACAGAGACCTGTTCTGCCATCATCCAGGTCCTGCAGAAGGAGCATGTTAAGGTAAGATTTTTATCCTTTAATATCACATTTTATTGTATTTAATGTTTGATAATATATTGTATTTCTTTCCACATTCCCTAATTACCATGATTGTAATATGCTGTGAATGTCCCCTTTGTTCTCATGCATGCTGGATTTTTATGTAATTATTTTTTTTGTCCTTCATACATATTTGCCTTCACTTACCTCCCCAGCATGCTCTCCTGGCCCTATATTCACCTCGTATAGTCACTTAACAATGTATTTTGTCAGCTCCATAGTAGTGCTTTACCCTAAACACCCCCTAAAATGTGTAAAAATTTGATTTGTGCTTTACATTTTTTTTGGGTCCCCAAATCAGTTGGAACCCTCCCTCCCCCCAACTGCTAAGTCAGCTGATACCAATTCTCTATCTATTCTCAATCATCTATTTGCTGACTTTGCCAAATCCATACACACTATACCCATCTCTTTTGTGGTCAGATGTATGGATGAATTCCCCAAAGCATGTAGTGCAAGAGCCTGCCTGTATACTTTCAAATGGTACTGTTTCAAGTTTGTGTATACTATTATTATCTTGACAGGTAATAGCAGAATGTCCAAATGTGCTAAAATGTGTACAGTGTGTATTTATATCTTTGTATTATGACACTTCTTACCTGTCCAGTGGGCTGTCAATAGTGTAAAGTAAGGAGGGGCTGGCCAAAGTAATACACATTATTTAGGCATTCATCTCTCAATGAAGTCGAGAGGGTTACCTGTCCAAAACATCTCCGCCCCCCATAAAATGTTAGACATGGCCCATGAGGGGGGGGGAATCTGATGGGTGGACCTTATACCTTGGTCTTTCTAAACTCCCTAAAATAAATGTTATACTGATGTTGGGCAAGAATGTTTGTGTCTAATATGCTTTCCCTGTTTAGGTGCAAAATGATTAATTTTTTTTCTTGTTTGACTCCACAGTTTCCTTCCACGCCACAGGAATGGCAGACTGTGGCCTCCCACTTTGCCCAGCGGTGGGACTTTCCTAACTGCGGAGTGGCAATTAATGGGAAACACATCCACATCGTCCCACCACCCAACTCGGGGTCATACTATTATAATTACAAGGGGTTCCATAGTATTGTGATGTTGGCAGTGGTGTCAGCTACTTACGAGTTCCTGTATGTGAACGTGGGGAAGAATGGCCGGATGTCGGATGGTGGAGTCATCGCCCAGACAGAGTTCTACAGGCATCTCCAGAATGGCAGCTTGGACTTGCCACCTCCAGAAGACAATGTGGAAGGACTCCCATTCGTCTTCATCGCTAATGAAGTGTTTGCGCTGGGGGATCATCTTATGCGGCCATTCCAGATGAGGACCCTCACCCCGGACCAGAGGGTTTTTAATTACCGGCTGGCCAGAGCCAGAAGAGTGGTGGTGAACACATTTGGAATCATGGCCAGCTGGTTCCGCCTATTTCTTACACCCATACACATGGCGGAGTACAAACTGAATCTTATCATCCTGGGCTGCTGTGTTCTACACAACTTTTTACGGCAAAATTCTGCCAACTATGCTGGCTCAGTTGGGCCTGAAGCCAGAATTCATAATGAACCAACCCTGATGGCGCTTGAAAGTGGCCGTCCTGGCTTGCCCCCCCTAAGTGCCCGTGAGGTCTGTCTTAGATACCTAGAATACTTTGCGGGTAGGGGGCCATCAATATGCCAGACAATGTCTGAAACATTTGTAAAATAAAAAAATTATTTTAACTACTAAAATCTTTGGTGACATTTACTGCATGTGTTTCTTTTAACTGATCCTGACAGAAATGTGGTGAGTCCTGAAAATGGCGTGATTGGGTAACATTACAAAGCACTGTTGGGTGTTATTTACTAAAGGCAAAGACACTTTGCACTACAAGTGCACTTGAAACTGCACTTGTAGTGCAAAGTGGATTTTCCCTTAGTAAATAACCCCCATTGTAACAGAAATCACCAATTTGAGCACAAAAGTTTTGGAGCGTTGAAACAATAATCCACACATTCTTGATTATCAATCTTTTTAATACCAGCACAATCACATGTGCATTTGTAAAAGGTTTTTAAAACAAACCAACATGTTTGTTGTATAACAATTTTTTGGGTCACATTACTAAAAGTAGAAATGTCCATTTAAGGTAAAACAGGCATGTTTAAAAGCAACAAGAAATACACAAATCTGGAACTTACAAAGTTCAACTTTTGTAGAAATTGAAGGCAATATTAGACATGTGTATTTCTAAACTGTGTTTGATATTGCGTTCAGATGGGGTAAAGTCACCCCTGGAAAAGCCAAATTTTGAAGATGCACACAACTTGGCAAATGTTAACATGTGCTACCTGCCATCACGGGGGATCAAGGGACATGTTTTGGGGGTGCAACCCCTTCCTCCAATCTACTTTATTATTTAGGAAGGGGTTTCACCCCCAAAACGCATACATTGATCTCCCCTGATGGCAGATAGCACATGTTGACACAATGTGTGCATCTTCAAAATTTGGCTTTTCTCGAATATGTCAAAAAATGTTTGAAAATTTTAGATCCCCAAAAGCACCAAAAACTGAAGGGATTTGGAGGGGTTTTAAACTCTCCCTAAAACATCAATGATGTTCTTCATTTTTTTTAACATCATTGATGTTTTTCTGGATGTTTTCCAAGTCCCTATTACACCCCATGATCTTGCCGATCAGGATCTGTGCACTTTCAGAGGTGAAATGATCTGGATCCACAACATCACGATCACCTAAAAAGATAGAAACAAAAACACACCATGTATTATAAATATGCCGGCATCCATCTCTTACCTGAGCCTGTGGTCGCAGACACTCACCTGTTGTGGTGACAATTTCCACCACGTCTCCTTCCTCCTCATGTTGTCTTTGATGGGTCTCCACTTCTTCCTGAGGTGGGGGGTCTGTTGTCTCCTCGGATGAGGGGTGTCCTCCGAGTCTTTTCTCCCCATGTAAAAAAAATAGGTATACTTAGCACACAGATATTTCATAGCAGAAATAGAAATATGAAAAATTGCTTGGAAGTGGGGTACAATTGTCTATTTTGGCAAAGTTCCAAGATGAAGAAATATTTTTGTCCTTTGTCAAGCTTGAATACTTACCTGTTTTGTGCAAGCTTCACAGAACGAGACAACCCTATAGTATACACTGGAGCACCTGTGTGGGACCCCCTAATAAAAAGGGTGTTCTTGTGTCCCACACTAGTGCTCCAGCGTCCAAATGTGAAAACTGCTGCTGAGTGTCCTCTCCTTACACAGAATCTAGTTTGCATTACATTCTAGTTACTAACCCATCTACACAAAAAAATGATTTTAAGAGAAGTAGGCCATAAAAAATGTATTCAAATGCATATGGCCAAAACAATGGTGTTTTCTAGGCCAAACGAACAATGTTTCATACGAACGAATAATGTGCCCATGAACATGAAAGTTGCCATTTTAAACTGTACAACAGTTAAGAAAAGCACATGGAGCAGCACAAACGTAATAAAAATAAAGAATAGGAAAACAGCACAACTACTTACTTTTTTGCAGCACTCTCCTGATCCTTCTGTACTGCTCGTGCTCCCTTAATTTCAGGTCCGACCACCGCTTCCTGAGCTGATCTTTCAATCGTCGTACCCCGAAATTATTCTGCAGACTTTTGACCACTTTCGCCATGATCTTGGCCTTTCTGACATTGGGGTTGGGGTAAGGTCCATACTTCCTGTCATAGTCGGCCCTCTTCAGGATATTGACCATCTCCAACATCTCCCCAAAGGACATATTTGAGGCCTTAAATCGTCTCTTCCGGGATCGGGATGTTTCTGGATCCGGGCTTTCCTCCTCCTCCTCATTGCTGTAATTAGCATGCACCTGTTGTGTCTCTGCCATGTGCTCTTCCCCCACTGCCCTGAACGAGAAGGGGTGGGGAATAGACTAGAAAAAACATCAGGGGCGGGCGGAGTTTCACGCATGTGCAGTGTATATAAAGCGTAACACGCGTGCGTAGTACGTACGATCTGTGAGCGGAGGAAGGAGTATCGGAGGCGCCGATCATGATACAAAGGTAAGATCTAAACTTGGGCCTATACTGCTTATAGATTGAGGCCTATGTTGGGACAAGATTAGGAGAGTTTAGCCTGACATTAGGGTTTGTCTTGTGATGTGTTGTGTCTTGCAGAGAAACTGGATGGCTTTATTGATCACAACTTCCTCCCCCTGTTCATAGATAAATATAGGGAGCTGCCCTGTCTGTGGCAGGTCAAACACCCGCATTATAATCATATACAAAAGAGGCAAGCAACGCTGGAGAAACTGCTGGAGTTGGTGACGCCAGTGGTCCCCACAGCAACCATCCCCTATTTAAAAGCCAAAATTGGTGGCCTGAGGAGCACTTATCTTAGGGAGCGCAAGAACGTCACAGATTCCCAGAGATCCGCAGCTGGAGCAGATGATGTTTATGTCCCCAGGCTGTGGTACTATAAGAGACTGCGATTTCTGTCAGACCAGACTCGAGTCAGGGAATCCCTCTCCACTCTTCCTTCCATTCTTCCTTCCACCCTATCTTCCACCCCAGCTGAGGCTTCCGATGTCCAACATGGGACTTCCAGCCGTCCAGAAGTGGAGGAGCCCAGCTGGAGCCAGGTATAGCATTCTTCTACAGTTTTCTGGGCAAGCAATAAATGATGTTTACTAGATGTTATTATTGATCACTAATTGCTGATTTTATAAAGTGTTTTACATATCAATAGACAGTAGTGGACAAAAATAATTGGGACAAGAATGAAAAATGCTGGGCTCAGAATGATAGTCTGTTATATTTGTTAACATTCAATTTGCAACAATCATGAGGTGAAAATTGTGTGTGACTGATGAATAAAAAACTAAAACTATGTCCCTTTTTCATACACAGGAAGACCTCAGCCAGGACGAGGCTGTGGAATGTGGCACACAGGAGGAGGCGGGGGTAAGTGGCAGCCAGGAGGAGGTGGGGGTTAGTGGCAGCCAGGAGGAGGAGGGGCTAAGTGGCAGCCAGGAGAAGGCCAGGCCCAGTAGGAGCCTGACGGAATCACAGGTCCCTTCCCTCCGCCTTGCAACCAAAAGACCCAGGAAGGGGAGTCATGTGCAGGATTCAGCACTCAGGCTCATTCAGGAGGCTTCTGCATCCCTCAGAGCCACCCCCACTCCTGAAGAGGCCTTTGCCTGCATGGCTGCCACCAAACTGCAGGGCATGCAGGAGGGCCAACGCCTCCTGTGTGAGGACCTTCATTTTAAAATCTTAACTAAGGGGGCGAGGGGCGAAATAACACCCATTACCCACCTGAGTGAGTTGGACCATCCTCCTCCTCCTCCTGACACAACTCCACCACCAGAGCCACAGCGTGGAAGGAAGCGTGGAAGGAAGACCAGAGAGTGATGACCCTGGGTTCAGTCTGGTCTGGCAAAAGATGCAGTCTCTTGTATGACCACAGCCTGGGGACACAGATGTCATCTGCTGCTTTCCGGATCTCTGGGACTTCTGGACCAGACTGCGCTCCCTTAGATATGGACTCCTCAGGCCACCAGTTTTGCTGTAAAATAATTTATGTCTGCACTGGGGGCCAAAGGCTTCGCCAATCTCTGCTGTTTCTCCAGCATTGCCTCCCTCTTTGTTTGGTTCAGAGCCCTTAGTAAAGGAATTTTTGTTTCAATTATACTCGCCTATGTGTGTTTTCCTTTAAAAAGGACAATTTGTTTGTGAGGAGGCAGGCACATTTCAAAAATACAATGTGAAATTAACAAGAGACACCAACACCAAACAATCTCCTTGAGATTAAATAATACAAGATAATAATGGTGTTGTGGTAACTTGACACACAAAACACACACAAAAATATTCAGGATGTAAAATCCAAAAATAAAAACAAAAAAAGATCAGCCTTGAAAAAAATACAAACCAAAAAATAAATACCCGTATTTATCGGCGTATAACACGCATAGGCGTATAACACGCACATTCATTTTAAGAGGAAAGTTTCAGGAAAAAAACGAAAATTTTAAATAAGGAACTTTGAAGCAAAATAAGGGTCAGTACCCATCTGCAGCCTCACCATTACCATCAATGCAGCCTGATCAATGCCCATCTGCAGCCTCACAAGTGCCATCAATGCAGCCTCATCATTCCACATCAATGCAGCAGCCTCACCATTGCCATCAGTGCAGCCTGATCGATGCCCATCTGCAGACTAGAGGAGACAGGGAGGGGGTGGGACGAGCGCCGACAGATTACATACAGTGAGAATCTCCTATGATAGACAAAACAGTGGTCCAATGGCGGCCCAGGAGACGGGACTTCCTATTACAGAGGCCACCAAGTAAACAGGAGTTTCCCACTGTATGTAATCTGACGGCGCTCATCCCACCCCCCTCCCTGTCCTTTCCGAGGCAGCTAAAATTGAAGTATTGGCGTATAACACGCACACGCCATTTTCACCCAATTTTCATGGTCAAAAAGTGAGTGTTATACGCCAATAAATACAGTAAATAAATAAGGCTTGAAAAAAATACAAAACAAAACAAAAATAATATATAGATTTTTTGTCAGATGTGACAAATCAAAATATATTGAGGGAATCACGAGAAATAATAAAAAAAGAAGTTTGTTAGAAGTCTGTGTGAATATGAGCAGCAAAACTACTTCATTCTTCTCACATTATAAAGATGAACAGAGTGCGCTGTATTAAACAATTTTAAACATTGCAGCCTGACGAAAGTGCTATATCCATTCCGAATGCTAATTTTACCAGACCAAGCTGTTTCGTCTCGGAATTTCTTCTGAGCATGAATGGCACTTTGTGCATCGGAATTGGCCACACACGGCCGGAATTGACGCGATCAGATTTTGTTGTCGGAAAATTTTATCTCCTGCTCTCAAACTTTGTGTGTTGGAAAATCCGATGGTAAATATCTGATGGAGCCCACACACGGTCGGAATTTCTGACAACAAGCTCCGATCGCACATTTTCCGTCGGAAAGTCTGACCGTGTGTACAGGGCATTAGGCTATTTTCACACTGAGGCACTTTACAGGCGCTACATCACTAAAAATAGCGCCAGCATAGCGCCTGTAAAAAGCCTCACCTGTCTCTCCAGTGTGAAAGCCCTTGGGCTTTCACACTGGAGCGGTGCGCTTGCAGGACTGTCGAAAAAGTCTTGCAAGCCGCATCTTTGCAGCTCTGAAGGAGCAGTGTATACAAAGCACCTAAAGCGCCCCTGCCCATTGAAAACAATGAGGCAGCACCTCCAAACCGTTTTAACCCTTTTTCGGGCGCTAGTGGGGGTTAAAACCGCTGCGCTAGTGGCTGAACACCGCCGCTAAAATGACGGTAAAGCGGCACTAAAAATAGCCCGCCCCAGTGTGAAAGTAGCTTTTTAATTTTTATGCAATCAGGAAGGCCCCTGCATTACATAGTTGAAGGTAAATCTAAAGGAAATTGAACAAGAAAATTGTATAATGTATGGCCAGCTTAACACTCGGGCTTTCCTCTGCAACTGGAATGTTCAAAAATGTGTTTGTTGCTTTTGGTTTTCTACAGACCGAGGACCTTCATGTCACAGGGTATTTGGGCAATCTTCTGCTGAGAGAATCCCCCAACCACAGTCTTGTCCATGAACTAGTGGTGCACTGAAATGAAAATTCAGGATGCACTTGGCCAAAACCGAAATTGACATTTGTTAAAAAAAAATATATTTATATTTTTATAAATAATTATATTCTTATTATATTCAACTTTTTAATTAACCGCTTCCTGACCGTATCACTTAGAAATAAGGCAGCAAGGCGGCCCCGCTGCACCAGATCATGTACTATGTATGTGATCCAGCACTTCTGGGTAGGCGGAACTAAACACTGCATATGTCGATCAGCGGGTTCCAGCCAATGGATCAGCGCTGACACCTGCCGATCGTCCACAACACACCTGTAAATAAAGGCAGAACTCTGTCCTGTCAGCAGGAAAATAATGATTTTTCCTGACGCCAACATGGCAGCATACATATGACATAGTTCCGCCCCTATATCCACCCACAGGACCTGTTTAGCTCTATTAAAAAGTCTGACTGAGAGCTACCACCCCCATTCTCTTTTTTGTCCTCAAAGATCAACACCTACAGACCGTTACACTCAGGATAAGCTCTTAACTGCCAACTACATCGGAGTCTATTTGGGTTCAGCCTCTCCCAAACGTGGTCCCGCATCTTAGGCTGATAAACGCACCAACAAGTTGGTGAGCCCCCTCTGGTGGTCTTTTAGGGCTGAGGTGATCTCTAATCAGAGACGGCAATACTCTTGTGGCATGCCTGCTGTGGGGACCGGATCTAGCAGCTGGGACTGCATGGCATCTGTGTGTCTGTGGAAGTTCTATCTCAGGTCTGACCTTTACCTTTTATTTTATCATCCCCATTTCCTGGAAACCTCCCTTTTTGTATTCAGGTTTTAATGTGGTAGGTTCTGTTCGTATTAGGCTAGGTGTGGGTCCTCTGGCTTTCTGCCTTCCCAGGGTTGCTAGCACGGTTCTCCTGTCCTCTGGGACCAGCCGTGGTGGCCTTGATCAATCCCGCCGTTCTGTACATGCGTGGTGGACTCCGGGTCTCCGATACCATGTTTTCTGGGCCTAGAGATGCCAGCGCATGCGCGATGTGCCGCAAAGCTGCGACGGCCATCTTGGACGAGATAAAAAGGCTCCCCTCGGATGACATGGACCTCTTGGATAGGAGTATTTGCAGAGGGGGCACAGTCGATCATAAGGGCAGACAGATTTCTTATCCTCCCTGGTGGTATGATTATGTCCGATTTTTGATGCTCAAAGCAGGATATTGTTTTGCATGGAAATTTTGCATTTTATATTGTAGGCCTGTAATTCTTAGGAATAACATGCTTAAATCTGTCCAAACAAGAGTCTAGTAGACATCCTGGGTATGATAAAGTTTGAAAAACTAAATCATAAATTATAATATAATAAATAACTATAAATACTTATAACAAATAATAATATAATAATAATAACAATTATTCAATAATGTAATCAAATCAAAAACACTGAAATTTGTTCAGTTGCAGAATTGTAGTTGTCATTACTTTCAGTGTTTGATGACGAATTTCCCCACGAATCACTATCACTCAATTTTGAAAGTGATTCTAATTTACTATTGCTGTTTTCTAGCTGGTCTAAAACCACTTTTGACGTAAAGGGACACTTTTTGGTTGCCATCGACAATCTCAAGTTTCCAGGCAGAACAGTATTTATAATATAAAACTGCATGTAGGGCACTGGACAAAGCACTAGGGACAAAAGGAATGTGAAATCATTTGATACAGTAATATAATCTGTAAGATAACCGTGTACTGTATGTGTTATGTGTTTTTCACTTTTTGAATTTGGTGCCAGGCTCTGTCCCCATGCGCCACAACGCTCGCAGGGAACGGAGCCTGACACTGTGATGAATCGGGCAGAGGACAACGGCTCACACACACAGCGGGGAGACATCGCAGGATCCTGGGGACAAGGTAAGTAACTTTGCCTGGATCCTGCATTGCAATCCCGAGTGTGGCTCGGGGGTTACCGCTTTTGGTAGTGAAAATTCACCCCGAGCTACGCTCGGGAATACCACTAGGGAGGTTAATGGATACCACTTGATTCAGGCATCTGGACTAGCAGGATCTTTAAAGAGCAGACAGACTTCAGGTAAGTCAGATTATGGGGAGGGAGGGTATTTTTTAATGTAAAAAGAAAAAAAAATAAAGAGAGAAACATATTTATATATATGTGTTTTGGTTTTCTTTCGCTCTTTCCGTTCCTTTCTTATTCCCTCCCTGTTACCATGCAGTCCCCTTTGCATCTTTTGGTTCTTCTGCCAGCATGAGCCTAACACCACATAACAAAGACTCCTGCAATATCAGGTAGGGGCCACCTTTGGGTAATTAAGAAGATGCAGGAAAAAAGAGTGCATTATGCCCTGACAAGCGTGCCTTCTTGTCTATTTCAACCCTGGCCGCTCGTACTCCCGCTCTAGAAGGTCCAGAGACCCTCTGGATTGTCAGGAAGTTTCCAGGCCAGAAAGTGACTCCTCCAGTCCTGACAGACCACAGTACAAGGGACGCAAATGTACGCTTAGGTGAAAGCACACAGCTTTTCCTCCAAGGGCTCAGTGCCCGAAAGGCAAATGTCAGTCATGTGGAGATGACCCCATGCAAGGAAAGCTAATTTGCAACAACTGCTTCAGACAGCTTGCCAGAGACCAGGAGTATGAGAGTAAGCTGGTGTCAACCTTGCTTAAGAAAGTAGTCCACGATTCCCTAGCAGAGATTTCCGGACGTCTCGGACAACCAGGGACAGAAGTGGATGAACAACAGAGTGTGGGCCCTGCACCAGGTCTAAACCAAGCCATTCAATCCTCTCTAACTAGAGAGGTACCAGGCCTTCAGGGGTGACTCCAGACCAGCGGATTAGGTGGGCTGATGCTCCAGACCCAGTATCACAGACAACCTTCCAGGCAGAGGGAGAAGATACTACATCCTCCTAGGCAGAGGATCCTGAAGGTTCAGGCTTTGATTTTGCAACGGTGCAACCATTCATTAAGACAGTAAAAGTTGCACTGAAATGGGAAGACCCGGAACCTTCTCAAAAGAAGGAGAACACTTATTATCCCCACCTAAAGAAACAGGTAGCTACCTTTCCTCTTCTGATAGAAATAAGAGGCCTGTTTCAAGAGGAATGGGAGAAAGGAGAGAGAAAATAATTTTCAACGAACAGGTTGCAGAAATTGTATCCACTCACGGAAGAGGATGCAACGTCTTTATCTAACCCATCGACGGTGGATGCGGCAGTTACTAGCCTGGCCAAGAATGTGACACTTCCAATGGAAGACTATTCCTCCTTTCGTGACATCTTGGATAGACGCATTAACTAGACTAGAAAGTCCTACCTCGCGACAGGTGGTGCCTGTAAGCCCGCTGTGGCTTTAACATCAGTAGCAAGCGCTATGTGAGTGTGGGCGCAGAACCTGGAGTCTGCAATCAATCAACCAGTTGCCAAAAGAGAAAATCATCAAGACTCTTGATGAGATAAAGCTCTCGGTGGACTTTGTGGGAGAGGCAGCTATAGACATTATTTAATGGCCTGCCAGAGCTATGCTGAGCTTAGTCACAGCCAAAAGAACTTTGTGGCTAAAACCCTGGGAGACCGACCCATCCACAAAGCAGAACTGCAGCAAACTGCCTTTTCCCAAGATCGGAGATCCAGACGCCAGAGGGGGCGAACCAACAAGAGGGGCGCTAAACAGGATTTCTGAGGTTTTCATCCATCCAAGGATTCCAGAAGGGGTTTGAGGGGTACACAGTCAACCTTTCTTAGATCACAGAAAATGAAGGCCCCTGTGGCTCCCTCATGTACCCAGAAGCCCTTTGACGCCACACCCACCAAGAGGAAGGTGGTTGTAGCCAGGCTGCTCAAGTTTGCCTAGGTCGGGTAAGACCACTGTCAAGATCGGTGGGTGCAGTCCACAGTGGTGCAAGGCCAATATTGGCGGTTCAAACAGCAGCCTCCAGAATACTCCTTCACCCCCACCAAGACAACCCAGTCACCCCTGAAGTTAGCTGCTCTTCAGGAGTACATCAACATCTTGTTGCTTCAAGGGGCAATCATATCAGTTCCGGTCTGTCAAAGGTTTACAGGCTTTTACTCGCTACCCTTCCTGGTCAAGAAAAAAAACGCGGGGCTTTAGACCAGTGATCGACCCTAAGAAGCTGAACCAATTTATCCTGGTAGAGCGATTCAAGATGGAGTCTCTCCACACTATAATCCAGATAATTCAACCAAAAGACTGGATGATTTCGGTGGATTTACAGGATGCCTACCTGCATAACCCAATTCTTCAGTCATACCAACAGTTCCTCAGGTTCACCATGGGGGACAGGCATTACCAATTTGCCTTCCCTTCAGCCTATCCAATACTCTTCAAACCTTCACCAAGGTTTGGGTTGCAGCATTGGCCCCACTAAGGGAGAAAGGGCTCAGAGTCCATCATTTCTTGGATGATATCATCCTCCTGGCCCAGGACCAAGACCTTTTGCGGACGCAGAGGGAGCTCCTGCTGCAGTGGTGTATTTACATTTTGTGCTGCCCTAGGCCTGACTAAACTCATGCACCCCCAAATTTAAATATGACCCACCCCTTCCTGTCGATGCCACACCCCTTCATGTTTAAGGCCTGCCCTGTCATCTGTAAACCACACCCCTTCCTCTTTAGGCTCCACCTCTTCCTCTCTGTACATTAGGCCTACGTTCACATTAGGGAGGGTTTGAAATCTGAACTTGCATGATTTCAAACCGGCAATGCAGTCCGAATTTGACAGACATCTGTGTGGGTTCATGCACAGATGTCTATTAAAATGGCCCCCAAAGTCACCAAGAGTAGTACAGGAACTTATTTTGGGAATCAGTTCGGCTCCGCAAAGTCGGCGTCGCACCGATTTGAGCTGTGTAATTGTCAGCAATAGATGCCAATTTGGCATGCGATTTGACATGCCAAATCGGCCCAATGTGATTGTGGGCTTAAAGTGGGTACCAAGTGCAGCCTCATCAGTGCCGAACAGTGCAGCCCACACAGGTGGTGAGGAGGCCGCATATTGCCTCTGAAAAGAAATCTGTGTGGATTGCTTTTCAGAGGCGTGACAGTCTTTTTTAATCAGAGCAGCAGAGGGGGACATTAGTGTAATTGTCTAGGGGGAGGTGATGTTTAAACTTACTAACCAATTTTCCAGCCTCTAGTATGCATGCATCAGGGAGTGGAGTATGGACATAGCTTATGGGGCAGGCACAACAGAGATTGGATAGATCATAAGGAGGCCGGGCAAAATCATTGGCCTTTTCAGCAAACTGCGTTCACTCCAAATAGAGACAAAAGAAAAAAGAAAGAAAAATAAATATACGTCAGTCTTAAATGTAGTTAGTAGAATGGACAATAAAATCCAGACTGATCTATAATGAGAAATGACACTTTTCTTCGTATGTCAGAAGGCAGCATGAACCATACAGGTAGCTATGAAAGGTTAAACCAATATATACAAGCAGACACTAAGGTGTTAAATGCCATTTTTACCAGAAGCACCAGCCTGCAGATGTTGAGCTGTAAATAGTGAGGCTGCATTCACACCTGAACGTTTTCAGCTCGTAAAATGCCATCAAAAACCCGTGAAAACACCCAACAAGCAAAATCCCATACATTTAAATGGCCCCTGTTCACATCTGAGCATTTTGTCGCTTGTAGTAAAATGCCTGAAGCTGCATTCACACCTGAGTGTATCGTTTTGAGGCAGAAAGTTACGCTATTTTTGC